>OY740787.1:41552427-42757787 GCA_963514005.1 Raja brachyura | reverse complement strand
CTGCAGGACTTGTAACAAATAAAGTCAAATGGACCAGGTGACTGGGTTATTTCAGCACAGTTGTGCAGGAATGCCAGCAAATGATAGTTAGTGCTGACACAAAAGCCAAGTTCCTATCTGCTGCATTGTAAATCACAAGCACTGTCAACCCACTGGCAAGCTCTTGATATATCTGGTCTATGTCTCTTCAAAGCAGCCCTATCATAAAGCAACAACGTCCCCTCCCTCCTTAGTTCCATCTCAGGATCAATTTCGACAGTCACTAAGAGTTTTCTTGTAACTCATCCAGAGACTATATTTCATAGTTTAAGCCAGACAGCACTGGCATTAACTGTTCAGCACACTGGGCAACTCAGTCTAATCCAAGCCTCTTAGTAATCGGGCTTCAGTACAAAGGTGCTTTCACGTGATACTTGTTCTGATAGTTCTGGTTAACCCCTTCCTCCCCATTCCCCTTAACATGGGCCAAACTAGCTGAGGCTCGGGATATAAGCCCTGTTTTATTCATGCTGCATTGGGCGATAACTTTACTTACTAGTCCGTTAACTCAATGCAGAGGTAATGGGATGATATCCCCTGAATTAAATTTAGAAGCACAGCTTGGATTATAAGGAATCATTTTATCATCAATGTTCGGCGTGGACTCGCTGGCTGAAGGGTCTGTTCCCATGCTGTATCTCTCAACTAAACTAAACTAAACTAAGTCATATATAGGACCTTGATGAGACTGCAGAGGAAGTATTGTGCACAATTGTGGCCTCATTATCTGAGAAAGTGTGCTTGCCATAGAATGAGTGCAGGGAAGACTCAAGAAATGATGGCTTGGTAGACTACAACCTCGACGGTATTAACACTTAATTCTCCAATATTAGGTAAACAACCATCCCCTCTTTCTTCCCCCATTCCCCCCCCTCCCTTCCCTGTGCCACACCTGGATGCACACTCATTTCTTAAGGGATTGGTGATTAAACAATGTGGGGATAGCACTGGCAGTAGGTGATCAGTCATGTTCTTGATCAGTGGAGCAGGCTTGAAGGGCCTAATGGCCTACTCCTGCTTATTTCACATGCACTAATGTTTGTCAGTGACTTGAACAAGAAGTTACAGACAATGGCTTTGATTAAATCAAAACACAGCAGATGGATGATAAAGGCCTCTGCAGGGCTGAGCTCACCCCCGGCCACAAGCAGGCTTCACAAATCCGACGTTCATGCCCTGATCGTCAATTAATGTCGATGGTTTTAAAAACTGTTTTTAAATATCCAAACATTCAAAGCTGTCCAAATAGATTTTTTAAAAGATGACAGAATTTTAAAGAGCAATGCGAAAACTTAAAAGAACCTTGAGATGCCAGCGAATGGTTTTGCTTTGTTTTAATGTTCTTAGTTGAGTTAAATAAATCAACCATTTACCATTGCTTATCTTTTTTCTGTGTCAGTGGCCCCATTCAAATGAATGGGCTCCTGGTTCCAACCCCAGCTCATCCTGCATGACTTTTAGGTGCTGGATCCAATGTATGTGCCACCCCTCTCTTCAACATCCAGTCTCTCTCTCGACCGCAGAACCAACCAATCCCCGTCCACCGATACTCTCCTCCGCCTAGCGGAGTTGGTCCTTACCCTCAACAACTTTTCCTTTGACTCCCCCCATTTCCTCCAAATCCAAGGTGTAGCTATGGGCATGCGCATGGGCCTCAGCTATGCCTGCCTCTATGTAGGGTACATCGACCATTCCTTGTTCGAGGCATACCATGGCCCTATCCCCGAACTCTACCTCCGCTATTTTGACAACTGCATTGGTGCTTCCTCCTGCATCTATGCAGAACTCAGTGACTTCATCCATTTCACCACTATCTTCCATCCGGCACTCAAATTCACCTGGACCATTTCCGACATCTCCCTACCTTTTCTAGACCTCGCTATCTCAATCGCAGGTAACAGACTACTGACCAACATCTACTACAAACCCACTGACTCCCATGGCTATCTGGACTACACTTCTTCCCATCCTGCTTCCTGTAAGGACTCCATCCCCTACTCCCAATTCCTCCATCTATGCCGCACCTGCACCCAGGATGAGGTGTTCCAAACCAAGGCATCGGAGATGTCCTAATTCTTTACGGAACGGGGGTTCCCCTTTTCTACTATAGATGAGGCTCTCACCAGGGTCTCTTCTATGTCCCGTAGCTCCGCTCTCACTACCCATCCCCTCACTCGTAACAAGGACAGAGTCCCCCTTGTCCTCACATTCCACCCCACCAGCCGTCACATACAACAGATAATCCCCCAACATTTTTGCCACCTCCAACGGGATCCCACCACTTGCACATCGTCCCATCTCCTCCCCTTTCGGCTTTCCACAGGGACCGTTCCCTCCGTAACTCCCTGGTCAATTCGTCCCTTCCCACCCAAACCACCCCCTCCCCTGGTACTTTCCCTTGCAACCACAGGAAATGCTACACTTGTCGCTTTACTTCCCTCCCTTGACTCCATTTAAGGTCCCAAGCAGTCTTTCCAGGGGAGGCAGAGGTTCACCTGCACCTCCTCCAACCTCATCTATTACGTAGAAACATAGAAAATAGGTGCAGGAGTAGGCCATTCGGCCCTTCGAGACTGCACCGCCATTCAATATGATCATGGCTGATCATCCAACTCAGTATCCTGTACCTGCCTTCTCTCCATACCCCCTGATCCCTTTAGCCACAAGGGCCACATCTAACTCCCTCTTAAATATAGCCAATGAACTGGCCTCCGATGTTACATCCGATGTTCTAGGTGCCAACTGCTCTATATCGGTGAAACCAAGCGCAGGCTTGGCGATCGGTTCGCCTAACACCTCCGCTCAGTTCACAATAACTAACCTGATCTCCCGGTGGCTCAACACTTTAACTCCCCCTCCCATTCCGAAACCGACCTTTCTGTCCTGGGCCTCCTCCATGGCCAGAGTGAGTCCCACCACAAATTGGAGGAGCAGCACCTCATATTTCGCTTGGGCAGTTTACACCCCAGCGGTATGAACATTGACTTCTCCAATTTCAGGTAGTCCTTGCCTTCTCACTCCTTCACCTCCCCTTCCCAGCTCTCCCACAGCCTACTGTCTCCGCCTCTTCCTTTCTTCTTCCCGCCCCACCCACCCCCACTTCTTCAAACTGAAGAAGGGTCTCGACACGAAACGTCACCTATTCCGCCATAGATGCTGCCTCACCCACTGAGTTTCTCCAGCATTTTTGCCTACATTCGATTTTTCCAGCATCTGCAGTTCTTCCTTAAACACTCTCTCTCTATCATCTAATAACCTATAAAATAGCAAAAGTCGAGAGAGTTTAATGTCGTATCAAGAACTGAACAAGGGAATTCTTATTTGCTGCAGCTTTACAGTCATGTCAATGCAACAATACAACAATCAACTATACAATAAATAATAATACACTCATTTATCAGTATGCCAAGTAATCATACCATAATAGTGGAGCAGAAGTATGTAGGGCTTGTATGTAATGTTAATCTTGGAAAACTGAAAGAAACCAGATGTAACAAAACCAGGTACCATCATGTGAAATCACAATTAGAAGCATCGGTCACATAAGCTGAATCACCGTGATTTTGCTCACGTAATGACCAACTTTCAGTTCTCAATCACTATCACACGGATTTATTTCCCTGCTGACAGGCACCATGTGATTATTTCTGCCCTGAGTTCTTCCCAGTTACAGTATTTCAATTTAGTAGATTACCAAACAGATCATGTGCTCTTTATCAACGAGCACTTCAATAAATTAGCCATTGAAAAGCTGACACTTGGCCTGAGTACCGATCATCACTAAATTATGGTTGCTGCCAGCAAGTGTAAATATAGTTACAATGAGAGCACCACCACTTTATGTTAGTATTTAATGCATGCGCTTGTAATATAATCACAAAGATAACTTCTTTAAAGATTTTACAGGCACTATATTATGAGAGCTTATTCTGATAGGTTGGGGGAGCAGAGCCTGTTTCTTGATCTGTATATTATTTAGAGTTTAAACTGTAAATATATGGAACATTTAGATTTGTTAATTGAGTTGTTCCAAAACAATGAATCCTTTTCCCAGCTCCTCAACTCACCCATGTAGTGTGACATAACTAAACTTAAAACTATTCACATAACCCACAATTTCCTTTGTGCATTGCGATCATTCATTGATTCAAAAATAAATAATAATACACTAATTTATCCAAACTGGCCCTTTGGACCATCTAGTCCATGCCACCCATCAATCACCCATTCACATTCATTCAACCATGTTCCATTTGTTTACAGTGTAAACTCTATAAATATCTTTAAACTCTTTGAACCCAATAAATATCCCAATTTCGATCCACTCCCTTCACACTTAGGGCAATTTACAAAGCCACACATCCTTGGGATTTGGGAGGAAACGAGAGCACCCAGAGGAAACCCATGTAGTCACAGGGAGAGAAACATCACACAGACAGCACCTAAAGTCAGGAATGAACCTGGGTATCTGGCGCTGTGAGGCAGCAGCTCTACCAGTTGGACCCTTGAAGACCGAAAAAGGTGAATTTATTATGGGGAGCAAGGAAATGGCAGATGAGTTGAACAGGTACTTTGGATCTGTCTTCACTAAGGAGGACACAAACAATCTTCCTGATATAGTAGTGGCCAGAGGATCTGGGGTGACGGAGGAACTGAAGGAAATCCACATTAGGCAGGAAATGGTGTTGGTTAGACTGATGGGACTGAAGGTTGATAAATCCCCAGGGCCTGATGGTCTGCATCCCAGGGTACTTAAGGAAGTGGCTCTAGAAATCATGGATGCATTGGTGATAATTTTCCAATGTTCTATAGACTCAGGATCAGTTCCTGTGGATTGGAGGGTAGCTAATGATATCACACTTTTTAAGAAAGGTTTCTAAGGGAAAAAAGGGAATTATAGACCAGTTAACCTGACATCGGTGGTGGGAAAGATGCTGGAGTCAATTATAAAAGATGAAATAGCCGCACATTTGGATAACAGTAACAGGATCGGTCCGAGTCAGGACAGACAGGGAGCAAAGAGTAGGAGTAAACGGGTCATTTTCAGAATGGCAGGCAGTGACTAATGGGGTACCGCAAGGATCAGTGCTGGGACCACAACTATTTACAATATATATTAATGACCTGGATGAGGGAATTGAATGCAACATCTCCAAGTTTGCGGATGACACAAAGCTGGGGGGCAGTGTTAGCTGTGAGAAGAATGCTAGGAGGCTGCAAGGTGACTTGGATAGGTTGGGTGAGTGGGCAAATGCATGGCAGATGCAGTATAATGTGGATAAATGTGAGGTTATCCACTTTGGCGGCAAAAACAGGATGGTAGACTATTATCTGAATGGTGGCCGATTAGGAAAAGGGGAGATGCAACGAGACCTGGGTGTCATGGTACACCAGTCATTGAAAGTAGGCATGCAGGTGCAGCAGGCTGTGAAGAAAGCGAATGGTATGTTGGCATTCATAGCAAAAGGATTTGAGTACAAGAGCAGGGAGGTTCTACTGCAGTTGTACAGGGTCTTGGTGAGGCCACACCTGGAGTATTGCGTACAGTTTTGGTCTCCTAATCTGAGGAAAGACATTCTTGCCATAGAGGGAGAACAGTGATTCACCAGACTGATTCCTGGGATGGCAGGACTTCCATATGAAGAAAGACTGGATAGACTCGGCTTGTACCCGCTGGAATTTAGGAGATTGAGGGGGGATCTTATAGAGACTTACAAAATTCTTAAGGGGTTGGACAGGCTAGATGCAGGAAGATTGTTCCCGATGTTGGGGAACTCCAGAACAAAGGGGTCACAGTTTAAGGATAAGGGGGAAGTCTTTTAGGACCGAGATGAGAAGATAATTTTTCACTCAGAGAGTGGTAAGTCTGTGGAATTCTCTGCCACAGAAGGTAGTTGAGGCCAGTTCATTGACTATATTTAAGAGGGAGTTAGATGTGGCCCTTGTGGCTAAAGGGATCAGGGGGTATGGAGAGAAGACAGGTACAGGATACTGAGTTGGATGATCAGCCATGATCATATTGAACGGCAGTGCAGGCTCGAAGGGCCGAATGGCCTACTCCTGCACCTATTTTCTATGATTCTATGATTCTATGAGTCAGCATGGATTTGCGAAGGGAATCTTCTGGAATTTTTTGAGGATGTAACTAGGAAAATGGACAAGGGAGAGCCAGTGGATGTAGTGTACCTGGACTTTCAGAAAGCATTTGATAAGGTCCCAAATAGGAGATTAGTGGGCAAAATTAGGGCACATGCTATTGGGGGTAGAGTGCTGACATGGATAGAAAATTGGTTGGCAGACAGAAAACAAAGAGTAGGGATTAATGGGTCCCTTTCAGAATGGAAGGTGGTGACTAGTGGGGTACCGCAAGACTCGGTGCTGGGACCACAGCTATTTACAATATACATCACTGATTTGGTGAAGGGATTCAAAGTAACATTAGCAAATTTGCAGATGACATAAAGCTGGGTGGCTGTGTGAACTGTGAGGAGGATGCTATGAGAATGCAGGGTGACTTGGACAGGATTGGGGAGTAGGCAGATGCATGGCAGATGAAGTTTAATGCGGATAAATGTGAGGCTATCCACTTTGGTATCAAAAACAGGAAGGCAGATTACTATCTAAATGGTGTCAAGTTGGGAAAAGGGGAAGTACAACGGGATCTGGGAGTCCTTGTTCATCAGTCAATGAAAGTAAGCATGCAGGTACAGCAGGTAGTGAAGAAAGCGAATGGCATGTTGGCCTTTATAACAAGAGGAGCCGAGTATAGGAGCAAAGAGATCCTTCTGCAGTTGTACAGGGCCCTAAGTGTGACAACACCAGGAGTACTGTTTGCAGTTTTGGTCCCCTAATTTGAGGAAGGACATTCTTGCTATTGAGTGAGTGCAGCGTAGGTTTACAAGGTTAATTCCCGGGATGGCGGAAATGTCATATGCTGAGAGAATCGAGTGGCTGGGCTTCTACAATCTAAAGAGTTTAGAAGGATGAGAGGCAATCTTATTGAAACATGTAAGATTGTTAAGGGTTTGGACACGCTGGAGGCATGAAACATGTTCCCGATGTTGGTGGAATCCAGAACCAGGGGCCACAGTTTAAGAATAAGGGGTAAGCCATTTAGAACGGAGATGAGGAAACACCTTTTCTCACAGAGAGTTGTGAGTCTGTGGAATTCTCTGCCTCAGAGGGCGGTGGAGGCTGGTTGTCTGGATACTTTCAAGAGAGAGCTAGATAGGGCTCTTAAACACAGCAAAGTCAGGGGATATGGCGAGAAGGCAGTAACGAGGCACCTATTGGGGATGATCAGCCATGATCACATTGAATGGTGGTGCTGGCTCGAAGGGCCAAATGGATGGGTGGGGAAAGGGATGGAGGAGAAAGAAACTGGGTTATGGGGGTAGGGAGTGTGAAAGGAGGTGTGGTGGGGGCAAATGATAGAAAAAGAGGGGTGTGGGGTTACCTGAAATCAAACAGTTCAATGTTCATGACTTAATATGACTTAAGATTCCAGAGAAATGTCAGTGGCAGCATATGCCAGAGTGTGCTGCAAGAGAAGGTGGCGGGGGACTGAGGAATGGACTTCCTTGGAAGTTTTTGTTGGCAGAGCAACAAAGCAAAGGGAAGATTTAAATTTGAAAAGCTCTCAGTAGTAATATTGTTGAAGAAAATCAAGGAGGACTGGTAGGTGGTGGGTGGGGGGGGTCTTTTATATCGCCAGCCAGGAATAGCTTTCATACAAGTGCTGCTTGTTCTCCTTCAGCGAGCCGAAGTCATCGGGGCAGGTTTTGTGCGGATGTATTTTGTGGACACCTGTTGAGTACTGATTGCAGTCTCGTCTTTGAAGCTGTGCTTGAGTTAGCAAGCAACATCTGTGGGGAAGACTTGGGCTTTCTTCACTCTTGGGCTGACAACTCAAGTTAGATGTAGTCCTGCAATCCTGGTGTAAGTTCGAGGAGGCAACACAAGTTCTAGCTTGCAGGTGGAGTCACCGGACAAGAATGCTGTGCTCTCATTAATACATTAACATATCATGTAGTATCCATGTAGTTGGCACAGTGGTGCATAAACATAGAATATAGAACATAGAACAGTACAGGCACAGGCCCTTCGGCCAACAATGTCGGTCGAACCCCTAGCTGCCTGCTCATAATTCATATCCCTCTATTCCCTGTATATCTATGTGCCCATCCAAATGAGAGAGAGCGAGAGAGGGAGAGAGAGAGAGAGAGAGAGAGGGAGAGAGAGAGAGAGGGAAAGAGAGAGAGAGAGGGGGAGAGAGGAAGGGAGAGAGAGAGAGAGAGAGAGAGAGAGAGAGAGAGAGAGAGAGAGAGAGAGGGGGGGAGAGAGAGAGGGAGGGAGGGAGGGGGAGAGAGAGAGGGAGAGAGAGCAAGAAAGAGGGAGAGAGAGCGAGAGAGGGAGAGGGGGAGAGGGAGGGGGAAGGGGAGAGGGAGAGCGAGAGAGAGAGAGAGAGAGAGAGAGAGAGAGAGAGAGAGAGAGAGAGAGAGAGAGAGAGAGAGACGCACACACAGACATAGGGAGATAATGTTTTACATGAGGAGGTGGATGAGTGAATCCCAGACCATGTGTAGGAGACAGGGTGAGGAAGAGGAAATTAAGGATGGCCATAAGATCAGGACTTGAGGATTGAAGATATCTCAGAGGGTTGGAGGACTGGAGGATATTGCAGGTAATATATGTATGTAACACCTATGTATGAGGTGTTGCACTTTGGGAGGTCACACCAAGGTAGGTTCTTCATAGTGCATGGAAGTGCACTGGGAAGTCTGGTAGAGTGGAGGGATCTATAAGTACATAATTCATTAAAAGTGGTGTTGCAGGTAGCTAGGGCGATGAAGAATGCTTTTGGCATGCTGGCCTCATTAGTTATGGAATTGAGTATGGAGCTATGAGACATGATATTACAGTTGTACATGATCTTAGAGTTGCCACTCTTGCAGCATTGTACTCAGTTTTAATCACCCTCCTACAGGAAAGATGCTACTAAGCCAGACAGAGTGCAGAGATAATTTACGAGGATATTGACAGTACTCGAGGGTTTGAGCTTTAGGGAGAGGTTGGGCAAGTAACAACATTATTTCTTGGAATGCAGGAGACAGAGGGGTGATCTTATAAAGGCATGTAAAATCATGAGGGGAAAAGGTGGGGTGAATGCACAGCCTTTTTCCCAGGGTAGGAAATTCACGAAGTAGAAGCATTGGTTTAAGGCAAGAGGGGAAGGATTTAATAGGAACTCTGTGGGATTAATAGAACTACTACAATAGTTGATCAATGGTCAATATGGACTCGATGGACCAAAGAGCCTGTTTCCATGCTGTATCTCTAAACTAAACTAAAGGAACCTGAGGGGCAATTTTGTCACAGAGTGTGGTGGGTACATGGAACACGCTGTGGAGGTAGGAACTGCAGATGCTGCTTTAAACCAAAGATAGACAGCATGGAACAAGCTGTCAGATTACGTAGTTGAGGTAGGTGCAGTAACAACATTGAAAAGACATTTGGACCAGTACATGGATTGGAAAGATTTAGAGGGATATGGGCCTGGCACAGGCAAATGCAACGAGTTTGGCTGGGGCATCTTGATCTCCTCACCTTTCACTCCACCAGCCGGCACATAGTCCTCCGCCAGTTTCGCCACCTCCAACGTGACCCCACCACTCGCCACATCTTCCCATCTCCCCCCCTGTCTGCCTTCCACAAAGACCGCTCCCTCCGCAACTCCCTTGTCAATTTTCCCCTTCCCTTCCGCTCCACCCCTTCCCCGGGCACTTTCCCTTGCAACCGCAAGAGATGCTACACTTGTCCCTTCACCTCCCCCCTCCACTCCTTTCAGGGACCCAAGCAGTCCTTCCAGGTCCGATAGAGGTTCACATGCACCTCCCCCAACCTCATCTACTGCATCCGCTGCTCTAGATGCCAGCTGATCTATATCGGTGAGACCAAGCGGAGGCTTGGCAATCGTTTCACCGAACACCTCCGTTCGGTCCGCAATAACCAACCCGACCTCCCGGTGGCTCAGCACTTCAACTCCCCTTCCCATTCCGTATCCGACCTCTCGGTCCTGGGCCTCCTCCACGGCCATAGTGAGAAACACCGCAAATTGGAGGAACAGCACCTCATATTCCGCTTGGGGAGTCTGCATCCTCTGGGCTTAAACATTGAATTTTCTCAATTCTGTTAACCCTTGCTGTCTCATCCCCTTCCCACCTCTCCCTCAGCTCTCGGGCTCCTCCTCCTTTTTCCTTTCTTCTCCCCGCCCCCCCCCCCCCCCCCCCATTAGTCTGAAGAAGGGTTTCGGCCCGAAACGTTGCCTATCTCCTTCGCTCCTTAGATGCTGCTGCACCAGCTGAGTTTCTCCAGCCTTTTGTGTACCCTCGATTTTCCAGCATCTGCAGTTCCTTCTTTAACACAGGATTTATGATAAGTCCAATGATTTAACCAAACCAAAAGAGTGACGATTGTCGAACATGAATGTACTGCAGTTTCCTGTTGCCAAGTGATACCTGACCCACTGTAACCTGAGCTGCACATTCCTAGACTTCCAGCAGCCACTGAGCTAATCTGAGCAACTCACTGCCCCTCTCCTCCCAGCTCCAATGTCCAGTGAGCTCAGCCATGCAGAAGAATAAAACGGAGATAAAGTTTGACCTGGTTCCCGATCACCCTGTTGCCTCGAGATTTGTCCAGGAACTGAAGGATGCTTTGGGTCAGAACGACTCGGAAAGAGTGCGCTTCCTCCTCCAGCAGCGGGCTCACTCTGCCAACGCCATCATCGAGCTCTCCAACGATGACTGGATGAAAGATCCATCTGTTCAGCTGGACCCTTTCGTGTTGCTCGGTCAGACATTCATACTTCATTCAAATTAGACTTTGCTCTGGTTAAAGCGGCTCTTTTGACAACTTCCTTATCTATTAATGTAAAGATGCAGGGTTCTCAATTTATTTAGTTTTAATCAAACTGCAACTGCTTCTCCAAAGAATACAATGAAAAATCGTTTTTTAATATCAATTGAACACTGTGTCAGCAATAATATTGACCATGGGGAAACCACACTTTAATACATTTTGTTTAGTGCAACATAAAGTCCAGTAAAGTCCAATTAAAGACAGCCCAAGGGTCTCCAATGAGGTAGATGGCAGGTCAGAACCACTTTCCAGTTGGTGATAGGATGGTTCAGTTGCCTTTACATTGATTTCCCATGCAAATTTAGGCCATTGATCAATCATGTTTATGATGCTCAGTAGCCAGTCACCCTTTGTCACTTTGTATCTAATGTGACTTTGAATGTGCCTTAAAATGTATGCATTGCTGAACGTGAATTTGCAGAACTTGTCTTCACCCTCAGTACACTCCTCTCACTTTCACCAAGGTAAAGATGTAGTCTGGGCACTCGAACGAGCCCCAACTGTGCCTGCCTATTCGTCGGTTACATCCTTGTTCCAAACATAACTGGCACCATCCCCCCAACTCTTTCTTTGCTGCTTAAGAAGGAACTGCAGATGCTGGAAAATCGAAGGTAGACAAAAATGCTGGAGAATCTCAGCGGGTGAGGCAGCATCTATGGAGCAAAGGAAATAGACAACGTTTCCGGTCGAAATCCTTCTTCAGTTTGAAGGAACGTTGCCTATTTCCTTTGCTCCATAGATGCTGCCTCACCCGCTGAGTTTCCAGCATTTTTGTCTACCTTCTTTCTTTACTGCATTGACAACTGCCTCAGGGCTGCCTATTGCATCCAAGCAGAACTTGTTGATTTCATTAATTTTACCACTATCTTCTACTCTGCCCTCAAATTCACATGTTCTATCTCTGATAGCTATCTCCCCTTTCTTAGTCTCTCTGTTTCCATCACAGGGGACAGACTATCAACTAACATCTACTACAAACCTATCAACTGCCACAGTTATCTGGTCTACACTTCCTCCCACTCCTCCCCTTGCGAAGATGCTATCCTCTACTCACAATCTCCCCGTCTCCACTGCATCTATTCCCAATATGAGGCATTCCACTTTAGAGCATCCCAGATGTCCTCTTTCTTTAGTAAACATGGTTTGCCTCCAGCTGTCATAGATAGATCCTTCACTCGCACCTCCTCTGTGTGCCAAAGTTTTGCTTTCCCTCACCATCCCCCTGGACAGAACCAGGATAGAGTTCCCCTGCTCCTCCCTTTCACCCCACCAGCCTCTGCATACAATGCATCATCCACTGACATTTCCAGCACCTCCAACGTGATCCCACCACTAGTCACATCTTCCCATCCCCACCCCTGTTTGCCAACTGCAGAGACCACTCCCTTTACAACTCCTTGGTCACTCATCCCCTCCCACCCTTAATAATAATGTTATCCTGGGTCCTTGATTCTCCTACCTCTTCTTTGACCCATGCTTTGGACTGGCTGGAGTCTAGCTGAGAGCGTGTGGAAAACACACATACTCAGCCTGCTATTTTCAGCCTCTTACAACACTGAAGTCACGGAGCTAGAAATATATTTATGCTCAGTTGCCAAAGACTGATCAGAATGTTGGAATGGTTTACATAGGAAAAGAAACACAAACATCCGAATGAGACAAATCGCCATGAAGCTAAAAGTGCTGGTGTCCCAGCACCTTTTTCCAAGTCTTAATGCATGCAAGTAAGGTCAGCAAGAGATGGAGGCCACTGCATTTAAACCCGGCCCTATCCTTATCGACCACAATCCAGGATCTGCACCTTATAGAGTCTTACAGGGAGTCAATGTTTCAGTATTTCAATGCAGGGTTCTCAATGCTATCTACAGTATACCCTAGTGTTATAGCCAGTACTATATCTAGTTACTATTTCTGGGTGCTATATCCCAGCATTATTTCTGGGTACTTTACCCAGATGATGTATTGTGTTACTCTCCCTGTGTACAATATCGTGCTTGTATAACCTGGTACAATATCAAGGCTTTACATCCATTCTTGCATCAGTTACCGTCTCTGAGCTTGATACACCGCTGGTATATCCAGGTACCATGCCCAGCATTGCATACTTTGACTTGCAATATCATGGTCTGGTTTACCTAGAATAACTGATAATTTATTGTATATTGACGTGTAAAGCTGCAGCAAGTAAACATTTCATTGTTCCAGTCCGGGTGTAAAGCACAATTAAACACTTTCGGCTCTTTGGCTCTTTAGTTTAGTGATACTACATGGAAACAGGCCCTTCAGCCTACAAGGTCCATGCCGTACATCGATTAACCATTCATGCTAATTCTGTGTTATCTCACTTTTCAATCCACTCTGCACATTAGGAGCAATTTTTTTCAGAGGTCTATTAACCTTACATATCTGCAATCTTTAGGATGTGGGAGGAAACAGAGCATCCGGAGGAAACTCATGCAGTCACAGAGAGAACGTGCAATCTCCACACAGACAGCACCAGAGGTCAGGATCATACCCTGGTCTCTGGAGCTCTTCAAGAGAGAGTTAGATTTAGCTCTTAGGGCTACAGGATTCAATGAATATAGGAAAAAACAGGAACAGAGTACTGATTTTAGAAGATCAGCCATGATCATATTGAATGGTGCTGGCTTGAAGGGCCGAATGGCCAACTCCTGCACCTATTTTTCTATGGTTCTATGTTTCAATGAGGCAGCACCTCTCCCAGTTGTGCCACATCAGACTGATACCACATACTGATATTACACCCTGACATTATTTTTGGGTATTATACACTGAAACTGCACCGGGGATCACCCTCTCTTAGTCCTATATTCTGATGATATTTACAGTTACTGTATCAGGTGCTGCACCCTATAGTTTGCATGGGTTCCATTAACTGACTCCACCGGGTAATGTCTTCTGTTATTATTTCTGGGGATCATGCCCTGCTGCTGTTTTCCGGTCCTGTACCCAGGTTATTGTTTTGCTGTGCTATACCCCAATTGGACATCCTGGAATGGTATCCAAAGGATGTTAAGATTAATTATAATCTATCTGGTGCCCCTTTCTTTTTTATAAACCTGGAGCTTGAAATTTGTCCCACCAGTTTCCTCCAAGTCGAAAAGGCTTTTGGCACTTTGGCCTTCATCAGTCAGAGTATTGAGTATAGAAGTTGGGAGGTCATGTTGCAGTTGTTTCAGCCGTTAGTGAGACCGCATTTAGAATACTGTGTTCAATTCTGGGCAACATGTTATAGGAAAGATATTGTCAAGCTTGAAAGGGTTCAGAAAAGATTTACCAGGATGCCAGGACTAGAGGGTGTGAGCTTTAGGGAGAAGTTGAATAGGCTGGGTCTCTATTCCATGGAGTGCAGGAGGATAAGGGGTGATCGTATAGAGGTGTATAAGATCATGAGAGGAATAGATGCACAGTCTTTTGCCCAGAGTAGGGAAATCGAGGACCAAAAGACATAGGTTCAAGGTCAAGGGGAAAAGATTTAATAGGAATCCGAAGCGTAACTTTTTCACACAAAGGGTGGTGGGTGTATGGACCAAGCTGCCAGAGGAGGTAGTTGAGGCTGGGACTATCCCATCGTTTAAGAAACAGTTAGACAGGTACATGGATAGGACAGGTTTGGAGGGATATGGACCAAGCGCACCAAGTGGGACATTGTTGTGGGTGGTGTCAGCGAGTTGAGCCGAGGAGCCTGTTTCCGCACTGTATCATTCTATGACTCTGTTCAGGATTCATCAGGTGCATTTTAAAATCTCTAAAAACAGACGGCATGGCTCCGATGGAAAGAGGAGCGAGATTTAAGAGGGACTTCAGGGGCAACTTTTTAATTCAGAGGATAGTCCATAGCTGGAACAAGCTGCTGGAGGAAATTAGAGAAGTAGATACAATTATGATTTTCAAATGACATTTGGATAGATAGAAGAATATGAACGGTTCACAGGGATATGGGCCAAATGTTAACAAATGGGACTAGCCCTGAATGCCAAGTTGACTCAAGTTGGGACAAAGGGCATGTTTTCATACTGTATAGTTCTATGACTTTATGACTATTCCTTAAAAAATCTAAGCTTTTAACACAGAAGCCTGGATGATGGTGGGTTGGCTACTCTAACTCAAGCGGTGGGTACTCTGCTAACACTGCCAACACTGACTCCAGCTTTAACCATCAAAAAGTCACCAGACAAAAGTCAAGGTTCTGGAAACTATAATCACTGGATAGCTTCAAGAACAGCCAGTCCACAATGGACTGAACTCAAATCAGCAAGTCCCAGTCCATATTTGTGAACAGAATAATTGCCAACAAGCAGACAGAACACTTGAAAATCCACTTGATTATTGTGTGTAAATATATGAAACAAGTCCACCCAACTCTGTCAATATTGAGATTGTTACATGACAGGAGATTATTAATAGCGACACAATGGATGATAAGCTCAGAAATGCTAGGATATTTATAGCATAACAATAGCCTGTGTCCTTGTGTATATAATAGTGGGGATACAGTCAGGGCTAAAATAAACTCCAGACACTACTCTTCAGGCAATGGACAGAGACCCTCTGCATCGGACACAGATATTCCTGCATTTTGAACAGAAGGAGCACATCATGCCTTCTCGAACTGTGAAGCGCCGTGGCCCACAGACGTTCCACACTGCCCTGGTGGTGGGAGATCTGGAGCTGATCCAAGCAATGGTCAGCGAGTATCACGAAGATGTGAACTTGCTCTTCGACATCTGCCATGATGAAATGGAGTGGCAGGCCAAACCCTTGGCAATGGGCATCTCAGGTATCCACTGCACACGGCCTTCTTGGTGTTGGAGTGCTAGACAACCGCGCGAGGGGAAAGGGGAGACGGTTGCCAGCTCTGGCACATAGGGGCATGTTGTTGGCCTTGTTGATTGACCACCCATTGTGGGATTGAGTGGGCAAACAGTGAGGTCAGCTTCACTCTCGTGTGGAAAGGCCAGATTGGTTACGTTGTGTAGACCGTGCTGCAGGTTACAGGAAGGATGTGGTAGCAATAGAGAGTTTGCAGAAGAGATTCACCAAGATGTTGCCTGGAAGTACAAGGAGAGATTGGACTGTCTGGATCTATTCTCACTGGAACATAGGAGGCAGAGAGGTGGCCATACAGAGGTTTATAAAATTATGAGGTGAATAGATGGAGCAGAGAGTCTGAGTTTTTTCCCAGGGTAGGTGAGCCTGAAACTCGGGCTCACAGATTTAAGGAGAGGAAGAGAAATTTCTGCTCCCTATGATTGTGTAATTACTGCAATCTGATGATCCATACATGAGCTGCAATTGTTCCTTTCCCCAGGTCACTTTACTGTTGCCACCCCTGCTGTGGTCTATAAACTCTGTACCCGGGCACCTCCCTCACTGAGCTCCCCCGTGCAGGGATCAGATAGGTACTGTGAGATGTTAAAACATTCCTGTGAAAAGTCGCCTCAATTGTCTAGTTAAGCACAACCAGGGGTTTGATTTAAGATTCTTGTATTTATTTTGATTGAGGCCAGTGTTTGAATAAGCCTGACAGTGGAATATGAAAAGTTGGGATGTTTCAGCAAAAGTTGGCAATTAGTGTGGAGCAGAGTCACATCTAAAGGCCTGCTGCTAATTAGCAACTGTAAAACTTGTCTGTATGCAATGGGGGACTTTGTTCATTTGTGGCCAGTGGTTTCCAAGCAAAGATCTTCTCACAAGACTGCTCATTCCTCGTGATCATGTCTGCTGATTGCAACATGGGAGTGAATAGCAAGCTGGGATTGTGCAAACTCTGGCCCCACCGCTGGTCCCAGCATGGAGCCCCATGTCGCAGTGATGCAGTGGCCCAAGTTGACCCTGCACACATGTGCAACCTCACAGATAGAATATTCATCATGTTCACCCGAGTAACAGCAAAGTATGAACACACAAAGCTTAGGGCTACTCCCTCTATGTAAAGCAGTGTTGGCTGGTGTATGCAGATGGACATCAATTATTTAAATAAGGTCAGTGACCCTGAATTAAAAGGTTAATACAGGTAAGTGGCTTGTTAATTTTTTCTTAATTTTACTTTAACAGCAAGTGTTTAAATAATTTCACAAACTTCAAGGGTTATCAATACTTTTCCTTATTTTAATATTTTAACTGTTAAATAGATTTGAACTGTTTCTTTTCAGGTCTTCGATAATCATAAACATTTAAAAATATTGCAAAGGCCTTTGACTGCAGTCAGATCTGGAGGCCACTTACTATGCGTGGCTGAAAGTGGGTTGGTTTAGCCATAGAGAAGCATTTCTAAACATCTTTTTTGTCTGTTTGTCACTTGTTCTCAAGTAAGACCATGACTTCTAGTTGATAGTGTTGCAATGTACATTGCGGAGGCAGATTAGACCAATCTGGGTTTGAAAGTTCCTTGCACATAGATGACAGAGGGTAAGCATGTTATAGCATCAATGCCTCATGATTTACAAGATTCTCTTTTCCTCTTTTCTGCCGCAATTCTAACTTCCTCGTACAAGCGAGCACTACTTTTTATATGGGTACGTGAAACAGGATGATCCAATGCTTGTCATTCTCAGTAGCTGTGTCAATGTGAAAAACTCTTCAGCCCAAGTATCCAACATTTATAGATTATCTCTGCAGATGTGAAGTGCCAAATGTAGTTCCAGGCACTAGCAATGTTTTTGAAGTTCAATGTGCATGCAGTAGAGGGAGCACACAGCACGTGAAATCAGCACGAATGGAGTGGAGCAAAGGTATTAGTTGCAAACAGGTTATTAACCCATAGAGACACACAGGAGGGAAACAAGCCCCTCAGCTCACTGAATTGTTGCCTATCATTAACCACTTATTTATGCTAATCCCAATTTATTCTCCCCACCCTCTCATCAGCTCCCCCTCACTCCCCCCTCCCACTTATCACCCCTAGTGGCTGCACCGCAGAGAACAGGAAAGCTCTCCAACACGTCATTAAGACTGCTGAGAGGATCACTGGCACCCAGCTCCCCAGACTTCAGGACATGTACCGGACCCGCTGCATCCGTCCGGAGGGTCAAGGGCATCATTAGAGACAGCACACACCCTGGACACTGCCTCTTTACCCCCCTGCCCTCAGGAAGACGATACAGGACACTGAGTGTCCACACGACAAGACTAAAAAACAGCTTCTACCATAGAGCTGTGACACTACTGAACTCTACCCCCCCTCCCACACTGATTCCCCCCCCCTTCTCTCTCACACACCCGCCCATACTCCTATATGTTTCTAGTCTTTTTAACGTATTTTTATACTCGTATTCCTGTGCAGCTGGAGGACTGCTCCAACAAAATTTCGTTGTCTTGTACAATGACAATAAAGATGATTATTATTATTATTATATTAATTCCACCACATACCTACATACTAAAGACAATTTGCAACAGCCGATCAACCAAATAACATACACATTTTGGAGAAGTGAAAGGAAACCAGACAAGGTGGGGAAATCCACACAGTGATGGGGAGAATATTAAACTCCAGAGACAGCACCAGAGGTCAGGTTGCTGGATATGTGGGGAAATGGCTCTATCAGCTGCATGCTGCCCACGTGGTGATGGTCAACATCTAATCCTTAATCTGGCAAAGCTACATTTATGGTAAGTGATGCCCAGGGCTGTTTACCATATTCTTACATGCACTGCTGAGTCCATTTTCCAATACGTTCAATTTGTGATCATCCTGTTTTGTCAGTGTGTTGGTTACTGTGTTTTCTATGGCATTAAGTGCCAGTGAAGTATCTTATTGGATACACAGCATGTTGTAAAGTCACAGAAACCATGCAGAAATCATGAATGAAACAGGCCCTTCGGCCCACTGTAACCTTATCGATCATCAACTACCTACCCATACCTATCCCATTCACCATCATTTGATCTGTAGCTCATTGTACCTTGTTGATTCAAGGGCTCATCCTGTTACTTCTGAAGTATTGTGAGAATTGCAGCTACCACCACCTTCTCCAGCACTGTGTTCTGGATTGCAATCACCCTCTGGGTGAAAATAATATTCCTCAAATCCTCTTTAATTTATTTACTCCTCACCTTACACTTGTGTCCTCTGATCTTAGATAACTTTGTCATAGAGTTCAGCTTCTAACTATTGGTCTTGATTTATGATTGTCACATGTATTGATATACAGTGAACATTGGACACAAAGTAACTCAGTGGGTCAGGCAGCATCTCAGGAGAACATGGTTAGGTGAGGTTTCAGGTTGCACTCATCTTCAGACTGAATGTGGTGGGGGGAGAGAAAGATGGAAGAGAGGAGGGGCAGGACAACAGCTGGCAAGTGATAGGTAGTTAGGTGGGGTGGGGGCAGGTTTGATAGGTGGTTGGACAAAGGCCAGAGATTAAAATACAAGCGGTGTGAGATAAGGATAGAAGAGGTTCCAATTGTGAAGCTAAAGGAAGAAATAGAAGTGGAATGGGAGAGGGAGGGGGAGAAATTGCTGCAAATCCAGCAAAAAGAAGGGTGGTCACTTGTCAAGCTTTTTGCCACATGGACCTTTGTCCAACCATCTGCATGTCAAAACAAACCCTCACCTGCATCACCAGGCTTTGTCAATCTACTACAAACCTACCAATCCATTATGTTTCTACTCTATCTAGGTATCTCATAATTGTGTACACTGCTTTCAGCTCTCCCCTTTGCTTCCTCTAACGCAAAGAAAACTAGCCCAGCCTAACCGGTCTCCCCTCAAATAATTCATGATCCTGATCCTAATGAGACCCTATTCCAGGGACAATCGCTCGCCAGAGAATTTTTGTTTGACTCTTGCTATATTCTTACTCATTCTATGGTTTGCATGGCCATTCACCTTTTTTTTTGCTTTAATGTGCATCCCATGCATTACCTATATTAAATAATACTAACTTTAATCAATCAACAAAACTCCAAAGCAAAATGTAATTTCCAACAGACTCCAATTCATGCTTAACGTTTCTGCACATGTGCTGGGTTTGTTATCTTAGCAAGAACAAACATTTGCATGTGGAATCTCAAGAGACTGCAGATGGTAGAATCTGAGTCAGGAACACAAAAAACTGTCATGTTGAAAGAATGGACCCGCCGGAAGGCAAAGATGATTCCCTTCTGTGGGACAATGAGGCCCAGAGCTGCGGGAGATGGAGAGAAAGGGCCAGAACATACTGGTGCTTGACGGAGAAGGTTGCAAGTAAGCTTTTCCCTTTGAGAATAGGGAAGATTCAAACAAGAGGACATGACTTTAGAATTAAGGGACAGAGGTTTAGGGGTAACATGAGGGGGAACTTCTTTACTCAGAGAGTGGTAGCGGTGCGGAATGAGCTTCCAGTGGAAGTGGTGGCGGCAGGTTCGTTGGTATCATTTAAAAATAAATTGGATAGGCATATGGATGAGAAGGGTATGGAGGGTTATGGTATGAGTGCAGGTAGATGGGACTAAGGGAAAAAAGTTGTTCGGCACGGACTTGAAGGGCCGAGAGGGCCTGTTTCCGTGCTGTAATTGTTATATGGTGGCTGTGGTAGACAAGCGCTCAGGAAGGTAATGTGGCTATGGTAGTGGTTTTTTGTGAGTGTGGTCGAAGCACGGGAGAGTGAGAGAGAGGAGCAGTGTGTGAGGGTCTCCTGTATTTGCATATTTAGTACAAATTAGTAAAACATCCAAGACATATTTGACAATGAGCCCCATGAGGTGATCATTAGGATGGCCACCCAACATATTGGCTAAAGTGGAGAATGTTTAAGGATGGTGATTAAGGAAAGGAGAGAAGACAAGAGATGGGCTACTTCAGGAAGGATGTTCCAGTTTAAGTCTAGGGCAGCGACAAACTCCCTCTAAAGGTGGCATCATTCCCATTTGCATCAATCAACAGGCCAGAATTGCAGAAGTGCAGAGATGTTGAAGGGCTGCAAGGTGATAAGTGATTAAATGAGGAAAGGTTGCAGGGAGGGGAAAACCAATGTACTGTTGTATCACCGTGACTTGCTGGTATATCAGATAATATTCATTGTTTCCATTGTCCTATGGAAAAATATATCTTCTTTCCACAATTCATACCACAATATTTTACAGCAAGGAGCTATTGTCGTGTTAAATTACACCATAATTAATTTACTTAAAATTAGCAAGTGCCCTAGGGCTCCACATCATAATAATTAAAAAGTGTTCTTGATAATGAGCTGGAGGATTATTTGAAGCAGACATTTACACTAATCTGGGTGTATTTAATTACATTAGTGCTCACTATCCCATCTATATGAGCAGATCCTTCCATTCAGAAACCTTGCCGTTGAGCAGGAGAGCAGTCTGATTTTATAGGGAAATGCCAGCCATAGAAGCATATACATTACCATAGAGCAGGAAAAGTGTTTAAACATTCAGCAATTACAGTTTCACACACAATAGATGGTGACTCCTCGATCCCAGCAGGGGACCTAACCCCTCTCCAAGCAATTGAGGCTAAGGTTGGGGTAAGTGGAATTGAAGACTTTGAAAACAAGATTGGAAGATTGTTTTTGCTCAGGGTATTTAGCTTTATGGGACCAAACACAGGAGATGGAGTTTAGATGCAAGCCAGTGTTGGGAGAGAAACTGGATTTCCAATCCCTGTTGCTATATGCACATTCGGTTGGGCAGCTACTAGGCACTGAGTTGCACAGGTCTGAGATCATTCTCCTTTCCGTGCTAAGTAGGATAGAACCAGAGGGAGCAGCAGCAGTGAGAGGTTGGGCAGAGTAAGATTTTATTCCTTGTGGCACAGGAGCGAGGAGTGATCTTATAAAAGTGTCTAAAATCATGAGGGGAATAAATAGAGTGAATTCACAGTATTTTTCTCAGGGTAGGGGGATCAGGAATGAGAGGGCATAGGTTTAGGTGAACGATGAAAGATTTGTAAGAGATGTAAGAACCTGAGGCCATTTTTTTCACACCGTGGATGGTGTGTATATAGAATAAGCTGCAAGAGGAAGTAGTTGAGGCAGATTCAATCAAAGCATTTAAAAGGAGAATAGATAGGGTGAATGTACAGAGTTTCTTACTTAGGGTCGGGGAATCAACAACAAGAGAACATTTGCTGAAGGTGAGAAGAACAAGATTTAAAACAAACCTGAGGGGCAACCTTTTCACTCAGAGAATGGTGGGTATATGGAACGAACTGTCAGAGGAGGTAGATGAGGACGGTGCTATC
Source organism: Raja brachyura (assembly GCA_963514005.1). Next base: position 42,735,623 of record OY740787.1, on the reverse strand, counting down.
GTACCATTTTAGTTTAGTTTAGAGATACAGTGTGGAAACAGTGTACCTTCAGCCCACCAAATGGGTGCCGACCAGCGGTCCCTGCACACTAAGACTATCCCACACACACTGGGGACAATATACATTTATACCAAGCCAATTAGCCTACAAACCTCTACATCGTTGGAATGTGGGAGGAAACCAGAGCTTCCCCGAGAAAAACCATGCAGGGCACAGGGAGAACATACAAACTCCATACAGACAGCACCCGTAGTCAGGATCGAACCCGAGACCCTGGTGCTGTAAGGCTGCAACGCTACCGCTGCACCACCGTGCTGCACTTTTGGGTTGGTGCATGGATAAGAAATGTATAGAGGGATATGGGTCAAACATGGGCAAGTGGGACTAGCTTAGATGGGGCATCTTGTTTGGCATGGATGAGTGGGCCAAAGGGCCAGTTTCTGTACTGTATGACTATGTCTCCATCTAAACATATTCCATTTACTAGCCCTTGGTCCAAATGGAAAGGAGATTAGGTCAATGGAGCTTCACATCCAGAGAATGATCTGAACCAGTCATGATGACCCGAATTAATTAATCCGGCAGTTTACATAGAAACATAGAAAATAGGTACAGGAGTAGGCCATTCGGCCCTTCGAGCCAGCACCACCATTCAATATGATCATGGCTGATCATTCAAAATCAGTACCCCCTTCCTGTTTTTTCCCCATATCCCTTCAGATTCCATTAGCCGTAAGAGCTAAATCTAGCTCTCTCTTGAAAACATCCAATGAATTGGCCTCCATTTACATGGAGACCTTGCTTTTAGTAATGAGATATGAGGATTGCTCGTAAGACCTGGTATTGGTGAGCCACTTTCATGAACTGCTGCAGCCCTTCTGGTGTAGATGCTGGTGTATGGAAGGCTTTTCTAGGATTTAGACCAGTAATGATGATGGAACAGTGATATAGTTGCTCCTTCATATAGTTTATGACTTGGCGATGAACTTAGATAAGTCAATGTGACTGCACATTTGGACAGGTCTATAGATAATAAGGATTTAGAGGGATATAGGCCGAATGCAGGCAAATGGGACTAACACAGCATGCCACATTAGTCAGCATGGACAAGTTGTCCCATGTGCCTGCTTCCATGCTGTACAATTCAGTGACTCGAAGACTCTATCAATGAGAGAACAGAACTGGAGAAATCCCAACCCTTGCTTTATGGAAGGATCGAGACAGTGCCTCAGTGTAATACACAGTGCCTCGGTGTAATGCAGTGTAATGCAGGTACGGGTATTGGTTTGTTATTGCACTTGTACTGAGAATAATGAACTTTGTGGGTCTTCACGCAGTGACACTGACAGTCCTGCTCTTTCCTTGCACCACAGGACTCTGGTCTCTGGAGTACAAACGAGAGCTGAGCAGCCCCCTGTGCATCGCGGCCAGCCACGGCTACACCAACTGCCTGCAGTACCTGCTCCAGTGCGGGGCCAAGCCCAATCTGATTCCAGGAAGCAGGAGTGCCCTGCACACAGCCTGCACCAATGGCCACACCGACTGCGCAGAACTGCTGCTGCAGTACGGCGCCAACCCTAGGCTGCTGACCGAGGAAGGAATGCCCACCCTGCACCTCTGCAACACCCACCCTACCTATCGGTGAGTGCTCACAGGCAGGGCTCAGGACAACGGCAACTTGCAATGTGGAGACACAAAATGGCTCAACCGGACAGGGACTTGTACTCACGTGGTAACTTTCACAAGCCCAGATGCCCAGAGCCGCCATTCTTCTTGGGATACTCTTGAAATGTAGTTACTATCATAAAAAGGGAAAGTCAGCTACTAATAATTGTGCCTCCTGGATCACAAATAGAAACATAAAAAAAGAAGGAATACACCATTCAGCCCTTCGAACCTGCTACATCATCCATTGTGGCTGCTCCTCTGTCCCAATACCATATTCCCACTCACTCTCCATGGCCCTTGATGCCTTCTGTATCTGGACGTTTACCTCGCTCCTTCTTAAATGTATTCTGTGACTTTCCAGTCGCTTGAAGTAGAGAATTCATTGGGTCCCCATTCCCTGTCTTCGTTCCCTGAGTGGAGGCCTCATCTCAGTCCTACACCTCTTGCCCTGTAGGTGGAGACTGTGACATTTGATTGAGAATAAATATCCAAAGGGAAAGTCTACACTGTCACCAGCCTCTTGAGTGGTGTCAGAATTCTGTAGGTATCAATGGGATCCCCATCCGTTCCTCCAAACTCCAGTGAATGGACACTTTATCAATCAATCTGTCTTCATAAGGAATCAGAGATGAAAACCTGTTATTGTGCCTGCACTCAGATCCTCTTGCAATGAAGTCCAATTGCTTACTGCGCCTGCAAGCTTGCTTTCAACGACTGGGTTTACAAGATTACCTAAGTCTCTGTAAATCAATATTACCCAATTTAACACAATTGTTTTCAGTTTTTCCAATGAAAAGTAGATATCAATAGACAATAGACAATAGGTGCAGGAGTAGACCAATTGGCCCTTCAAGCAAGCACCGCCATTCAATGTGATTATGGCTGATCATCCCCAATCGGTACCCCGTTCCTGCCTTCTCCCCATATCCCCTGACTCCGCTATTTTTAAGAGCCCTCTCTAGCTCTCTCTTGAAAGCATCCAGAGAACATGCCTCTACCGCCCTCTGAGGCAGAGAATTGCACAGATATCTGCGCATGTAGCTACATTGTAGAGCTGCAATTCTGCCCAACTCAATCCATCACAGTCGCTTTGCAGCCTGTTCATCCTCTTAATTGCACAGTTTATAGTCATCAACAAACTTTCACTCAATCATATTCTGTTTCTAAATCATTGATATTATGAGTATCAGAGGCACACACACTGATCTCTGTGGTATCCTACTAGCTCCACCTAGATAATAACCATTTTATTCCCACAGTGCATTTCCAGTCTGCCCGTCAATCCAATTTCAGTCCATTCTACCACATGGCTTCTATGCCATGCACATTAGTGTTGGACACTAATATTTGGGACTTTAGTAAAGGTTTTCTGAAAATCAACATTCACCACAGGTTTTCCCTTTTACATTATACTGGTTACAATCTGAAAAGAAACTTCTGTACGTTTGTCAAACATGATTTCCCATCCAGAAATCCATACTGACTTCATTCAATCCCAATGACATTTTACTGGTCCCGTTATATTATCCTTTATAATAGCCTCCAGCATTTTACCCACTGCTGATGGTAGGTTCTCTTGTCCTGCTTCCTCGCTCCCTTTTTTTCAAACAGTGGGGTTATAGTTCCTCTCTCCAATCTGCGGAAGTTATTCTGTAATCCATTGAGTTCTGGAAACAGATAACCAATGCGTCCAAGAAGGGAGATTGAGGGGTGAGCTTATAGGGGGTATGACAGGTAGATGTCAAAACATCTCCACAAGTGGAAGAATGTCAAGTGAGGGGACATAGTTACTAGATTAGGGGACAACCTTTTAAAACTGGGATGTTGTTGAACAGGGACGTGCAGGCAGGGGAGGCAGTCATACTCCCAATACAGCTCCGCTGCAAATACATGGAGAGCTGAGAGGTGAGGCAGCGACAAGCTGAGCCTCCCCTCTGATTGCTCAACCCCTTAGAAACTGCATGGCTCGCGGGCAATAAGCGTGTGCCTGTTACTATCTCTATGTATGTCACCAATGTAATGTTTGTAAACCCCTTCATTACATGTCCTCATCTTCCATAGTCCAGGTAACGTATTTCACATATAAAGATATTAAATTTGTGCTCACTGGTCTCACATAAAACTACATTGAAAAAGCTCCAGGGGAGGCAGCGATTACGTCTACCTCACAAGGGGGCGTGTCTTGAGCCCAGTGGAGGAAGAGCGAGCGTCAATTACGTAGGCTTAGCCCACGTAATTGGCGCTGCCTCACTCTCCCTCCACGTTAGCTAACTTCAGCAGCAGCGGCACTGACCAAAGATCATGGAGCGGAACAAGATATGCCACTTGGGAAGGTAGACTTTGTTGGTACATTAGAAAGTTATTAGATTTTTTAATAGATCTGTACTTATCACAATAGTAAAGTCATCAATGTTTGTACTTCTGTACATTTTTGTTTAGTTCATGTAAGGCGGGAGTCTCCAAAATATGGCCCTCGTGACACATCAGGCCCACCACCTGATTTTTCAAGCCCAGATTCGAGTCGGGGAGCGCGGCGGCCCGGGGCTGCTCTTAGTGTTGTTACCGGTTAGATCCCTCGAATTGGCAGAGCCGAGACATCACTGGGACGCCGTGAAGAAGGGTGCAATGGTGTTGTGGGGGGGTTCCACGGCGGTCAGAATGGGACGGCTGCAGGTTATAACTTGCCATTGTTCCTCTCTCCCTTCTCTCTCCCCCCATTCTCTGTCTCCTCCCATTCTCTCTCTCTCTCCATTCTCTCTCTCTCTCTCCCCCATTCTCTCTCTCTCCCTTCTCTCTCTCTCTCCCTCCATTCTCCCTCTCTCCCCCCATTCTCTCTCTCTCTCTCATTTTCTCTCTCTCCCCCCATTCTCTCTCTCTCTCCTTTCTCTCTCTCCCTTCTCTCTCTCTCCCCTCTTCTCTCTCTCCCTCCCTTCTCTCTCTCTCTCCCTCCTCTCTCTCTCTCTCTCTCCCTCCCTTCTCTCTCTCTCCCTCCCTTCTCTTCTCTATCCCTCCCTCCCAGCCATGGCTCCACCCCGATCTCTCCTCGGGGAGACGTGGTGATCAATACAGGGAGCGCCGGGCCACTGATACTAGCCAGTGCCTCCCCAGCCATTGACCTCACCACACGTCACTGGTGTGGAACATTTCGGAGGGGATGGTGAATATCCAGAATCCTTGCCACAGTGGGTGTGTGGTAGTTAAAGAGAAAGTTGACCATTTTCTGGAAGATTAAGGAATTGAGGGAAACTGGCACAGAAGTGATGTAGAGCCCTGGGTCACCTCAGCTAATGATCATGATGGAGGGACTGAGCGTCCTACCCCTGCTCCAGTTTTCTGCCATTTTCATGTGTTCTCCTGGATGCAAATTGCAGGCCCTGGGACATTTATCAGCTCTCGCAGCCGAAGTGGGTCAAAATCTAACACGTTGTGTCCAACCTTAGATGCAGAAAAGAGTTCCTTCATGGAGAACATGTGACATGTGACTACATTAATCCTCTCCCACTTGGAACCAAATGCCCCGGGGGAAGAGATTTGGCTAAGGCACGAGATGGAAAAAGGGTTTTAGTGCACCAAAGCAGTCAAGTCTCAGGGTGAAAACAATTTTTTAGCCTCCATTTGTCTGGAGAGCAATGGGAGCTAATAGCTAGTATTGACACTTGGGACCCAGCATTATGTAGTGAACTTAATAAAATGCACGAGCACACTTTACAGAGAGACATGTGCATGAGATTTCACACTGACCACAAAATGAGATGGATGAAAAAGTACCGCAATCTAAAATTTGAGTCAGAGATTAGCAGAGGAAATTATAGGGATTACTAATAATTGAACAGGAAGACAATACCTGAATTCAGTCTAAAGAAGGTCCTAATCCGAAACATCTCCTATCCATTTTTTCCAGTGATGCTGCCTGACCTGCTCAGTTACTCCAGCACCTTGTGTATTTTTTTTGTAAGCCAGCATCTGCAGTTCCTTGTTGCTATAAAATGATAATGCTTTCCCGCTTTCCTTCGCTTGTTTAGGTGTGCAAAATTACTCCTGACGTACCGTGCAGATGTCAACCAGTTAACCGAAGGGGACCGTGAGACCCCTTTGCATGTGGCAGCCAAGCATGGCCTTCACAATCATGCCCACCTCTATCTAAGATACGGGGCCACTGTGGATGCAATGAATGTCGACTGGGTGTCTCCACTGAACAGCGCCTGTGCCAGTGCGGTGGAAGCAGAGAAACAGAATGACTATCTCCAAGTGTGCAAGATCCTAATTGCGTACGGTGCCAGTATGAACTCTGTGGACAATGAGAACAGGACCCCACTGCACAAGGCCTCCAGAAACGCCAGCCTCCAGCTGGTCCAGATGCTGCTGAAGAATGGAGCTGATGCAAACCCCATCGACTACAACGGGTCCTCACCCTTAGCCAATGCAATACAGACTGCACCTTTTAAGGCAGAGCTTGATCCCCATTGCACCGTACAAACCTTACTCAATCACGGATCCCACAGGGTGTGGCCAGCGGCCTTTCTGAAGGTAACATTAATGCCAGTGTGCCAGAGGCAGAATTGTATCTACTCTGAGATATATAGCCTTAGAGTGATTCAGCTCGGAAACAATCTCTTCAGCCCACCTCCCCATGCCAAGCAGCAACCACCCATTTACATAAATGCTACATTAATCCCATTCTTCCCACATTCTTATCAACTCCCCCCAGTTTTTACCACCCCCACAGCAATTCGCAGCGTCCCAGATACCTGCTGGAACATCTTGGGGTGTGGGACAAACCGCACCCAGAGGAAACCCACTCTATTCACACAGAGAATGTGTAAGCGCCACAAAGTTAGGATCGAACCCAAACTCTGGGGCAATGGCTTCTGTGCAGCCCACCCACCGATAGGCAAAGAACGTTTTAACTAGCATCCCCTTATCTAGCAACTTCTCAACAACTCACATAACCATTAATATGATAAAACATCTCAAGGTGGTCACTGGGGAAACTGTCAAACAGATTATATAGCCAGAGAGGTGACAAAAGAGATATGGAGGGCCTGATCGCAAATTTTCCAATGGAGTATAATTCCGATAATCACTGGCTGGTTTGCTGAACTATTAGATGTCATTCTTAATGTACGACTACACACTTCCACTTCACTTTTTTGGACATTGCATGGGATTGTAATAAATCTTCCATTGAACCCAGTAAATTTAAAGGGGGCACAGAGAAAGGGGTCCTGGTAAATTCAGAGAGAGAATGGGGACATGGTGAGTGGAAAGGGAATGAAAGGAACGGGAGCCGAGCAAATTAGAAGGATGAACAGTGAGCCAAATGCAAAAATGTTGGGATTTTCAAAGCGTAGGAAAGCTGGATATAGGAGTTTTCTTGATTCCACCGTTTACAAGACGCATGACCAAATAGGGAATCTGATCCACCAGCCATCTGACTCAAAGTCTGCCATGGGTCAGTGAGGACAGCAGCAGGCACAGCAGAATCACATACCATGGTCAAATAGTTCATCAATCCTCTACCTCCAACCACAAAGAAATGAATTATGAATGGTACCCATGGGAACCATATCCGTGTGGAAGGAAGAAAGAGATACCTCCCTGGCAAAATGCAATCCTTGTAGTCGCACCGGTCAACATAGGTTTGAAGAACAGCATCTGAGTTTGTTGGTTAATTATCACTTTCAAGAGATTGTTTCATTTCCAGGTGTTGAAAAGTTGTGCTGCTTCTCCCAAGACCGTCGAAGTCTTGTTTAACTCCTATCAACACATTCAGGTCACAGAGGAGTGGATAGAAGCTATCCCTGACGAAATACTTCAGGTACACAATCCTGGTAAAAAAAGCACAGAACATTTCATGGCAAAAAAGGAAAATCATCCCTTTGTGTTTGAGTCAAGAGTCTACAAGAATTGTACACATACAAAGCAATGTTGATCCATACCATTACTTGGAATTTACTACACCAAATAGCTCTTTCAACTTTAGTTAAGGCAGTTTATGTGATAAACAAGCCCTCACACTCGCACACACTTTATATCACCCAACTTCGTTTGAACTTTATATATCCACACAATTTTCCCTTAAATCTATTGAGACACTTCGCTTCAGCCATTGTTTGTGGACATCAATCTTGCATCTCATCACTGTCAGGGTAAAGAGGTTTCTACTGATTACAGTAATGGATTAATTAGGGAGTACCTTATAGTTAAAACCATTAGTTACTTTACAAGTGGAAACATCTCTATGTTTAACCTCATATCATGCCCTTTGTACTGTTATGGATCTTTGTCAGGTCTCTTTGGATTATCTTTAATAGTTATAACACTCTTATACTTTATACCACAACCGATAAAGGTAAGCACCAGTGTGCTGCCACTTACATGGGTTCTTGCAATTGCCAAGAACCCTGTTGCAGTGAGTCTTTTAGAGCCATAGTCATAGAGTGATACAGTGTGGAAACAGGCCCTTCAGCCCAACTTGCCCACACCAGCCAACAATGTCCCAGCTACACTAATCCCACTCTCCTGCGCTTGGTTCAAATCCCTCCAAACCTGTCCTATCCATGTACCTGTCTAACTGTTTCTTAAATGATGGGATAGTCCCAGCCTCAACTACCTCCTCTGGCAGCTTGTTCCATACATCCACCACCCTCTGTGTGAAAACGTTACCCCTCAGATTCCTATAAAATCTTTTCCCCTTCACCTTGAACCTGCTATATGCCCTCTGGTCCTCGATTCCCCTACTCTGGGTAAAAGATCTACCCGATCTATTCCTGTCATGATTTTGTACACCTCTGTAAGACCTCCCCTCATCCTCCTATGCTCCATGGAATAGAGACCCAGCCTACTTAACCTCTCCCAATAGCTCGCACCCTCTAGTCCTGGCAATATCCTCAAAAAGCTTTTCTGAACCCTTTCAAGCTTGACAATATCTTTCCTATAACGTTGTGTCCAGAACTGAACACAATATTCTAAATGCGGTCTCACCAACGTCTTGTACAGCTGCAACATGACCTCCCAACTTCTACACTCAATACTCTGACTGATGAAGGCCAAAGTGCCAAAAGCCTTTTTGACCACCTTATCTACATGACTCGACCTTCAAGGAACCATGCACTTGTACTCCTAGATCCCTCTGCTCTGCAACACTACCCAACCATTTACTGTGTAGTCTTGCCCTTGTTCGACATCCTAAAATGCAACACCTCACACATCTCTGTATTAAATTCCATCTACAGAATGGTAGATGCCCACCTGGCCAATCGATCCAGATCCTGCTGCAATCGTTCACAACCATCTTCACTATCTGCAAAACCACTAACTTTTGTATCATCAGCAAACTTGCTAATCTTGCCCTGTATTTCCTCATCCAAATCATTGGTGTAGATGACAAACAGTAATGGGCTCAGCACCGAATCCTGTGGCACACCACTAGTCACAGGCCTCCATTCTGAGAAGCATGGCCTTTTTGTTCACCTTTTGGTTATTGAATTCTAACATCACAATCTGAACTGTAGCTAAGTCTGGTTTGCAAGAAACTGATGGATCAAGACATTCTTACAGTGTATGATGATCTATAAAACTGAGCATGAACTTTTCTCTGTCCCATAGATGTATCGGCCATTCTACGAGTCCCTCTTTGCTTTAATTTCCGCTCCGCGCTCCTTGCAACACCTCTGCCGCTCTGCTGTCCGGAAGCTGCTTGGAAACCAATGCTCCACCCTCATTTCCCGGCTATCGATCCCAAAACGTCTGCATGGATACCTACTCCTGGAGCCAGAGGGTGTTATATATTAATCCCTTGCTCACGTTCTCTCATCTTCCCATTCCCTGAAAAACAGACACTGCAGGAAGTTTAAAGACCTTGTGGAATCTGCAACCCTGTACCATCATTTCATCAGAAAATACTTGCGGTGTCTGGACCTTGAAGATTATGGGGTACTCATATATAAGAGTGTCCAGTGATAAAAGGAGAAGTGTTGATGGAAAGTAATTATTTCCTCCAGTGGCTGAATCCAGAAATTTGGGACAAATGTGTGTTTGTGAGAGGTATCTGCTATGTTCTGCCTCATATCTGGCATAGGATGTACGCTCTGCTCACTTGCCGGAAAGGGGCTAGCTTTGTGCCATTTTAACAAACATGATTGAACGGTGTTAAACAACAGTGACGTAGATGGGAATATAAGTAGTGTATGGATTGCATGCAATATGCGCACCTTTCTGTAATTACGCATGTGCTTTATGATCAATCAAGACATCAGTACTAAAAGTAATTTCTAAGTGTCTACTTTTCCAGAGGAGGTAGTTGAGGCTGACCCCAACGTTTAAGAAACAGTTAGACAGGTACATGGATAGGACAAGTTTGGCGGGATATGGACCAAGCGCAGGCAGGTGGGGCTAGTTGGCCGGTGTGGGCACGTTGGGCCGACGGGCCTGTTTCCACATTGCATCACTCTATGACTGACTCCAAGGACTTCCAAAGATCGAGCTGCACATCTCTAGAAATGTGGAACATTGTATTGCGTGATTGCAAATACCATAAGATTTTAACGTGTTTTGGACGAATCATATGTTGTCTCCTTGTTTCTGAGTTCCGCTGATGCTTTCATCGTTCCCCTGAACCTGAGGGATTGCTCTTTTCCCAATTTCCATCAAGTTGCTCATTCAGTTGCCTTGGTGCTGAGCGTTCGGCAGGGGGCGATAATGCCACGGGATTGATACTCAATGCCCGATGACCATTGGCAGGTATCCCTGAGGGAGAGCTCCACCTTCAGTGTGACTCACCCAACAGCGCCAGAATAATCCACAGCATTTAAAAAAAAACACGTTTGTTACCTTTCTACAAGAAATGGAGAGTGCTTTCATTCTTGTCACAGTGCACTGATCTGATCAGATTCCTTGGAACATGGCAGAGATTTTCACTGTACATGCAACCTATGTTTGTACCACACATGCAGACTGCACTGCTTGGGAACAGATGAAGCGAAAGTGGTTCCAGTGAGATGTGGATATTGAAAGTCAGAGGTTGTTGTGTGTCTCACAACCACAAATTACCAATGCTATTTCACTTCTATGGAATTCAAACATTAATGACATAACTTTACTACAAAGAGAATGAAGCAATGACAAGTCCAAGTTGCTACTTGCATCGCCGGATTCTATATGTCAAGCATGGGTATAACAAACTTGGTTCGCATTTACACAGGGGATGAGGCCAGTCGTGAAACCGACATCACACCACCCGGGTGTCTCCTGACAATTGGAATGTATTCTGCTTTAAGGCCCATGACAAGCATCCGATCGTTTTGCTAAATTTCCATCGGCTTCCCTTGTCTTCCCGTCTGAAATGACACCCGCATTTGCTGTCCGTTGAACGCGTGGCTCCAGAAGAAGTCCTCCTTGCATCTCTCCGTATTTGCTTTGCCATCACTTTTACGACTTGCCCTTACTTTTCCCCTCGATTTCACGCAGACACTTCTAGTAAAGAGCGTAACCGTACTCCCCAAAACAAGCCGGAAAAAATAGACCGTCAAAAAACAAAACATTAACAAGAAACATGTTTAATTGGTACATGGATTTGCTAATGATACGAATCGATGGGCTGTTTTATATATTTTTTAAAAATCTATTTTGTCATCACAATCTCGTCCTGTTAATAACATTTAACATACCAAGCAAGGGGCAAAACACGTTGTTAATTTAAAATGCATTAGCATTAATATAACATTTTCGTATTTCACGGAATGCAGCAAATTACAAATATTTTGAGAGAAATTTTGATGAGAAAAAAAGCATATTCTCCTTGAACATTTTATAATGTTATCATAAATCATTAAGACTACAGTTCCTATATTGATGCGTTTGGGGTAATGATTTACAATTTCATAGTGTCTGGTATACTATTTGTCTAATGACTGTGCGATTAAATTCACTTTTTAAATGACCCATGACTCATTTCATGGTAATATATCGAGTCTATGTGTTTCAATCCGTCAAATGTAATTGAATAACACTGCATTTAAAATGTCTCAGCCTGATTGTGCCACAGCTTTTAAAAAGGTAATGCTCAACTTGGGAGTTTGTACTATATTCTGCTGAAAACTTGAATTAATTCGCATGTGATATAAATCGACGATCTGGAGTGTGACGGCGGCGCGTGAAGCAGTTACAACACTGCACGCATCGGTAACTAATGGGACAATGGCCTTTAGTGATGGGAGATGGGAGGCAGTGGGGAGACGGGGAGTGGGTGGGGCATCATTATAAGCGTGGACGAGCGTTCCCGGTCAATGATGCAGGAACAGTCCGGCAGATAACGAGCAATCATGAGCCCGTCCAAACCATGCGCAATATGTCATTTAGCTGTTAAAACAAAGGCCAGGAGCCCATGATGTGTGTTCATTCTTTGCCCTTTATCAAGGTGAAATCTTTAACCTGATCTGCCCACATTTCGGAGCTGCCGGTTGGAAACCGGATTACCATAAATGGGAAAAATCCTTCAGACCCTATCCTTCGCCCGCCAAAACCACACTTTCATCATTTTCACTTTCTCCAACTCTGGAAAACAGCCACTGCAATTTCCGTTCTCGCCCACTTCTCACATTTAACACCTTCTGCCTTATTTCCAACGTGTTCCTTCGGTCCTCAGCTACAGGTCCCTGTCCCTGTCACAAGTCGCAGTCCTCTCCACCACTCCCATTCTCACTAGGAGTTGGAAGATTGTTACACCCCTGGTTCGTAGCCTCAGGACGAACTCCCACCGTTTTCCGTTGATAGGAGATATTTTAATAAACAAAGCATCTTGACAATTATATTGTTTTGTATAAAATGAAGAAGCCAGTTGGAAGGCGGGCGGAGTCCACACGCCTGTTGGGGTTCACGCTGTTGTGCAAAGACCAGTGCAGGTGGTTCTTAGACACGTGGAGACGGCGGAGTTGGGGTTCAATATCCCAGGATGACTGTGTTAGCTATGTTTCTCCGAAGTCGGTCCATCGGGATAGACGGTGACTTGCTTTCACCCCAGATGCGGGGTGACAGATGACAGCAGTGGAGGAATCGCAGAGTCTTCCACAGGCGGGGCAGGAGTCCCGGGAGAACAGGCGGGTAGTTTGTTCACGGTGCAGCGACTTTATGGGAGAGTGTGTTTGAAGTTGCTTGTAACTTATTTCAGCCAGGGCTCCACGTGTTTTTAAACACTACCTCACCCCCCCCCCCCCCACCCCACCCCACCCAATCCACACCATCGATTTATGATAAAGGCTAATCCGGAAATATTTACACTGAAAGTGAAATACATTTGCTGAACATTGCACATCATCAAACATCGGCGATCAGTGGCAGGGTTCGAGCGTACTGGGAAAAGGCCCTATGCTCTGTGGAGAAGTGGATAATTAGTGGAAGTACTAATGTTTCCAAACCGCATGTATTTTATAGGAAGTTTGATCGATTGACATGGGTTTTATTCCTCGTTCCATTCCCCCCTCTTTATACCTGAATGCGGGACATGTTTACGCGGGTTCCTTTCGGATCATAACAGATGTAATTGCTTTGCAATTCCCTGATTACAGGGGGTCGGGTGGAATTTGTTTGATCAAGGCTCGGCCCGGTTCTTCCAGGTGTTTAAATGTGTTGAATTCACAGCAGCGGCACTGTCCCGACCAACTTTGTTGCATGTCAATAATAGCCTTAGGATTTTCTTTATAAGTTTTATTTTTTAATGTAAAATATATTTTCCTTTATAATGCTGGCACGAACTACTTGTCTTTATTACATGTATCACTAAAGACTGGTAAATGGATGGGTGCATTAATACCACGGGAAAGGATCCTCACTAAGAAGAAAACATCTGTAACTCGGTGTGTGCAGACGGCACATCTGTTCATAACATCTGTCCCCAGGCACGACACGCACTTAAAAACCGGTAAAAACATCGGAGTTGTGATTTAAGCAGGAACAATCTGAATGTAACATATCAGCCCTTTGTTAAGAGTTCTCAATACTTTGATAGAATTTAATGCTACTCGATATCATTATAGGAGAATCATTTAACATTCGCTTTGACCTCTCAAACACCGATGAATGTTAAGGAAATTGTACCTATTATTTCATAAATATGCGTTATTCCTAAATATATGTTCAAATAATACAATACAACGCATGCCTTTGCTTATAATCATTATGTCATGAAATCGATTAAGGGTGAGGTCTCCGGTTAAGCTGGGGGTGTTCTGAATGTGGACATGATTATATTTAAAAAAATCAAATTGTGGACCAAAGCCGATTACATCGAGAACAGGCAGCCGAATTGCTGTACAATAGATAAATAGATCGTTTCAACAAGTGTGCAATGCATCGCTTTCTGAGTTGCGTTCTGAATGTCTTGTTGTGAACGGAGCTTGACACGCTACTGGCTACAGATTCTCGGCATTCCCCCATCTCACCTGGCAATTGTCCCTCCGCAGCTGTTTGTAGCATTAGCATAGCTCTGATCTTTGCAAACAATGAACTGTACAAATGAGATAAAGACAACCCACAATTTCAAACCCAGATTAAAGGTTTCAATGGACCCATGAAACGCCAGACAGCCGGGAGACAAACGGAGCCATCCCACTTTCCGATAACGGCAACTTTTATAGTGCTGTGTTTGTCAGGCGATCTCGCTTAAAGTTGGACTATTGTTCGAAGTAGACAATAAAAACGTCACGGATTTTTTTTTCTCTCACTTCTGGCTCTCCCTCTCCCTATTTTATGGTTTGCTGGTTATGTAATCGCACCAATATCTCAGTTAAATCAGAGTCTACTTGATTTGGAATAATCAATTTAATGACTTCTTCCTCCCAATCGGCAGAGATCGCTAATTAGTTCGACTGTTTTCTAATTGTCCTGAAACAGGCGAATGGGTCACTTCGGAAGATATCTCCAAAGCACACACCTAAGTTTCCTTCGTAATGTTACTTCATAAAAATAAGCTTGTGGCCACGATTTCAACAACCGACCGAGGATTTTATTTACAGAGGCAGGTTCGGATGGTCATTCAGAGATCACGGAGGGAAATTTCAACATCACCCCCCTCGTCCACCCTGGGGAAAGGACAGGGTGGCGGGATAGACGCGGCTCTCCGAGCGGAGATGAGCTCGATATTTGATCTCGCCAAGGCTCACCCTAACCCCTCGGGGACATTTCCTGTTTGGATTTTTTCCCCCCAATCATTTTCACCTTTGAGGCACCACCTCTCCCCCTCCCCTTCCCTCTATAATGCCACAAGCGCCCCGTGTCCCAAACTACAATTGGCTGTTTATTAAACGGGTCAATTGCCCTTCCGCAATTTTCCACGCGTTCGCCTCCAACTTTCGTCGACAATCGGTTCCTTTATTTCTGGTAAACGCGATACGTTTTGAAGGGAGGACTGAGGAGGTAAATTCAAAACTATTAATTCGATCATTTAATGTAATTGGCAAAAAGTATCGTATAAATCACGTCCTCTGTCTACGTTGGACGCAAAGTCAGTGATAGCTTTCAAAGGGCCACTGGTTTACATATTTGGAGAGGAAGGTTTTTTCAGGCCGAGAAGAAGTGAACAGTTTTATAGAAGCGCCACCTTTTAAAGATGGCCCGACCGGTCTCTTAAAAACAGAAAAATGTGACTTCTGTGTATAAGCGAGTAAGATACATGGTTGCCCAATTCATTCAAACCTTTCGGAAGTCACTAAAAATGGAACAATCTGCAAAGGGACACGCTCCCTCCGCGCTGTCGTCGCAACTGATGCGCACAAAACGAAGAAAGACAAAACAGTCATCCAAAGGCAATGAATAAAGAAAATGCCTGGTCGCAGATGAAACAATTCCCATCGTCGGGTGAGGGGGCGAGTAAAAAAGCTGAGCTGCCGTTTTTTTTTACAAGCTAGCGCACTTGTAAGAATAGTTAGTGACAAAATAATGAGAGGCCATAAGTATACTGTCAAACCCCTGAATCCCACACGTTGACAGACTCGTTTTCCCATTTCTGCCTGATCAGTCCGTGATCTGAATTACCGAGAGACTCCACCTCCGTCATTAGCGGCCTTGTGCCTCGATCACACCCGCTGGATCACCGGCCGGGACTGAGGGAGCTGTCCCATGAGAGAAGGGTGAAAGACATTTAGTTTGCATCCATTGTGAGACTCCGGCTCATTATTAAACGATCCCACATAAATGTGCCATATTTTAGTTTGCGACCATCCACTGTTTGCAAAGACTTTTCGCAATGTGCGTTTTCGAATTAGTCTGGCATTTCACCCAGGCCCCAGTTTGCAGCCAATGTTTACTTTCTTTATCACAGTTCACAATGGGCTCCTGGCTCTGTGGAACTTGTTAAAGTGGAGGACTGAATTTAATAATCAAGTGACGGGACAAATGTGTTTTCTGAAATGTCCTGATTTTGTCCAGCATTTCGGGGAAAGTAATAACAGCGAATTTCACGCTGAAAGGATCTGAGAGCCCGAACTCATAACTGACTTTCCGCCAAATGCACCAATAGCTAGAATGCACTTGCTCTCTTGCGTTAGAACCTGCCTTCCCCCCCCCCCCCCCCTGTCCTCGACAGCCCGTTCTCGCCGTTCTTCCATCAATCTCTTTTTAGTTATCGCCCTTAATTGTTCCTTCTCCTCTCCGATTTTTTTTTTCGATTATCATTCTCATCTTCACCTACACCACTCGTGCTTTTATCAACATAGCCTTATTTTCATATTTCATATTTTCTTATTTATTCTCTCCATTCGTGTTTTTTTCCCCAGAGGTTCTGAGAAGTCGTATATCCTTCTATTTGCCATGTGTTACATCTCTGTAATCGGAATTGGATTGCGTAAAGCTAAATGACAACGGGCATTCATTCTCTGGGGCTGTGTGTTTTGTTTTGCGTGTGTCTTCTTAATCCAGGAATAAACATCTGGGAGCCTCGAGAGATCCGCATTGTATAGAGCAGCTCAGATTGATTTAACGCCATCATGTTGTGAATAACTCGTTTACATAATTGCTGGACACTGTTTTCAGAGTTGATCAACGGCTGTTTTAGAACCACGTGGAGTTCTTTCTATCTTTCAGTTACAAACTCAATGAATACTCAGACCTACAGTGGGCCGCGTCTCGAGAATTAGTGTGTCCGATGCCTCAACTGCAGACACAACAAGCTCTTTGTAATCCCAATATTCCCGGAGACGACCAATTCTTCTCTCCCCTAAGTAAAATCACCCCAATACATCTATTTCTTCGTAAAAGGCTGCCACCAAAGCCGCGATAATGCAACGAAGATCGCTACGGACAGGTCATAAATAGCCACAATGAGGCAGGAGACTACCTCTCTCCCAATCCCCAGCACTGGGTTTAACCTGTGATAAATGCACAAGCCGGCGTCAGCAGCTGAGTACCTTTGTGTTGCACTCCGCGTGGTTTCAGGGATTGAATGAAATGCATCTCTCGGAAGCCGACAGTAACGAGCCTTGGATTTATTGACACGTACCCGGTACAAGACAAACATTAGCATTTTTAAATATACCTTTTTCATGCCTCCAGCTTCCCTATTCTCTGATTCTCAGTCTGAAGAAGGGTCTTGAACCGAAACGTCACCTATTCCTTTCCTCCTGAGATGCTGCCTGTCCCGTTGAGTTACACCAGCATTTTGTGTCTGTCTTCGGTGGAAACCAGCATCTGCAATTCCTCCCTACACACGAGGATTTGGAATCTCTATTCTTCATGTGTCCCGGCCCAGGTGGTAATTTAGTGACACAGCCATGTCCAGAGGATTCAAAGCTATTCAACGCACAGACTGAATTGCTCAGGATCGATCTTTCCCTTTCTTGGCAATTTACGATCATTGTCCACTTAACTAATGCAAATCTCCAGTTGTTGTGTTTTAATTAGTTTTTATGACTTGTTTCTGGGGGACATATGCATTCATAATGAATTAAGTTGTTTTTTTTTTGCTGAAGCAATTAGATTAGTACATAAAGAAATGTATCAATCCCTATTTGGGGCAATCTGGCGCAGTTGCTCGGGCCGCTGGTAGCTCCATCACGGGGCATCTAGGAGTTAGTTATAAAGCGCTCTGAAGGCCAAAATGCTTTCACATTAGAACTCCAATTCCCAAGATGCTCTTCGGCTTCCCCTCTCACAAGCCTGTAACACCTTCCAGAACTTGGGTAAATCTTCAGGAAAAGCAAGCCGCCAACAAATTTATCACAACGATTGCGTGGAAGTTTGCTTCGAGACAGTGTTTAAATCTCCCTGTCACTTTCCTGTGGCATTGTTTAGAATTTTCACCTGGCATATTCTGAAATGAAGCCGCTAAATTGTTGGGAATAGTGCAAGATCCTATCAAAAAAATAATGTCACGGATCAGCTAACCCTTATGTCGGACACGTAAGCAACTTGCAATTGAATGCCGACCCGGGAAACATCCCCTGGGAAGAAGGGCAAACGTGGTTTAAGTGGAAAGATCTTTCACAGGACTGGCTTGCGAAGATGGACTGATTGGCCTTATTCTGTGCACTTACCACCGGGTCTGTTGTTGCATTAAATTCGAGTTTTCTGTACAATTGCGTGTTTGCATCTGCTGGCTAAAGGCGTGGGGTGTGTGTGTGTGTGTGTGTGTGTGTGTGTGTGTGTGGGGAGGGGGATGTGGTAAATGTCACAATAAATGCAGCGGCCGGGGATGCTGCTGTGGGCGGGACCTGCAGCAACCCGCCCCTCCCTCCCCGTGCAGCCTCGGCCAA
The DNA here is from genome assembly GCA_963514005.1 of Raja brachyura. Next base: position 42,717,213 of record OY740787.1, on the reverse strand, counting down.
TCGGCGGGGGCGCGGCCGCGCCACGTGACGGAGGGAAGGTTGCAAGTTTCAGGAAAATGTGAATGAGAAAAAGCCGAGCGTAATTTGAAGCTTGATGGATGTGGACCCTGGCTGCGAAAACCCCCCAACCACAGCCTGTGTCACACTCGGATTTCGAAAGAGCCCCCGGATCCCGGAGAGCGATGATATCCAGGGGAAAGCGGAGCCTCGTACCATCGGGCAACTGACTTGAGCCTTGCACCTTGGACTTGCTCAAGCCTTCCTTGCCTGTTCTCCTGTCCACCCTTCTGGCCACCCTTCGCTTGTATGTGCGCCGACTTTAGCCCATTGACTGTGATGCAGCGACCACTGGGAAGCGGGACCGCCTTCAGCATTGACTCCCTGATAGGCACCAGTCCACAACCCAGTCCTGGTCACTTCGTCTACACCGGCTACCCTATGTTCATGCCCTACCGGCCGGTTGTCCTGCCTCCACCGGCCCTTCCACAGCCGTCACTGCAGCATAACCTCCACGCCGTGCCAAACCCTCACCACCACCACCACCAAGTGAGCAACCTGGCCGGCTCTCTGTCCAACGGCTTCTGCACCAGCCTCGGCCAAGGGATGGCCGTCACTACCCTCATGGCCACATTGCCGGGCACCGGCGAAGGCAGCCGAAGCTTCCCGCCTTCCCCCAACCAGGAGCCGGCCAGGAAGTTTATGCAGGCTCTGGTGACTCTGGACAAGACTGAAGGCGGGGTCCAACAGGAGGGCGAAGAGACCAAGGCATTCCTGTGCAAAGACGCCCCGACTCTGTCTTTTCCAGTCTCTGAAGCGGTACACGCAGTTATTGGTAAGAGAATTATTCCTTCAAAAACAATACTGTCAGTGCCAATGAGCAGGTTAAAATGCACAAAATTATTCACAGTCGACACGTATTAACAAAAGCAGCAGGGGTGGAAAGTCTTTGCGCATTCGGAGAGTTCCACTTATTTTAAGTTCAATCCTGCGCATTACAAAACGTGCCGACAGCGTTCTCATGTCCTGCGTTTCACCATTAAAACAGAGCGATCTTTGAAAAAAGTTACACATTGTTATGCGCACTAACACAAGTTTACAATTGAAAGAGAGCAGCCACGATGCATCAAGAGGTATTCGCAAAATTAAATGGATGTAAGGGATCAATAGCCTTTGTAAATCTTTCATCTTGCCTCGCTGTAGTTGAGGCCGTGTTTATTAACATATGAAGTGCGGATTTCGGATGTGCGTGTTTGAATTGAGCCGAACTCTGAAAATTCAGGCAATTATTTTGAACCATTTCATCAGTTTGTCTTTAATTAATTTCAATGAAATGTTTGAAATGTAGTCGCAAATAGCCCTCCATTTAAAAAAAAGCAAACGGGTAAGTGAAAATGACGAATAACAAAATTAAGTGTTCTGAACTTTAGATAAATTAAGTTTAAATAATTAGTTGCCATCTAATTAGGCGAGTGTATTATTGATTAGTTTGAAATTTCAAGTTCTGTTGTGTTTTCCGCCCTCTCTCTCTTTCTCGCCCAGGTGCTGTCACGACCAACAGAGGACACGACAAAGTAGAGTCACAAGTTGACGAAGATCCCAAAAGCAAAGATGAGAGTTTTTCCATGGACAGTGACCTCGATTACAGTTCTGATGATAACATCACATCGCAGGCTACTCACAAGGGAGAGGATACCGGCGCGGGCCTGGAGGAGAATCTCCACCACAAAACCACCCCAAGCAATACAGCGACGGGCAAAAACAGAAGGAGGAGAACAGCTTTCACCAGCGAACAACTGCTGGAACTGGAGAAAGAATTTCACTGCAAGAAATATCTGTCGCTGACCGAGAGATCCCAGATCGCCCATGCCCTGAAACTTAGCGAAGTGCAAGTCAAAATCTGGTTTCAGAACAGAAGAGCCAAATGGAAACGGGTGAAGGCGGGCAACGCGAACTCCAAATCAGGAGAGCCGTCCAGGAATCCCAAAATCGTGGTGCCAATCCCAGTGCACGTCAGTAGATTTGCGATCAGAAGCCAGCACCAACAATTGGAGCAACCGAGGCCGTGAGGCAAAACTTTCCAACGCGGCAAGATTAGGGGCAGAGAGAGCGCGTGCACACACACACACTTACACACACTTACACACACACACACACACACAAACACACTCTTACACAAAGGCTAACTAAATTCCAGAACGAAAAGCCGAGACTTGCAACGGACAGACCCCTATTTATTATAAATGAATAATTATACTTTGTTTGTATATAAAAACGGAGAGAAAATGCATCAGCTGTACAGTGTTTGACTGTTTTGTGGACCAAAACATATCCGCTGGGAATTGCGCGAACTTCTACATTCCTGGACAGAAAAGGAACGCGATACTGAGGGTTACATTTAAAGCATCTGACATTGGTGTTTTTACCACTTTGCATTGTTTCATCGTATCCCACAAGGTAAATTCCGTAAAGTATTGCTATTTAATGTCCTTTTTTTTAACGTACACGCGGACACTGTCGTTGTGATAGATTTCGTTTTTTTTAATATATTTTCTCGGCGTAATTCGCTTTTCAAATCGCGGTTCCTTTTTAAATGGGAAGGGGGAGAAAAAACGAAGTATGGCTATATAAAAATAATGGTGTTAATTTATTTTACATTTTCTTTTTGGAAAATACGTAGCATATTTCTTATAAATGATGAAAATTATCCAAAAACATTCATAAAATGCCTTGTGAATAAAACCGAGCGTCGGTTACACAAATAACGCAGTCGCCGCTTCAGTTTCTGCTAAATGTTGCATACTAGAGCTGAATTGTTGGTATATTTGGTTAGGAAGGGGGGGGGGGGGGGGGGGGGGGGGGGGTTGCGAAGCGGAGGGTGGGGTGGTTACCTGGGAATTCTTGTAAGATACTACTTTGATCTGAATTTGTGAAGCCAAAAATGAACAAAAAATGTGAACACTGCGACTCGCCAGAGATGACTTTACTGATCTCTCGACATCACAAAGTTTTACCGGATTCACAGTTTGTTGACGTGCTGGTGATCAAATCGATCTGATACGGGTGTAAATTAGCCCAGAGCCTTTGCCCAATAACAACCCGCTCCAGTTTGTAAAAAAAACACACCTTTTTCAATCACAACCTCGTCACGAACTTAAATCACGTAGGTTTAAGTTTACAATGTAAACTTTGCAAATATACAAATAATTGACTACTTTTGGAAATACAATAGACAACTGGACTATTTTGATGTTAATATCAATTAATATATAATCCATAATTAATAGACAAGTAAACCCTAAACATGTAAGAAGGAACTGCAGATGCTGGTGTAAACCGAAGATAGGCACAAAAAGCTGCAGTAACTCAAAGGGACAGGCAGCATCCCTGAAGAGAAGGAATGGGAGACGTTTCGGGTCAGGACCCTTCTTCAGACCCAAAACCTATTCTGCGGGCACTTCTGCGGGCACCGACAACTCCTGGCTTCCAGAGATGGAGTAAATAAGATAAGAACTAACACACTTTTAACAGACACAAGGATATATCAATATGGAATGAATCTCTGCGGAATGGCAATCGATTTAATCCCCAAACTAAACCCGAAATGATTTATCAGATGAACATTTCGTACAGCGTTAAAATAAAATCCGGCGGAAATGAGGGGCAGTTATAATAATTCCGTCAATTAAAATAAAGCCATACTTGTGTACAATTAATGGGTATTTCAGAATAACGTGGGCGCATTGTCACGGAGTTCAGACTGCCGGCGATTTGGCTAAAGGAATTGTAACGGTAGTTCGAACTAAACTGCGTCCGAGCCATTTCCACACAGGAAGCCACATTATGCTGATTTACAATGCAATTTAAGGTTGGCACTTTACAACGAGTTCAGTTCACAAGAGCTAGCGATTGAGGGGGGGGGGGGGGGGGGGACATTAGCCAAGTGTTGGAACTGCGCTGATGTAAATATTCCCTTGGGAAGTTGATCCCGCTCACTTTTTGTTTTCCAGAGATAAAATATGATTTACAAATCGATCTTATAAAAGGATCCACAAAAACCTCCAGCGATCTCTTGGCAAGGATCCGCCGGTGTTCCCGATGCCCCCCCCCCCCCCCCCCCCCCTGTAACTAAACCATCCCTTGCAGAAGGTCAAAACGATTGATGACATATAATTTACCCTGGCCACATATCATCTAATTCCCCCCCTCCCCCCCCCCCCCCCCCCCGTGCACACACACCACCAAAAAAACAAAGTCGTCTCTACACCCCTCCCCCAACGCCACCTCCCTCCAAAATGTTAGTGGCGACTGTGACAGTGTTGTATTGTGGCTGACCCTGACCTCAAATAAACGATACACGACAGGATGTAGCGAGTACAAGATAAACAACTGGGCATTTGATCGCTGTCACCATTGCCATCATCAGCGCTTTAATTTGGCTGCCTAATGAGTCAGATCGCAGGGAGAGATAAAAATTGTCAATCGCCATGGCTTTTAATGAATTTTTTTGCAAATTGTAATCAACCCCGAACGTCGCAGCTCAGTGATTAATGGGTCCCAGGAGAGATGGCTAGCACCTCGCTTTTCATTACATCTCATACACGCTGCACTAAATTAACAGCAACTTGTCTGCGCTTAAAATTAAGTCCCAATGATTAATTTTGATGGGGAGTCTAAAGAATAGCTCGTCCTAATAGTTACTGGCCCGCGATGCTTTTTCAAATGAACAGAGCTCCGAGCTGAATATTTCACCTCCCCTTTGAATAACTTGCACATTCACATCCAAGAAATCGGGAAAAGGACGGTGAGGATCGTTTTTCTTTCGTGTTAAAGTCAGAGGACAGTGCAGAACAATATGACAACATGATAATGTACATGGTAACTGAACTATTTTGATGGGGTATAGATTAATATATAATACATAATTAATAGGCGAACAAATTCAACGCCTGTTCTGTCCGCATCTTAACAGAATACATTCGGCATCTCTGACATTTTGGGGGTAAATCAATACTTACTTTCCATAATATGCGTTAGCATCCGAACACAGATTCATTGATCAGTTTAAGGGTTTATTAATCTTCATTTATATTGCAATTGCCTCGTTAACCGGAGGAAGCAATAATTAGAAATTGAATATGATATAGAACATCCATCTGCAACCGTAAGTTGGGGACTGCAAATTCATACTTCATTCAAATCATATAACCTTAATTTGCGAAATGGCATGGAGTGCTCGCAATGGTCGAAAGCGAGCTCCCAAACTCCCTTGTTATTTAATATTTAAAATTGCTCCCGTTTGTGTTGAGAGGGATACTAACAAAGACTTAAAATGTAAAAGTCAAACGATTTGCATAATCTTAAGAGAAAAATGCGTCCCTTCTCTGAATATAAAGAGAAGAAATAGAGTGTGGTTAAACCGCATGACAATGCCCAAGAATGCTTGATGTCAGTGGGGAACTCAACGCTGCCAGTAAACAGCACACCCTTCAAAGGAAAGCAATTCTATTCACATCACAACTGCCGAGAAGTATTTTATCCAATATTTGGAAGTTGCGTCATTTTATCGAGCATGCCGTGATGTTTGTGTTGCGTCCCTGGTTTAATAACGCCAGGAATATACTCTCTGGAAAGTTTGTCTCTCCTCTTTCTGTCTCTCCCCCTCCCCCTCCCCCAACAGGAAAGTTGACCCTGCATTTCCAAAATTGTCAATGGCAGAAGGAGCGGAAACTAACTTGAGGGATATTCATTCTCCAATTAACCAGGCGACGCTCTCTCCTCTTGCAAGATACACATCGTAACACGCCGCCTGTAATCGCTGCGGCGTTAAATCGGCGAAAACACTTAAATATCACGGAGCAAAGGTGATTACAGAAATTAAACATTGCGAAGAAATGTCCAAGTTCTCCAGTTGATAATATTACACAATGGACACCGGAAAGAGTTGTTTAATATTTTTACAAAATATAACTTTCTCAAAATACAACACGGTCTTAATAATTGGATATCATGTACAGTTTGATCTCCGTTCATTAACAAATCTCTAGAGTTAATTGAAAATGCCCACGCAATATGGCCAGGGGTTAATAGAAGATGTCTCGCTCTGACTTTGCATAAGCCGGGTGCGTTGCAATGGAGTTTTAATATATGTGCGGGTGATATCAGCTGCTAAAATGAAGAGAGATAGAACCTAATAAAAACCCATTAGAAGGATAATAATGGAGATCTGCTTTTCGCGCCTGCACTGTGCACTAAATGACTGCACTACCCTCGGATGATCATAAAACTGAAGCTGTCTTTCTACATATCGAGACATAACCGAGAGGGACTTGAAACCAATCCTGAACAATGTTATCCTCTGACAAGCTAACTTTACAACTCTTTAAGACGTTGAACTACAGAACCCGCTCACTGTCTGCAGCCCTTGTAGCAAAATGAACAAAAGTGCTCATTTAAGTGCGGAATTTCTCACCGATCCCTCACACCGGATAATCGCTAGTTTTTAAAAGATTTGCTTAGCCAGAAGACATTGTCAATTTGTAAACTTGGCGTTTGCCAAACCGTAATGTTCGAGGTATCTGGGGAACAATTCGGAGATAACTAAACGGTTTGCATTTGCGCTCGATATCGAAAAGTATTTATTTCAATATAGTCAAAGACGCGTAATACCAGAGCAGATAAGGCCGCAGAGGCAGAGGTGAGATAAATAGAACCATTTGGAAAACTCTCTTGGTACCGGGCCTTTTTATTAGGTAGGCTGACAAGCTCATTGCGTGGAGTTATAATCCCTTTTATACCCGAAGTGTAAACACATCAGTTAGCTGCTGGTTAATATATTGGTGTCCATAGCAAAGTGAACCGCGCCTGAACTGAATATCACGCGTCCAATATTGACAGCTGCACGGATGGGGCGCATATTAACGTTATTTTTTTTTTTTGCTGTGTTCAAAACTAAACGCAATTCTTTGAAATCATTTAATTTGAAATTATTACCTATTCAAACGGTAGAACAGCAGGGCATGAGGCGTTCAGATATAAATCGTTCCAGTGCCCTCCATAATGTTTGGGACAAAGACCCATCATTTATTTATTTGCCTCTGTACTTCACAATTTGAGATATGTAATAGAAAAAAATACACGTGGTTAAAGTGCACATTGTCAGATTTTAATAAAGACCATTTTTATACATTTTGGTTTCACCATGTAGAGATTACAGCAGTGTTTACACATGGTTCCCCCATTTCAGGGCACCATAAAGTTTGGGACACAGCAACGTCATGTAAATGAAAGTAGTCATGTTTAATATTTTGTTGCAGATCCTTTGCATGCAACGACTGCTTGTAGTCTGCGACTTGTGGACATCACCAGATGCTGGGTGTCTCAGAAACATAGAAAGTAGGTGCAGGAGTAGGCCATTCGGCCCTTCGAGCCTGCACCACCATTCAATATGATCATGGCTGATCATCCAACTCAGTATCCCATACCTGCCTTCTCTCCATACCTCCTGATCCTCTTAGCCACAAAGGCCACATCTAACGCCCTCTTAAATATAGCCAATGAACTGGCCTCAACTACCCTATGTGGCAGAGAGTTCCAGAGACCCACCACTCTCTGTGTGAAAAAAAGTCCTTCTCATCTCGGTCCTAAAGGATTTCCCCATTATCCTTAAGCTGTGACCCCTTGTCCTGGACATCCCCAACATCGGGAACAATCTTCCTGCATCTAGCCTGTCCAACCCCTTAAGAATTTTGTAAGTTTCTATAAGATCCCCTCTCAATCTCCTAAATTCTAGAGAGTATAAACCGAGTCTATCCAATCTTTCTTCATAAGACAGTCCTGACATCCCAGGAATCATCTCTGCTGATGCTCTGCCAGGCCTGTATTGCAGCTATCTTTAGCTTATGCTTGTTTTGGGGGCTAGTCCCCTTCCGTTTTCTCTTCAGCATATAAAAGGCATGCTCAGTTGGGTTCAGATCAGGTGATTGACTTGGCCACTCAAGAATTTACCATTTTTTAGCTTTGAAAAACTTTTTTGTTTTAGCAGTATGTTTGGGTTCATTGTCTTGCTGAATGAACCACCTGCCATTGAGTTTTAAGGCATGTGTTTGAACTTGAGCAGATGGGATGTATCTATACACTTCAGAACTCATTATGCAATTACCATCAGCAGTTGTATCATCAATGAAGATAAGTGAGCCAGTACTTTCAGCAGCCATACATGCCCAGGCCATAACACCCCTACTACCATCTTTCACAGATGAGGTGGTATGCTTAGAATCTTGGGCAGTTTCTTCTCTCCTTCATACTTTGCTCTTGCCATTCCTCTAATATAAGTTAATCTTCATCTCATCTGTCCATAAGACCTGTTTCCAGAACTGTAGTTGCTCTTTTAAGTACTTGGCAAACTGTAACCTGGCCTCCTATTTTTGCAGCTAACCAGTGGTTTGCATCTTGCAGTGTAGCCTCTGTATTTTTGTTCATTTAGTTTTCTGTGGACAGTGGTCATTGACAAATCCACACCTGACTCCTGAAGAGTGTTTCTGATCTGTCGGACAGGTGTTTGGGGATTGTTCTTTAATATAGAGAGATTTATTCTGTCATCAGCTGTGGAGGTCTTCGGTGGCCTGCCAGTCCCTTTGTGATTAGTAAGCTCACCAGTGCTCTCTTTCTTTTTAATGTTCCAAACAGTTGATTTTGATAAGCCTAGGGTTTGGCTGATGTCTCTAACAGTTTTATTCTTGTTTCTCAGTCACATAATGGCTTCTTTGACTTTCATTGGCACAACTTTGGTCCTCATGTTGATAAACAGCAATAAAAGTTCCCAACTGTGATAGAAAGACTGAAGGAAAGACTAGGTGCGGAGCGCTCTCTTACACCTGCATTAAGGAGGCTATTAAACACACCTGAGCAATTACAAACGCCTGTGAAGCCACGTGTCCCAAACATTATGGTGCCGTGAAATGGGGGGACTATGTATAAACACAGCTGCAGTTTCTACATGGTGAAACCAAAATGTATTAAATGGCCTTTAATAAAATCTGACAATGTGCACTTTAACCACATGTGATTTTTTATATTACAAATCTCGAACTGTGGAGTACAGAGGCAAATAAATAAATGATGGGTCTTTGTCCCAAACATTATGGAGGGCACTGAACATTCATCTTAGTGATCATCCTGAAATACTACAAAGTAGAGTCGTGTGTAGCTTTAATACTAAGAATTTAAAGATGCCGGTGAGCAAATACATCTTAGGGTACAGATACGCAAGGTACGAAATGGAACGACAAGCGTTAATAAAGCCACATAAAACAAAATGAACATTGTGTGCTGTTTCCAAAAGAAGAGGTTATCTTCAGACCACACTTGGAAAGTGGCACGCAGTTGCTGTATCCTTATTATCAAAGGTAATGTGAAGCCACTGAAAGTGCAAATTACAGATTATTTTAATTTGTCCGTTCCCGGATGTGGCCGGATACGCAGACCATCCCTCGAACTGAGGAGCAATGAAGAGTCAACAGTATCGCTCGGTATGGAGTCATATTGGCCCAGTAAGGATGGGAGCTTTCCTTTCCCCTCGGGAGATTATTGAACCAGGTGGTACAACAATCTGGTCGTTTCTTGGCTGTATTTGTTGATTCCAGCATTTCTATATATATTTTTTTAAAATCATCGCCCTAATTAGAATTCTCCAGCTGCCCTGGTAAGATTTGAACTCATGTGGCTGGATCAATAGTCCAGAGCTCTCGTTACGGGTCTATAAAGATATTCGCCACAATTCACAAGGACCGCTATATACTGAGAGGTGAGCCCTCATCAGGAACTGGCCGAGACTCTTGCTCAAGAACCTAGGATTTTGTGTGCAGATACATTTTAGGGTGTAGCTACAGAGGGTACGAAACATAACGATAAACATTAGTAGAGCGACTTATCGAACACGCCGAACACAATGTGCAGGAACTCTATGAGGCATCAACGCTAAAGGGGTTGGACTGGGCTTGACATGGAGCTGTCGTCTTCGCCATGAAGACCCAAGTCAGTTCTGGTCTGGGCATTCGGCTGGAATGTGCCAACAGGAAATTCTCAGCTTTCCCCGGGAGTGTTGAGAATATAGAGCTGGTTGACACAAGAAGTAATCGAAGAGGAAAAGACAGATCAACTTAAAAGGGAATCTTCAGAACTGTAGGGAAATGCTGGTGGGGTGAGATGGAGAGAAGGTGGTGGAACATGAGCACAAGCGTGCATTAGTGGGGCCGAATGGCCGGTTTGCATGCTGTATGCAACCAATGGAAATGCAGGGTTGTGCTGATGCACGTGGAGAGACTAAAGATCCTGGGCGTGGGGGAACAAATGGAGATGGGCTGTGCCGGTGACTGGCGCAGAATGCCAGTGACTATTTCTGCATGTTACAGCACTCACACTGCCTGTGGCAGATATCCTCATTTACGGACAATGAGTTACTGTTTCACATGTGCATTGGCCGGTCCGAGCGATACAAGGAACTGCAAATGCTGAGCAAAACATAAAACCGCTGGAGGAACTCAGCGGGTATTCTATCACCAGCGGAGGGAATGGGCAGTCGACGTTTCGGGTCGGGACCCTTCTTCAAACTGCTGGGAGTGGTGGTGGTGGGGACGTGGGGGAGCTGGAGAGGAGATAGGGGGACAAAGCCTTGCGAGTGATAGGTGGATATAAGTGAAGGAGGGGGGAGATGGGCACATAATGGGTGTAAATGACAAACGCCAAAGGTGAAAAGGAGACAATAAGGTGTCAGACTGGGAAAGAACGGGAAGGTGAATAGCCTGGGTGGGGGTGGGGGGTGGGGGGGGGGGGGGGGGTGTTAAAAGAATAATCAGGGACTCGCGGATAAGTGATGGGCGTGCATGGGAATGGAAATGATCTGGGTGACGGGGGTTGGGATGGGGGGGAGAATGTGGAGTAAGTCTATGTGCAATGTAGTGTGGGGGAGGGGAAAGCTGGGGGGGTGGTGTACTTGAATTTGGAGAATGCAATTTTACAATGAGGCGCTGTTCTACTTCTACATAGTGGCCTCACTATGGCAATGCAGGAGGCCAAGGGCAGAAGGGCCAGTATGGGAATGGGAAGAGGAGCTAAAATGTTGAGCAACCGAGAGATCAACAGGTCTTGGCGGACAGAACACGTGTCTTGTGAAACGGCCGCCTCGGCCATGCTTGGTCTCGCCCATGTAAACGCGGCCAGATCAGGAGCACCGAATGCAGAAGTCGAGGTTTGAGAAGGTGTGAAGCTCTATCTCACCTGGAAGGGCTCCCAGGATGGAAGTATCCACCCTCTCCGCATCCGCTAGAAACCGTTCTCTCCGAAACTCCTTGGTTCGCTCGTTTCTTCCCACCTGACTTGACCCCTCCCCTGACCTTGGTGCGCGCACAATTCCCCCACTATATCCCACCACCCGACTCATCCTGCTCCTTCCCCCTTCTCGGGATAGTCATCTCCGATCCCCGTTTCCCACATTTTCCTTTAATCCCACTCTTTCCCCTCCATGTGTCCCATTCCTCCCGAATCCCTCCCTTTGGCTCCTCTTTCCTAACCTGACACGTTTTTGTCTCATTTTCAACTCTCACCTTTGTCATTTACTCAACCCATCTGCCATTCACCCCCTCACCTGTATCCATCTATGACTTGCCGGCTTTGTCCCGCCCTCTTTATTCCCCCCCCCCCCCCCCCCCACACACACACACACGCACACACACACACACGCGCCCCTCCCCGCCCCCCCCCCCACACATACACGCCCCTCCCCCCCCCACACACACACATACACGCCCCTCCCACCTCCCCCCCAACACATACACACACACACGCCCCCCCCCCCCCCCCACCCCCTCCTCCGCCACTACAATGTCCGAAGAAAAATTCCCGACCGAAACGTCACCTGTCTACTTCCCTTCACAGATGCTGCCGGCCCCGCTGAGTTTCTCCAACACGTTTAAGAAAGAACTGCAAATGCTGGAGGGTCTCGACCCGAAACGTCGCCAATTCCTTCTCTCCATTGATGCTGCCTCACCCGCTGAGTTTCTCCAGCATGTTCTGTCTTCCTCCAACACGCGTTGTGTCTATCCTAATTGTTAAAGATTGAGATTACGAGTGCAGATGATCACTGGCTCACTGTGATTGTAATCACTACTGTAACACATAATGACTGCTACAGATGCACAGAGTTATCGAGATTGGCAGTCACAGATGTACACTGCTACCAATATGTTGAAATTATTATTGAATGTACCCAGTGTTTCACTGACTACAGCTGATGTGCAGTTAATGATCACTCTGAATCTGCCTCATACTAAGTGTTGCGAATATACTTTGACACTTATTAGACGCTGAGCGTTACCGATGCACAGTTGTGAATGAACAATGTTATGATAGACAGTAACGTGTGTGCGACAATTATTATTGATGAGCAAAAATGGTTACAAGCGCGATTTACTGCTATAGATACTGTTTAGATATACATCGGCAGGTATGGACGTCCCTTGGCCCTCAAGGGTACATTCAGACAGACGTGCACATTGTTGTAAATTATTTTCAGTGTACGTTGATATGAATGCACACTGACTGGAAATAGACACAAAATGCTGTACCATTCAGGGTCTACCTGTACTGGTTAGGTACTAGGCAGGGTGTACTTGTTTCAGGCAGTGTGTAGAAGGAACTGCAGATACTGGTTTACACCGAAGATAGACACAAAATGATGGAGCAACTCAGCGTGACAAGCAGCATCTCTAGAGAGAAAGAATGGATGGTGTTTCGGGTCGAGACCCTTCTTCAAGACTTATTCCTTCTCTCCAGAGATGTTGCCTGTCCCACTGAGTTACTCCATCATTTTGTGTCTATCTTCGGTGTAAACCAGCATCTGCAGTTCCTTCTGCACACTGCCTGAAACAAGTACACCCTGACTCGTACCTAACCAGTCCAGGTAGACCCTGAATGGCACAGATGTATCCTGAATGGTACAATTGGACATCTATTGGAACCGGTGTATCCTAACTGGCACAGGTGTACCCTAACTAGTACAGGTGGACCCTGACTGGAACAGATGGACTCTGACTGGCGCAAGTGGACATGGCTGGTATCGGTAAGCAGTGAGTACGGCAGGTGTACCCTAGCTGATAGGGTGGACTCTGCGTGGTCCGGATGGACCCCGACTGTTACAGGTGCCCTCTACCAGTATAGGTGGACACTGATTGGCACTGGTGCTGGTGCAATATAACAGGTGGGCACTGACTGGTAGAGGCGGGCACCGTTAGGCACGGGTGGACGCTGTTTGGAATAGATGGGCACCGATTGGAACAGGTGGGTCTTGACTGATGCAAATCTGCTTGTTACATCTGTACAATCATCAACACACTGACTGTTGCTTGTGTACGCGAATAGTTGTAGGTGCGCGGCGTTACTGATGTACACTGTTACGGGTCTGACCTCAGACCGTTACACTGGCTGCTCATCGTGTACATGGTCAGCTGCACTAAAGTCACTGTAGCATACCAGCAGAAATAGATCACAAGTAACTCAGCAGGTCAGGCAGCATCTGGGGTGGAAGATTGCAACCGTCACGTGGTCCACCCTGTTTCGACTAATGCAATCAACCCGACGTGCACAGACAAAAGATCAAATAGAACAAGTTGACCTCCAACTTTAGGGCAGCATCTGTGGAGGGAAGCGACAGACGACGTTTCTGGTTGGGACTGTCCTGAACCGAAATGTCGCTGAGTTAGCTCCAGCAATTGTGTTTTGCTCGGGAGACCATGTATCTAATGTTAATGTTTTTAAGAGCGAGTTAGAATTAGCTCTTGGGGCTAACGAAAAAAGCAGGAACGGGGTACTGATTTTGGATCATATTGAATGGCGATGCTGTCTCGTAGGGCGGAATGGCCTACTCCTGCACCTTTTCCGATGTTTCTATGTTTTGTGTCAACAGAGGTAGGCGCTGGCTGATCGCACAGCTGGAATGGAGATGGATAGATGGTTTGCAGTGGGTGCTGAGATGATGGGTCCCGGCTCCCAACATGTCATTCGCACCAGCTCTTCACCGCTTCTCGAGTCTGTGCATATCGGCCTAATTTCCGGAATGTTCGCACAACAAAATGAGATGTAGTTATGAAGCACCCCCTCAGTACAGCCTCTCGGTTGGACCGCGGAGCCGCTCTATCACTTTGGAAGTGACCGACTTCTAAACTAATGCAAAACACACAGCACGCCCAGGGCTACCGGCCGGTGCCAGGACTGATCTCTCTCTTCTTTGCTCCTCGCACCCGCCCCTCCCGGTCGTGCATTGGCCATGGATCACCCTAATCGGCTTTAGGACACTTGATGCAATGCCGCCGCCTTTGTCTCGCTGACAAGCCCGCCTTTGTGATGTGACCGCCACTTGTTTAAGCTCCCCCCACCCCCTCCCCTTCTCTAGTTTGCGGCTGCGAGTATGCGAACCGCTGCCTGAATTACAATGGATAAAGCGAGATTACACCAAACTGATCCCCATTAATAGCTGCGATCAATTTGCATGATGTTCCACGCCCGATCTGCAGACTCACTTTAAAAATCCATCGCTTTATTGTTGATTCAAACATTGCGCTTCAATGAATCGGATCAGGGGGCCTCGGCGTGACGCTTATAAGGGTATGAAGTTCAGGAAGTCTGCAACGGAATCGCCCCAGTAAATGTTACCAGCCGCATCGGCATTGTAATTGCCTGGAGGACCTCTGGAAGTTCTCCCCACAAACTGTTGGAGAGCAAAACTGGCTCTGTCCCATCTCTGCCCTTCGCCCTTTCCTGTCAGATATCTCCCGTGTGGAGCACTTGTTGCAGATACATGTGATGGCGGTTGGAGATGCAAAATTAAGGCAGGAACCCTATTCCGTTATTCAATTAGGATATTAGTGATGCATCCCCGGTTTCCTTTGCTACCCCGAACCCCGTCCTTGAATATTGAAGGTTTCCAGGGCATCGGGGAGAGGGGGGGGGGGGGAAGGGGCGAGGGGAAGAAAGAGAGGGGGAAGAAGTGGGAGTGAACAGAGAGGGAGAGGAAGAGAGGGGCGATAGATAAATTCCATTCTCTGCTAAACTGAGAGATACAGTGAATGGCACTCAAGCGACTGGAATCGCGAGCTAAACAAGGTGCTAGAGGAACTAAGCGGGTCAGGTAGCATCTATGGGGGGGGGGGGGGTGTATAGGTCGGAATCCTTTCGACACACGAGGAGGGGTAGCTGTTAGGAAGAGGTAAGGGGGAGGGGCAAGAGCTGGTAAGTGACACGTGCAGATAGACACAAAATGCTGGAGTAACTCAGCGCTTCAGGCAGGATCTCCGGAGAGAAGGAATGGGGGACGTTTTGGGTCGAGACCCTTCTTGAGTCTGAATAAGGGTCCCAACCCAAAAACGTCACCCATTCCTTCTATCCAGAGATGCTGCTTGTCCCACTGAGTTACTCCAACGTTTTGTATCCATCTTTGGTGGAAATCATCATCTGCAGTTCCTTCCTACACAAATGATACGTGCATCCAGGTAAGGAGAAGTTGGTCTGGGGATAAGACGGGTGGGGCAACTCACCCATTGCAGGGGTGAAAATGGCTGCTACTGATAGCGGAGTAGCAAAAAGCAGGTTCAACCTCAAGGGAACAAATTCTGGGCTCAAGTTCCGCTCCAGTGAGCCAAAATTCACCTTTGCAATCAGATCGACACAAGACAAAAATGCCAATGCTCTGATTTAAAGAACAAGGGAGATACTGCCGCAGTACCCTCAGGTCAAATATAGCACCTAATATTCAATACGGATCTGGACCTAATACTTTTCCTGTTTTCTCAAACTAGTGTGCAAATTGGATGTGTGTTTTCCAGAACACAATAATTAT
Organism: Raja brachyura; assembly: GCA_963514005.1. The sequence goes on along the minus strand of OY740787.1, from coordinate 42,701,327 downwards.
TTTCATTTTAAAAGTCCTTAAGTAGATTCAGCAGTTTTCACCTTTCCTCTCTTGGCTTCATATCAAAGAATCTTTGTCATACAACATAGTCATACAACAAGAATCGAGTCATACAACATAGAAATAGGCCCTTCAGCCCAAGAATTGATGTTTTGAAGAACAGACAGTCCTGAATGATTCAGTGGAGTCATCCAGGATTATCTCAGATGTTTCCAGAGTTGTCACCAAGCAACAGTTGAAGAAGAGAAATGCTATAGGGTCCTATTGTGCATCATCAACAGTGGAAGGGCCAGAGTGGCAGACCATGGGCATGTGGCTTAAATGGAAAAATGCTATTGTTCCCACAGCTTTGATCTACAACCCCCCAATGGCAACAGTAGATGCTGGAATCTTGAGCAAAACATACAGTGCTGGAGGAACTGAGAAGGTCACGCAGCATTTGTGGAGGGAAATGTATAGACATAATTTTGCGTCAGAACCCTTCACACAGTGGGAAGGAGAAAACTGGAAAGGAGAGGTTGGGAGTGGGGTAAAGCCTTGCAAGTGATAGGTGGATAAGGTGAGGGATATTATTGGCAGACAGGTGGAGTAAGTGACAAAAGCTAGAGATGAAAAGTAGATGCAAAAAGGTGTCAGGTAAAGACAGAAGAGGAGGAGTGAAATGTAAACCCAGGGGGAGGGAAGTGGGTGGAAGGAGACAGGAGGGCGGGGCATAAGGTGATAAGGGGAAAAAAGAAAATATAGGACTGGGGGATAGAGAGGAGCATATACAGGGAAGAGGAGCCGGGTGTCTGGAGTGGTGGGCGAGATGGGTGCGCATGTTGGGAGAAGGGGAAAGAAAGGGGTGTATTACTTGACTTGGGGAATTTAATATTCATAACTTTGGGATGTAAGCTACTCAAGTGGAAAGTATTATTATTAAACCAATTCTATGTCAACCCCAAACCAATAATAACCCCAATACCATCATGCCACAAACTTTCAATAAATCTGATACCAACTGAATAGGAAATCACCCAAAAAAGTGGAAACATCAAAAACAAATACTAAATAATCGAGGTCAATTAAACCAACAAATCACCAATAAAAATACTCACCATAAACTTTGTAAAAAACAGCAACAATTCACAACTCAAAGAAAATTAATATAACTTAATCATTAATTAGTCCATTGTTAAATCACCAATAAAACCCAATACTAACGCTTAATTAAATCACCAGTAAAAATCTGGTAGCAATTTCCACCAAGCTTGCAATGAAAACTGGTTACAAAGATAAAAGAGCAATAAGAACTCAACATTAAATGACCAATTAAATTTTTTTTTTACAATTTATAAATACAGCTTATCAAAAACCAAGAACAACTTCAGAAAAGCATTGTCAGATTCTTCTGAGAAGTGGAATTTTCAGCATTGCTTTTGGTAATTTTCAGCACTGCCTGGTCTTGCTATCTAACATGACTTATACGTGGATGACCTTGTGTTGTGTAGTGTTTCGGATGGCTTTGTTGAGAAAGTTGTTGTTAGAAGATCTGCAATAACTTAGTGTTGATTTTGTGTGTTGGTGAGTGGGAAATATGGTTAGAACCACTCAGGACTAATTTTTGGGGACACATTTTTAGCAGGTAGCGTAGCTGCAGGAAAACTTAAATGAAGAAAGACTTGATAGACTCGGCTTGTACTAGCTGGAATTTAGGAGATTGAGGGGGGGATCTTATAGACACTTACAAAATTCTTAAGGGGTTGGACAGGCTAGATGCAGGAAGATTGTTCCCGATGTTGGGGAAGTCCAGGACAAGGGGTCACAGTTTAAGGATAAGGGGGAAGTCTTTTAGGACCGAGATGAGAAAATCATTTTTCACACAGAGAGTGGTGAATCTGTGGAATTCTCTGCCACATAAGGTAGTTGAGGCCAGTTCATTGGCTATATTTAAGAGGGAGTTAGATGTGGCCCTTGTGACTAAAGGGATCAGGGGGTATGGAGAGAAGGCAGGTACAGGATACTGAGTTGGATGATCAGCCATGATCATATTGAATGGTGGTGCAGGCTCGAGGGGCCGAATTGCCTACACCTGTACCTATTTTCTATGATTCTATGATTCTATGAAAGTATTTCAGAAGGGAAATACAATGCATATCAAGACTATAATATGTTAATGTCAAGATTATACACGTGGAACATGATGTACCAAATTTATTATAGTGAATTAGACCTGCACAAAGAGAGACTACAAGCCTCTTCACTGAAGGTCTGAGGATATTCAATCTTCAACTAACTTGTGTACTCAAGATAAGCTTGCTATATTTCCTGAACTATTATATTCTCAAATAAATGTTCCAATACTGTCATACAGAGTGCCTTTTTTTTTTAACAAACAATGGTTTTGATTCAATGTCTCTTCTTTCTTTTTGTTCTTTCTTAATAGTGTGCAATACTACATGCATGGAAGATGGCAAGATTTAATTCAAAGTCTCATATAACCATATAACCATATAACAATTACAGCACGGAAACAGGCCATCTCGGCCCTTCAAGTCCATGCCGAACAACTTTTTTCCCTTACTCCCACCTGCCTGCACTCATACCATAACCCTCCATACCCTTCTCATCCATATGCCTATCCAATTTATTTTTAAATGATACCAACGAACCTGCCGCCACCACTTCCACTGGAAGCTCATTCCACACTGCTACCACTCTCTGAGTAAAGAAGTTCCCCATCATCATTTTAAAGACCTCTATCAAGTCCCCCCTTAACCTTCTGCGCTCCAGAGAATAAAGACCTAACTTATTCAACCTATCTCTGTAACTTAGCTGTTGAAACCCAGGCAACATCCTAATAAATCTCCTCTGTACCCTTTGTATTTTGTTGACATCCTTCCTATAATTGGGCGACCAAAATTGTACACCATACTCCAGATTTGGTCTCACCAATGCCTTGTACAATTTTAACATTACATCCCAGCTTCTATACTCAATGCTCTGATTTATAAAGACTAGCATACCAAAAGCTTTCTTTACCACCCTATCTATATGAGATTCCACCTTCAAGGAACTATGCATGGTTATTCCCAGATCCCTCTGTTCAACTGTATTCTTCAATTCCCTACCGTTTACCATGTACGTCCTATTTTGATTTGTCCTGCCAAGGTGTAGCACCTCACATTTATCAGCATTAAACTCCATCTGCCATCTTTCAGCCCATTTTTCCAACTGGCCTAAATCACTCTGTAGACTTTGGAAATCCTCTTCATTATCCACAACACCCCCTATCTTGGTATCATCTGCATACCTACTAATCCAATTTACCACCCCTTCATCCAGATCATTGATGTACATGACAAACAACAAAGGACCCAACACAGATCCCTGAGGCACCCCACTAGTCACCTGCCTCCAACCCGACAAACAGCCATCCACCATTACCCTCTGGCTTCTCCCATTCAGCCACTGTTGAATCCATCTTGCTATTCCTGCATTTATACCCAACAGTTGAACCTTCTTAACCAACCTTCCATGAGGAACCTTGTCAAAGGCCTTACTGAAGTCCATATAGACAACATCCACTGCTTTACCCTCGTCAATTTCCCTAGTAACCTCTTCAAAAAATTCAAGAAGATTAGTCAAACATGACCTTCCAGGCATAAATCCATGTTGACTGTTCCTAATTAGACCCTCTTTATCCAGATACTTATATATATTATCTCTAAGTATCTTTTCCATTAATTTGCCCACCACTGAAGTCAAACTAACCGGTCTATAATTGCTAGGTTTACTTTTAGAACCCTTTTTAAACAATGGAACAACATGCGCAGTACGCCAATCCTCGGGGACTATTCCCGTTTCTAATGATATTTGAAATATTTCTGTCATAGCCCTGGCTATTTCTACACTAACTTCCCTCAATGTCCTAGGGAATATCCTGTCAGGACCTGGAGACTTATCCACTTTTATATTTTTCAAAAGTGTCAGTACTTCTTTTACTTTGAAATTCATAGTATCCATAGCTACTCTACTAGTTTCCCTTACCTCACATAATTCAATATCCTTCTCCTTGGTGAATACCGAAGAAAATAAATTGTTCAATATCTCCCCCATCTCTTTTGGCTCTGCAGATAGCTGTCCACTCGGTCTCTCCAATGGACCAATTTTATCCCTTGTTATCCTTTTGCTATTAATATAGCTGTAGAAACCGTTTGGATTTACTTTCACCTTACTTGCCAAAGCAACCTCATATCTTCTTTTAGCTTTTCTAATTTCTTTCTTAAGGTTCTTTTTACATTCCTTATACTCCTCAAGCACCTCATTTACTTCATGCTGCCTATAATTATTGTAGATCTCCCTCTTTTTCCGAACAAGATGTCCAATTTCCCTTGAAAACCAGGGCTCTTTCCAATTTTTACTGGTTCCTTTCAACCGAACAGGAACATAAAGATTCTGTACTCTTAAAATTTCCCCTTTAAATGTCCTCCATTTTTCCTCTACATCTTTCCCATAAAACAAAATGTCATATGTTTCTTATAGGCCTTGCACACAATGAGCATTGATCAATGATTGCAACAGTTGCCCCAAATACCAGCCTTATTTCTTTTCAGCTCATATGCCCATTATGAATGAATTCATCTGCATTAAAAAAAAAAATTATCTGCTGAATTCCCATGGTTTTCGCCATTGGCTGAAAAGCAATTTTAAAGCAAATAGTAAAGAAACATTCAAGGACATTCCACAGAAGCGTAAATCAAATACCAATTAATACAGAGTTACACAGGAGAGGGAACCAAAAGTTTGGCCATAGTTCTAGCTTTTCGAAACACCTTAAAGGAGATGAGAAAGCAGGGGAGACGGGGAGAGATTTAGGGAAGAAATTCCAGTGGCTGGGGCCTGGAAAACTGAAGGTTTGGTCATAAGTTGTGACAAAACAAAATTTCAGGATGTCCTCACATACAGTTACAATTGGAGCTCAAGCATGCAACCAAGCAAGTACAGTTGCACCCACATTGACTTTGGAGGAGAGAAATATGTTTTGGTCAATTGTGTCAAAGCCCGCAGACAGCTCAATAAAGACAAAGAGACATGATTGTCTTTGATTAAAGACATCTGTGAACTTAGTAGTCATTTTGATGAAAATATCAAAGTCTAATGTGCAGTGTGAATGCCATGTTATTCTTCTGTTTCTACAAGGCGAGGAAGAGGCCAAATTTGTAGTGAACTCTCAGAATGGAATGAGGATAGTCAATTATGGGTTTGTTGAGGTTTTCCAGCAGAGTGTTGAGGCAGGTGAGCGGATGCATGAGTTCTCTTAAATACATCTTAGGCTTGCAAAATCAATACAGAAATGTTCAGGGCATTGCACTTACATCTATGTATTAAAAAGTTGCTGTTTCAAGTTCCAATTCAGAGATTTGAGGACGTAATTTATTCATATACTACTGTACATGAGGGAATTCTGAGTTATCAGAGGTTAAATATTGCAAATTATATGTTAAACTGTGCCAATGTCACAGAAGGATGTGGAAAATAGAATCATAGTAAAATAAAATAGAAAAGGTTTCATGGTGCACTAAGTCTGCACTCACTATCGTGCTGCCATCCAAACCCTTACAGATTCCAACACTCTCCTACACAAGAGGGATACACAATTGGCAGTAGCCAATTAACTTACTGAACTGTATGTCTTTGGGAGTTGGGAGGAAACCAAAGCACCCAGAGGTAACACACACAGTCACAGGGAAAATGTGTAGAGTCCACACGGACAATGCCTGAGATCAGGATTAAATTTGGCTCACTGGACTGGCGAAAATTGCAGTTCTACTAGCTCCATCACTGTGTTGCATACACATCCCACAACATTAGTTTGGAGAAGGGAGGGTAGTTGGTCCTGCTATCCTAACCAATATTTATCCCTCAAGCAACATCAACAAGGTGCATAGAATCAAGGGATTGCAGATGCCGGAATATGGAGCAAAAAACAAACTACAGGAGAGACTCGGTGGGCCAAACAGCATCTGTGGAGGGATATGGACATCTGACTTTTTGGCTTGGAACACTTCATCTTGATTTAAGAATAACAATAAGAAGCAAATGGTCTAGCTATTTTCGAACAGGCACTCCCTGGCTTATGTGATAAGTGACATGTAAACTTGCACTTACGTAAGCAATTCTTTAAGACCGCTGCTTTATTTTAGAGTTATGGATTTCACTAATCATGAATCATGCTATTGCACACGTGACAGTTTCCGCAAGTTAGTCAGCTGTTCACCTGGATGCTCTCACATGATCTCCACATCACAGCTCCCACATGGTCTCCCTCTGGTAGTAGACAGTACGAATAGTAAATTTACGAGTATTCCGTGGCACTTTCATTTTTGACTTACGTAACACAAAACTGTCTGACTCACACAAGGATCCATGGGACATAACCCTTACGTTAGTCGGTAGCATCTGTATTGTTGAGTGTAGGATCCTGTGGGGCAAGCTGCTTGCTGTGTTTCATTGAACAACAACAGTTGGCACACTTCAAAATCAATTTACTAGCCGAGAAATGGTTTGGGACATCTGAGAAGTAGGATAGAAATTGAAGTTTCTTCTTTATTCACATAATGGACTGCTGTGATCAGTGGCATTGTCCAGAAAATAGGGGGCGATTGGATAGGCTGGGTTTATTCTCACTGGAATACAGAAGTCTGAAGGATGATCGAAGAGAGATTTATAAAATTACTAAACCAAGTGGGACCCGTTTGGTCCCTGTCACACAGGAGGGCTGGTTCCCCAATGCAATATTCCACCACTCACCCATAGCCCCCAACTGTGCAGGCGCAGCTGACGGGTTGCCGTTATGACCCCAGAGATCCCTGTTGTGACACGTGTCATGGCAACCCTCTCTAAGTGCGCCTCGCTATCCCTCTTCCTACCCTTATCCTCCTCCATTCCCTCAATCCCAGCACTTCCTCCCCCCCTCTTCACCCTCCCTCATCTTTGCCCTCCCTTCCTCACCTCCCTTACCTCTACATCTCTCTCCTTTGCCCTACCCTCAATCACTCCCTCCCTCAATCCATAACCCCTCTCCCCTCCCTACCCCCCTTGACGTCATTGTGAGGTGGAAGCTGCTGTGTTTTTTGAAACGGAGTTTTGAGATCTCATTGTGATGTCATTGTGGGGTGGAACACTGCCGACGGGCAGCTTATGTAAATTAGATCCCATTGTGATGTAATTGTGGGGTGGAACACTGCTGACGGGCAGTTTATGTAAATGAGATCCCATTATGATGTCATTGTGGGGTGGAACACTGCTGACGGCAGGGCAAGTAGAAAATAAAGTGTTTTTTGTAAAGTTTAAAATGTCAATAATGTAAAATATACCATCAATCTGAACAAAACTTGTTTAATTGACATCACAGGACAATGGTGAGTAAGGTGGTGCAAAAATTGTAGCGCTAACGTGTATCGGTTTTGCGCAAATATAGGTACATACAAATGTAGAAATATAGAAACAAGATTAGAGCTTTAGTAATACATACTAGACCAAGTGGGATCTGTTGGGTCCCTGTCACACGGGAGGCCTAGTGTAAATAGGCACTTTACAAACTCTAAAAGTGTTCAACACATTTTAATGATAGCACAAGGTATTACATACATCCTCAAATATGGCTACATTCTTCTAGTGAACCGTATCCAGGAAGGGGAAGGCGTTATGATTGATGTTAACTAGGCGGGGTTAATGGTACTGAGGTAACTATGTTATTGGTTGCATGCAAAACCATCTACATCCTTCCCCTTAGAAAATTTAAAAGAAACAGACCGTTGTCACTACAACAGAATTAAACAGAATTAAACAGAATCGCCATAACGAACAGGTGGCTTGCTGATCCGGCCCGAGCGCGTACGGATGCCTCCCCCTTCCCCCGGAGGAGCAGAAAAAACAGGGGGACCCGAGACAGCAGGGGAACCAGGGAAGGGCGGTGGGGTTGGAGGAACAGCGGAGGGAGAACCGCGACCGCCAACAGGTGACCCGCGCAGAGGGGAACCGGGCGCTCGATATGGGGACCGAGGCATGCAGGGAACGCTGGCTGGGACAGGAGCCGGCTGCTGGTATGAGAGCGGCGGGGCATAGGGGCCCGGGGCCTGCGGCTTCGGCTCATTAACCGCAAGCAGGTGTTGTCGGCTTCTACGGTAGATGGTTCCCTCATAGTCGACCAGATACGAACGAGGTGAGTTGGCCACCCCAACCACAGTAGCCAGACGGGAGTGACCACTGGCGGTTTGCAATCGAACAACCTGTCCAGGCAACAAAGGATCGAGTGGTCTGCACGACCGATCGTGGGAACGCCGCTGGCTGTCATGTTTCTCTTGAATGCGCCTCTGCACAGAGGCAGGCTCCAGCACCCGAGGTTTCAGCTGGCGCTGGGCAATCGGGATGGTAGATCTGGTTGTTCTGGACATCAGACGCTGAGCAGGGGACCCCATGGCCGGATCTCTGGAAACATTCCTGAGGTTCAGGAGATCCAAATACAAATCAGAGTTAGACAGTCTCGCTTGTTCCATCAGAAGCTTGGCGCTGCGGACGGCCCGTTCAGCAAGGCCGTTGCTCTGAGGGTACTCCGGGCTGCTGGTGAAATGCACAAAATTCCATTTGTCAGCAAAACTTTTGAACTCACGGCTGGTAAACTGCCTGCCATTGTCAGTCTGCAGCCTGACAGGGGACCCAAACGTGGAGAAGTGTTTCCGCAGCTTCCGGATCACCATCTCCGACGTGAGGGATGTCAGCAAATCCACCTCGAACCAGTTTGAGTACGAGTCGACCAGGACAAGGTAGTGGTTACCACGCCACTCGAAGATGTCGGCAGCCAGCGAGGACCAGGCCAAGGCAGGAGCGGGCTGTTGCAGCAGGGGCTGTCGCTGCTGATGTGGAGCAAGACTGTTGCACGTGGAGCAGGCAGAAACACGGTCTCGAATATATTTGGCCATTCCAGGCCAGTAGAATTGGCACTGAGCGTGGGCGAGTGTTGCATCGACCCCGGGGTGTCCGCTGTGGGCTGCGCGGTAGTAAGAATCGAACAGGGAGGACGGGACCACCACTTTATGTCCCTTAACGATAACGCCATTCTGGAGCACCAGTTCGTCACGGACCAGGAAGAAGGGCTGTGTTTCAGGCGGTGCAGCGGAGCGCTTTGTTGGCCACCCTGATTTAATCACAGACGCAAGCCGTTGCAAAACTGGATCGGCAGCGGTGTGCTCGGCCAAAAGCTGCAGCTGCTTGGTGGGAATAAAATTGACGCCCAGTACGAGCAAGTCCTCTGTTTCGTAGGGGTGGCGAGCACAGGAGGCCCGCGGGGCGCGCGATAACGTGTCCGCGATGTGCATCTCGGTGCCTTTCTTGTAGACGATGTCGAAATCAAAGCGCTGGAGCTGCACCATCTACACCTAGTCCCCCAACACACTGACCCACAGCCACCAACTGCGCTGACGTAGCAATAACGTAAAATATAAGATCAATGTGACGCATCTCACTCTCCCTCTTCAGTCCCCTATTCCCCATCTCCATTATGCTCCCTCTCCCCATCCTCCACCACCCTCTGCTTCGTCCACTCACCCTCTCCATCCTCTCCTCTCTTCCCCCTCCCCCCCTCCGTTCCCTGCCCATCCCTCTTCCTACCCCTATCCTCCTCCATTCCCCCTCCTCTTCACCCTCCCTCTTCTTTCCCCTCTCCTCCACTCTCCCACTCCCTCCCGCACCTCTCTCTCCCTCTCCCTTTCCCTCCCCTCAGTCACTCACTCCCTCCCTCCACGACCCCTCTCCCTCCCTGCTCCCCCACTCGACACCTGTTTTTTAAAATAGATTCTTTGTAAATGACATCCCGTTGTGATGTAATTGTGGGGTGGAACACTGCTGATGGGCATGCCAAGTTTTAATGGTTTTTTTCAAGTTTTAAACATCAATAACGTAACATATACCATCAATCTGAACAAAACTTGTTTAATTTAAATCGCAGGACAATGGTGAGTAAGGTGGTGCAGAAATTGTAGTGCTATCATGTACCATTGTTTGTGCAAATATAGGTACATACAAACCGGCAAACAATCAAGAAAAAAGAGAAAGAGAGAGACGGAGGGAGAGAGGGAGAGAGAGGGGGAGAGAGGGGTGAGAGGGAGGGAGAGAGTGAGAGAGGGAGGGAGGGAGGGGGAGAGGGAGAGGGGGAGAGGGAGAGGGGGAGAGGGAGAGGGAGAGGGAGAGGGAGAGAGAGAGAGAGAAGAGAGAGATAGATGAAATAAGTGGGAGACAGTGATAGTGTGCAACAAGGTAGGGTGAGAAGAGATTCATTGCAACCTAAATTATTTCTGTGCTGCAAGTTCTAATATGATGAAAGTCCTAATCCTTGTATCCCTTACTGACTTAATGGAAAAATGTATATAAAAAAATACATTGTTGTTGACAGTCAGTGTTTTGTAATGATGCACTTCAGGAAGATAAACAGCACAGAAGCCTCTATTTTGCAGTATTTCTTCCTCTTTTTAAAAATCACTTAACTCTTGGATGATTCTCCCTTTTTCGCTTCTGCAATGGGAATTCTGTTGATCTTGTTGGAGTCTCTATGGGTCTCTATGACAGCTTCCCAAATTAGAATTATACAGGATAGAAACAGGCCCTTCAGCCCAATTTGTCAATGCTAACCATTAAGCATGCATTTAGGCTAATCCTATTTATACTCCCGAAATTCCCATCACTTTCACCCACCCCACCTCCCAGATTCTAACATGCACCCAAGCACCAGGAATAATTTACAGCGGTCTTTCGGCACACACATCTTTGAGATACGGGAGGAAAACAGAGCACCCTGGGGAATCCATGTGTTCACAGGGAAAAAACAAGCTTCTGTCAGGAGCCTGGAGCTGTGTGGCAGTGGCTGTACCAGCCGCACCTTGTTTCTGCTGCTCTTTCCAACAAAGTCTCATGGGTATCAATAACTGAAGATAGACACAACATTCTGGAGTACAGCAGGACAGGCTGCATCTCTGGAGAGAAGGCATGGGTGACGATTCTGGTCAAGACTCTTCTTCAGAATAATGTCAGGGGAGAGGGACATACATAGATAAGGAAGCGTACGGTGTAAAAATATGACAAAGGGAATGGAGATGAAGGAACATGTAGAATTTATCATTGTTAGCTGGGAGAAAGTAATAACAAAGAAAAACAGAGATAAAATGTAGCTGAAGACAGTAAGATTGGTTGGAGAACTGGGAAGGATGAGGGATGGAGAGATAGGAAACGTAAGGGTTACTTGAAGTTAGAGAAGTCAATGCTCATACCGCTGGGTTGTAAACTGCCCAAGCAAAATATGAGGTGCTGGGCCTCACTCTGACAATGGAGGAGGCTGAAAAAACTGTTGGGGTCCTTCTACAGAGTCGAGGGGGAGGTATAGGGACAGGTGTTGCATCTCCTGCAGTTGCAGGGAAAAGTACATCATTGTCCCTGCTGTAAGTTACTATCGAATCTGCTTCTGGACTGATTTCCAAAGCAGACAATGGTCTGATTATAACTAAATAATTATTTAGTTTTATACACTGAATATATCCTGCAGACTTACTTAAACATGCATATTTTTAATTTTCACACTATCAGCCTGTACTTTGAAAATAAAACATTGAGATCAAACAGATATTTTGGTCAGGATTACAGCCATCAAAACAATATCTTGCAAATAGACCACTGATCAATCACCACTCACATCTATTTGTGGATAGGTGGTAGAATAGGTTTAGCAGTGATGTAACTGGGTGGGGCAGCGAGCATTGAAAGTACTGGCAGCAATGTGCCATCTGGAGCATCCAGGTATTCCTAATGTTGTTGCAATTTGTTATTGAAACTGAGGTCAGACACATTAGCCTATTTTAATTTACTACCAACAGTCAGTTGTGCCAGGAAAGAATCAAAGAAGCTCACAAAATGAATCAATTTAAAAAATACTTATGCCTTAATAAGGAAAACATCCTGATCCTTTTCCCACTGATTATTTTGCCAGTGATCGTATATCCTTAAGCAGGGGAAACAGTTTCTGATGATCTACTTCCTTGTAAGGCATCATCTTTAATTTTAATTATAAAGGATGGCTTTGACTGCTCGAAATGTCTGAAACATTATCGGGAGGTTGAGATACGTAAAACCCAATGGTACGTGATTTAGAAGCCTGGCAAAGTGGATATTGTCCCTTTCAGCCAACTGAGGGAACGTTAACAACTCCTGGAGTGTGTCTGCTTGTAATTGATGTAATCCTGTCATTACACCGCTGCCACTTCATGAAATGAACTGATAATGAATTGCACAGTGGCTCCAAATACACACACGGGCCTGTGCAACCTGTTGACAAAAGACACTGGACCAGAATGTGGCTCCTTATGCTTTCTTCATTCAACTAAAATCAAGTTATATTATCAATATTGACACCTCTGGTATCTTACAATCTGTATCTCTTGGTGCTTTACCGTTAAATATGGACCACCTTATGAGTGTTGCTGAGTTTGCAACCACTTGGGTAATTGTCCCATCACAGCCGTGGTCTGAGTCTAGCGGGTGGTGAAGAAGCCATGAGGGCCCGAGGCATGAAGCAATCACTGAGTTGAGTGCACAGGTCTTAACCCAAGCTTCCACTGACAGAGCCAAAGTTGCAGAGCTGCGGTGTTGTGTTATTGATAGCCGAGAAGAGGTTGCGGTGGGGGTGTGGGGGTGGGGGGGGGGGGGGGGGGGGGGGGGGTAGTGTATTTGTGAATTCTCACTTACTCCACCGCTGACATGACCTGCCAAGGTCCTACCTAATCTCTGAAACCTCAACTTTGTTTTTGACCTCTCTCCTCCTCCAAGTTACAGCTACAAACTTGAACAGCCTTATGTAGTTTGCTGTCCAATGTGTTATCTGATTTAAACAGCTTTGGATATTTGCCCTGTTAATCATGGTTACAAAGTTCCGCTATTTTTGCCGATGACTGAACAGGCTGCTCAAAACTCCTTAAGTAGCTTTAACTCCTCCATGAGACGGTGCCTTCCGGCAGATCTGATGATAATGAGAGGGGCAGCGTCGGAACACGGGCGGAGGAGATGGCTTGCAGGATCTGTTCACAACTCTTGAGGGACTACTCACTCGTACATCATTCTCCGCCCTCCATTGAAAACATCACTTTCAACCTGGTTATGGTTTGAAACGCTGGATTGGCCTCTCCCCCCCCCCCCCCCCCCCACGTTTGCCGCAGACTGTCGTTACGAGGAGGCAATTAACCAGAGGGCAAGACCACACCACAGAATGGTGCTCAACTCAAGTAAACGCACATGTCAATGAAAGACAATCGGGAGAGGAAACTTTAGCTCCAAAGATTGAATCCAGCGCAATGTATCCATCCTTTGAGGTCAACTAATTCAGATCAGTAATCTCACTTTTGCAGATTTGAATATTTCAACAGTACGTAAACTTTTTTTCGTGCTGCATTTTAAACTTTTATTATCATGATTTTACTAACAAACCAAGATTTAAAATGCGTTTCTGCAGAGCACTGAGGAACCCAGAGAACCCTCCCCAACCGGAGAGATACATGATAAAACACATCCGGCATCCAGTACCGAGGAAATGCTCTGGCACTAGAGGTGCCATCGGAGGCCATCTGAGATGCAACGGCGGTATTCCGGACTGGATGCAAAAGGAAAATCCCACCTCTTTACCCCAAAGAGAAGCAGCAGAGTTATCCCTGCTGCTTGGCCGGTTTTATTCCTTAATGACCACTAAAATAAACAACATCACATTATAATCACATTTCGGCCGGTGGAACTGGCTGTGTACTATTTGACCACCACGCAGAGTGCACGGGGAGTCAGTCAGTCATTCATTCGTTATTTGCAAATGCGTTGTGACAACCTCAGCGTGTTCACAAGTGCTGTTCACATGCAAGTCTTTATATCTGCTTTCTTCAAGAGATTGGGCTTTAGTTTGTTCCAGCGAAAGTTAAATCCAGGACTGGGTGTTGTGAAGCTAAGAGTTCAATTGACCTGTCATATGTAACTGCATGCATGGTCGGGTCAGGGAGGAACGGATTAGATAAGAAACTCTTAATTTACAGATTATCGGCAAACCTGCGCTGCCCACTGAACAAAAGTCTCAGGAAATATATCCTGCCATCCCAGTGGGACGTGTTATAATAAGGATTCCGGGAGGGCGAGGGTTCCATGTCTGCTATTAGCATCCTTAGGGTAATCTGATTAACAATAAAATTACCCAATGAGTTATAATTAGAGCCCCGTGGATTTCATGGAAATTCTTACTAACTTTCACAGACACATAATTCTTCATATATTCATTTATGTCAGAGACCGGAGATATGAAGTAAACAATAGCACTTTCTTCAATATCTAATGAGAACAGTAATTATTCTAAACATATATCATTACACTCTTCATGAACATTAAATACACAGCATCGTCATCCACCAAATTGATATTTAAAATGACAATTATTCCTTTACGTGGAATATATCGTTTCCTGTTTACATATTTCTCAGGCACCTATTTCAGATCATTTTGATGGTATTATTTTTAGAAACATAGAAAATAGGTGCAGGAGTAGGCCATTCGGCCCTTCGAGCCTGCACCGCCATTCAATATGATCATGGTTGATCATTCAACTCAGTATCCCGTACCTGCCTTCTCTCCATACACCCTGATCCCTTTAACCACAAGGGCCACATCTAACTCCCTCTTAAATATAGCCAATGAACTGGCCTCAACTACCTTCTGTGGCAGAGAATTCCAGAGACTCACCACTCTCTGTGTGAAAAATGTTTTTCTCATCTCGGTCCTGAAAGACATCCCCCTTATCCTTAAACTGTGACCCCTTGTCCTGGACTTCCCCAACATCGGGAACAATCTTCCTGCATCTAGCCTGTCCAACCCCTTAAGAATTTTGTAAGTTTCTATAAGATCCCCCCTCAATCTTCTAAATTCTAGCGAGTACAAGCCGAGTCTATCCAGTCTTTCCTTGTATGAAAGTTCTGACATCCCAGGAATCAGTCTGGTGAACCTTCTCTGTACCCCCTCTATGGCAAGAATGTCTTTCCTCAGATTTGGAGACCAAAACTGTACGCAATACTCCAGGTGTGGTCTCACCAAAACCCTGTACAACTGCAGTAGAACCTCCCTGCTCCTATACTCAAATCCTTTTGCTATGAATGCTAACATACCATTTGCTTTCTTCACTGTCTAACATACCATTCTCTTTCTTCACTTCTTCACTTTCTTCACTTTTTTAAACCACTTTTCATAGTAGTTTGGAAGTTAAATATATATATATATATAACTTACATCATGGAAAGAAGCCGATTTTTTGATAGAGGTGATACTTCAAGCGATTCTGTTGCGAACGGATGGGTAGTGAGATACTGGTCAGACTTACTGAGGAGCCAATACAGAAGGGTCTCACTTCCAGGTTTGTTACCTGAACTGTGTTGAGTTGCTCTTACTGAAATGGCGAATGGGTTTTACTCGGGTTAGCACTAGCCCAATGTTCAAGTGGACCATGACGAGTTCCATTGGAAGGGCAGTCCAGGATTGCTATAATGATCACAAAAGATCTATGTTTTGGATTAAATCAATGAAGAATAAAATTGAGGGATCATAACAATGTTAAAAATCGTGAGCTTGTCAATGGACTTCAAATTGGCTCGAGATACATTCAAGGACCAGTTTCCTAATTGGAAACCAGAGCACCAGAGGATGCTGACATACACAGGGAGAATGGGGAAAGTCCACTCAGACAGTGCCTGAGAACTTGGGTCTCTGACACAGTGAGGCAGCAGTTCTAAAAGCTGCACCATGGCCCCATCCTGTGTCAAGATTTGACTCAAATGCCAGCTGATAATTGTTTGCACTGTGCTCAGACTAAGGTCTTGAGTCAATCTCCAATTTGTCTAGTCTGTGGGGTTGTTTGGTGGAAGAACTGAAACGTCCAGGAATATTGATGACCAATAGTCACTCACATGACCAACCCAGGGATGTACCAACAGCACTTAACACTTTG
The DNA here is from genome assembly GCA_963514005.1 of Raja brachyura. Next base: position 42,685,279 of record OY740787.1, on the reverse strand, counting down.
CAAAGAACCAGGGGCAAAAAAATCTACCCCAGCATTAACTCGAACTCAGCCAATAAAAAATCTTATTTTTGAACATTGTAATATTTCTATCAGGGTTCTATATAACTTAGAGGTCAACTTGAATGTGATGGTATTTCCATGTGCTTTCTTCCTGTACTCTTTTCCAAGATGGATGCCGTGATTGGCGAGTGCTGTCAAAGACGACGGCAAGAGTTGCAGCAGGTCTTTTAGTCCTATTTTTACCTCCGATTTTTGAATTTCAGCTTGAGTTCAGAAATGGGTATTTTGATTGCATCATAGATACATTATTCATGACATAACTGTAGTACTTTAAATACTCAAGCAAGTTTCCTTGTCATTAACCTTGACACATGGAGACTAACGGCTGCATACACTCACTCCTGCTCCATCTGAAACCAATTGGAGGTGGGGCTTGGGACTACCCTGATTCTATACCTAGCATGCAGCCCCAGTCCAGGTATGATGATAGCACTCCAAGGAAAACAGAAGCAATTCCAAACTCTGAGTCATTTTCAGGATTCCACTTCTTTGTTCAGTTCATCCTCTTCTCCTCGAATCTCCTTTTTGTTTCGGCAATTCCCGCTGTTGGAAGGAAAGATCAGAGGAAAGGCCATTCTAGATGGAACATTTGCACCATTTATGCTCTTGCAATAGTCACTGAACTCCTACTCCTGCTGACTGCATTGTGAATGTAGTTGCATTTAGTTGTGCCTGTAAGGAAACCTGTGGTAATCACTTGAGGCTCTGGACTTTCTTGGACTTTGGGGTATTTTTCACCACCTACTGGGTGACTTGTTAAGTGACTCTAGACTTGTTCTTGGTGTAGTACATTTGATCCAAGACTTTAATGGTGGCACAGTGGTGCAGCGGTAGAGTTACTGCCTTACAGTGCCAGAAACCTGGGTCCTATCCTGACTAGGGGTGCCATTGGTACAGAGTTTGTACGTTCTTCCTGTGACCATGTGAGTTTTCTCCGGGTGCTCCGATTTCCTCCCATGCTCCAAAGACGTGCAGGTTTGTAGATTAATTGGCTTCTGTAAATTGTCCTGAGTACGTGATTGCTGTTTGGTGTGGTGGGCTGAAAGACTGTCTCCACACTATAACTCTAAAGAAAATGTTTTGATGCTGGGCATCCGAGCTCGTAGAGCCACTTCCTCCAATGTCAATCCTGACCTGGTAGCTGACTGAGTGGAGCTTGCATGTTTTCCCTGTGACTCTGTGGGTTTACTCTGGATCCTCTGGTGAGTTAATTGGCAGATTACCCCTGGGGAGTGGTAGAACCTGGGGAAAGATGATGGGAATGTGCAGGTTAGTGTAAATAGGTAGTTGATGCTCAGTTGGGCTGAAGGGCATGTTTGCATGCGATGACCCTAGCCAAAGTAACAATAGTGGTTCAAATATACTCCATATATTTAAACATAACCAGTGCCTCTACATTCAAGAACAGCTTTATCCCCTCAATCATCAGACTTTTGAACCACACTGGGCAATTCTAAACACATTGACTGTAGGCAGAGGCGCCGCATTGAAGGCGCCTCTGCCTACAGTCTGTCCGTTTTTCCCCCATCTTTTTTTAATTTTAGTTTGTCTAAACAGTTTGTTTTGGGGATTCTTTAGTTTTTCTATGTGGGGAAGGGGGGGGAGGGGAAGGGGGAAACTGTTTCCCAGCCGCTTCCTGGCGAGGATGCGACTATTTCTCCGTGTCGCGTCCTCGCCCCCCCTCCTCGCGGCCTACCAACTGGATCGGAGCGGCCTTTCCTACCTGAGACCGGACCAGAGCTTCAGCAGCGGCGGTGCGGCACTGGATTCACCGCGGAGCGGGCGATACCTACCTGGATCCGGAGCGTTGTGCCTGCAACATTGACATCGCGGGGCTGTGGTACACAGAGCTCCCAGCGCGGGTGGCGCTGACCAACATCGCGGAGTCCCTGGTGCCCTTTGCCGAGGGCCGCCAGCGCGAATCTCTGCCCGGCGCGGCCTGGGGACTTTGGCAGCCGCGGACTCCGGTGGGAAGCGGCCGATTTGGAGGTCCAAGTCGCTGAGATTAGCCTCCCATTCCGACGTCAGAGTTCCAACATCCCGTCGAGCGGGCCTGAGCAGCGGGCTGCCCGTAGCGGCGACTGCAGAGGGCTCCGGAGGCCCCGACCATAGGTGAACATCAGAGGAAGATGACTGACTTTGGTGCCTTCCCTCACAGTGGGAAACGTTTGATTCTGCTGTGTGGGGATGTTTTATGTTGAACTCTATCGTGTGTTGTTTATTTTTATTGTATGGCTGTATGGTGATCACATTTCATTGTGCCAACTGGCACATGTGACAAATAAATGTATTTTGTATCTTGTATCTCTTGTAACCCCGCATCAGCATCAACTACTATGGGCTTTGTTTAAGGGTTGCCCTCCAAACTTTGGTTTGCACTATTACAATCTGGTTACCCTGTACAATGATAATTTATTATATTTGTATTGTGTTATTATTGTGTTGCGTTAATCTGCCTGTAAAAACTGCAGCAAATAAGAATTTCATTGTGTTCCAGCGACTTTGACAATTAAATGCTGTTGACTCTTGACTCATTTTGTACTCTCAGTGATGTTATTGCATTTTATTTTCACAAAACATAATCTTAATTAAGAGATGTTTTCGCATTACGTCCTTTTAATAGGATTACTGGCCTTGCTTTCTGTTCATTATTCAATGATGTTGGAAGATTTAGGCCACACTCTCCATTGGATAGAGTCATAGAGTCAGACAGGGCCTGGAAACAGGCACTTCAGCCCAACTTGTGCACGCCGACCAACTTGCTCCACCCACACTAGTTCCACCTGGCTGCACGCTTGGTCCATTACCCTCAAAACCTGTCCTATCCGTGTTTTTTAAACGTTATGATAGTACCTGCAGACATGTAGAAAGACATGTATATATATATATATCTCAGAGTTCTCACTTAAGTTTCTCCCAGAGTGCTCTGCATCCCTGGAATCACAGTGATCTGTGAGGAACTACTGTAATCTTGGGAAATCAAACTGCTAAAATGAACACAAGAAACTTTGCCAAACATCAATGAAGACACAGTGGAGGAGATGTTAAAACCCAGCCAAGCAACATTTATGCTTGAACAGAAAGTAAACGACGTATACCGCCACATGTTATGGAACCAATCATTCTGGAAGCAATGTATCAAGAGAATTTTATTTATTGAAAAGAGACATTTTACAATTACAGAGTTTAGTCTCCTTGCATTACTTTACAGTCTTTAACAGAGTACTGTACAGTTGACCTACAAAATCATAATACATACTGGTGTGGTCAATCATAACTCAGCCTAATAAACTCCACCGGCAAAATACAGGCAACATCACACAGCGTTTATTGTTACAAACATATAAATAAAGCATCTAGTCATTGCAAACCATGAACTGCCAAAATGAGGTAATATTAAACAAAATCATTCATTCTGATAGTGTCCATGTTGTACTTATTTACACTGAGAAATAACTGACAGCTCCTTACAGATACATCCCAGATTAGTGTAACAGCAGATAACCAGGTCCCAGGTAGAGTAAACTCTGGCAGAGTTTATCAAGCATGATTACGGATACATTTATATTTAAGCTTGGCACTCTTTAGGCTGAAATGCCTAAATTAACCAGAAACTCAGACATTATAAAAACAACACCCCAAGAATGTACACCTCACGACTCTAAAATCGCAATCCAAATAAGGTGCAAAAATGGTGTTAACGTGCGAAAATGATTCCATTACCAACGACCACTGGGAAGTATATTGCTTTGACATACTGCTTCCCTTTTGAGATGTTTTATGATGGAGGTCTTGAAGTTGTGCTGGATTGATGACTTGGTTTGTGTGGTTATGTTACGTTAATGGACTGTTGGTCCAATGACAGTGGGTGGGGCAGATTGTTCCGGGGAAAAAAAGAGTGAAGGAGGTTGGCCCAATGCTAGAGTCGCAGAGGGATGCTCGCCAAGATGGAGCAGGCTTGCAATGTGATCCAGAGGGACATTGTGTTTGCTGCTAGCCTGAACACCCGGTGACTGGGTGGCCTCTCACACACAGCTGCTGCCACCCGCGATATAATTGGTTTTCAAACAATGCGAAGGAGTGGTGAAGCAATAACTTACAATGTGGAAGATAGACACAAAAAGCCGGAGTAACTCAGCGGGTCAGGCAGCATCTCTGGAGAAAAGGAATAGGTGACGTTTCGGGTGTGGGGTTTGTAGGAGCAAGGGTTCAGAACTCACCAATGCTTTGGATTCATGACACAGAAGTGACGTGTTGCTTATCCCAGAGTACTAGCACTTGAAAAAAAAAGTGAGTTAGAGGAAAATGAATTCCCTTGTTTGTATTGTTATACCCAATAAACTTAGGCTGTCAGCTTTAAAATAAAAGTGCAGATTTGGCATCAAGGAGAACTGGATGTAAATATACACCAAGGCACTGGGGTACCAAAAACCTCACACGCTGTTCACTAAGTACATGTAGAGTGCGTTCACTTATGTCCACAAATGTGTGCGTCTGCTGTGTTCCTGTGCCTTGGTATTATCTGGAGGGCTAAGAATCACCCAAAACATTCTGGTTGACTGTTGGCCCTCCAAAAAATAAGTAGCGCATTTCAGGTTAATATGGATTGAGTATTTTAATTGTATTCCTTGGGATGGGTGGATGGTGAAAAACTTACTGCCAGAAATCTATCAGGAGTTTCCCCACCATCTTTCCTTTCTGTACAACTCCACTGGTAATACCCTGCAACACAGTGTGGTTTGACAACATACAGACGCACACACAGCTCTTGCCAGACCCCTCTTTGGGGTGATGTTGGGAAAAGGCAGGCGATACCCCAGCAATGCCTCTTACAGCTTCTCTCTCATTCTCCCTCTGTGAAAAGGAGTGTGGGTTGGGGGGGACAGCAATGTGTGTATAAACTAAGATGCTCAACATTAGCCGATTAAATGTCAGTGCAATGATGTCCTCAGTCTGTAGAAATCTATTCTGCCTTTTAGGTGAGAGGAATCTGGAATGGAGTGAGAGGAGAGGGGCAAAGAGAGGGTGTTGGGGATGGACTGAAAAGGGAAATGAAGATGGGAATCATAGTACAGCCATTGCACAGTTCTGGATTGTCAGCAGTCAGGCACCATGGCGTTTGTCCTGGTTTGTCCTGGAGTGTCGGAATGGGAATTTCACCTCACATGGAACCCAGAAGTCATGCACATATTTTCTCTGCCTCACACCGCTGGTAAGGAATAGAGCACTGAAAAAGCGACATTGGCCAACACAAAACAGTGAACTCACAAGCCTGAGTATGTCGTGGAAATGTACTTGAGTAGCCTGCTGTTTTCTCTCAGTAATGATTAAAAAGAAACCTGCATCTACAGGAGGTCTTCTGATTAAACACAACAATTCACTAGGCAGAGAACAAACGTGATAAAAAGCATTCTATTTGGATGATGCTGGAGTATAACTGTAAGTAGAGTTTAAATTGTACGTCACTAGCCGAAATCTCTCTCACAGATTACTCCCATTTATGGACCAACCCCCCCCCCCCCACCCCAAAAAGGTCACACAGCCAATCGTGTGGCTCATGGACAAGAGCGGCCATTTTAGAGCAGCCGATGTACGTAAATCTGATCCGAGTTTCAAGTAATCCCCTTCCCCTTTCTGCTCCAGAAACAAAGGCTAAAATCTCAGTGGAATGATCAATATTATGTACAACATATAAATACTATAGCATTAAAGTTTACATTATATTTACAAACAGGACAGAGAAACATTTTGGAAATACCTCACTGAACAAGGTGGCCAATCTATCCATTTTTTAAAAAGCTACCAATGACAGCACAGGTCAGAAGGGCAGTGAGCTTGCGACTGAGAGATAAAGCTAACACTGATCAATTCCCTTTTTTCCAAACGAGCACACTATACAATGCCTCCAGCCTTTTAATCACGGTATGGTTCTGCTTCCAGCACAGCACTGGGCTCTTCGCAACTACCAATCTCCGTTTACTAAACAGATCGAATCGGGGAGAGGGGAGAGGCAGAACCCCATTGCCTTTCTTTGACGAGGAAGAGGACTAAAAATTAAATAGACACTAAATTATGACAGTGAATTTAGGAAGGAGGACTCAGAGGACTAGAAAAAGCATGACTGAGATAATGTGCTGCTTCTGCGAACATTGCAATCACATCCAAGCAGTCATTGAACCGTGCCATGTAACTACCTCCTCAGCTAATATGCTTTCCTCCATGATGACTAATCATGTTCTACTAAACAGTAGTAATGCTGGAAGAACTCAACTATACAAGTGTAATGAAGCCAGTATTCTCCCTGGACAGATTAGCCACAACTGATTTGACACATACCATCATAGGAGCTTCAAACCTGACAAACTCTGTGCTCTCACCTGATTTATGTCAGCGAGGGCCCTTCGTAGAAGAGCTGAATCAACCTGTTTTGGTAGAGGTGAAATGTACTGACAATTAATTGTCAATGCCCGAAGTTCCAATTTCCCTTCTCCACTTCCACAAGTCTGCCCCCTTGACCCGGAAGTTTTTAAGACAGGTCGTAGCTCCACCAGTTGCCCTTTAACTGGGCAATTCCTGATGCTGCTGAAACTTGTTTTTCAACTGCCAGGGTCTCGCATCGTTTGTGTAATGAGCTGATCACGGCTGCTTGTCTCTTCTCCGTGCCCAAACCACCTCCTCCTTCAAACCACATTATCTTCAGCCTTTCACGCGTTTGCGTTCCTCCAAGAGCTTAATCGGGAGTGGAATGAGGTTTCACAGATGTGAGGCTGTAAAGGGAGAGTTTCAGCATTGCCCTCTATATGCTTAAACAATCCAACGAGCTCTTGCTCAAATGACAGTGGGCAGTTTTGACTCTATTAGTCTGCCCTTGTTGTTGTTGTTGTTGTTGTTGTTGTTGTTTCGGTTGCTGGTCTTGCGGGATAGGTTGGGAGTCGCCAGCAGAATGAAGTGTTCGTCTGGGCAGCCGTACTGGAGAAGGATGTCACTGCACTCCTGACTCATTGCCTGCTTGGCGTAGGCCAGTGGAGTGTTTCCATGAACATCTCGCGCTGTGACATCTACTCCATACTGCAGGATTAAGAACAAAAGTTAGCATATGGAGTGTAACACAAGACCTGTCAGCCACTCTAACTTGTTGCTTCATGCAATTATAAGATCTAGTTTAAGATCAGTTTTTTGGAATAATTTTCCTTTTTAAGCTTGGGAAGAGTTACACCTTCCCCACTCTCCTATACAATACCCCAAGGCCCTCAGGATCTGTTCACTTCAAATATAGCTATCAATTTCAGCTAAATTCCTAATTCTCCACCCTGATCTAGTGTTTCAAATTTCATCTTTCCTTTTAGAAATGAAACAAAGTACTGATTTTAGCTTCTGCAGTCCAATCATAGCTGCTTTATCATTGACTCATTCTACCACAACTATCCTGTTATTATAAGTGCAGCAAGCTCATTAGTATCCATCAATACTATCCAATATTATCATCTAGAATCAGAGAATCAAATGGCATAGAATTTGACTGCATCCCATTATCACAAAATGAATAAATGTACCATTATTCACATTTTCTCACCTGCTATATTCTCCCTAATTTTTCAATTTGCTTGAAATTATCACGGCACCTAGTCATGTCTTAATAAATGGAAACACAAGAAACTGCAGAAGCCGGAATGTTGACCGAAAACCAAAAAGCTGGAGGAAATTTGCAGATCAGGCAGCATCTTTGGATGGAATGGACAGAGGACGTTTCTGGTCATGACCCTTCTTTACTCCGTGGGGTAGGAGACAGAAAGTTGGAAAAGAGAGGTGGGGGTGGAGGAAAGCCTCGCAAGTGATAGGATACAGGTGAGGGTAGGGGTGACTGGCAAATTAGGTGGAGTAGGGACAAAGAAGACAAAAAATGTCAGATAAGGAAAGAAGAGGAAGAGTGACATGGAAGGGATGGGGGTGGAAGGGGATAGGGAGTGAGAGGAGAAATAGACAATAGACAATAGGTGCAGGAGTAGGCCATTCGGCCCTTCGAGCCAGCACTGCCATTCACTGCGATCATGGGTGATCATCCACAATCAGTACCCCGTTCCTACCTTCTCCCCATATCCCCTGACTCCGCTATTTTTAAGAGCCCTATCTAGCTCTCTCTTGAAAGTATCCAGAGAACCGGCCTCCACCGCCCTCTGAGGCAGAGAATTCCACAGACTCACAACTCTCTGTGTGACAAAGTGTTTCCTCATCTCCGTTATAAATGGCTTACCCCTTATTCTTAAACTGTGGCCCCTGGTTCTGGACTCCCCCAACATTGGGAACATTTTTCCTGCCTCTAGTGTGTCCAAACTCTTAATACTGTTATATGTTTCAATAAGATTCCCTCTCATCCTTCTAAATTCCAGAGTATACAAGCCCAGCCGCTCCATTCTCTCAGCATATGACAGTCCCGCCATCCCGGGAATTAACCTTATGAACCTACGCTGCACTCCCTCAATAGCAAGAATGTCCTTCCTCAAATTTGGAGACCAAAACTGCACACAATACTCCAAGTGTGGTCTCACTAGGGCCCTGTACAACTGCAGAAGGACCCCTTTGCTCCTATACTCAACTCCTCTTGTTACGAAGGTCAACATGCCATTTGCTTTCTTCACTGCCTGCTGTACCTGCATGCTTACTTTAATTGACTGATGAACAAGGACCTCCAGATCCCGATGTACTTCGCAACTTGATATTTAGATAATAATCTACCTTCCTGTTTTTGCTACCAAAATGGATAACCTCACATTTATCCACATTAAACTGCATCTGCCATGCATCTGCCCACTCACCCAACCTGTCCAAGTCACCCTATATTCTCATTGCATCCTCCTCACAGTTCACACTGCCACCCAGCTCTGTGTCATCTGCAAATTTGCTCATGTTACTTGTAATCCCTTCATCTAAATCATTAATATGTATTGTAAATAGCTGCTGTCCCAGCACTGAGCCTTGCGGTACGCCACTAGTCACTGCCTGCCTTTCTGAAAGGGACCTACTCTTTGTTTCCTGTCTGCCAAGCAAATTTCTATCCATGTCAGCATCCTACCCCCAATACCATGTGCCCCCTAATTTTGCCCACTAATCTCCTGAGTGAGACCTTATCAAATGCTTTCTGAAAGTCCAGGTACACTACATCCACTGGCTCTCTCTTGTCCATTTTCCTAGTTACGTCCTCAAAAAATTCCAGAAGATTAGTCAAGAATGATTTCCCTTTTGTAAATCCATGCTGACTCGGACAGATCCTGCTACTGTTATCCAAATGTGCGGCTATTTAATCTTTTATAAATGACTCCAGCATCTTTCCCACCACTGATGTCAGGCTAACTGGTTTATAATTCCCTGTTTTCTCTCTCCCGCCTTTCTTAAAAAGAGGGATAACATTAGCTACCCTCCAATCCACAGGAACTGATCCTGAATCTATAGAACATTGGAAAATGATCACCAATGTGTCCACGATTTCCAGAGCCACCTCCTTAAGTACCCTGTGATGCAGACCATCAAGTCATGGGGATTTATCAGTCTTCAGTCCCATCAGTCTACCCAACACCACTTCCAGCCTAATGTGCATTTCCTTCAGTTCCTCTGTGTCACCCATGTCCTCTGGCCACTAGTAGGGGAAAACAGGGAAATGTGGGACTTGTAAAAGATAAACAGGGAAAGCTGTGGGAGGGTTTGGAGGGTATTACTTGAACTTAGAGAATTCACTGTTCATATGCAGAATTTGAGGTGCTGTATTTCCTTTTTGTGCATGGTCTCACTCTGGCAATGGAATAGGCTGTGGGCCAAGGTGCTTTTTTGTTTCATTTTGTGACCCAAATCACATATCTACCTGTATTTTTAACATATTGTGTAAAAATATTATAGAAATCATACCTGAAACTCGTCAAGAACAAAACCTGCGCATATTTTTAAAATATTGGAAAGAACCCCCAATTTTACGAGTAGTAATTGTCCATATAATGCATGTTTGACATTGCGGAGGCCAATTGACCAATCACGTGCTTTGCTTCAGGTAGCTAGGCAGCGAGCACTCTGGGATCATGGCTGCCTCCTAATTACATCATAACAATAGCAAGGTTTCGAAGGAATAAAGGTAATGCTAACCTTGCTGATAATTTTGTTAGACAATTGATTTATCTTTGTAAAGTTATGATGTGAACTGTAATTTAAAATGATAAATAAAAATGTGGAGTTAGGGTTAGGATTACGATTAGGGTCGGTGGGTCGGCCGGTGGATGCTGTGACGGGTCGGTCGGGCTGTCGGTAGGTTGGTGAGTGCTGCGAAGGATCGGTCGTGCTGTCGGTAGGCTGGTGAGTGCTGCGAGCGGTCGGTCGGGCTGTCGGCCAGCCGGTGTTGTAGCGAGCGAACGGGCGGACTGATGGAGCCAGCACTGTGGTGGTGCAGAAGGCGACCCGAGCGGCGTGCAGAGCAGTGCTGCTCCCCACCATCATCACCATGATGATCCAGAAGGGCATGCTGGCCAAGGTGGACGCGCTGAGCGGCCATATGTACGGAGCCCACAGCCAGTCCCAAAGTGGCTCCAGCTCCAGCCGTGGGCAGCCCTGGAAGGCGGGGGGGAGGGGGCGAGTTATGGTTAGGCATTTTCCTCTCACTGGAAGATGCCTTAGCTTTCCCCAAGCCTGACACTGCCCCAGTCCCACTACTGCCGTCACCCCCACACTGCCCACTGGCAGTCAGTGGGGTTCAGTAAACGGGGGAACACACAAGATCTGCCCTCACCCAGTAATCAGGCGGGTTCAGTAGCCGGTGAAACCCGGGACCTCTGCGGCAGTCTCACTCAACATACACACTCACAATTATATTGATTACATTATTTTTATATGATACTAGACCAAGTGGGACCCGTTGGGTTCCGTCCCCTCAACGTGCGGTTGCGGCGTCACACACACACTAACCACCCCCTACACACACAAAAATAGACTGCAGCACGGAATTAGGCTCCCCATAGATTAATATGAGCGTTGAGCACTAGATGACGCTAACTTTTTCAATCTAATTTTCTAATTAGCTTAATTAATTAGTGTGCAACTTTGGACACTGACGAGTTATGAATTCCTTCTCAATTATATTTTATCTAAATATGTGCCAAATTTCAAGTAGATACCAGGCATGGGTCACGAAAGTTAAATTCTAGACTAATATTGGATGCTCAGCCCACAGCCTAGAAGGAGCCAAAGACAGAAAGGCAGGTATAGGAATGGGAAGGGGAAGTTAGAAATGGGAAGGGGAAGTTAGCAACCAGGATTCAACAGGTCTTGGTGGACAGAGTGCAGGTGTTTGTCAAAAGCATTCTACTCAGTTTGAAGAAGGGTCCCGATCTGTCAAATTTCCACTATAGATTCTGCTTGACTTGCTGAGCTCCTCCAGCACTTTGTTTTTGCTCATGTCTGAATAATAATTGGGAATAAAAACCTTGCATTCTTCTCTGATTCTTTCAATCTCCCTTTTTTGGATTTTCCATTAATTCCTTTGTATGGATTTTTACCTTAACACTTGCTCTGTAATTTCTCACTGTTTTTTGTTAAGTATTACATCTGGTCCAATCTCTTAATAGAACCCTACCTTCAATTGTGCTTCCTTTTATTCTACACCTACACTTTTTGAAAACAGAAAGACAGATTTGAGTTTATTTGGGGTCTGATGAGTGTATTTTCCCCAGAATATTGGGAGTCTAAAACTTGAGGGTATAGTTTTAAGTTGAGAGGGGACATTTTTTAAATGGATCTTAGGGACAACTTTTCCCATGCAGAAGGTGATCGTTTATGGAATGGGCTGTCGGAGGAATTGATAAAAGGCAGGTACAATTATAATACTTAAAGTTGGCATGCATGAGTCAGACCTAGAGGCCTGTTACCATGCTATATAGCTCCAGGACTCCATCTAGTGCATTTCACAACTCCAGATGTGCCATTGTGTTTTACAGCAATGGAGTACTATCGAAGTGCCACACTCTTGTTATTGTTTTTGAAATGTATCTCTTCCACTTAATACGGGCACTTGAATTTAGGGGCTCCTGATATTTTCTTGTTCTCTTCTTATTTATGAACCAAATTCTGTTACAGTTGATGCTTCCCAAATGCTCTCTTACATTCTAGGACACTAATTCCCACCATATTACAACTGATAACCAGGTCAAATTGCACCTTATTGGAGGAAAGCTTAAAATTGCCCAAGAGTACAGGATGGAACACTGGAGAAATGCCTCCCGTCCAAATGATTCATATCATCATACTTGTTGGTGTGATCGGGGCACGTGGACTAATTTAAAATCTCAAGATTATATCCAACGCAAGGTATTGCGCCTCTGCCTAGCAGTGTTAAGGCCTAAAGAAAATGTGTGAAAGTTAAATGAGCCATGGAATAGTGAGAGTGAACAGGACACTGTCAGCAATGTAAAATGGGACTCAATTCAACTTGGCAAGGACTGGTGTCTCAGTGCATTTGTAAACAAAGTTGTACACAGGGTTTTAAGCTAATGTGGGGCTGGGGGATGGAATTTGTTTTTTGATGAAGGACAGTATAAGGTCATGTTGCAAAGGAGGCATTTGGTGCAATGATGAGTGAAGTAAGGTAGGAAAGGACAAGAGTTTAAAGAAGACAAGGGACAAATACCACTGGTTAATGTGGGTAACATGCTGCTGCTTCTCTTAACAGTATCAATCAAGAAAGATGCTTGGAGTGACAGGCAACACATTAATCACAGGGGAATGGAATCTTTATAGAGACCAGGCAAATCAAATTGGCAAGAGGAGCTTGGAGGACAAATTCATGGGATAACTTCAGGTCAGGCTCCTGGAACAATAGCCCAGGAAACCGGCTACTTCTCACCTTTGTGTAATGAGACAGGGTTAATTGCTAATCCCACAGTATCAAATCCTCCAGGGAGAGCAGTCACTATCTGACAGAACTGTATGCACAAAGACACTGAACATTTAGAGACACTGAACATTGAGATATTAGGATTTTTAACTTAAATAAGACCAATTATGCAGATTTTAGGAATGCATTGGATAAGATAGATTGGGACATTAGATTAAAAGGCCTGCCAGTGTTTAAATAATGGCAAACATTTAAAGAAATATTTCAAAAATGTCAACAAATGAACGTTTCACTGAGCGATATAAAGTCCACAGGAGAAGTGATCCATCTGTGGCTAATTAAAGTTTATAACGACATTAGATGAAAAGAAGTTTATAATGTTGTCAAGAAAATGAGTACTCCCGAGGCTTGGTTGAGCTTTAGGAGGTACAAATGATCAAACTAAAGAAGGTGGAAGATGAATTGACAAGAATTAGAAAAAAGATAGAAATAACAAAATGTAGGTTCCACAGAGGCAACAGGAAACGATTGATACATTAAACAAAAACCTGCAGAAGGGGTGGCACGGTGACACAGCAGTAGAGTTGCTGCCTTACAGCGCCAGAGACTAGCGTTCGATCCTGACTATGGGAGCTGCCTGTACAGAATTTGTATGTTCTCCCTGTGACCTGCATGGGTTTTCAGATTCAGATTCAGATTCAATTTTAATTGTCATTGTCAGTGTACAGTACAGAGACAACGAAATGCATTTAGCATCTCCCTGGAAGAGCGACACAGCAAATGATTTGAATAAATAACAATAAGTGTCCGGGGGGGGGGGGTGGTTGGCAGTCACCGAGGTATGTTGTTGAGTAGCGTGACAGCCGCCGGAAAGAAGCTGTTCCTGGACCTGCTGGTTCGGCAACGGAGAGACCTGTAGCGCCTCCCGGATGGTAGGAGGGTAAACAGTCCATGGTTGGGGTGAGAGAGGTCCTTGGCGATGCTGAGCGCCCTCCGCAGACAACGCTTGCTTTGGACAGTTTTATCCGGGAGCTGCAGTTTCCTCCCACACTCCAAAGACGTACAGGTTTATATGTTAATTGGCTTGGTAAAATTGTAAATTGCTTCTCGTGTGTGTTGCATAGTGTTAGTGTGCGGAGTTCGCTGGTCGGCACGGACAGTGGGTTGAAGTGCAAATTTCCGCGCTGTATGTCTAAACTAAACTAAAAATGCACTAAATGTAGAAAAAAATCTGAGAAGGTACCAGATAATCTTAGTGTATTGAAGCCAGGCAAATCCTTTGGAACTGATAGCCTACATTTTAGGGTTCCAAAGGCTGTGCCTGTCGAGACAGCAGATGCAATAGTGATGATCCTTCACATCCTGACAGCCTTCCAGAGCTTTTGAAAATGTAACTGGTCGGGTAGATAAGAGAGAACCATATCTCACTAAATATAGCGCAGCTGAATTTCCAAACTACACTTGTCAAGGTGCCACATAAAACAAGGTTGCTACATAAAATAGGGGGTTAAATATTAGTACGGATCCTATTTTACATGAGGGTGGGTCAGTGGAAGGTATTTGATGCTGATCCCTCATGGTAGGCTGATCCAGAAGATTAAGATGCACGTGATTCACGGTAACTTGCTCGTATGGATTAAAAACGGGCTTGCTCATAATCAGAGGGTTGTAATGGAAGGGTAATGATCTTGTGATCTATGGGAGTGCCACCTGGATTTGTGCTGGGACCTCTGTTCTTTGTGATATATACAAATGACTAGACTAGTGGGACCCAGTCACACGGGAGGCCTGGGCTCCCAACGCAACCCATTCCCCAACGCAAGATTCCACCACTCACTCGTTCTCCCAACGCAATATTCCACCACTCACCCATAGCCCCTAACTGTGCAGGTGTGGATCATTTCCCCTCATCCCCCAGCTCGGCCTCCCCCTCCTCTTCATGTGTGGGAGGGGAGGAGGGGAGGGAATGGGGGTAGAGCGGAGGAGGTGTGCCTGTGGGCGGGGGAGTGTGGGGGGGGGAGAGGGTGGTGTGTGGGGGAGGGGGGTGTGGGGGAGGGGATGGGGGTGTGTGAGGCAGGTGGGTGTGATGCAGGGGGATGTGAGGCAGGGGGGTGTGAGGCGGGGGGGATGTGGGTGGGGGGAGGGGGGTCGGAATGTGTGTGGGGGGGTCGGGGTTGGGGGTTGTAGGGGCGGGGGTGTTGTGGGGGGAGGGTGTGTGTGGGCTGGTCGTTGGCTGTTCTCCTCCGCCAGGTTCAGAGTGTCCGTTTTCCGTCTGGCGACATCGGCGACATGTCCGACTCCGTGCGTGGGCTGGGCTGGGCCGCTTCCGGTCCCTCCAAAAATTGTGTCTGGTTGGAGACCAGGCCATCCAGAGCCTCCCTCAGCTCCAATAGAGTCTACGTTGCCGTTTTCTGTTTGGCGATATCGGTGACATCTCTGCGCCGGGCTGGGTTGGACGGGGCCGTTCCCGGTCCCTCCGAAAATTGTGTCTGGTTGGAGACCTCCGCCTCCATCCAGAGCCTCCCTCAGCTCCAGTGAAGACGCGATGACGCAGGAAGGGGTGGACCATCCCGCAGAGTGACAGGAGAAAAGACCAATCCACGCGGCGTCGACTGGCAGGAGGGGAGATCGATCTACGCTCGTGCAATTTTTAAACCGCGCTGACTATTACATTAGACCCCCGATCGGAACGAAACTTGGTGCTCTCGCAGCAGAGGAGAACGGTGAGTACGCTGGGGAAAAATCGTAGCGCTATCTCAAACCGTTTTTGCGCAAATAGAAAGACAACGCAAACTGGAAGAGAACAGGATCAGAGTTTTAGTTATGTATAGATTAGGACGTAAATACAGATAAATAAATGAGTAAGTCTGCAGGCAATACTAAGATTGTTGGAGTCGCAGACAGTGTGGAAGGCTGTCAAAGTATGCAGTGGAATATTGATCAACTACAGAAATAGGCAGAGAAATAGCAGATGCTGTTTAACCTAAGCAAATGTGGGATGTTACACTTTGGGAGGTTGAATGGTAGGGGAAGTTATAGGGTTAATAGCAAGATTCTTAACACCATTTCTGTTCAGAGAGCTTGAGAGAAGAAAGTGAATGTCTGTGATAGGGCGGAGACCAAGGGAGACTGAATGACACAAGAAGAGGTGATTCCTATTTGAGAGGCGTGTGAATGTGTATTAATTGTGTGCGGAGGAGATGTAAACACAAGGAAAAGGATGAAAATGGAAGTGAGAGAACAAAAAAATGATGCTAAAACTGTGGCGTGTGGGTTGGTTGTATAATTGACTATTGTAAATTTCCACGTGTGCAGATGGGCGGTGGGATCTGGAAGGGAGATGAGAGGAATATAGGGAGAATGTGGGTGGCACAGTGGTGTAGCGGCAGTGTTGCTGACTTACAGACCCGGGTTGGGCCCTGACCACAGGTGCTTGTCTGTGCGGAGTTTGTATGTTCTGCCAGTGGCCGCGTGGGTTTCCTTACACATTCCACAGACGTGTGGATTTGTAGTTTAATTGGCTTCTGTAAATTGTTCCTAGAGTGTAGGGTAGAGCTAGTGTACAGGTAATCGTTGGTCGGTGTGGACTCAGTGTGTTGAAGGACTGGTTTCCATGCTGTATCTCTAAACTAAACTAAAATAGGTCACTGGGATAAAAATAGTGGGTGAACAGGGATTGATCTGTGAGCCAGAATAGTCTTGATGGGCTGAATGGTCTCCTTTGTGGCAAGGGAAGGTTGGGAACATTGTAACGGTTGGACTTCTGTAGCAGAAGAGAATTCTGGAAATGCCTGGCGGGTTAGCAGAAAGAGGAGACAAGGAGCAGGGGTGGAATGCCGTGACTGAAGGCACCAGCTCTGGATGAACCAGTAGTCTTCTTGCCTTGGTCAAAAGGTTACGGGTTCAAGTACCGTTTCGGGACCGCAATTTCCGTGATGTACTGAGGCAGTGTTTCAACTTGAGGCCACTGTCCCATATCGGGTGGTAAAAGAGGACCTCAGGATATTACTGAAGAGCAATCATAGGAAGTTCTCCCTGACGCCCTCTTCAACCAATATTGCTGAAACTAATTCTCCAGTCACTGCTGTGTGGGATCGTCCTACGTAGAAAAAGATTCCCGTGTTTTCTTCACCTAAACAAGAGGGCAGGCTGTAAAGCAATAAAAGCAGTGAATGCTCAAAACACTTAGGCAACGTCTTTGGAGAGAGCAACAGAGTCCAGGTTGAACAGAGGCCCTCAGTCTGAACAGGCCACAAGGTACTTTGGGAGTGGTGGGGGGTTTCTGAGCATGCAGGGTGTAATATGAACACACTTTTCTTTCCTTCTGATTCTGTTCGGTAGACTTACCCAGATCAGTAATTGGGTCAGGACCACGTTGCCCTTCCTGCAGGCCAAGTGCAAGGCTGTGCGCCCGTCTCCCTCTCCGTACGTCTCGTTTACTTCGTCCTTGGACCCGTGGGCCAGGAGTAGGATGACGGTCCATAGGTTCTCCTCTGCCGTGGCACGCAGCAGCTGCTGACCCAGGGGGACATTGGAGCAGGGTGGCGGGGAGAGGAAGAGTTTCTGCTCGTACTTTGCGCGGATCCAGCGCTCCTTCTCCTCCCTAAGAGACACAGAAGAGAGAAAAAAAAACACATCCTTGTAAAAGCTTCACCTGGTTATTTACATTAAATTTGATAATCTGGCATCCGACTATCAAGGAATGCAGCATCCGGCTCAATCATTAATCTGGAATGTGAGATGAAGATGTGGAATGTGTGATTAGAGCAAGGGATTTGGAGTGCAGCTGGTACATTTTACAAATAATAGATTGGAGACGAGATTGGGCTCGGGAATACAAGGTCCAGGAATATCGGTTGGTTTGTAGCATTAGCCCGCCCGAGTCCAGAGTGCAGTTATTTTTCCTGCTCCATTTAAACTTTGGGTCCACTGGAAATTTTAGACTATTGCGTTTTGGTTAGAAATGGGAGAAATAATAGAGCATTTGGGGTATTAATTGGAGTAACCTCCTATAGTCTAGAAAATCAACTAGTCCAGTACTACTGTTCTCCTGAGCGTGTCAGAAATCAGAATTGTACACACTTCTGACAAACTGTACACTATCTACAAAATGGACTGTGGCAACGTGCACCTCACAAATAAGCAGCCTCTGCCAATTACGGGACAAGCACAATATGTGCATGGGTCACCGTTATATCAAGTGGCTGGAATATTTTTCCAATCAGTCAGATGTTTTGAAAATCCTCTAACAGCACAGTGGGAACATCTTTGCTGTGAGAATGGCGGAATTGAAGTGAAAACCCACTGTCACTTTCTCAAGAACAATTAGAGATGGCCTATAAATATTACACACACATCCCAAGAATAAAGGAATTACAAGAAATACAGAAATGTGCTTGGATTTGGATAAAGTTAATGTCTAACATTTAATTGTTGTTATTCTTAGCTTTATAATGAACAGATACATTAATATGAAGGAATGGGTTTAGACCCTTCTTCAGACATCAGTCTGAAGAAGGGTCTTGACGCGAAATGTCACCCATTCCTCTCCAGAAATGCTGCCTGTCCCGGTGAGTTACTCCAGTATGTTTTTTCTATCTTCGATTTAAACCAGCATCTGCAGTTCTTTCCTATGAAGATACATTAATATATTTGCATATATTTAATATATATATACACCACCAGCCACCAAATGTACACATCTGCATCACGCTCACAGCACATCAGTGGGTCTCTACAGCTGGGTACAGGTGGTAAAAAGTTCACTAAGCACCGAGGAGAGCAGGAAAACTTTAGGAGGACACTGGTGAATTGTCAGATCTTTTTGGCAGATTATAGTATGGTAGGAGGGACAAAGAAAGAAAACAGAAGCTAAATCGCCATCATTTTTGCAGGAGCAGATAGATCTGAGAACATATATGTCTGAAGGTGAAAGGAAAAGTTGAAAAGGTTGCTATAAGAAAAGAGTATTTAATTTTTGGCAATAAGTAGAGGAATGGGTTGTAATGATAACAAACTTGCATTTATACTATTCCTTTAACAGTAAAATATTGCACTATGTTTCACGTGAGTTAACAAAAACAAATTGGACCTCAAGGAGTTACAAGGGATGATGACATATGATCTCCATTATAAGGGAATTTGAGTACATGAGTAAGGATGCTACATTCGCACAGGGCCTTGGAGAGAGCGCATGTGCAGTTTTGGTTTGAGGAAGGCTGTTGTTAGCAATGAGCACATATAACAGTTTAATAGACTGATTCCTAGACGACAGGAAGGATGTTGGTGAGTCCAGAGCAAGGGATTACAAAGGCAAGGATGGTTTGGTAAACCTTTAAACATTGGTTAAGCACCGTTATGAACAGAAGAATTAATTTGGGTTTCTTCTGAGGAAAGGATGTCAACAATTAATAGCTATTGTAGAGGAGACCCGGGATGACAGGCTTACTACATGGAGATGAGATACTTTTACAGCAAACAACATTAAGGGAAGATTTATTTTAAATCGTGAAGGGTTTTGTTAGAGTAAATAAAGAGAGATTGCTTCCTGTGCCAGAGGTTCAGAAACTGAGATCTAAGGTCATTTGTTGAGCTAACACTAGAGCTAACACGAGGGAAGTACGTTATGCAACAAGTTATTATGATCTGGTAGATACTGCCTGAAAGAGAAACTGTAATAGTTTTAATAGTAAATTACAAAAGGGAATGCGATAAATGCTGGAATAAGGAATGCGGAAATATGGGGAAAGGAGCATCACAGTGGACTGGCTGGAGCTGGGACAGACTGATTTAGGGAAGAGATTTGACTGTGCCCAGAGAACAGGGCACAAGCCAAAGTCAACATAAAGTACTTCTTACAAAGACATCCTGGTGTCCAATGACTTGATAACAGAGGCTTGTGATTAGATGATGTGTTTGTGCTTTCTGTGCCTGGAAGGGATGTAATGAGAGAAAGAAAATTAAAGAGGATGTTCCAGTTTTTTTTTTCCCCTGAGGATCTAGGAAGATTTGCTTTGGGTTTGGAAGGGGTGGAAACTGACTTTGCGGTGACCTTAACAGTTACATTCCATTTGTCTTCACCAGAAAGGTTAAAGGGGATTTGTACTAAGGATCTGAGGCTGTGTTTACACTCTTATCAGTAATCCAGTTTTGTGTCCACGCTAATCTGAATTAAAATGCAAATGTAAATAGATTAACTGGATTAGCTGTGCGCCATTTCCTAGTGGGCTGGACTGACACTCCTGTGACCTTAAATTCACCTGGATTGCTAATAGCTCTCAAACTTTACAACTCCTTCTGCACCACCCTGCCCAACAGTGTGCCAACACTCTGAACACAATGGGCCGATCGCACCTATACGACAACGGAAGTAGGATTATAAATTGCTTTCATATCAATGCTTCTGAATTGTGCATTGTGTGAAAGTGGTGCTGAACCCTCACATCTAGATAATTATATAGAATTTACTATTCCCGCCTCCTGCCCAATTCTTACCCACCAATGTGTTCTCTTTTTCCTTTCTTCCAGTGTAACTATTCATCCTCGTGTAATTATTCATCGTCCCATTTATCCACAGCAGTTACCTCAATTTCCACATGCACATCTCCATTTGGGCCCTGGGTATCTCCCAAGTAATATATATATGTTGGTTGCTGCATTTCATTCAAAGAAGCTTCGGACTACATGCAAATAGCTGTGTCATCTCTCACTCAGCTCACCGAGTAGCTTCACAATGATGTAGCTCTTAACGAGGTTACTACTCGGCATTCTCTTTTCCACAACCAACCAACGTTTCCAATTGTCACCATCACCAGACAAACTGTATTGGTGCTGTCAGTCACAGTACACAACTGGGCCAGACGATTGGAGAGAATTCCCCAAATTGTGCCGATTTGTTTGAGATCTCAGGTAGAACCTTGCCTAAGATATCATTTGAAAGATACACTTTGGAGCTCAACTTCGGGCCCCCCCACCCTCACAAGGACTGGCCTAGATAGAGTCTTACTGCATGGAAACAGGTTCTTTGGCCCAACTTGCCCATGCTTTCTTCACACCAGTCCCACCTGCCTGTGTTTGGCCCACAACCCTCTAAACCTGTCCTTTCCATGTACGTCCAAATGTCTCTTAAATGTTGTTCTAGTACTTTCATCAACTACCTCCTCTGGAAGCTCATTCCATGTACCAACCATCCTCGGTGTGATGTTCTTAGGTTTCTCAAGGGGGAATTAAAACACAGCCATTTGACAGAGTAGTGACATATCCAGTGAGCCATAGTTGGTGGTGCTATATCAATGCACTTCTTTTTCTGACATTGCGGAAACAGATTGCCTATCATAAGCACAGATCTGTAGTATCTCCTGGTCCTCCAGTGGCAAAAGGTGAATGGTGCTTTCCAAAGTAGATGCTGAGATCCAGCAATTCAATCCCTGGAAGCACCAAACGTAAAATATCCCACAGTGACAGTATCGCTCTCCTACCAGGTAAGTGTTAATGTATGTTTTAGTGTTCCTTGGTTTGTTTTATGTGGGGGGCGGGGGGGGGGGGGGGGTGTTGGGGGAAACTTTTTTTTCAATCTCTTATATCGACGGAGATGCAATTTTTTTCCGTATCGTATCGCCGTCCCCACTGCGGCCTAACGTCGTGGAGTTGGCGGCCTTTCCTGGAGACCAACCCGGTGCTCCAAGCCGCGGGAGTCTGCGAGACTTTAACATCGCAGAGCTTGCAATCCCTTTGCCGGGGATCGAAGCTCCAACCACGTGGCCTGTGGACTTTAACATCGTGAAGCCCGCGGTGTCTGTTAAGAAGAGGCCAACTCGGGAGCTCCATACCGCGGAGAGAGTTTCAACCGCCCCGACACGGGAGTTTCGATCACCCCGACGGGGGCTTCGATCGTCGGCTGCGGGGGCTTTGATCGCCCCGACTGCGGATGGTTTGACTGCCCCGACCGCGGAAGAACAAAGAGGAAGAAGATTGAACTTTATTGCCTTCCATCACAGTGAGGAATGTGGAAACCACTGTGGATGTTTATGTTAACTTTTATGTGGCTGTGTCTTGTTGCTTTTCATTTTGTATGGCTTTATGGTAACTCAAATTTCAATGTTCCTTAACTGGTACATGTGACAATAAACTGACCTCGAACTTGAAACCTTGAAAGGCAATGTTTTGTAATGGGCTCATTCCCATTAGTTCAAATCTGTTCTCCATTCTCCCTGGTTCTGCAAGATTTTTATAGATTGGGTTTCCTGCTTTTAGATAATTCCTGTGTTTTCTTAACAATGCAACTTTGGAGATAACACTAAGAAAGGGAAGTGCAGTGTTAACAAGGACTAGGCCGTTGGTCTATTACAGTAGTGCAATCACCAACTTCTCAACTGTGTCTGTTTCAAGTTAGATGGAACTGGCAATATACAACTATTTTTCTTGACTTTTATAAATAAATGGGTGTAGCTTGTTGATACAAACACTGGTTGTAGAGCAGTACAGCACGAAACAGGCCCTTCGGCCCACATGTCCTTATCAACCTTTCAACCTATCTGAGCCAATCCCAGTTTCCCACATTAGAACCATATCCTACGCCTCACTTATTCAAGTATCTGTTTAAAAGCCTCTTAAACATAGTCATTGGATCCAATTCCACCACGCCCTCTGGCAGCATGTTCCGGGTATCAACTACTCTCTGCATAAGAAACATACTCCAGATCCTTTTTAAAACTCATTCATCTCACATTAAATCCAAGTCCTCTTGTTATTAGGCAGTTCCTTAATGTCTCACCGATGCATCATGGAGTCACTGATCCATAACAGAAGGAAAGACATGGCAGTTCAATGGGGGTGGGGTGTGGAAATGCAAGAATACAACATGATGCCCACTGGTAGTGCAGGTCCCTGTACCAGCTACTGCTCAGTCGGTCAGCTACCGGGCTGTCTCTGTCACGTGCGATGCCCTGCAGATCAAAAGGGAACCTCACTTCACCACAAGTAATCTGTAATCCTCAGAATCACCACAAGTTGCCTGGCAGGAGATTATTTATGAGAAGAATGGAATATGGCAGAGAAACCCAAAGACAAAAAAGGAAACTACACATTCAAGTTTAGTAGAAAATGAAGGGGTAGGATGTAACACCACAGCCAACCTGGATCAGAGTTCTATTCTCGACCATGGCCCCATTTCTCAAATATCTTTAGCCATAATCACGATCACCTCAGATTTGGAATTGCCCAATTGTCTCTCCCCAGCCTTCACGTTTTCAGGGAGTGAGTTTGATTTCCACCATGCAAAGCCATCCTTCCGACAAATCACCAGTCAGTCCAGCTTTCGTGTTGGTTAAGCATCCTCTCCCCCCTCCCCCCCCTCCCTGCCTGCTCCCTCCCATCAGAGGAAATTATTTCTCTCTAGCGCGTTTAATGATCCAAAGCCCCTTTTTTAGATCAGCCCTTAACCTTCCTCACTTTTGAATTGTGATGAGATTAAAATCACTATTTTAGTGAGGGTGGACGTTTTGTTAACAAAAGCACTTCATGACATGGCTTGGAGGCATCTGTGGCGTGGAAGAATACGAGGCTGTTATCTCAATGTGCAAGGTGAGTTCCACAGGAATTACTTTCTGCTCTCAATGCTCTTTCAGCAGTAAACTGGAAAAAACAAGAATATTGAAAATAACACAGACACTTTTCCTTCGAGAGATCCCACATTTTGCAGGAAATTTCCTCAGCTGAACTTGGATATAGTTTCAGTGCCTGCGTATACCACTGGTCTCTAAACTTCTGGCTAAAACAACACTAAAAAAATCTCTTCGCAGAAGGCAAACCCATCTTTGACTCAATTCCCAGTTTGAGGCTGAGGATGTCACTGTTTCACTATATTTTTTCCTACTTTAAAACAAACAAATGATGTTAAAAGATTCCATGCCTTAGTTTGAAGAGTTCTCCCTGTGTGTAGGAAAGAACTGCAGATGCTGGTTTAAACCGAAGATAGACACAAAAAGCCGGAGTAACTCAGCGAGACAGGCAGCATCTCTGCAGAGAAGAAGAAGGTGATGTTTCGGGTCGAAACCATTCTTCAGACCCTGTGTTCTGGTTATGTTCATCCCAATGACAAGACATGACCTGGTTATTTATCATTTTGCCTTGTGTAGGATCGTACTGTACAAAGACTGTTTCTGCTTTTCTATACAGTATTTCCTGACAACATAGGAGGTTGCTATTTTGGTCCATCCAGTCTATACCAGCTCACAGAGCAATGCTTTTCCGACACTACTTTTCCTACTAATCCATGTTCCCCACTTCCCCAGCAACCTCTCAGAATTTACCACTCACTAATATGCTCGGGGAAATTTACAACAGCCACTTAACCTACCGACCCACACATCTTGGAACGTGCAAGAAAACCAGAGCACGCAGAATAAACAGGGAGAATGTGCAAACTCCATGTGGACAGCACCGGAGGACAGGATTGAACTCGGGTTGCTGGAGTGGCGAGACGGCAGCTCTACTGATTGCACCACTGTGTATTTCATACAATGATTATTCTCTGCACTTCAACTTTATGCAGCTTGTCACTCTGGCATGATCAGGGAGATGAATAAAGTTGATGTCATGTGCACAGTCTGCTTCTTGTTTGATGGACACAAAATGCTGTAGTAACTCAGCGGGCCAGGCAGCATCTCTGGAGAGAAGGAGTGAGTGACGAAACATCATCCATTCCTTCTCTCCAGAGATGTTGCCTGTCTTGCTGAGTTACTCCAGCATTTTGTGTCTATCTTCGGTTTAAACCAACATCTGCAGTTCTTTCTTACACATTTTGTCTGCTTCTTGTTTGGTCTTCAGTTATATGTGAGACAAAAAATGTGGCCTGTGAAGTTTGGCTATCACTGCAAAATGTAGAACTGGATTTAGCACGAAGAAATCGTCACACAATACCGATCCTATGTTGCCAAAGCTGCCCCAAACATCTCATCCTTAGTCTAATGGGGATATCCCAGTTAGGCGACTGCCGGCGACTGTCGAGTTGCCGACAGTCGCCTGAAAAACCACAACTGGAATGGCAACTGTCAGAGTGGAACACACACACAAACACATCGCAGGCAGGGGACAGGGCAAGCGGAGGGAGCGCTTTCTGAAATTCACATGGTGCAAAGCCAAGGTGATACAGACACACACCGCAATGAACAGGAAGGTTGGCGCTGTGATTAAGACGGCTAAAGCTCAGTGTACGGCAAGTCCTTTACAAGAGATGAGGAGAGGGCGGAGAAGGAGGGAGAAGGAGTGGAGACAACTTTTAAGAAGCCAGAGATACACGGCTGTGAAGTTCGGTGGACATTTAACATTACCGGTCGGTTATCCTTGGTTCTGAAAACTACTACTTACGTTTTTTCCCCCCAATGAGCCAATGAAATTCACGGGTCAGCACTGGCTACAACCTACAAGAACCTACGAGAACCTTCAACCTCCTGGCAACCCACTAGGATCTCCTGGCGACACACCTACAGCTCGAGAATTCTCGCTACATCCATGACGGCTTCATTCTAGTCGCTGCTAATTTTTCAACATGTTGAAATATTCGCGGCGACCATAATGAGGCCGCGACTAGTTCCCAGGTTGTGGGAACTCCTCACGACCATGAAGGCGACTCCCCGGCAACCACCCGCGAACATGTGGCGACTGCATAGTCTCCTGCAGTCGCCTAAAAGTCGCCTAAGTGGGACAGGCCCATTAGTGAACAACTATAATTGAAAAAGACTTTGGTTCAAATCAGTTGATTCACTAAACAATAAAACAGACAAAAAATTCTTGACATACTTAGCAGTTTGATACCATGAAATAAAACACAATTGACTGAGAACAAAGCTGACCATTAAACATCACCACACTGTTTTTCCTTCAGCTGGTAAATATAGGAAATGCTATATTTTATCTCCAAGAGATATGCAAAAACATGTTTAAGAAAGAACTACAGATGCTGGAAAGATTGAAGGTAAACACAAATGCTGTAGAAACTCAGTAAGTGAGGCAGCATCTATGGAGCGAAGGAATAGGTGACGTTTTGGGTCACCCGAAACGTCACCTGTTCCTTCGCTCCATAGATGCTGCCTCACCCGCTGAGTTTCTCCAGCATTTTTGTCTACCTGCAAAAACTTATGGTTGATTATTTTGCCTAGCAGATATGTTACTATTTCAAATGTGCACTTCCTTCATGAAAGATATGTGAATAGGAAATATAAAGTCAGTAGATATCTTTTTTTTCATTAATTGCACCAAACAAATCAATACTATTTACAATGCATCAATGCCACTCCAGTAATGCCATGTGCTGTCCTGTGGAAATATAGTCAGCGTGGCACCAAGGAGGAGAATAGAGTAGGTTAAATAAACGTTCATTGTTGACAGCTTATCAAACCCCCATTGTGACCTGTTATAAACACCGTCGACTCATAGTCTGGTGTTCAATACACAGGGCAGATTAAGTTGTTGTTATCCAAATGTTAGAGAGCTCTAATTCTGCTTCTAAGATAGGTCGAGGTATTGTTTCCAAAGTGAAATCCAAAATGCATCAATCTGCACTACCCCTCTCTAAATGGCTCAACAAACTAGTACAGGGCAGAGAGGGTAGCAATAATTCCAGCTGAGTGGCTGCTCACCCTGACCACTCGTACTTAGCAAAGGAACAGTTTTACTCAGCTACATGTATACTATACATGAATAGGTCATTTATAGAACGAGGCATTGCTACAGCTCATTATAACTAGAATTACACAGCACGATTCCACGGAATTTGTGCCGACCATCAACCACCCAATAATCCTACATCAATCCTATTCTTTTAAAGCTCTCCCGTCTCCCATTCAACTCGTCCCCGAAACCACTCCCTTTGAGCTGCTCACACAGGCTACCTCTTGGAAATGATTCCAATCTCCAACGACAGACGTCTTGTCTATGTAGCACATAGATGTAGGATCAGGCTTCCTTTGAAGCCCCACTCCAGGATTGAAGAGCTGAAGATAGACACAAAATGCTGGACTAACTCAGCGGGACAGGCAGCATCTCTGGATAGAAGGAATGTGTGACATTTTGGATCGAGACCCAGTGCAGCTGAAAGTCCTCATTGGAATGATGCACTAACACAAAAATAGGAGATAAAGAGTATGGGGCTGGTATTCCTCTCCATACGTGTGAGATGATTTAATTGAGGGTTGCCCTTTGAAAGGTTTTGACAGTTCTGAACAGGAGAAGTCAGTGCCACAGATTTGCAAACAAAGAAAATTAACAGAGAGAAGATAAAAAATGTCACTGATCCAGTAATGATTTAAAAAAAAGCTATGATGCTTCTGCAGGACAAGGGTGTACTGGGAAGGCCAGCATTTATTCTCCTGCTCTACCTGTCCGTGAACTGAGGAAGTATCTAAGAGTTAACCCGATTACCACAGCTGTAAGGTTACATACAGGCCAGATCTGGTCAGGATAACCTCTGGAGAAAGCCAGACGGATTTTTACAAAAATTTAGGAGTTTCATACTTATCGTTACGGACACATGCTTTTTTTTGTGTAATGACAGACCAGATACAGTGCAGTACAGTACAGTTTCAGGCCCTTTAGCTCACCATGTCTGTGCTGACCATGATGCCAGATTAACTGATCCCACCTGCCTGCACATGGTCTGTATCCCTTTGTTCCCCACCGGTTCACGTGTCTGTCTAAACACCTCTTAAATGTTGCTATTGTACATGCTTCCTCCACCACCCCTGAAGCACGTTTCAGGCACCTACTTATTTCTGGCAGCTGACATTTCCATCCTCAGTTGATATATCATATCCATGTCTCTTATAATTTTACAAACTTCTATCAGGTCACTCCACAGGAAACAATCCAACCTATTTTTATAGATAATACTCTCCAATTCAAGCACCATCCTGGAAAACTCCTTCCATGCCAAGCCCTTTCCTAATGAGATGAGCAGAACAGAACATAATATTCCAAATGAAGCCTAACCAAAGTTTTATACATGTGCAACGTGACTTCCCAACTTTTATACTTAAAGCTCGGACTGATGAAGGCAAGCATGCCAAATGCCTTCTTTACCACCCTGCCTACTTGTGATGCTGCGTTCAGGGAGCTGTGGATCTGAACCCCAAGATTGATCTAATGGGATTCAGATTCATATCTCTTTATCATTACCCTGGACACTTGTCTAGCAACTTAACCTCTCCACTGCTGGATTACCCAAGAGGGCAGTCAAAACAGATTCAACTGCAATCATCAAGATCAAACATGATGCATATTTTTATTTATAAGACGTAGGAAGGAACTGCAGATGCTAGTTTGCATCAAAAATAGATACAAACTGCTTGAGTAACTCAGTGGGTCAGGCAGCATCTCTTGAGAAAAGGAATATGTGACATTTCGGTTCGAGACCCTTCTTCAGACCCGAAACATCACCTATTCCTTTTCACCAGAGATGCTGCCTGACCCGCTGAGTTACTCCACCACTTTGCGTCTATCTTCATTTGTAACGCCACAGGGAAGAGGCAGAAAAATGGAACTAAGAGCTGTAACAGGCCAAATGGCATCTTCCTGCAACAACATTGGGCTTCATTGCCTTTCTGATTTTGTGGTTTGGAGGTAGAGAAGTCATTTCTTGTACTTTGGAAAGAGAAGGGTTAATTCCTTCCACTTTTCATGAGAAAGGCACACGCTAGGCTGACGATAATCCCAAAGTGTTAGATCACGGACCTTTAGTTTCCAAATGTTATTTTCTGTGTATGGGTTGATCTGACTGCTGTGCCGTGGATGCTGCCTTCTTGCAGAGTCTCCTAACAAGAGGTTAACTTGCTTTCACTTGCCTTCTTCCATTCTCGAACCTTGCATAACGGGTTGTAGCATGGTTTAATTAAAAGTGTGTCTGCTGGATACCAGCACTGCTGTCTTGACTCATCGCACTAACTGGTATGTGTGACCATTATTTTAGCCCTTTCTTATCTCCATGATAATAAAGAAGAAAATCCGCCCAACTCCCTCTGCTCTCAAACCCCCAAAGGAGCCTGCGGTAACCTCTGACACTAACAGAGTGTCCTGCAGAAAACAAAGAATATAATCCCAACAAAAGTTCACTCACCTTCAGAGAGCTACCATAGCCTGAGTGATTGGCAGGACCACGATGTCACAATGAAGGGGCTGAGGAGCTACGCACAAGAAGGACATTTTTCTTTCACTCATTCCGCTTCTCGGGAATGCTGATAGTTCACTGATAGCTTGGTCAGTGCACAATGATGGTTTGTGGGGTACATATTACACATTTGAGATAATCCAGTTCTTCTTGGTTGTGAGATGATACCTGAAACTTTCTACAGCACCAGACTTTTCCTTTGAATTACCATCACAGGCAGGAGGTGAATCAGGGTCACCTCTCTCATGCTTGGGAAGGGGGCTTGCAAGTTCACCCTCTGATTGTTACACTCGTCTGCTCTTAATATTAGCCTGCCTATGTCACCCTTATGTCCCATTTCCCCTCTCTCAGCAAAGATACAGCAAAGATCTTATGTCACTGTCATTGGCAAGACTCATGATCTCACTTAGTCCAAATCACCACTGGGTCATACCCTCTCTATGCCTCTATCCTCCTTTTAAAATTCTTCCTAAAAATCATCGCTTTGACCATGCTTAAAATCAGTGTTATTATATGTGGCTGCGTGTTCAATTTTACTGCTCATTAAAATTGTTATCAAATTGTAGGTTTTTGTTGTAAGGTATCTTCTTAATAGACTTTTCTAAATATTACAGACATAAATCGGTTGATTCTCTAATTTATCACTTCTCAAAATAAACAAATTTGGAAAACATGACGTAGCCTGCCCTGAATAAACTGAATTTCAAATTCACACATTGCCTTTAAGTATAGATTCTAATTGCACAGATCTGACAATCTAATGACATACCCCCCTTTTTGAAGATTGGTATGCGTATTGCTCAAAACAATGGAATAATTTGCATTTTCCTTTTTTCAAAAAGGGACATAATTAGTTAATTTGGATGTAATTTCCTCTGGGGAATTGCTGCATACTCTTCATTGTTTTCTCTCTCTCCCCACGTCTCTAATCGTCATTGCTCTTTCAGTCTCTGTTTTGCATACTGTCCACTGTATCTCAATTAATTGCAATGATTTTTTGTGACTCCTCTCTGTCACTTATTGTGACTCCTCTCTGTCAACAATAATGTTCTTCTTGTCTCCTACCCATACAATGTGCCTCAGTCAGTCTGTCATTTATTTACTTCGAGTCAAGTCAAGAGTGTTTTATTGTCATATGTCCCAGAGAGAACAGTGCAATTCTTACTTGCTGCAGCACAACAAAATATGTAAACATAGTACACTGTAAACAATATGAATGGGAAAAACGTTATACATACACTCACAGTATACTCACACACACACTCAAAAAACAAACAATAGGAGTGCAGCAATAATAATAATAATAGTCTATTGTAGTTCAGAGCTTATTTGAGGTTGTAGTGTTTATTAGCCTGATGGCTGTAGAGAAGAAGCTGTTCCTGAACCTGGACGTTACCGTTTTCAGGCTCCTGTACCCTCTTCCCGATGGCACGAGTGAAATGAGTGTGTGGCCAGGATGGTCTGCATCTCTGATGATGCTGGCTACCTTTTTGAGGCAGCGACTCCGATAAATCCGTTCGATGGTGGGGAGGACGGAGCCGGTGATGGACCGGCAGTGGTCACCACTTTTTGCAGTCGTTTCCGCTCCTGGACATTCAAGTTGGCGAACCAGGCCATGATGCAACCAGTCAATATGCTCTCTACTGTGAACCTGCAGAAGTTCAAGAGAATGCTCTTTGACATACCGAATCTCCGTAATCTTCTCCGGAAGTAGAGGCGTTGATGTGCTTTATTTATAATTGCATCACTGTGCTGGGTCCAGGAAAGATCTTTGGAAATATGCACGCCCAGGAATGTGATGATTTTGACTCTCTCCACCATCGTCCCGTTGATATAAACAGGATTGTGGGTCCTCATCCTTCCTCTTCCAAAGTCCACAATCAGTTCATTCGTTCTACTGATATTGAGAGCCAGGTTGTAGTGTTGGCATCATTTGGTTAATTGTTAATGAGAAAGAAGTATTCCTGCCAATTCAAACAGACTGTGATCTGTGGATGAGGAAGTCCAGGATCCAATTTGAGAGGGATGCGCAGAGACCCAGTTCCATGAGCTTGGTAACCAGCTTTTTTAAAATTAAATGTTTTATTTTAATTAATCAAAAATATTTATTCAAACATTAAAATAATATATACAATACAATAAAAACAAAACAGAACCCACCACCATAATACAAGACAAACAATAAACTCTTATACAACTATCTTACACTTCTTGTCAAGGATGCATTCAACTCCCCCCGCAGTGCCCCGCGGTCCCGGAAATCCCCCAGGGCGCCCATGGACAGTGCGTAGTCCCTCTCAAACACCACCTTGGCATGGACGTAACCCCTGAAAAGGGGCAGGCAGCTGGCTCGGGCACAGCCCTCTTCCACCTGGCACCATGGCCAGCTTGGCTAGGCACAGGAGCAATTTGGTAACCAGCTTGGAGGGGATGATGGTATTGAACGCCGAGCTGAAGTCTATAAACAACAGCCTGGAGTAAGTGCTTTTATTGTCCAAGTGGTCCAGTGCGGAGTGGAGAGCCAGTGAAATCGCATCCTCCGTTGACCTGTTGTGACGGTAGGCAAACTTTAATGGGTTGAGGTTCTTGTTGCGGTAGGAGTTGATATGCACCATAACCAACCTCTCAAAGCACTTAATCACAGCAGATGTTAGTGCCACTGGTCGATAGTCGTTGAGGCACGTCACCTTACTCTTCTTGGGCACCGGTAGAAAATCTCCGCAAAAACTCCAACCAGTTGGTCTGCAAAGGTTTTGAGAACTCGACCGGGTATACCATCAGGTCCAGGCGCTTTCCGAGGATGGTAGATGTCATGGAGGCATGGAGATGTATTGAGAGTCATGGCGATGTATTGAGATACAGCGCGGAAACAGGCTCTTCAGCCCACTGAGCCCATGCTAACCATCAGCTGGCCATTTATTCTAAATCTACATGAATACTATTTTATTCTCCCCATATTCTCATCGACTCCCCAGATTCTACCACACATCTACAGAGCAGAGACAACTTACAGTGGCCAATTAACCTACCCATCTGCACATCTTTAGGGTGTGGAAAGAGCACGGAGCACCTGGGGACATACACACGGGCCCAGAGAGAATGTGCAAACTCTACACAGACGGCACTGGAGGTCGGGATTGAAGCCAGATCGCTGGGGCTGTGCGGCAAAAGCTCCACTACGTTGTTCCTTCAACATTCTTTGCTTTTTTAATTTAAAAGACGACCATGTCACACACTACCACTAGTGTGTATTCATGCACTACCACTACTACAGCCAATATTTACTACACAGTGGTAAGTGCTGGCACTCGATTGCCAGCCATAGGGGGTTAAGGGGGTGTGTGTGCAAGTGGCTGGACAGGGTGGAGAAGTCACCATTTAATGGCTATTATATCCTGAAGGAACACAATGCCTGGGCTGAAGTGTCTGTGCCATGGCTTGAAGATACCAAGAAAAAGTGCAATCTGCGTGGACTGACTTACTGATCCTTGTCAAAGTGAAACAAAGAGAGGAAAGCCACTGTGGGCAAGCTGAAGGGTAGGCATGGGAAATGGTTGATGGCAGCCTTTGTGGATGGAGAACCATATTTGGGGAGTGGGCTTGAAAATAAAGGTGGAATCAAAAATAAACACAAATGTTTTAATAAAGGAGATGGGACATCATTGCACCGGCACAAGGGTATTATTATATCATACAGGCCTCAGAGCAACCCACACAATCTATTAACAGGTCATGGCTGTGTCTATAAAATGCCTGAACTTTGACCCAACATTGTGCCAATTCTTTCAGCACAATGAACCGAGCGGGCCTGGTGAATCAGAGCAGTGCCCTCCCGCCTCTCCGCTTGCATTCAAACTCAGCGACAGGCTCCTCTCTTTAGAGGAACAGCACAACAGTGCCAAAGTCTTTTAAAGGCAGAGAAAATATAGCGGACCCCCCAACCTGGGCCTATTATCGGTCTGTACATTGTTTGCGGTTTCCACAGTAACAAGGAACCCCAGTAAAAAATATTCCCCATAACACGCAGCTTCCACAGAAACACTGCCAGTGAAGCATTCAAATAAATACATCCTAAAGTTCAAATCACTATCTCCAATGTGATGGTCAGAGTTGATTTTATGCCATAACCTATTCGCCAACTTTAATTTCCAAACCTGCTTACAAACTGTGAGTTCTTTGAGAGGGAAAATATTTTAATTTGGAAAAGATGAATGCTTTGGATGGGGTACTCCGCGGGTTGAAGCACAGTCTGCACTAAGCACTGGATATTTTTCTAAACTGAAAAGCTAGGGGCATTCTTTGTTTGAACTCATCATGCAGATGACATCACTGAAGGGATGGGGAAGAGGGGTGTACAAATCCTGATTGTGGGAAGATGTTGTGCTAACTCTGGACCATGTTGCTCCTAATATTAATCTTAATATTAATCACATTCTCCACTGCAATTCCAATGCAACTCATTCTTATGTTTCCAAGATTTTGGGCAGTTAAAACTACATTATTTATCTGGAAAAACATGGAGAAAAATAAGAGGATCACTGATAAGACTCCATTGCTATCAAACTCCATCCAATAGCAGCAGTCTATCGATCCACACCATGTTCAGCTAATCGTGAGTTACAACTATACTTTTTGAACAGTTAACACCGACATTCTTTATTCTCCAGCTCTTCTGTTTAAGGATTACACAGAACATTTCCCATACATAAATTAAACATGGAAAACACGCAGTAATTTCATTCAGGTGTTGTAGTATTTAATAGGGTCTTCTATTTTTTAAATGCCTGAATGAATTAGTGCCTCAGGCCATATAAACGCTACACTGCTTTTCAACAATGATATTATTGCCATAATAATCCTAAATTAGCTCTATACTGTATTTCATTCTAACCTTTACACAGGCTCTTAGCTCATTATAAAGCTAGGCGCAAAGCAATAGCAAATCAATAGCTTTCTGATCAATGATGCTGTAACATCCTTCACAATAACACTAGGCTTATTTGATTGGCTCAAACCTCATCTTTTAAAGGGGCCACATTTCAGTGTTGCAGTCACCTTGATTCAATGTATCTATCGTGTAAATAGTTGTCATCCTTGCGCTGCTGAAGCTCAGCTCAGAGACCTGCATCTAATTCTTCAAAATAGAGGTTTTAATTTTCCCAAAGGAAGCCTTGTCCCAGGGCCCAGTCATCAGCTGCAGATTGCTTAACTGCCTCCCAACCCTCTGGTGTATCGAGGTTTATATCCCTGTCAGCTAATGAGCTAAAGATCAAATTACTGAAGCATCGAGAATTGGGAGAGTAAGTGGGGGAGGTTGGGGGGGGGGGGGGGGGGAGGAAGGCAGGAAGAAAATAAAGCCCAAATATTAAGCTCTTTTACTTCTGTCATACACCATTATTCTCTCCCGCAATCTGTTTGTAACAGAGGAGACAATGGGACAAAGAGATTAAAAAAAAATCATATGTGCAGATGAGAGGTGTTGCAAAAATGAGAGGATAAAAATAACGCTTTGGGTTGGCTTCACATCAGTAGATGAAGGTTTATTTTTTCAATGTATTGTTTCTACAATATCGAACAATATACTTTACTGCCAGGAATTCCACCCTTGGCTGGTGAACCCCAATCCCACTGGTTCCCAAACCTTACTGTGATACCAGTGTGGGGGCAGCCGAAATCCTGTCAGTCAGGTGTTTTAAAAGGCATTATATAAATTAAAATGTCAGAAAATGGCCTTTCACTTAACAATGCCATCATTATGAGAATGCGACAATTTTCTTCAGATTCTCTCATTGTAGCATGGTTGTTCATCAAGTACGCTAATATATACAGAGCTTGTATACAAATGATTGCTTACGTAACTGTATGTATAGAAGCGAGTCTCTAGGTGCAGCTCCCAGTTATATGATACCAACACTTTACACAACCTTAGAATTGTAGCCCTTGGCTACTCCCGGCCTCCTGATGTTCAAGAGGACCACAGGGTGGATTGACCACTGTCTTTACTTTCAGCCTTTGCAGAATGGGTGCATCCAGGAAATTAATTATCCAGGGTGGGATTTATATTCAAAGTGTGCATTATACCAGGGGTTGCAGAGAGCGTGAACATGTTTCAGCACCTACTTGGAGAAAGTTAAACACCAGAGTGCTAAAACCCTCAACTCAAAACAGGCCTGTCCCACTTAGGCGATTTTTTTCGGTAACTGCCGGTGACAGTCACAGTCGTAGCAGGTCGCCGAAATACCGGCGACTGGACGCGTCCTATGATAACCTACCACCTAGTCGAAATCAAGCTACGGCAAGCTACCGACAACCTGCGACCCATTAGGATGTCCACCTACGACCACACCTGCGATATTCTACGACCACACAGGTGACCACCTACGGCAACCAAAGTCAACCTACGTCCATCCACGACAAGCTACGACCCTGAAGAGAATTCAGTCGCCGGTACTTGTGGCCGATTGACGTATGTAGTCGCTAATGGAATTCACCGGTCATCACCAGGCGACAACCTACATCGCCAGGCAACAACCTGCGTCACCCTGGCGACAACCTATGACAGCACCTACGACAGGAGAAGACAAGCTAAGCCAAGCCCACAGTCGCCGAAATGTTTTGAACATTTCAAAGTCCAGCGTCGACAAGTAAAAGGTTATGATTTTTTAGGCGACTTGAGGAGACAACTCATGACCAAACAAGCATCACCGCGCGACCATGTGGCGACAGCCTAGTCGCCTGTAGTAAATAATCGCCTGTAATAAAAAATCGCCATGTTGCAAAACCTTTGTTTTCAACTCTGAATTCACCCTCTTTCTGCGGAGTTTACGCCTGTGATCTTGGTTCACATTTTAATACCACCATGGCAGTAGACGTGGACTGCACAGGTGCTCTGGGCTCTTCTCTGGCAGCGGTACCACTCCTGAATTGGAAGCAGCCAATTCCTAACCTAGAGAAAATGGGAACATTGCCTGCTGTGTTTCAGCTGCAGATTCAAGCTCCTCTCTGGAGTGCCCAATATATAAAAATATATATTAAGTATTTAAAGGTCACTGTGGAACAGCTCAATCCTTCGTGGTGAAGCTGTCAACAGGACCTTGGTGCCCTAAAGCTTTCACATGTCCTGCGGCTCGTTTGGCCATTACTTTTTAAAAACAATTATTATCTACCCCACTTTCTCATTTTGAGGTGGTTGCTCTCCTAGTGTAGATGATTGGGTGTGAGGTTATTGCCACTAAATATCCGTTACCATGCCTATACATTCCAATCAGAAGGATGGCATGGAATAGCTGTGGTGAACTGGACATCTAGAAACACCACCCATCATATACTTTACTGATTCACACTCCATGCTGAATGAGTGCCTTTCTTGGTCATCCTTTAGCTATTAACTGTTGCAAAGTGATCTTTTTGATTTAACTGGGTTCCCTCAGACACAATTCCCAAATAAATACTCTTTTGTTCAATTAGAAAATGAGTAAAGATATGCGTGAACAGAAATTGACTGATGTGACAGAGAAGTATTAAATGGGGGACCTCACCCAAGTCCCAAAGATTACAGGAGATGATTATCCATTAATCTTTTTGCATTTCTATATTATTGGAGCTTCTAAAGAGGACAGTGACTCTTCAAAGTACATTTCTTAATTCTTTCCTTCACAAGAAATCTCACCAAATTATCAAAATGTTTGGACCAGCATCAGCTACACACTCAGATAACTTTTGGTCAAAGCATAGGGTTTATAGAAGGTGACTAATTAGAAGGATCTTAATGATAGGAATTAATTTATGACAAATTAGTTCAGTTCTGTATTAGCCTTTAATGCAGCTACCCTTTCTCGATATTAGTTTATATTCAAAATGTTAAGTTGCTTCCTGCCAGAACTAATTATGTGATCTATTTAATTTTCAACCTGTTTTCCTTAATTGTACGGATACAGCTATGAGCGTAATAGAATAATATTACAGGCACCTCACACTATGCCACATACACTAATCATTCATGCTAAATCCTGAAAATATCTGGGTTATATTAAGAGATTACCATAAGCAGCATTGGGTCAAAAATACTCCCAAGTGGGAATTGAACTGCACATGAAAATTATTTGTAATGGAAAGAAAAAATATCATCATGCATCTCCAAAATTCAGGATACAATATAGATACTATGGAGAAAGTATACTGTGGGTGACAGCAGTGTTAGTTTACCGCTAATTGACAGGATTTACTTTAAAAACATTCAGAGCAAAAAAACCATGCGTGTCGAAGAAGCATTTGATGAATAGTGACCACGCTATATAAGTGTTGACTTTGTGCTTCTTGGACTAAACTGAAGTAAACCGGTCTACCCCACGACAGAAGGAGGGGAGGGGGAGAAAATGCAACTCAGGATTCTTATTGTTCCCCAGTATTGCTGCAAGCAGAAAATAGAGGGGCAGAATGTAAAATATAAGGAAATGATGAGACTAAACTGAAATATAATGATTATAGACAGGTCTCCTTGAACACAACTGGGACAGCAATATTGAGGTTTTAAACAGGGTGCATCACAGCTTCACTAGAATGATGTAGAGCATGAGAAAATATTATTAGTAATGACTTGAAATTATGGGATTTTTTTTCCACTGGGATAATGCAGATAATGAGGTGATATAATTATGCGAGAGTAAAGATATGGTCAATAGAACCAGATTGTTTCCAGTGGTTGCAAGTTAGAATGAGGTGCCATAAACATAGATGAAATGCGTGAGATTTAGATCAGTGATCACAAAGTTGTGAGATTGTATAATTGATTTCCACAGTCAC
The DNA here is from genome assembly GCA_963514005.1 of Raja brachyura. The sequence continues at coordinate 42,647,393 of OY740787.1, read as the reverse complement.
TGTCAAGGCAAAGAAAAGGCCCAGCATTTCTTGAAAAGTTAAATGAACGACATTGCAAGAGTAGATTATGAGTGCAAACATGAGGGAATGAATGAGGGAAATAAAATAAATCCTCTTTCATGATTGTCTTTTTACTGATGATTGGTACTTGTATGCATACTGCAAAAATGGATAACTAACAAAATCTAACCCACAGCTTGCTGACAACTAACACACAGCAATGATACAATGCTGGAAATCATTCCACCATAATTCACATATCCTCTAGACAAATCTGCACTGATTTGGTTTCAGGAACCAATTATTCTTTTGTTGATCCTAGTCTTCCCTGTATAATATGCTATAATCATATATATTACATATATTATGTAAGCATAATACCCCATTTCACCTACTAGACACCGCATCCTCCGCACACCCCATCAGCCTCTGCATCCAACACATCATCCTCCGACATTTCCATCACCTCTGACGTGATCCCACCACGAGTCACATCTTCCTATTTCCACAGAGACCAATCCCGCCGCAACGTGGTTCATTCATTGCTTCCCACCAAGCCACACTCACCCTAGGCACTTTTCCCTGAAACCACAGGGGATGTAACACCTGTCCCTTTATCTCCTCCCTAGACCCTGTCCAGGAACCTCGACAGTCCTTTCAGGTTAGGCAGAGGTTCACTTGCACCTCCTCCAACCTCATCTACTGTATCCGATGTGGACTCTTATACATCGGCGAGACCAAACGTAGACTGGGCGATCGTTTCGCTGAACACCTACGCTCAGACTGCCTGAACCTACCTGATCTCCCGATTTCTGGACACTTTAATTCTCCTTCCCATTCCCACACAGACTTTTCTGTCCTCAGTCTCCTCCATTGTCAGAGTGAGGCTAAACGCAAATTGGAGGAACAGCATCTCATATTTTGCGTGGGCAGATTACAGCCGAGTAGTATGAATATTGATTTCTCTCATTTCAAGTAACCCCGGCATTCCCTCTCTCTCTATCCCACCCGAAGTCGCACCAGCTTCTCGTTTTCACCCAACAAACATCTGACAATGGCCTGTTTCCTTCATCATCGTTACTTTTTTGTATATCTTTCATTCATTGTTCTATATGTCTCCACATCATCGTCTATGTCGCTCATTTCTCTTTTCCGTGACTCAGTCTGAAGAAGGGTCTCGGCCGAAACGTCACCCATTCCTCCTCTCCAGAGATGCTGCCTGTCCCGCTGAGTTACTCCAGCTTTTTATGTCTATCTTCTGCCAACTCATGCATCTGATAAGTGTAAAATCTGAGTTGCACAAACATATGCTTCATGGTTACTGAGTTATTTGCAGTGCTTAAATGTTCCTTGGCTGGTTATCACTATTTGCACCTCAGCAACTGATGATGCAGAGATAATACGCATGGAAACAGGCCTATCAGCCCATTGAGTCCCTGCCGTCCATCAACAACCCATATACATGTATTCCATATTTGGTTATTCTACACACATTTTCATAAATCTTGCTCATATTCTACCACCTACCTGCACATTCGGGGCAATTTACAACTTTCATGCAATGGAGGGTTGAAGGTAATAATTCAAAAAAGGGGCCTCTGAGCGTTGGAAGGAGTTCTAATAACTAAACCTGCAACACTAAAGTTCACAGGTTCTCGGAGTAGAATTAGGTCATTAGGCCCATCAAGTTTACTCCACCATTCAATCATGGCTTCTTCAAAGATCTATCTTTCCCTCTCAAGTCCTCTTACCACCAACACTTTCAAAATCTATCAATACCAGAAATTTCTAACTAACAAAGCAGCCCACGTTAAGAACCCAATTCACTCATGAATATAAATCGGAAATGTTTGCATCGCCTTAATTCAGCGAAGTTAAAAAGCCTGCTGAAAGTACATTTTTTTCACTTTTATGATGAAATTAATCTGGCATTAAAATGTATCCATTAGCCCCCAGGGGCAAAGTCTTTATTTTTAACTGTTAACCGGAAGAATAATTACAGGTGTGCAGTCTAATTCTCCAGTCTGCTCTGCACCACCTTCTCCAACGACATGCTGCAAGTAAAACACATTGTAGCAAACACATTGTACTCATGTCCAAGCACTCTTTGTAGAGCACCAGAGCACAGAATGAATTACCTGGTGACACAGCGATGGCATATAGCCATGCAATTCCCACTGGAAGGAAGAAAAAAGCTAGCAGCAAGGAATTTCCCACGAGGCATCACGCCCTGGGCAAAGTGAGAACTGTTCTGGAAGCATAGAAGAGGAGCTGGAAACAATGTGAAGAAAATAGAGAATCCTTCCTCTCTGCAGGGGCAGTGCTCTGAATAAGGCACAGGAAGTCCTTAGCAGTTGACTGACTTCTCACATGCATGCCTTCCCACCCGAGCTAGGTTGCTAGGAGGAAGCAAAGGCAGCTGGAGGGATAGCCATGTGAACAATCGACAAGAGATAATGCACAATGTAACATGGATATTTATTCTTTAATTACTGAAATCATCCAGATAGCTCACTCCTGTAAATCTCTTCTTCACAGGAGTCTCAGGGAAAAAAAAACACAAATTTATAAATAGTTGGTTACAAAATAAATAAATATCCCAGCTGCTCCCAATCAATATTGGGAATATTTTCTTCAAACCAGTCAGATGTTTTATGAGGTATAAAGAATAAGAACTGTAATAGCTGCGCAGAGCCAAACCAATGAAGCTAATTGTCCAATTAACCTTCCCAACAAACGTGAACAGGCTTAAACTATTTCAAATATATTTTCTCATCTCTCAAACAACTGCCACCAACATGATTACCTGGTAAACATGTGCAAAACATTAGAAAGTCAGGATTTGTTTGAATTAGTTTGGAACTAGAGACCACCTTAGTGTGTTTGAGGAATATTTAATCAATTAGGACCGTTTCATCACAGCAACATATAATTTACTCTGAATGATCCAACACAAAGTGCAATCCCATTTGACTGATGATTCAGATGCCAAGCCAGTGGTTCGACGCAGAAGTGTGGCCATTTCCAGCGCCGCCAGCCCAAAGAGCATAGATTTAAAGTGGGAAGAAAGCGGTTCAGTGAGGATCTGAGTAAGTATCTTTTCAACCAAAGGGTGACTGCAATCTGGAATACATTGCCTGAGAAGGTGGTGGATGCAGAACTCTCATAAGGAGAGTGTGTGTGGTGGTAGGGGGTAATTTTTCAGACTGGAGGCAGGCAACAGGTACTGTGCCACAGGGATCGGTGCTGGACCTACTGTTGTTTGTTATTTATATTAACTGTTTAGATGTGAATGTAGGTGGCATGGTTAGCACGTTTGTGGATGAGAGTAAAATTTGTGGTATGGTGGGCAACGAAGAAGGTCATCCCACAATACAACTGTATCTTGATCATTTGCACCAATGGCCAAGGAAGGGCAAGTGGAGTTTAATTCAGATAAATGTGAAGTATTGCATTTTGCTGGGATAAACCAGAGCCGGACTTGCACAGAGCTTTCTGGGTGGACATACAGTCCGAGATAGAACATAGAATTATACAGGCCCTTCAGCCCACAATGTCCACATTGAATATGATACCTAGTTAAACTCCTCTACCTTCATGTGATCCACACCCTTGCAAATCTATGTGCCAATCTAAAAGCCTTTTGTTTGCCACTATTGTATCGGCCTCCACCATCACCCCCAGCAGCGCGTTCCAGACACCCACCACTCCATATGTTAAAAAAAAATTAACCCACACATGCCCCTTACATTTTGCCCCTCTCACAAAGCTATGCCCTCCAGTTTTTGATATTTCCACTCTGGGGAAAAAGGTTCTGACTGTCTACCCAAACTATGCTTCTCATAATTTTATAAATTTCTTTCAGGTCTCCCTCGAGCCTCTGACATGCCAGCGAAAACAATCAAACTTTATCCAACATCTCCTTATAGCTAATACCCTCAATTCAGGAAGCATTGTGTTGAACTCTTCAGCACCCTCTCCGAAGATTTCATATCCTTCTTGTAACGTGGAGACCAGAACTGCACACAGCACTCCAAATGCGGCCTAATAAAGGACTATAAAGCTGCAACATGACTTCCTGACTTATACGCAATGCTCTGATCAATGAAGGCAAGCATGCCATGCACCTTCTTTACCACTCTATCTACTTGAGTTGGTGGCATTGTAATCAACTGGGGCTTTCCATCCAGACGGACATGCAGGACTGTGTACAATACAGTGAGAAACAGAATACAAATGTCTAAGCCCAGACATTATAATGCATTTCTGACCTCTTTCCCTCGCCCTTGCAAGCAAGCTTGATATAGGCATTCAATCAAAATAAGTGGACGTGCAGTCGTTTATGGGAAATTAACATTTGCACATGTACACATGGTAATAGGCCAGATGCCACCCCAATGGGGCCTCATTGCAGTGGCTTACTCATATATTCCGCTTTCAGCTGCCTGTATGTGTGACAACCCCTAGGCTGCAGCCTTTTCCAGCTGTCATGTTACCCACCTAATCTGGCCAGCAGCTTAAGCTCAGGGACTAGGTTCCACTCGCTTCTTCTCCTGCATCCCTCTATTCCCCGCTGAATCATAATTCTGTCCCTTCCAGTTACTCTTTTGAATAATGTGACTGAGGTCGCACTTGCCGTGTGAGGCTCCCAGACTATTTCTCAACCAAAGCAGCTTAGCATGGGGTTTTCCTCATTTCTCCTGGTTCATTCCTAGTGCCACCTTTGCAAGATTATATAGCCTTACTGCACCGGCAGGGACATTCCTGCTGCAGGTGCCTCAATCAGCCTTTTGACAATGCTTACTATTTAGAGTTAAACAGAAAAATACCTGCATTTATACAGCGCCTTTCTTAAAGTCTGGAGAGCCTCAAGCGATTTACAGCCAATTAAGTACTTTTAATGTGTAATCACCATTATGACGGTCCCATTTCTCTGATCTATCCCCACAGCCCTGTAAGTATCCTCCATTTTAAGTTTTTTCTTTGCATTCCGCTGGAAAATTTAAAAAACCCGCAGACGCTAGAAATCTAATATAAAAACAGATTATGCCGGTAATGTGGCTGTTTCTGTGAGAAGAGAAACAGAGCTAACATTTGAAACAGAGCTAAAGTTGAAAGGCGCTGTACTAAGTAAATGGTATAATAAATGCACACTGTTATGTCTGTGCAACAACATTCCCAACCTTTATTAGTTCTTATTACCATCAAATCCATTTTATGCTTACTTGAATCAAAGAGATACAGCACAGAACCAGGCCGTTGAGTCCATTCCACCTGTCCAGCACCCTTTTTTTGCTCCAGTCCTATCCTACTCTAGCAATCTGCACCTCCATTCCATTCAATGCCCCAGCCTCCCCAGATTCTACCACCCACCCACAGAAATAGGGGAAACTTACAGTGGCCAATTTACCCACCAACCTGCACCTCCTTGGGATGTGGGAAGAAACCAGAACAGCCGCAGAAATAATGTGTACACGTCGCACAGACTGCCGTAGCTCAGGACTGAACATAGTCCCAAGAGCTGTAAGCAGCAGCTCTACTTGCTGCACCACTGTTTATGTATCGGTTTAATATTCTTCTCAGGTTCTCATGTCCCACTAATTGGGAAGATTCCTGGCATGATCTCAGTCATTCCTTCTTATTTCCAGTGCTTGCAGTTAACCATTGGTTCAGTAATTAAAGTAGAACAAATACTACTGCATTGATGCATTCTATAGTCACAATCTTCTCAATGGACCTACATGCACATTGTAAATGTCCATTATTAATTATTGTTATAGGGACTGGTGATATTTCTGACATTTATTCAATAATTTAATCCATGCGGCTTCCCTCGTGGATCTCATTTAATTGCGTGCTCTTTGATGTTTAATCATATTTGCTATCATACAATATTAAAAAAATCATGTCTAATTTCAATGCAAAATAAGTAAATTGCATTTATATTATCTTTTTCACACCCAACACACCATAAAATTCTACACTTTTGTTGAAGGGACAATAACGCGCAGAGCTACATCCTACAAATACTGATGACTTGATGTCCAAATGAAAATGAGTAACTGAGGCCCAAGTGGTAGGGACATTGACTTGGGTGAGGACAATGACATTGTTCACTCATCCTCCTTTGCGATGTCGTCATCTGGCTTCGCAAAAACTGTGGCAACAGCTCTTATCGTCCTTCCTGGCCCCTCAGGCAAGCTTCCCAAATTGTTCTCCCAATGAGTGCCTTGTTTCACTCCAAAAAATGCTCCAGGTTTCTCTCGTCATCCTTTATGGAGACAGCTTCTTCTGAGACACTGCATCATTGTGTGAAACTTGCAACCACTGACCATCCTTATCTCCACACATATTTTATCATTGGTTGCCCTAACACCAGCTTCCATTACCCCCACTAGGTCTCACTTCTAAGCAACTGAATTTAAATACTTCATGGTTTAACTTTGCCAGTGCTTAACTCATTTTCACTGTACAAACTTAGAATAGGACAGCACAAGAACAAGTCCTTCAGCCCACAATGTATGTGCTGAACATGATGCTAAGACTATCTCTTATATACCTGCATATAATCTATATCCCTCCATTCCCTGCCTCTCATATGTTTATATACTTCTATCAGATAACCCCACAATCTCTGGTGTTCTGCTGAAACTATTCCAAGTCTGTCCAACGTCTCTCCCTGTAGTTAATAGGTCCTAATCCAGGCACCATTCTGCAAAACCTCATCTGCACCTTTTTCAAAGCCTCCACATCCTTCCAGTAATGGGGCGACGAGAACTACACACAATACTCTGAATGAGGCTTAATCAACGTCCTATAAAGCTGCATCATGACTTAGTACAACCATGCATTACATTCCAAGATTTCCCAGCTTTAACATCCTCCATAATGTTAGGAGTCATAAAATCATACTGCTTGAAAACAAGCTTTTCGGCCCAGCAAGACCAGACTTGCCATGAAACACCCATTTATACAAATCCCATTTTATTCTCTTCACATTCCCCTCAATTCCCCACAAGATTCTATCGCGTACCTGCACACTGGGGTCAATTTGCAGTGGCCAATTAACCTACCAACCTGCACATGTTTGGGATGTGGGTGGAAACCAAAACATCTGGGGGAAACCCACGTAGTCACCGAGAGAACATGCAAACACCACACACTCAAAGCTTGAGGTCAACATTCAGCCAGGTCTCTGGAGCTGTGAGGCAGCAGTTCTACCCACGGTGCTAATGAACTGCCCTGTTGCTACAGCTTTAAATGCAGAACATTGTCCTCTTGCCCTGTGCCAATGACTGTGCCTCCAATTCAACGCTCTTGTGTGTCTCTGGTTTTCTTTTGTTCTTCTTTACAAGGCTTATTTCAGTCTGGTTAACCTGTTCTCTAGTGTGTTAGCATATTTTACAATGGTAGCGGTGCTTTATAAATGCAAGCTGTTGTAGTCGCAAGAATAATCATTTCCTCCCTGGCACCATTTATCTCCACCCCCCATTAGAATCTTCCTCGAAACTCATCCGTTTCTGTGACATTTTCACAAACCCTCAATCCTCAAGTGAAAACGAGAAGGAAAATGCATCTTTTTCTCAAAAGAGAATTGGACAATTGCTTGAAAGGAAAACGTTTGCATGCCTATTGGGAGATCATGGGGCAGTGAGACTAATTGGAAAACTCTTTCAAAGAACCACATGAGCACAATAAACTGAATGGCCTCCCCCTGTGCTGTATTATCCAGAAGAAAGATTCCACAAAGGTTCTGCCCTTTTCACGTGTTTTAAATGCATGTGGCCAAACATCAATATGGATTGCACCAAAGCTGGCAAAATATCTGCCTCACTGCATTAAAAAATGTTGATGTGTGGTCAGTCAATTTAAATCCTTACCCTTTGGTGGGAAGTGGAATTGGGGGAGAAAACAGAAAGACAGCTTGCTCACACTGAGGGAGATTGCTGGTATGGCCATGCTATTAGTATCTCCACTGATTGAGAAGCAGAGTTGTAAGCTTATCACCAGTACAAAAGATTGAGTTCAAGAAATTAATATCACAATGCTTGACACTATTTTGCCTGCTCCAGGCCCTTTGAACAGAGAATCTTGACAGTGAACAGTTAAGTTCCAAACATGGACTCACTGGGTTGAGGGCCTGTTACCATACTTTACGATTGTATGACTATCACTCCGTACTTTAGGGGCATCCAGCATAAAATGAGGTGTTGTTCATGGCTGGAAAGTATCATCCAATAAGTCCAGATCAATTTCCTTAGTTTTTCCTTGAGAAACTGCAAATTTCTCCTTTCCACATTCTTGGGCTCTTCCCTTTTGGAACGTGCTCCTATTGAACATACTCCTACCAGGCTTCCATGTAGTGTAATGTACATAGTATTTCACTATATTAAAAAATATTCTCATCAATCCCAGTTACTGTACTGTGGTAACAGACTCTTCTCCTGAAATTTCTCTTTCTTCACTCCACCGAAAAGCATCATCATTTTAAACAATGGAATGAAGTCTACCCTTAAGCTTCTCTGCTCCAAGGAAAACAATTCTCACTTCCCCAGTCTTCCCAGTGTTAGCTCTTCCACAATGTGAAATGAGCAAAATGATGGCTGTGCTCCCAAGATGAACATTTTTCTTCTAGTAATGAAACTATGTCTGGCACAGCGACTAATGAGTTCCAAGCTGCTACATACATTCTTGGGCCAGACAAATGCCATCATTAAGAATTTATTTTAGTTGTTAGTGTTCAACATGTAATACGTGGTAATGATAAGAAAAGTACCAATTTCTCCCTGCTGAGGTGTCCCTTGTGTTGTGGACACCATCTTCCATGTGAAGGAAAGGACAACAGTTTTTAAAAAGCACAGTGGGTGCAGAGGCCATTTCTGAAACTGGAAGGTGGAACAGGGAGGGAGAATTTAATGCAGATTGTGACTGGGGAATACTATTAGCAGTTAAAGATAAATGCAGAAGTTGTACTCAGTACAAGGGGCACAGTGACCAAGAAAGAGCAAGTATGGACAGATATAATCATGAAAGGTACTAATAGCATTGCACATTTTCCAAAGAGCATGGTTTACAAAAGTTGAATAGAACAGAAACAGGCCATACTGACCTTCCCCCCCCCATCCACCCTAATCCAGCTGTCTACATTAGGTTTGTATCCATCTATGCCGTACCTATTTAAGTGCCTGTCTAAAAGTCTCTTAAAAGTAGAGATTGTATCTGATTCCACCACCTCCTCTGGCAGCACATTCCAGATATTATTCTCTGTGTTTAAATTAAAAAAATTCTCCTCAGATCCCCTTTAAAAATCCTTCCTCTTACCTTAGCCAGAGCTATACAGTTGGCTGCCAGCTCACCTTCTACGTCTTCCGTGGGCCTTAGCTTTTGCTAAGAACTGGATTTTCAGCTCCATTCAGGATATTCAACGGTTATTTTTATGGAAGCATTTTAGGATCTTTGCTAGTTTTTCAGAAGCTGTTTGCCAACTTCTGTGTTTTGCATTCGTGTTGAGAGCGTGCATGTAAAGAGTTATACAGCATAGAAACAGCCCAATGCGTCCGTACTGAGCAAAATGCCCATCTAAGCACTTATTTAGCCCTCTTTGAGCAAAGCCAATTTGTGGCACAGTAGCACAGTCAGTGCAGCCACTACCTCATTGCACCAGGCACCTGGGTTCATTTCTGAACTTCGGTGCTGTCTGTGTCGAATTTGAATGCTCTTCCAGTGACAGTGTGGGTTTCCTCTGGGTGCCCTGGTTTTCTCCCACATCTCAAAGAAAAGATGGCTGGTAGGGCAGGTTAATTGACTGTTGTAAATTGTCTCTTGTGTGGGGGTGAGTGGGAACATCTGTGGACCGGGGGGGGGGGGGGGGGGGGGGGGGGGGGGGGGTTGGGGGTGGTGATTTGATGATAATGTGGAGAATTAAAAATTAGATTAATGTAGAATGAGTAGATTTAGAGGCTTGTATGTCCTGTTTCAGATAAATATCTGTCTATAAACAAATCTCCGGGTAATTTACAGAGCACTTGCTTCTCAAATAGTCAAACTTTACAATTAGTGCCTAAACAAATCGGTTGGTATTAGAAGAACTTTTATCCGAGTCAGAAAGTTGTGGTCTTCTCTCTTGCTTCAAGGCTGATAATTCTGTACCAGTGCTAAAAGCGTGCCTCGACTCAGAGGTACAGTCTTCAGAAAATAAATTAAACTTCGCCCACTCATGCCTTCTCTGGTGAAAAAGATTCCATAGCACAATTTTAAACAAGAGATGTGGAAATTCCCCATGTGCAGTTTAATACTTATGATCCCATCAACATTAGTAAAGATTGATTATTTAGTAATTTACCTCAGAGCTGTTTGAACAAGTATTGTGCAGCCACTGGCTGCCACACTTCCTACAATAGCACTTTGGTGGCTAGGAAGCTCTTAGTGAAACTCGGAGATTATGAAAGCCATGATAGGAATGCACGTCCTTCTAAATATGAATCAACTTACAAGTTGCTATCCAGTACATTGCTAGCTGAGCTCTGTGGTTAAACTGGGGACAGGTCTGGTTTAGGAGCATACCAACTGGTGAATCAAAACTACCTCTCTTTCATGCTTTGCATCCTTGTTGATGCACTTGTATTAATGTTCAGCACCCAAAGATTTAAACAAGTCCCTGTCCAAAGAGCACTTCCTGACCCAGAGGCATCATCTGCGTCTTATTCCTATCGGAACTCCCTAATAACATCAGAATGCACCTTTTTCCGATGAAATTGTAATGAGAAACAACTGTCAATCACTGCCCTATTAGCCTGGATGGACTCACTTCCTGAAACAATTTATTGGATTCCCAGCTGCAAGCAAGGCCTGGTCTTTTCAGTCTTTTCTTGGGGCTATTCAGGGGGAGTGTGTGGCATTCTGTTGCTGCTGTGCTCCCTTTGTGTGGACTGTTTGCTCAGAATTCAGCTTCCTGAGTTTGCTGTCCTCCCCTTTTCCCAAAAACCTGCCAAGTGTTTACCAACCTTTTGCTGTTTGGTTTGTTGGCTGTAAGGTAATCACCAGCTGTTCCCATGCACCGAGGAAACGGAAACGCTCCCTCACCCCACCCCAACCTTCACCCACCCTAACCCCCTCCCCTCCTAGACACCACTTCTTTGAAGGCAGCCCAAACAAGCAAGCTTATAAGGAAAAGATCAAGGGAACCTGAAAGCTTGTATATCATTTGAAGTCACTTGCCAATCACTGTCAGACAGAATTGGACCTAAATTCCTTAAATAGATTTCAATTATGTCAAAAAAGGCATTAGAATGAATCTGAGGATATATGCAGATAAGTCATCCTTTTCTTCCCCACACTCTCCAGTAAAAGTACTCGTTTTATTGCTGGACCGACAGCTTGGCAGAGAGTTGGGCTACAAATCCAAATACACGGGGAAGTTAATTCAATCTTAGATCCCCCCCTCACTTTGACAGAAGAGTGAATTTAAGGCTTATACACGGCAGAAAGGTTGATAGGTAGTGATAGGTAGCTATACTGCGATGCCACTGGGGGACTATAATTCAGTGTTCAAGCACTGGAGAGGATTTAAATTTAATACAAAAAAAATCTGATGCCACTCTTATTCAGCAGATAAAATGAGAGACTTGCATTCACAATCCCAGCACATCTCAAGGCCCTTTACAGCCAATGACATGTAAGTGGAAAGTATACAGTTAATGGCAAGACCCTTAACAGCATTAATGCACAGAAAGACTTGGGATCCAAGTCTATAACTCCCTAAAAGTGGCAAACGAGTAGATGGAATGGTAAAGAAGATATATGGTATGCTTGCCTCCATTAAAAAGAGCATTGATAGAAGAGTCAGGATGTCATAATGCAGCTTTATAGGACTTTGGTTAGGCCACATTTGGAGCCTTGCGCACATCTCTAGTCGCCCAATTACAGGAAGGATGTGGAGGATTTGGAGAAGTTGCAGAAGAGGTATACCAGAATGCTGCCTGGGTTAGAAGGTATTCGTTTAGACTTTTAGACTTCAAAGAAACAGCAGGGAAACAGGCCCACTGAGCCAACCAGTAATCACCCTATACACCAGCAATAGGCAACACACTAGGGACAATTTACAATTTTACCAAAGAAAATTAACCTACAAACCTGTATGTCTGGAATGTGGTAGAAAACCTGAGCACCTGGAGAAAACCCACGCAGTCACAGGGAAAAACTACTAACTCCATACAGACAGCACCCGGTTCTCCGGTGTTGTAAGGCAGCAAGTCTACCGTTATGCAACCGTGCCATTCTAAGGAAAGGTTGCACAAACTTGGATTGGTTTTTCTCAAGTATCAGTGGCTGAGGGGAGACCTGATAGAAGTATTTAAAATTATGAGAGGCATAGGTAGGGTAGACAGTCAAAATCATTTTCCCAGGATGGGATTGTCAAAGGCAAAAGGGCATAGCTTTAAGGTAAGAGGATCAAACTTTAAAGAGATGTGCAGAGCAAGCTTTATTTGATGTTAATTGAGGGCTATTTATTGTCCAGGATATTGGGTACATGGGAGAATGTGTTAATTCTGAATGAAGATAGTGTCATTTACCTTCACCTGAGAGAGCAAATAGGGATTCCAGTTACCATTTCCTCCAAAATTTCTCACCACTTACTCTGCACCAGTAATGTCAACTGCATTTTGTGCTCAAGTCTCGTGGCTTGAATCCTTAAAAGTGCTACCACCTAAGCCAGTGGTGACATTTGTGAAATTTGCCTAAAAAACCCAGTACGCATGAACTCCAGCATTTTGTGTCTATCTTCGGTTTAAAACAGCATCTGCAGTTCCTTCCTACACAAGCATGAAAGGACATTGGGCTCAGTCATGATGCCTTGTGTAGTGGAATATCATGTAGACATGATAGAAGTTTACACATGATAATGAACACTGTGGTGATTCAGGGGCAAGTACTGCACGTATGACTGAGCATGTAATGCTCATCCCCAATTAGCACCTATTAGGGGAGCGGGGGTGAAGGAATGGGAAAAATTATTAAGAGGAAGAATGGGAGCTTAGATTTTTTTAATTACATAGCTCTTGGTTGCAAATAGTATTCACACCTAAATTAATAGTATATCATATAACATTAGTATGTTAAATGTCATTTTAGACTTTAATGCAGATGAAGAACGTAACATTCAAAAAATTATATTGTTTACTCGTATTGCGCAACACAATTTTAACACAGGTGTGCAGGTACAAGTAAAGCATATTTTTGATAAGACTCAAAGTTAAAATACTCCTCTGTTTAAAACTTGGGGCACCTTACAACATAGTCCGATGATATTCAAAATGGCTGAGGAAATACGGGCTCCATCACTTGTCCACACAAAGGGTTATGCAGAGAAAGTAGGAACCATTCCTTAACAGAGCATGGGATAAACTGTATTTTCTCAGGGTTTTAGTAATACCTAATATTTAATATAACATCTATGCCAGATGAGGAACTGAAAAAATACTGGCAACAAGCTTTTGACTGTGCCTTACTTAATAAAAAAAGGCAAATCTGTAGAGTTACAAGATTTTACTGACAAACCCATTGCAATGAAAATGCTTCCAACTTACATGTGTTCCCCGATCCATTAAACCTTGGAAAAATGTCATAAACAGCAATTTTGGTGCATAAAAGATGCGAGCAGGATTTTCTAAAAAAACTAATATGCCATAGAGTTCCCTCACCTCCCCCACAGCCACATCTAAGTCATTACTTTGAACTTTCTGCAAATGTTTTCCTTGGCTGTGTGTATTTTGACATTTTTATTCCATCAATGCAGCTATTAAAAATAACAATGTCAACAGAATTCTCTATTTGCTGAAAGAATTATTTAGATTTTCTGCTGCTCGGATGAAACATGGAGACTAAATTTGGTCGCTCATTAGAGGCGAATGAGCCAATCATAAGGATATTATTCAGCCATGTAAAAAAAATTATCTGGCTAATTCTATCAGTGAATATTTTACAGATGAATTAGGCCATGGAATCTAATTATTTTTAATGTTCTAACTGTGCTGTCTGTCAAGCCGTGTTTAAGCTACTTAAGATGCGGCGGAGTGGTTTGTTCTTATCAATGGCATGGCTGATAATAGCACTGGAATGACAAGCACAATCAGCTAGTTACATTGATCAAACTGATCTTACCCACGCTTCATATTCCCCTAACCAAGTTGAATGACTTATCACAGGAATATATTGGGTTAGACAGAATGATTTGCTATCTGTGCAGGTGACTGACAACTATTGGGGATTTTGTGACTCCTATTAAACCTCCCCATGTCACTGGACGGATGTGAGCAGCTTGTGTGACACAGGAGATCAGAGAGCAATGGTCCTCAACAGGAGCTGGGCTGAAAAATAGCAACATGTGACTAATTAATGACCTCTCGATCTCTGCCAGAAGAGCAGAGTCAAGGGTGATTAATTAAATTTGCCAAGGGAGGAAATTACAGTGTTAAGAGCCAAAGTTTGATTGCTCCATAATTAACCAGAGTGCAAATAATATCTGCATCTATAACAAATCAAAATGGAATTAATGGCCTCAATGTTTGGAGCTGTTTTAAATAAGACAGTTTTACTCAGTTCTCTGAAGATGAAAACTGGAATGCTTAAATAAATAGATGGGCCGCCGGTTCTGTTTTTCACAATGTGGCATAATAAAGACTTGGAAATTAAGGAGATAATAAACAGCACTTTTAAAATAAAATGAAGAATCAATTAATCTAACTATCCACCGGATACTGAGATTTCTATATCAAGTGGCATTAACAAATCTTCTCCTATTCTAAAGGCAAAATTTCTAATAATTAAATGTGCAGTAGGAAAATTAAAAGTTAGCAAAAGCATTATTTAACTAATTTCCATTGATCATACCACCCAAAAATACGTAATGGCATGGCAATTAGAGCTAATCATCAGAGTGAACCCAAAACCATACAACGCTGAGATCAAAAGCTTTTGAGAATCCACTTTAAAAAGATGCAGCAATCTGCAAACTCCAGTTTTTGTTGGAAGTGTTGAGATTTTCCTCAAATCTCTTGCAGAAATTAGATTAACTACATTTCTATTCAATTTTTAAAATCAACCTGAGATTTTATTGTTACAAATTGTATTTATTCTGGAAAAGTAAAAAATAACATATTTTGAAGAAAATCATTCACAATTTGATTTGTCGCCACAATAAAACCTATATTCATTCATAAATGGTACTCAAACTCACGTGGCTGTGTTGCTGTTTGGTTTCAAGATTTTGTCCGTCTATCATCAGTTCTCACAAAGGGCATGCTTGTGTCTGCCTCATCACTGACATATATCGAATTAGCTACGATTTTATTAAATCGGGGAACAGGCTTGGTGGGGTCGAGTGGTTTATTCCTGCTGATTATTCCTATCTTTGAAGAAATTATATGAGGCTCCTGCCTTATGATAGCAGTTGTGAACTAAACTTGCCATAGAAATTAATCTATACACTTTTAATGATACAACAGATGTTAATTATTACCAGTTAGTGTTTCTGATGCAAAAAAATAATAATTGTTCATTGTGGAATCTCATTCTTTCATGTTTTTATATTTTTGGACTGCTTTAAAAATGATAAAACTTAAAAAATGTCTAGTTTTAGTTCTTGCCTTACTTTTATGTCTATTTCTCTCCTTCAATGTAGTCCTTCTACTTCCTTCAATTCTGTTTCTGCATGCAATATAACATTGAATTTACACCCTTTAACTTCCCCCTCCTTTCTCAGTCTTGCTGCTGTTTACTTCCTGAAATCTCAGCGCTTAAGGAAATACTCTTTAGGTTATTCCATCCACTCAAGTCCCCGATGCACTATTTCTTTTGCCGCACCATTATCAGTTTGCACTTTCAGCATTTTTTTTCTGAGCTGAAAGTTACAGGACAGAATTCAATGATGGAATTTAATCCCGACAAGTATAAGATGATACATTTTAAGTAGTCAAGCAAGGGTAGCACAGATACAGTAAATGTTAGGATATTTAGAAATGCTGAGAGGCCTTGCCAGAGTCTGAAGTTCCCTGAAAGTCGCAACACAGATGTATGGGGTGAAGAAGGCATATGGCATGCTTGCCTTCATATTTCAAGGCATAGAATATAAAGTTACTGCTCGTAGGTTATACCGTAATAATAACGTGGGATTCATAAGAGTTTGTCAGAAGAAGCTAAATAATCTTGAAAAAAGAAGTATAGTGTTGGGTTGCAACTTTATAAAACACAGGTGCACTTGGGATATTGTGTGCAGCTCTGGTTGCCACACTCTCAGGAAGTGATTGTACATAAGGGAGTGCAGAAGAGATTCACCAAGATGTTGCCTGAAACGGAGGACTTTAATTATGGAGAGAGACTGGACTGGCTTGGTTTGTTTTCCCTGGAGCAAAGAAAACTGAGGGGTGAGCTGACAAAAGTATGCAAGATTATGAGGTTTGGACAGGGCACATCGTCAAAATATTTTTCCTATGATAAAGGTATTAAAAAAAAAGAGGGCATGGAGTTTAAGTGAGAGCAAGGAGAGTGTTTTATATAGTTTATATGCTTTTTACACAGAGAGTGGTTTATATGTGGAACACACTGCCAGATGACGTAGTAGAACCAGATGCAATCACAATGTTTCAGAAACATTAAGGCAGACACTTAAACAGTAAAGGTCCAAAAGGATTTGTTCCGGTGCATCTTTTGATATCCTTCCATATCCCTAGTGGTTCCCATGAATGTAAAGGTAAACTGCCTTTATAAACCACTGCAGTGCTAGTGATGAAGGATGCCTTGGACTGGTGTCCAGAAGGATGTTTAACCATTTTGACCCAGTAACAATAAAGGAGCAGCCAGAATGATAAGCTATTTAGTTGTGGAGTTGTAGAGCCACATTGACCAGAAATTGACTCTTTGGCCCTATCCCATCCATGCCGATTATCAATTTGTCAAGATTAGGAGGGGATGGTATTCCTTTGTAACTGTTCTCTATGAGCCTCTACATCAGAGGCATCAATATTTTAAACTTGGACCTTCTCTGCCTTGAACCCCATTCTAATACAGCCATTTGAGTCCAACGGCACAGAAAAGACCCACCAAGTCTGTGGGAACCATTTACACTAATTCGTTCCAAATCTCATTTTATTCTCTCCATATTCCTATTGACTTTCTTCTGGATTCTACCACTCACCTACTACACACTCGGGGCAATTTACATGGCCAAGTAATCGACCAACCTCCATGGAGAAAACCATCTAGTCATGGTGAGAATGTGCAAACTCAACTTAGACAATTTCCGAGGTTGGGACTGAACCCGTTCTGGTGGTGCTGTGAGGCATCATCTCCTACAAGCCCCTGTAACATCGGTGAATAACCCTAGCTCCCAGTCCCATACAATATTCACTCCTGTAAACCTCCTCCTTGTTATTGTCTGTGCAACTTCATCTCAGCACCAAATTTATTCAATCATGATCTTCTTTGGAACTACCTACCTTTACTGACAAAAATTATGCGAATATAAAATATGATAAACCTGAAAATACTGCAATATAAAATCTAAAATGTGCAAAATGATATGCCCACAAAAGAAGTGTAAAAATCAATTGTTCCTTAAATAGCTGTTCAGGAATTAGAAGAGACAAATCCCTTCAAGCATTCAATTCTCAAAAAGTTTTTAAATTAGTCATTATTGGAGAACCATATCCGTCTTGTCCCAAAACAAATCTGATAAAATTAAACTCGGCACCTCAGATTGGTTCTGCAACCACCCCATGGTCATCTCTGACAACAACACTTCTTACATTCCTCTTTACAGCCCCACCCCCTCGCCTCTTGCAGAACTTCCTCCTGGCCTGCACTTCCCTCTGACCCTCTACAAATTTTCTTTTCAACTCTTCTTGTTATTTTCTCTCAGAAGTTATTTTCCTATTATTATCTTCTTGAAACCTCATCCACCCAAGACTCTCTTCTCCAATACTTTCCCTGATTCTCTTGCAACTCACTTCGTGGACTTCCTCTTTTCTTGGAGATACTCATGTGTGTTAAAGAAATAGCTTTTGTTTTGCCACCACTCGAAAACAACAATCATAGTTGCAAAAAACTCTCTGTGTTTATTGCAACTTCCATCAACTAATACTTAATGCAAGCACAAAATATCTTGGGTAACAAAGCACAAGGCAATAAATAAAGGTAAAGATCCGAGGTCCAGGATGCTACCGTGCATTATAAATCTCTCCAAGACGGGGGGGGGGGGGGGGAGAGGGGCAAGCTCAGACCATACAAAAAATATTGCTAATTTTTCTGCCAATTCTCTCCTTCATTAACGCTCTAGATGACGAATTTGATTTTTTTTTACAATAGTTACAAAGAAACAGCATTCGTAAAGACCAAACACACAACTATTTTTTGCCAATTTATCAAGTAATTTCATGAATCCTAACCCTTTTTGAGTTTAACAAAGGAAAAGAAAGCCTGAGAACAATGCATTCATTGTTTTGCAATAATCTATAATGCAGTTAATTTAAAATCAAATAATACATGATCTTCAAAACAAAGAGCTCAGGAAACAATGAGGTTTTCAACGGGATTGCTACCTAAAGTTAATTTTCAAACCCCTGACAGTGCCTTTCTAAAATATAACCTGAAAAGATACAATATTCAAACATTGTATATTGGGAGTGCAGACCATTATGATTTATTTTTGGAATCTGAACATGGTTTCAACAAACAGGTACCAATGGAAGGATCTGTGACTTGGGAAATGAACACAAAATAGAGTGACTTCACACGATGAATGTCTGCATGTTACAAATTTTGCCTCTGCTTCTCTTAATGCTACGGGATAGAACACAACGGACGTTTGCACTGCTTCTCATATATGATGTTAAACATAAGACTTCTAGCCTCTCAGTTTATGCAAACAATCCCATGTTCTAATGAGAATCAGAAGAGTTTTCACATTTGACCAACACCTATCTCTCAGCCTAGATCTCTCAAATAGTTTACCTGATATCAGTCAAATTAGCCTTCATTGGGATCTTGATGCATGTTGTTGGATAGCACAGTGGTGTTGCTGGTAGAGCAATGGTAGACAGCTCATTGTGCCGGTGACCAGACCTCAGATGTTGCCTGTGTGATGTTTGCATATTCTGTGGTGACTACAGACGCTCTGGTTTCCGCACACATCTAACATCGGTAGTGGGTAGTCTAACATTGGTAGTGGGGAAGCTGCTAAAGTCAGTTATTAAAGATGGGACAGCAGCGCATTTGGAAAGTGGTGAAATCATTGGACAAAGTCAGCATGGATTTACGAAAGGTAAATCATGTCTGACAAATCAGGGATCAGGGGGTATGGAGAGAAGGCAGGTACAGGATACTGAGTTGGCTGATAGAATTTTACGAGGATGTAACTAGTAGAGTGGATAAGGGAGAACCAGTGGATGTGTTATATCTAGACTTTCAGAAGGCTTTTGACAAGGTTCCGCATAAGAGATTAGCATACAAACCTAAAGCACATGGTAATGGGGGTTCAGTATTGATGTAGATAGAGAACTGGCTAGCAGACAGGAAGCAAAGAGTAGGAGTAAACGGGTCCTTTTCAGAATGGCAGGCAGTGACTAGTGGGGTACCGCAAGGCTCAGTGCTGGGACCCCAGCTATTTACAATATATATTAATGATTTGGACGAAGGAATTCAATGAAACATCTCCAAATTTGCAGATGACACCAAGCTGGGGGGTATAGTTAGGTGTGAGGAGGATGCTTGGAGGCTTCAGGGTGATTTGGATAGGCTGAGTAATGGGTAGATGCATGGCAGATGCAGTATAATGTGGATAATGTGAGGTTATCCACTTTGGTGCCAAAAACATGAGGGTAGACTATTATCTGAATGGTGGCAGATTGGGAAAAGGGGAGATGCAACGAGGCCTGGGTGTCATGGTACACCAGTCATTGAAAGTAGGCATGCAGGTAGTGAAGAAAGCAAATGGTATGTTAGCATTCATCGCGAAAGGATTTGAGTACAGGAGCAGGGAGGTTCTACTGCAGTTGTACAGGGTTTTGGTGAGGCCACACCTGGAGTATTGCGTACAGTTTTGGTCTCCAAATCTGAGGAAAGACATTCTTGCCATAGAGGGGGTACAGAGAAGATTCACCAGACTGATTCCTGGGATGTCAGGACTTTCATATGAGGAAAGATTGGATAGACTCGGCTTGTACTCGCTGGAATTTAGAAGATTGAGGGGGGATCTTATAGAAACTTACAAAATTCTTAAGGGGTTGGACAAGCTAGATGCTGGAGGATTGTTCCCGATGTTGGGGGAGTCCAGAACAAGGGGTCACAGTCTAAGGATAAGGGGGAATTCCTTTAGGACTGAGATGAGGAAAACATTCTTTACACAGAGAGTGGTGAGTCTCTGGAATTCTCTGCCACAGAAGGTAGTTGAGGCCAGTTCATTGGCTATATTTAAGAGGGCGTTAGATGTGGCACTTGTGGCTAAAGGGATCAGGGGGTATGGAGAGAAGGCAGGTACGGGATACTGAGTTGGCTGATCAGCCATGATCACATTGAATGGCGGAGCAGGCTTGAAGGGCCGAATGGCCTACTCCTGCACCTATTTTCCTATCATAATGACATGCAGGTTGATAGCTTAATTGGCTGCTGTAAACTGTTCCTATAGCTCGGGTGAGTGGTAGAATCTAGGAGTTGAATTTTAATTTAGTTAAGTTTATTATTGTCATATGTACCGAGGTACAGTGAAAAGCATAATGGTGCATGCGATTCAGTCAATGAAAAGACTATTCATGATTACAATCCACAATATACAAATACAGGATAAATGGTATAACATTTAGTGCAACTTAAAGATAGTTAAAGATAGTTCAAAGGTCTGCAATGAGGTAGATGAGAAGTTAGGACCGTATTCTAGCTGGTGAGAGGACGGTTCAGTTGCCTAATAACAGCCGGAAGCAACTGCCCCTGAATCTTCATAAATGATAGGAGCAGAATTAGACCCATCATATCTACTCCGCCATTCAACCATTTATCTTCCGCTCTTAGCCCCATTCTGGAGGTATCTGTGTTTTGAGGCTTCTGTACCACTTGCCTGATGGAAGAGGGAGTGATCGGGGTGATTGGTCCTTGATTACACTGGTGGTCTTTCCAAGGCAGCGTGAAGTGTAGATGCAGTCCATGGAAGAGAGGTTGATTTGGGTGACGGTCTGGGGTACAAACGGAAGGATCTGTGACAACTCTCTGCAATTTCATGCGGATGAAAATGTGGGAAAATAAAACATAGGATTTTTAATAGGATTAGCGTAAATAGGTAGTTGATGGTCGGCATGGACTCAGTGGTCTGAAGGGATTGTTTCCATGCTGCATCTATGACTATGGCAGAGTAGGTGCTGGGTTCCCGGGTGAGCACAGATAGCGATTTGATAGAGGTGTTTAAAATCACAAGGGGAGTTCGAGTGTATAACAAAAACATATTTCCAGAGCTAAACGTTTTGAAAACCATAATGCACAGATTTAAGGTGTTGGACATCAGAATCAGTCATCTAAAGCAAAGAGTGGTTAGGATTTGGAATGCATGTCCTGTTACAGTGTTGGATAGAAATGTAATAATATATTTCTAAAGGAAATTGGATAAATACCCAAAGGAGAAAGTATTGCAGGAATTGTGGGAGGGGGAGGGGGAACAAGGGAGAGGGACAAACTGAACTGGAAGATCTAACACCAACTTTACAGGACATGTGGTCTTCCTCTGAGTTGCATTATTCTGTAGTTCTATGATTGCAATAATGACTACACCTCGAAATTGGCTGGAAGATGCTTCGGGAAGCCCTGAAGTCATGAAGGGCATGAAATAAATGAAAGTCTTTTCTTTAAATTAAATCTTCTAACTCAAATTTCTGATCAGATTAGGAAAATTTGTGTGCATAAAAATAACAAAGCTTAAATGTTTTAAATGCCTGAACAAGTATCTTCAGTCTTAATGCCAAACACACATTGCTTTGCTGACTTCTGTGAGTTAATCTAACAATAAAGGCTCACTTTCAAACTCTGCTGCTCTTTGCCTGTTTCTTTATCAAATCATCCAGTAGAAGAATTGGCTCACAAACAAATTAACACAATTCTCACAATATTCTTTGAAGTGGTTCCGAGATTGTTGACTATTATTGGGATATGTTAGGCATCCGAATCTATTGCAGATGTTGCAGTCACTTTGGTTTCCAATCTTATTCAGTTAAAGTAGAACAATTCTAGTCACTGAATCACAGTTCTATCTATATAACAGAGAACCAGAACAATAATCTAGATAGCAATGACCTATGAACTATGTTTAATTAAGACCCATTAATTTTCACTAGTACCAGTAGAGATTCTGGACCATTTACTACTAAGTCTTAAAATCATACTTGTTTTAGTACAAATGGTGGTTTCCACTCATCACACGTTAAGGGAGACAGTTTCATGGATTGGTTCTCCAATAACAGGATTAAGATGGAAAAATGTCCAGCTATCTTCAGGCAATACTTTATTATGCACTCTTTTTATTTTTCTCTTTTGCACTACCTACTGTATTCATGTATGGTATTCTCTGCTTGGATAGCACTTAAAGTTTTTAACTAAACACTGCAAGCAATAGCTGTACAGACAGTGGCACATGTGGGTAGAAGAAGGGATATGGTGCTGTGATAATTTAGGGAGTTAGGTAGTCGATTAACGAGCAGGACCTCCAAGGTTGTAATCTCTGGATTACTCCCACTGCCATGTGATTCTGAGTAGAGGATAGAATGTTAGGTCAGATTAATGCGTGCATGAGGGAGGGTTTTGGCTTATTGGATCACTGGGACCATTTTGGAGTAGGTTGGACCTGTACCAGCAAGGTGAATTGCGCCTGAACCGTAATGGATCCAACATCCTTCATGGGAAGTTTAGAGGAAGGAACTGCAGATGCTGGTTTAAACCGACGATAGACACAAAATTCTGGAGTAACTCAGCGGGACAGGCAGCATCTCTGGAGAGAAGGAATGGGTGACGTTTTGGGTCGAGACTCTACTTCAGCCTGAAAGTAACGGGAAAGGGAAACGAGAGATATGGACGATGGTGTAGAAAGATATAGAGAAAATGATTGAAAGATATGCAAAAAATTAACAATGATAAAGGAAACAGGCCATTGCTAGCTGTTTGCTAGGTGCGAACAAAAAGCTGGTGTGACTAGGGTGGGGGAGGCATGGAGAGAGAGGGGATGCAGGAGTTTCTTGAACCTAAAGAAATCAATATTTCTGCCCAAGCGAAATATGAGATGCTGTTTCTAGAATTTACGTTTAGCCTCACTCCGACAATGGAGGAGGCCTAGGACACAAAGGCCAGTGTGGGAATGGGAAGGGGAATTAAAGTGTTTAGAAACTGGGAGATCAGGTAGGTCCAGGCAGAAGTGTTTAGGGAAACGATCACCCAGTCTACGTATGGTCTCGCCGATATATAAAAGTCCACATCTTGAACAACGGATACTGTAGATGACGTTGGGGGAGGTGCAAGTGAACCTCTGCCTAACCTGAATGGACCGTCAGGTTCCCTGGATAGAGTCGAGGGAGGGGGTATAGGGACAGGTGTTGCATCTTCTGCATTTGGAGGAGAAGGTACCTGAGGAGGGGGTGATTTGGGTGGGAAGGGATGAATTAACCAGGGAGTTGCAGAGGGAACGGTCACTGCGGAAGGCGGAAAGAGGTGGAGGTGGGACGATGCGTCCAGTGGTGGGGTCCCATAGGAGGTGGCAAAAATGGAGGATTATGTGTTGTATGCATCAGCTGATGGGGTGAAAGGTAAGGACTAGGGGAGGGGGAGCCGTGGGGTACCAAGGAGACACGTGTGAGGACATCATCTAAGATGGAAGAGGGCAACCCCCATTCACTAAGGAATGAGGACATCTCAGATGTCCTGGTATGGAACACCTCATCTTGGGCACAGATGCGGCGCAGACGGAGGAATTGGGAGTAGGGGATAGAGTCTTTGCAGGAAGCAGGGTGGGAAGAAGTGTAGTCGAGATAGTTGTGGGAGTCAGTGGGTTTGTAATAAATGTCAGTCGATTGTCTATCTCCTGCGATGGAGACGGTGAGATCAAGAAAGGGAAGGGATGTGTCGGAGTGAATCAAGAAAGGGAAGGGAGGTGTCCAAGTGAATTTGAGTACAGGATGGACATTGGTGGTGAAGTTAATAAAGTCCATGAGTCTGCATGGGTACAGGAGGTGGCACCGATGCAGTCGTCAATGAAACGAAGATTGAGTTTGGGGATATGACCAGTGTATACCTGGAACAGGAATTGCTCAACGTACCCTATAAAGAGGCAGGCATAGCTGGGGCTCATACCAGTGCCCACAGCTATGCCTTTGATTTGGAGGAAATGGGAGGAGTCGAAGGAGAAGTTGTTAAGGGTGAGGACCAGCTCCGCTAGGCGGAGGAGAGTGTTAGTCGTGGGAAATTGGCTGGTGGTGCGGTCGAGGAAGAAACGAAGGGCTTTAAGCCTTCCTGGTGTGAGGTGGAGGTATAGAGTGACTGGACATCCAGAGTAAAGATGATAGAGTGGGGACGGAAAGCAGGTCATTAAAGAGACGAAGGGCTTGTGAAGTATCTTGGACATAGGTCGGGAGAGATTAGATCGGGGGGGATAGGATAGAGTCGAGGTATGTGGAATTCATTTTAGTAGGACAGGAGCAGGCAGAAACAATAGATCTGCCAGGTCAGTTATGTTTATGGATTTTGGGGAGAAGGTAAAACCAGGCCGTGCGGGGCTGGGGAACAATAAGATTGGAGGCTTTTGCAGGCAGACAGCCGGAAGTGATAAAATCAGCAATGCTCTGTGAGATTATGGCCTGGTATTTGTTGGTGTTGTTGGGGAGGGTTCAAACTAATTTGGTAGTGGGGCAGAAAATGGTGGACATGGAGTGAGGGACGAAGTTTAGTCAAACATAGAAGAAAAACGAGTTCAGTCCAGTTGGAGGGCAAACATGGGACATGGGAGCACTGGACGGCTAACTTCCATCTTCTGTAATTGAAGAAGCCTGACTGATGAGGCAGATGAACTTAACGTGGTGATCAGCACAGGGGAATATGACATTATTGCATTTAACGGGACATGATGAAAGAAGGGTAGAACTAGCAGCTCAACGATGCAGATTGAAGATTCAGGAGCACAAAACTAAGATCCTGGGAACCGTGAGGCAACGGCTCCAACTGCTGCGACCTTGCACTGCCCAACTTGTTAACATCCACATAAAGGTGCAAGCAATACTGGTGGAAGTATGGAAGCCATGTTTCAGTAGATTTGTTTAGTTTAGAGAAAAAACATGGAAACAGGCCCTTTGGTCTACGTCAACCAACAATGACTCCTACAATAATTCTGTATTATCCCACTTTCGCATCCAACACATTAGGGGCAATTTACAAAAGCCAATTAACCTACAAACCTGCACATCTTTGGAATGTGGGAAAATACACAGAGGAAACCCATGTGGTCACAAGGAGAACAAGCAAACATTGTACAGACAGCGGCTGTGGTCAGGATCGAACCTGGACACTGTAAGGCAGTAAATCACTACTGTGCCGCATTACCACTACTGGGAGTGTAAACCCAAGTCCCACAACACTTGAGTCCTACAAGCCTTTTCCTACATCCAGTTCCCCCCTCCACCCCCCCCCCCCCCCCCCCCCCCACTTTTCTACTTTCAGTCTAAAGGGTTCGGACCCGAAACGTCATCCATCCTTTCTCTCCAAAGATGTTGTCTGACCCACTGAGTTACGCCAGCGCTTAGTGTAAATCTTCCTACAAGTGCAAAATCTGGGCAGGCACTGCAGTGAGGTATTGAGGGAGCACTGCATTGCCAGAGGTGCTGTCTATTGCATAAGATTGCAAGAGCTCTCATCTCTTGTTTAGAATTTGAATCTACTAATCCAGAAGTAGTAACAGTGCTATTGAGTTGTAGCCACCTTCTGTTCTCCAAGAGAATACTAAAGACCACGTGGCCTTATACAAAGAGCAGAGATCCTGCCGGCACGATGGCCAATAAATATCCCTCAACAGGGCCGGCCTTAGGAGGTGCGGGGCCCAATTGGGAACAATTTTGGTGAGCCCCAGGTTCCCAGCCAAGGTCTGTAGAATCATAGAAATATAAATAAAGTTTATTATAGACTTTATATCTCCTAATCAAAATGTACGTTTAAAAAGTGCATGCAAGTTAATGGACCAAACAGATATAAGCTACATTTTAATATAAAATTGCATAAATGTAAGCCTACTAGTAACAAACAAAATTGTAGATCACCTCTGAGCGGATGCCGGGGTCCGGGCGGATTGGTGAGAGCTGAGGTTAAGATTTGTAAACGTTGCTCCCCCCCCCCCAACCCCCGGCCCAGCCCTCTCTGTACTGTTTACCGCGTCTCCCCGGGGAGAGAGAGGGTGGGGGGGAGCCGGGGCTGTGTGCGTGAAGCACGGCGACTGGAGGGAACGACCTACCTCCCCCCTCCCCTTTCTCCATTCACCCCACACACCCCCCTCCCCGTCTACCTCTTTCTTCCCCCTCCACTCCTCTACTCTCTCCACCCCTCTCTCCCCCCTCCACCCGGGGTAGATCTACCCGAGCCCAGAGTAGATTACTCTGGCGCGGGGCCCAATTGGGAGAGAGTGGTCCAATTGGCTTAAGGCAAGCCCTGTCCCTCAACTAATGTTGCAAAAAACAAATTATCTGGTCATTATCACATTACTATTGATGGGACCTTGCTGTGCACAAATTGGTTGTTATGCTTCCTCCATTTCAAAGTGATTACATTTTCAACAAAAACGTAATTGACTGTAAAATGTGTTGGTGTGTCCAGAGGTTGCGATAGGCACTGCATAAATGCAATTCTCTGCTTTATTCCAAAATAGTTTCACTACTGAAAAGGTTCCATACAGAGGGACTGCACACAATCCCAGAGAGAACGTAAAAATTCAAAATGGAAAACACCAACAAATTACGAAGACTGAACCATGCCCACTGACAAGAAATGACGGTAATTTATGGTGAGTTACAATTAGAGGCCCTGTCATTTTTGTGTGCTCATGCCAATTAATTAAATCTGTCAAATGAAAAAAACAGTAATGTTCATGTGATAATTAATACAGAGAGAGACAAGTGATCGCAGAAGCAGGATAGCAAGCTGCGATGGTCAGGATAATTCCCCCTCCAAGCATTAGCATAGAAAAAAAAAGGCAAAATTGCCCCATAATAATTGTCGTTACTCTGATCACTCAAGTAGAAGAGGGTTGATTAAAAAATAAAGTCAAGCCTTACTAGCTTAAATATCCAAGTGCAGGAATGATAAAATTGGAGGAGTTTATTCATACCATTAAGCCTGGGAGAACTTAATTGAAAGAAGAGCCGATGCTGGACCTTGACAAGCAGGAGGTCACTGTAATTGCTGCCGGACATATTTAACATTAAGATAATCAGGCCATTAATTACCCTTTGGATCATTAAATCAGCCAGTTGCAAAATGAAATTTCTGCCTCTATTACTCACTTGAGAGACCACGAGGGGGCTTTTAATTTATCAGCGAGCTCGGCTACAAAAGGGCCTCTGCATTCACAAGCAGTATGCCTGTGCGGTGTACCAACTGGCCATGCTTCCTGCTCAAAGAAAATTAAATAGGTAAAATAACCTCTGTTTTCCACATAAACCTGGGGCTAGGTAAATATTGGGAGAGGGGGGGGGGGGAAACAAAGCCTGCGCAGGAGCTTAACAGAAGAATAAACATCTGAAGCTGCTCGCTACTTAAAATTGTAATAGGGAAATCGTCCCTGATTATCAGTACTAATTTGGACCCTGCCAGTAGCTTGTTATGCGGGTTTCTGAGTGACATTTAATTAATTCAATTGCCTGTTAATGAGGGAAGTGACATGTGGGGAGCAGATGCCATCCAAATACAGATGAGGTCCTGGTCAGCCAACTGCAGAGGGTCACCAGTCTTCTTTCCTTCACCAGAGCACCTATTTAAATCTTGAAATTATATTGTGACATATTCTGGAGACATAAATGGTTCAAATGCTTTTGAAGGAAGGAGTCTTTGTTTTTAATCTTATTAGCACCCAGCCCCCTCCACCTCCCAGAAGTTTACTGAAAACAGCTTTATGTTTAAATTCTGAGCCTTGAATTCCTATCCCTCTGTGACTTCCATGCTCCGTACACTATAACCTCCTCCAGCCCCACGATACTTTAAAATATCCAGCCTGTTTGTCTAACACTAATTTCCATTGCGCCACCACTTGTGGTCGTCACTTCCAGTTTCCAAGGAGTAAGCCACTGTACTGATTAACCTCGCCATCTCCCTCCCCTCCTTTAAGAAATTCCTTAAAACCACCTCCTCGCAGCACTGCAGTTTGGGGGAACCATTGCCTCACAGCTCCAGCACCTAAAGTTCAATCCCGGCCTCAGCTGCTACCTGTGTAGAGTTTGCATGTTCTCCCTGTGCCTGTGTGGGTTTCATCCACGGGCTCTGGTTCCCTCCCATATCTCAAAGACATATGGGTTAGTAGGTTAATTGGCCAGTATAAATTGACCCGAGTGTGTGGAGGGGCAGTGGAATTTAGTGGGAGTTAATGAGTATACGGTGTGAATAAAATGGGTTACGGTAGGATTAGTGTAAAAATGAGTGGTTGACGACAGGATATATTCTGTGGTTTGAAGGGCCTGTATGATGCTATGACAGGAAGGTGCACAGGCTCCTTTCGTACTTTTGCTCAACAGCCTGAATTCCTGGATGTTAATCTAGATACCTTATTGTGGAGGGCAAACAAAATCAAAACAAGTGAAGACTTTCAGCAAACATACCATATCTGGGAGCATCTGTCAGAGAGATGAGTGTCGACTAAAAGTATATTTTTACTAGAAGAACTAAAGAGATCTCTCCCAGGATAAAGTGAGAACATTCAATCTGTCTCTGTCCAGATGCTGACCTGCTGTGTACTTCTGTTTTAATATCAGATTCCCAGGTTTTTTTTTATTGCTGATGTGGTAATTGGACTCTTTCACGCTGCCGGGACAATTAATTCCTGTGTGCAGTCTCCCAATGTCACCAGCACTCCGGAATTATATGCATTTTAATTTGACGATGAAAACCAAGGCTTTTGATGAATTTTGCAATTTTTCAAATTACTGAAATATTGTTACGTACACTATTTTCGCATGATGAAGCGCCTTTGATGATTCCCTTTTGCTCTGTGGGTGTTAGAAATACACTGTGTATCAAACATCACAGCAGAGTACAGCACGCATACTAGTTCCACCAAAGATAGACACATAAAGCTGGAGTAACTCAGCAGGTCAGACAGCATCTCTGGAGAAAATAAATAGGTGTTGTTTCTGGTCGAGATCCTTCTTCGACCCAAAACTTCACCTATTCATTTTGTCCAGAACTGCTGTCTGACTCGCTGAGTTACTCCAGCTATTTTGTATCTATCTTCAGTTTAAACCAGCATCTGTAGTTACTTCCTACACATGCTAGTTCCACCACCTGCACACCTTAAGCCATGAATTTCACTCCTGCATCAACTACAAATGTGGAATACTCAGGTCCATCTTGCAAAAGGAGTGGCTTGACCGGATGCTGTCAATCATTGAGTAAAGCTAACCATTTGCTCCATGCTTTGATTCAATCCTATTATTTTGGGCCATGGGTTCACATCAGTTCTATGATACCTACAAATATTTTAAAAATAAGCACCAATACCATCAAATGGACAAGTGTGAAGTGTTGCATTTTGGTAAGTTATCTCAGGGCAGCACTCACTGCACAGTAAATGACAGGTCCTGGAGAGTGTTGTCGACCGGGAAGACCAATGAGTACAAGTACATGGTTTCCTGAAAATGGTGACAGAAGTAGACAGGGTGGTGAAGATGTTTTGCCTTCATTAGACAGGGCAATGAGCACAGCAGTTGGAACTTCAGGTTGAAGCTGTACAAGTCTTGGTGAGATCCCAATTGAAGTATTGAGCACATTACTGGTCACCCAGCTATAAGGATGCCATTAAGCTGGAAAAGTACAGAAAAGATTCATGAGGATGTTACCTGGACTGGAGGGCTTGAGTTATAAAGAGAGTCTGAATCAGCAGGGATTTTTTTCCCCTGGACTGAGAGATGATCTTATATAGGTATATAAAAACATGAGGAGTGTAGATAAGCAGGATGGTCACAGTCCTTTCCCAGTGTAAGGGAGTTTAAAACTAGAGGGCATATGTTTAAGGTAATGGGAAAGATTTTAAAAGGAACCTAACAGAAAAGATTTAAAATGGGACCTGACGGGCAACTTTTTCACACTGGTTTCATGGAACAAGCTGCTAGAGAAAGCTTTTATTTAAAACACTTTTGAACAGGAACATGGGTAAAAAATGTTCAGAGGTATAGACTAAACACAGACAAATGGGACTAATGTGGACAAACATCTTAGTTGGATGGACAAGTTGGGCCAGAGTCTTTTTCTTTGCTGCGTGACTATGATTCTTACCCAGAATCTCCCAGCTCCTTTACCAATTCAAGTTACCCTCATCTTTGTGGTAATGACTCCCAAATTCTTATCACTTTTAACAGAATGACCCAGAGACTTCCTCATTTGTTTACCATAACCACCTCAGCAGTGTCTGTCTGCTTTGATGTCAGACCCTAACCCTGACAGTTTGTGCCAAAAATTAATTCTGACAGAGCCCAGAATTGGTGTTTCTTGTACATCATTGAACCCAGAGTTTGTTTACTGTCTATATAAAATTCCTTGTGTCCTTTCTCCTTTAATGTGACAAACGAAACCCGAGCAGCACTGCCTCCTTCAACACCCAAACCTCATTAGTGTAACAGCTTGAAAGTTAGTGACCCCTTAAATTTCACCAGTTGTCCTTTAGAATTCCAGACCCTACGCACAGATGTCCAGAGCTTACAATGTTCTTTGACATCACTAATGACTCCAGAGTTATTATTGTTAACATAGAAATCCCTAGAGACAATATCTCAAATACTGCCCCCTGTAGTTTGATTCCTTGAAAATAACACATTTATCCGGGACTCCATTTACACTACACGGTGCCGCGGGAAAGCAGGCAGCAGAATCAAGGACCATTCACACCCAAATTATTCCCTCTTCTTCCCTTTCAAAAGTCTGAAGGCATACACCACCAGATTCAAGTACAGCTTCTTTCCGATGTTATCAGAATTTTGAACGAACCACTCATATGATAAGAATGTATTCCCGATCTCCCAATCTCGTTGCGACACTTGCACTTTTTTACAATCTGCACATTTTTTTGTAAATGTAACACTATATACTGCACTTTCGTTGTTTTCTACATTTAAACTACCTGTTGTACTCATGTCTGTTTTGATTGGACTCGTAGATGGTATGACTTAACTGGCTAGCACACAAAACAGTAACCCCATGAGTTCTTGCCTCATGTAGCACTGATCTCTGAAGGTCTCCCCTCTTATATCATATCCTGGTCCCTAAAATTACTGTGGAGAGAATAACTGAGTCCAGTTGAAGGGTCTACACCCGAAATGCCAACAGTCCTTTTTCTTCCACTGAGTTCCCCTAGTAGAGCTCCTTCTCGTTTGTTCCAGATTCTAGCATCTGCAATCTCTTGTGCCTCAACCTAAAATTATTGGCTCCTTTAACAGTCTCACAAACGGTTGGAGCTGCTGTCTCACTTAGCATCCACATCCTCAGCAGGGGTGAGTGCAGCCCCAGAGTGGAAAAGACAAGACTTCCCATCTGCGACCAGGGTCAGTCAGAGGTGCTGAGTTGGTACTCCATCTCAGCATCTCCATGAATTCCTCCCATCACAGAGGATGACCATCAGCCACTTTAGTTCACTTGACGTGGTCAACATTAAGAGGCAGTTACACGTGGTACTGTTCCTGCAGTTTGTGTATGACCCTCACTCTGGCAATGGAGGAGGCCCAGGCCAGAAAGGTCAGTTTGGGAATAGGAAGGAGAGTTGAAATGGTTGGCAACTGGGACATCACGTGGGCATAGGCGGAACGAGCATAAGTGTTCAGCGAAACGGTTGATGAGTCTACGTTTGGTCAGTAAAGAACACGTTGAGAACAGCGGATGTAGTAGATGAGGTTAGAGGAGGTACATGTGAACCTCTGTCGAACCTAAAAGGACTGTCGGAGTGGCGATGGGATGTTGTGTTTAGTGGTGGGATTCCTCCCCTGACTCCATCCATGGGACCACGACACTCCTTTCAGGTTGGACAGAGGTTCGCATGTACCTTCTCTAACCTCATATTTTGCTTGGGTAGCTGACAACCCAACGGTATTAGCATTGAATTCTCTAACTTTAAGTAGCTTCAATCTCATTTCCAAGTTGTTTTACCAGTTCCACAGTTCTCCTCGTTGTTACTCTTGCTATCACACCTCCCCGAGAAAACAATGGACCTAGAAGGAAAGGGCCTGCCAGAGGTCATTTGTGGCTAGCCACGATCGGTCTTGCCTCCAGCTTTTCACTTCACCAGTTGTACTTTCAGTCTGAAGGTCCTGTCGCGAAATGTCATCCATCCTCTTGAGAAGCTGCCTGATCTACTGAGTAACTCCAGCACTTTGTGTCTATCTTTGGTATAAACCAGCATCTGCAGTTCTTTGTTTCTGAATAGATCCTGAGACTGGGCACTGGGCATCCTGTGCTGGCTGATTCAATGTCTGATTCCTCACAGTTTGTCCACCATCTACAAGGCATAAATCAAGATTACAATAGACTACTTTCCATGTGCGGCTTGGCTGAGTACAGCTCTGACAATACTTGCACAGAGTTTGCCTCAATGAGCATAATCTGCTTGTTTGCTACCGATCCACCTCCTGACCATTCACTCCCTCCTGAGAGTGAAGCTCCCACCCACAGAACACAAGGCAGCAATCACCTAGACAATCATCTAGACTTCTTTGACACCGTTTCCCCAAAGCAAAATCTTAACCAACTGAAAGAGGTCAGGAGGGCAGCTCCATTTGCAAGTTATCCTACAAGAAGCATGTCGTCATGACATATCAAGACAATCATGTCAACGCGGTAACAAACCATTCCTTCGCTGTTGCTTGGTCAGCGACACAGAAACCAGCGCACTTACTACAGTTGGCAGGCACTTAAGAGGTTTGCAACATCTTCACTGCCCTGAATATGTAATTATTGCTAATGCCAGCATTTAATGATGGAATAAACAAACCACTGGCCACTGGATTTATGATCATCATTAACATCACAACAAGTTTTACAGTTAATGCCTGCATTAAATCCCACATAGTAATACCTTGAGTTCTTCTCCTCCTTTAGTGTCACATCCAAAATAACAGGTTTATTTAACATCACACAGAGCCCCACTGACTTGTCTCCATTAACAACCTCGCTGGCTGCTGGTATCACTGTCACCTTTAACATCCCACACTGGTATTACAGTGTCACCTTTAACATCCCCCCCGGCTGCTAGCATCAATGTGTTCTTTTACAGAGGATTGGCTGCTCTTAAACATAAATGCTACCCTCATAAATGCTTACCATGTTTTTACTATTTTACACTTTAGGAATAAAATGACCACAGAGATGGTCTTCTCTGACATGCTGAATACTGTGCGATGTCGGAGACCACAGTGATACCAGCAGCTCCCTGTCCCTCTTTCCTCCATTACTCTTGGAGTTACTGCAACCAATGAGTACTGTTTGCTCCAACACTACAAATCCTTATGTTTACCAACATTCCATAACAATTCCAATACTATTATCCCCTCTAAAATTCATTTTGAGTAATGTGTTGATGCACGGAGGTGATGTGAGTATTGGACAAGAGCTGAGAGTGGGATTTTAAGATACGAGCGCAGAAAGAGGTAGCGGTGGGGGGGGGGGGGGGAGCACTGGAGGCAGATAAGAGAAAGAGGAGTCGGAGTTCAGGATAGGTGGAGATTTAGCTGTGGAAGATACTGGAATGCACTGTAGACAGATTGTGGTCAGTGGAGCTGTTGTGGTCTGCGTGCCATCATGAACTCACACCCTAGCATCCAGACTTGTTAGCTTTTCCACTGAGCATTCACATTACTTATCCATTATTATGGTTTCCACAACATTTATAACACAGGATCTAGGACTTAGTGTCTCCTTTAACCAACAGTTAATTACTTTGTTATTGACATTTCTTCCCCAACCTAATTGTTGGATTAGCCAATGTAATACATATCCAATGCTCCAAAAACAGGAGCTGAACTGTCAGAGAAAATTACTAGAGCTTTAAATAAATAAATTCTGGAACAAGCTCATGTTAATGTTGGTAGTATTGATCAAATTTGATCCCAGCTCTCATCAACTCTCAATAAGCAAAGCACAGTATTGAACAGAGGCAGATAAAGGAGAAAAAAAGAGGAAATTTTGCAAAAAAAAGGCGCCGCAGAGAAGTAATGGTCCTGTGTTAAAAGTGGGAAGTCAATAGTCTTTCAGCAGACGCCAGCTTCGATTTGTTACTTTGAGGAAGTTTCAGCCACACTCCGAAGGTTGCTGATAATTGCAGGGAACTATTAACGCCATTTACTGGTGACATTAACTGATTAATGGCAGTGAGCAGGGAGGGGCATGAAGTGGAAGGTCATGGGAACATATCATAATCTAGACAGCGCTAGATCCATCACTTCCCATAACCCACCACCTCCACCATCTAGAAAGACAGGAGCAACAGCTGCAATGGAAACACTGTTGCCTTTAGGTTTTCCAGTCATCCTTGCTTGGAAATGTTATGCGGTTCCTTTATCGCCTCTCAATCAAAATATTGGTTCAAATTCTGGAATTTACTCCCAAACTGCATTGTGGTAGTGCTCTCACATTACTGACTGCAGTTACATTCCTGACGCCAGTTAAATGGCTTGGCCTTAATGTCAAACTTTCATTATTTATTCTGCGGTGGGTGTAATCAGTACGAAGGCTTACTGATTAACATCGAACTATGGCAAGCTGCCATGAAGGTCTGGGACAGGTTGCAGAAACTGCAGAAAGCATAAGGTGAAGTGCAGTGGTTGGACTTCATGTTACTTTGCTGATGTGGAAATACAATAAAAATCAACAACGTCAAGTGTGAATATTAGAGAAGGGAAGTTTTCAGGATTATATGCGATATTCTTCTCCCTGACCCCTTCCCATATCGGTCTCCAAACACACAGGAATAAGCACAGGGAAAACTTGAAGCCAGTAGAATTGTCATTCAATGAGACTCGTGCAAGATAAGGAAGATGCTGTAGAAGGAAAGAAACCTGTTTAACAGTCGTTCCTTCCAATGCATATTACAAAGAGCAAGGTGATATTGGCCAGATAATCTGCTGTTTTAATGTTGATTCTGGCTAGAAGATAGGAGCAAATTCCTCATCTAATTTTCTAAACAATGCCATGACATATTTGAAGTCCACTGTGAGCCCAGGCACAACTATGGATTAGTGCGATTGCTAAAAGATTGGCATTTCCAAGGTGGAATATAAACTGAGAACTTTTGAATGAGAACTGAGCATACAAACACCTAAACTCCAGAGGACATCTCCCTCACTGGAACTGACAAGAGGCTGGATGGTTTAGGCCTGTACATCTTGAGGCTCAGAAGAACTTATTTGAACATGTAAAATCCTAAGGCAGCTTGACAGGGTAGAAGCTGACAAAATGTGTAGGAAGGAACTGCAGATGCTGGTTTAAACTGAAGATAGACACAAAATGCTGAAGTAACAGTGGGACAGGCAGCATCTCTGGCGAGAAGGAAAGGGTGACGCTTCGGGACGAGACCCTTCTTCAGACTGCTGAGATGTTTTAACTGGTGGGAGAATCATGAACAAAGGGATAAAATGCCTTCTTCTCCGGATTTTGTGCGGTCTTTTTCTCCTGTGACTGTTCTTGCATGATCTTCATACTACAAATGTAAGCAATTTGCCAAGCAGAGTCAGGTTAGCCAGCCTGTCACACAGTACCAACAATGTATTATGACAGACATAAAACTCATTGGCATGGTCACAAATTGAAATTTTGGGGTGGTGTTTTCTCTGTGGCTAAAAGACGGCAAACTATCTGAGAGCAAATATTTCCAGGAAGGTAAGTGTAGAAGATTGACATTCTCAGAAACCCACATGAAATGGCATTTACAAGCAGTCACAAGTTTCATTGTTGCTGTTTTGTATCACTACGCGATTGAGTGTAATAAACTCCTCCATCCATCCTGTTCCTTACAAAGTGCTCAAATATCAGGCCAGCAGTCACCAAAATCAGGAGGTGTCACAATAACTAGTTTATTAAACATTGTACCAAAAAAAATTTAGAATTCATAAAGACAATGATATTAAACATGACGGCAGAAAGCCAAAACTTCCATATCTTTCTTTCATAAGACACACTAGACAAGATCCTGAAGATTGAATAAGCCCACGATAGCTCACTTGCTTAACCTCCTCCAAATCTTGCACTGAAATTGGCATGGGAGCAGATTTCAATTCAGCTATCAGGAACAAGATATGATTCCCAGCCTCAATCAGTTGCAGACATGATGAGCTCTTGTAATTGTTCCTCTGCCTATCTGCCTATCCTGCTAGATTTGTGAAGCTTAACAGTCCCCTCATAAAACCTACAATGAAACATAAACCAAACTTTTCCCCAACAGGTATACTAACACACATAGTTAATCTTTCAGCATTATTTTATTGGCAATAGATTTTACTTAAATCACTCACAACTGCAAATAAAAAAAATGCAAGGCTGCAACAAGGTAGCTAGGGAGATGGGGAATACAATTGATCAGTGGTTCCTCCTTATTTAGCCTGCTATATTTGTGTAACAATAGGCACAGCGCCCTCCATAATATTTGGGACAAAGACCCATCATTTATTTATTTGCCTCTGTTTGAGATATGTAATAGAAAAAAAATCACATGTGGTTGAAGTGCACATTGCCAGATTATAATAAAGGCCATTTTTATACATTTTGGTTTCACCATGTAGAAATAACAGCAGTGTTTATACATAGTCCCCCCATTTCAGAGCACTCTAATGTTTGAGACACAGCAATGTCATGTAAATGAAAGTGGTCATGTTTAGTATTTTGTTGCATGTCCTTTGCATGCAATGACTACTTGAAGTGCCAGGCCTGTATTGCAGACATCTTTAGCTATGCTTGTTTTGGGGGCGAGTCCCCTTCTGTTTTCTCTTTGGCATATAAACGGGTTGCTCAATTGGGTTTGGATCGGGTGATTGACTTGGCCACTCAAAAATTGACCATTTTTTAGCTTTGAAAAACTCCTTTGTTGCTTTATTTTTGAAAGCCTAATGTTTGATTGATGTCTATAACAGTTTTATTCTTATTTCTCAGTCTCATAATGGCTGCTTTGACTTTCATTGGCACAACTTTGGTCCTCATGTTGATAAACAGCAATAAAAGTTTCCAAATGTGATGGAAAGACTGGAGGAAAGACTAGGTGCTGAGAACTCTCTTATACCTGCATTATGAGGCAATTAAACACAATTACAAACGCCTGTGAAGCCATGTGTCCCTAACATTATGTTGGGGGGACTGTGTATAAACACAGCTGTAATTTCTACATGGTGAAACCAAATTGTATAAACATGTATTTTAATAAAGTCTGACAATATGCACTTTAACCACATGTGATTTGTTCTATTATAAATCTCAAATTGTGGAGTACAGAGGTAAATACATAAATGATGGGTTGTCCCAAACATTATGTAGGGCACTGTATAATAACACACTCAGTTCATCTGTCTGAATTCTTCTGTTGGAAATAGATTGCACTTAAATCAGGGGTACACAAAAGGCTGGAGAAACTCAGTGGGTGCAGCAGCATGTAAGGAGCGAAGGAGATAGGCGACGTTTCGGGTCGAGACCCTTCTTCAGACTTAAATCAATTGGACATATTCCAGTCTGAAATCTAGACAAATATTTTTGCCAATTTGACCACAATCCTGCTGTAGTAAGCCATCCTTTCTCCCCTGACCAATTGACCAGTAGTCTGTACCGTAACAGCCTACTTTGCACTTACTTGCCATCCTTCACACAGTGAAGTATCCCAAGGCATTTCTTGGAAGTTTCAACAAACAACCATCAGCATCAAGCCACTAAATCAGACAATGTGATCAGGTGATAAAACTTAAGAGCTTTATCCAAATGCTTGAAGTAACAAAGTACTGGTGATGGGAGAGACTGTAAAATTAAAAGAGTGAAACAGCCGTCTGCAGACAAATGGCCCAGAGGAGAGTTCCAGCAACTATCTCAATGAAGAGCAACATGTTTTACCTTGTGGAATCCGGCGAGGGTTTGGTGCGTCCCTGAGCACTTCCTTCCCAGATGCCGTTCGCCATTTCATTCCCAATAGACGACATCACTCGGATCAGTTCCACGGGCCAATCGTCAAGATCGAGAGAGCGGACACGTGACAGGTGGGTGCCAAGATTGCGGTGGATACCTGAGCATTCAATGCAAATGAGGGCTCCAAGGTTCAAACTGGCCCAGTCCGGATCTGAAATCATCAAAACAGTAAATTAAACTTTTCTGATTGATCATCGCTCATCATTGGATATATTGCCCCCTCAATCAATTTATCCACTTTTGGCATTCCTCTGTTATAACGCTTTTGTGTTTGAACACTAGGCCTGATGACCCTTGCGAAGGTTGCTGCGGTATAGTGACAATAAATGCATCGCTAAGGTCCAACTGCAAACATTCTTTCACCTCTGTCTGGTCCTTTGTGCTTAAGTCAACTTTTGGGCCTAGGTTATCATTAAATGAAGGGCATTCTGCCTGAATATAATCCCCAACAGAACTGACCATGGGTTGCTGTTCAGATTTACATGCTTGGTGAACGCACATGGGACCGATTCTCAGGATCGGGAACGATCTGAAAGTTTACAGGAATGCAATCATGGATATGGAGGAAGAAGGAAAGCTGGGGTTCTTCTCTGAAATACAGAAAAGGTTAATGGGAGATTTAATAGAGGGATTTATGAGGGACTTCGACTGCAAAAAGGAAGAAACTATCTCCACAACCAGAAGGGCCAGTAGCACAAGCGCAGATTTAAGGTAATTGGCGAAAAGGTCAGGGGGAAGATGAGGAGACTTTTCTTTCAAGTCGATGTTTTCTATCTATCTGGAATATGCGGCTTGAAATGGTGGTAAAAGCAGGTTCGATAATAACCTTCTATGGGGATTTGAATCTGAACAAAAAAAAGGCAACATTTGTAGGTCTTTGGGGAAAGAGTTGGGGAGTGAGACTAATTGAATTGCTGTTTCAAACACGCTGCAAAGGCATGATGAGTTCATGGCCACCTCCTGTGCCATTTTATTTTATGGTTCTATCCTAGAAATTTGTGTTTGTCTGGTGAGAACTGGCACAGGGATGAAGAACAGAAGCAGTATTAGAGAGGAAATGCCATTTCATCACTTACTTAGCGCTTCACAGTCCACGCAATGAGAGTTCCCCCGAATGTTTCTGATTGACTGAAGGGCAATGGCTTCATTCTGGCTTGTCAATCGTGACTATAAAATGAAAATAATGAGATAGTAAACAAAACTCATTAATAAATGTAAGCAGGCAGATTCAATGTTGATGCTCTTGAGGAAGCATTATTAAACATTTTGCTACCACTTTCCTATGGATCGTTTGCACAATATTATTCCCCTCTCCTTCTCCTAAGGACGGACATCCCTTATCAACTGACATTCATTGCTGACACCAAAGATAGTTCCACCTGTTAAGAATGGATGAGGAGGGAAAGGGGAAGGGGGGGGGGGGGGCGGCGGGGGTAATGAGTAGATAAGTGGAACCATCAATGGGGCAACTTATACTCTAATTTTCCCCCATCTGTTTGCCCTCTGGGAAGCACTTGGTTGAAAATCAACGGCTCCTTTGAAGAAAGGCCTTCAGAACCGTTAGTAATTATTCACAAAAGAAAACAGAAGCTCTAAGTATGGTGCACTGCACCTTGAAACTGAGCCATTAATGAAGCAGCCCACTCAAAATGTATACTATATTCAGGAGAATTAGACACCTATGGAATAAATGAAAATAATGTATAAACCTTTGCCTCGCAATCGCGATTATCAAAGTGTTAAATCTTTTCTCATCAAGAACAGACGAAGAAGCAAAACATTGAAGATTTACAGTAGAGTACATGTTTATCATAATCAAGAGGTCGAGAGAAATATGTAAAAGCTATTTTTGTGAGCGAATGAAGCATTTTCGCACAACCTAACGCTAGATCATTCAGCTATTATGGCAGGAAGCATTTATTCACGTGGGCAGGTAGAAATCTGCAGTAATTTCCCCCCAAAAGCTTTCAATACTGTGATCTACTGAAGACTTCAAAACGGGGATTGGTAGATTTCTGTAAGGTCATCGTACTAAGGGTCACATCACAGCAGGTAGCTGGATCAACCACGATCTCAGGGAAGAGCAGACCAGGCCCATGAGGCTGAATGGCCTCGACCCATCAAGAAATAACTGAGATTTCATTTTCTGTGTCCTCTATTAATGCTGAAATTATTTTTTACCATCACTGTGCTCTCTACTGCTGAACAACCCACATGAATTATCGACTTCTACAATCCATTACACTTAAACTCACTGCAAACGCTCTCAAGAACCTTAAGTCAGAGAGATTTACAGCATGGAAACAGGCCCTTTGGCAAATCCTGCCCATACTGGCCTAGTTGTTTACTGAACTAGTCTCACTTTCCTGTATTTGGCCCAAATTACTCCAAACATTTCCAATACATTTATCTGAATTAATATATTTTCAGTTGTATTTGTACCTGCCTCTATGCTTCTTTTGGCAGATTGTTTTCTGCGTCCACCACTGTGTTGCCCAATAGGTCCCTTTTAAACCTCTCCGCCCTCAACTAAAACCTATAATGTTTAATTTTAAACTCCCCTTCCCTGGGAAAAAGACTGTGACCATTCACCTTATCTATGTCCCTCATGATATACTTCCATAAGGTAGACTCTCAGCTCTCCTAAGTTCTACAGCAAGAAAGTCCGAGTGTATCCATGTAACTTAAGTCGACCAACCCCAGTAACATCCTTGTGAATCTTGTCTGCACCCTTTCCAGCTTAATATCCTTCCTATAGCTGGGTGACCAAAACTGCACACAGCACTCAAACTGTGGTCTCATCACTGGAAGCATGAACGACGTACACAATGGGAATAGTGTTGTGGAAAGGCAAGGCTGCTTTAGTCCTGATGACTATTGGCCTTAATGCACCTAATAAGCTAATTCAAAATCTTTGTAGCATTTACCATGGGAGCCACACTAACAGGATTGTTAATCATTAATGCTCCAAAAGTTAACAAAAGAAAGCTGAGCTTTTCTTATGCTGCAGTTTCAATGCTAAGTTTAACATCAACTTTTACTGTACATTGATCCATTACAAGTTTCCTATTAAGTCTTAGAAAAGCTTTACTTCTCCCCACCCCACTTCCCTCTCCCAAATTAGAGCTTCATTCCATATTGGATGCAACCACACCAAATGGCATGTTGTTAGAGATTAAACATAGATGTTTAAATTTAAACAGCCACAAGCAGACTATCCATTTAATATAATGGAATTCTATTCAACTATTATGACGATGGGTTGTCAGTACCACAGATAAGACGGAGAAAACATTTAAAAAAAAGAAGCTGATAAGGTATATGTTTTGTCTAAGCACCATTGCAGAGAGGAGCTTGGGAAGGTACCTTGTTCTTGCTGCTCTCGCACGACTGTAAACTGGCCAAAATCTGACTTTCAACTGCTTGGACCCACGCGTCCCTCTCCTCGTAAGAAGTCGCTTCGAAGTGCCACGTCTGCCCCGTGAGTGAGACAATTATGAATTCAAAATTCTCTTCTTGCTCTGCAGAGGAAACAAAAGGAAAGTCTGAACAAGTGGAGAACTTGGTTTGGGGGTTGGGTACATCTGCCTCTGCCCAAGGTCCCTTTTTGTAACTCACTTCAATCTACTTTACTTATGAGTGACTTCAGAACATGCGAAGATCAGAAGGGAAATGCTGAGGAGCCGTCCATTAACAAGGGGTGTTAGAGACAAGCAGCCAAAGAGTTAAAGATATCTGTCAATGTGACTAGAGTCTATAAATGAAATGTAACCATTGAAATTTTACTGGCTGACGGGTCTAACGTGTGTGTATTCAATTATTTTGAGAACAGAAGTTAAACGGTTAAAGAAAATGGTTTACATTTGGAAGCGATTACTGGTAGGAGAAAATTGACCACTGTTTTTTCATCAGCTATAACAGAGACAACAGATGCATAATTAGGAATTACTGGTATCATTCAGAAAACAGATTTGAAAAGCTGCCTGGTTTCAAAGGAAGTTTTTTGCAACCTGATAGCCAGCATTAAAGGGCATCAAAAGATTATTCACTCCTGCTTATAATTTAAAAAAAAAGTCACATAGCATCTGGATAATCATCCACTGCAAAGAGAAGTAACAAAATTGAGTAAAGTTTGGTTAATTGAACGAAGGTCAGTGAGTTTCCCTATTCTATTTTGGGCTCTGTGGGAATTTCTAACTTTCTGTCCAACATATTTAAGAAGGCATTAGACATGATGCAAAAAAACATTCATGTTGCCAGAATTGAGAGGGTATAACTAAGAAATAGTTCTATTTAAATGATAAATGGGGCTCTTTTCATTATTGAGTAGTGACCCAATGAGAATCAATCACGTGGGTATGTTTCCACAGCCACCAGTCAGGGCATTGAGTATAAAAGGGTCTCGACCCGAAACGTCACCCAAACTTCTCTCCAGAGATGCTGCTTGTCCCGCTGAGTTACTGCAGTTTTTTGTGTCTATCATTGAGTATAAAAGTTTGGAGGTCACGTTGCAGTTGGATAAAACTATGGTTAGGCCATGTTTGGAGCACTGTGTGCAGTTCTGAATGTGGAGGCTGTGGAGAGGGTGCTAGAGAGGATAGAGCCCATTACCTATGATGAAAGGTTGGACAATAAAGCAGATAGATGGTAGAAAAGGCATTTGACATACATGCCTTCATCAGTCAGAGCATTAGTACAGGAGTTGAGACACTGTGCTGCAAATGTACAAGTTGTTGATGAGACAACATTTGGTGTATTGTGTGTGGTTCACGTCACCCAGGTCATTAAGCTGGAAAGGGTGCAGATAAGATTGACAAGGATGTTACTAGGACTGGACGGCTTGAGTTTTAAGGAAAGGCTAGATAGTTAGGTCTTTTGTCTCTGATGCAAGGTTGAGAGATAACGTTATGGAGATTTATAAAAGGATGAAAGGTACAGATAAAGTGGTTAGTCACAGTCTTTTTC
Source organism: Raja brachyura (assembly GCA_963514005.1). The sequence continues at coordinate 42,604,028 of OY740787.1, read as the reverse complement.
TAAGGGTACGGAAGTCCAAAACTAGAGGGCATAGAATAAAATGCGAGGAAAGAAACATGAAAGGTCGTAAGGGGGGACTTTTCCACACACATGGTGGTGGATACATGGGACTTGCTGACACAGGAAGCTGTAGAGGTGGGAACAACTGCAATCTTTAAAATACATTTGGGCAGGTACATGGATAGAGAAGGTTTTGAGGGTATAGGGCAAATGCAAACAAATGGGACTAGCTTGGATAGAGATCTTGGCTGTCATGGTCATGTTGGACCGAAAGGCCTGTTTCAGTGCTCTATGACTCAATTAACGGATTGTTATCTGTGGAATATTGAAGGCTGAGAGGGCAAACTGATAGAAATATGCATAATTATTAGAGGCATGGGTGGAATAGAAAGTCAAAACTTTCTTTCAGGGTGAAAATGCCAAATACTAGTTTTAAGGTGAGAGATGGAAAGTTTAAACAGGATTTGTGAGACAGGTTTGTCTTATGCAGAGTATGGTGGGTGCCTGTTTCGCACTACTTGGGATGGTGGTAGAAGATGTGATGGTAATGTTTCATAGACATTTAGACATGTGAACAGGCAGGGAATGGAGGGATATGGGCCAAGCGCATTCAGATGGAATTAGTTTAGAATGCATCGTTCAGCACCGACATGTGTGATCAATGGGCCTATTCCTGTGCTATACTGTTCAATTATCAATATTTCACTGCGATGGTAGAACAAAGCAAAGGGGCATAGTTGCTAATAAATCTACAAGGACCCTCAGGAGGAACTGCTCAATTCAGGGAGTAGTGAGAATGAACCACCTACTGAGTGGTTCAAGTGAATAGTGCGGAGAAGACATCTGGGTAGGAGGGAGAAAAATACAGCAAGCGATGGTAGTAGTGATGGACTAAGTAGCGTGGCTGGGAAAGCACCAACGTCTGCCAAAAGCCTATCTCTATGCTGTTAAATTCTGTCCGCACTCACAGAGGTGTGGGCACATACCAGAGGGCAGTGCTTTGGATAATTAGAGAAAGCAACAGGTATACATTCAGGATATAAGGGACACAATATAGTGTTGTTGAATGTCAGAGCTGTGAAATGTTTCTGCCCAAATGTTACAGAAATTATTGATGCAGGAATTATCAAACCATTTGGAATACATAACATTTTTTTGAGCAAAGGACTGTGAGCAAACGCTGGCCTTTGAAATCGCACAGTTACAATGGAAGCTCAGTCACTTGCTGCCAACTCCACAGTTTACAGTACAGATTCAATCATTTATTCATATGCCAATTGATAAAATATTATACTGTATAATATTATATATATATTATAAAGCCAGCCTGAATCAATTATTGATAAAGCAACAAAATCCTCACTTTGAAATGCAGGTTTACACGAAACGACACACTGTGGGCCTCAGGCTCTGTTCAATGTGGTGGAGTTTTGCATCCGAACATCAGAAATTCCAAGGAAATCTAATGACCATCGGAAAATTATTAAATTAAATCTACTGCAGAAGAACCCTTAAGAGGGCATGGGCTTATGATTATCTGATCCAGTTGTGTTCCATTTAAAGTGACAACATTACCCATTACAGCTGACTTACTGGAATGTGACCAGCTTTGCATTGTGTATACTATGCATGATTCCAGGACTACATGTTCGAGCTTTGAAATGGATTTCGGGCAGTTGAATAAATTGACCTCCTGACATTTTGTATAAGGAGAAAAAACAACCTAATTTATAATTTTCGTGTACAAATGGAAAATTCAATCTTCTATTAAACAAACGTGTGATTGCTACCTTCGCTGAAAGCATTTCAAGTCAATTTATGAACTTTGACTCAGCTGACCTTCAGCGGCACGGAATAACAGGCATAGACTATAAAGCATTCGCACATGCAAATGACCTAGCATGCACCAAGCTCTGGATTGGAGCTTAACCACAAAGAGCATTACAGGCAATGTTTCGCAAAACAAATTAAATACTGTACTTAAATGTCACAGCACACGATTGTATTTTGCTACAGATCATTACACCTGCTACTTGCACCTTAAACTGCAATAACTTGGAAAATATTACATTGAATACCAACATGTGCAGAAGTCGGGGTTGGGGGTGGGGTAGGGAGAATGGGAAAGGGTTTCTTGAAGTAATTTCAGCATCACTATTCTACAGCTGGAGGGAAAGGTCAAAATTTAAGTAAAGAAAAAAGGAACATGTATGACTTAAATGGAGCAGTTAAATAAAGCTTAAAAAAGAAATATAAACAAAATCAAAGTCCACGCAAGTGGGCAAGTTATATTCCAACCAAGCTTTCAGTAAGCTGGTCGGTATTAAGTTTGTGTTCCCCTTGAATTCATTACCTTCTGTGTTGGTGCTTGTGCTGCTGCTGCTGTATATATTTCGCAAGCTACCTACACGGTTTAGTTTCCAGGCTTTACGCTTGGCTGCGTCCAGGGAGCAGAGGGAGAGAGACAAAATGGAGAGAGAAAGAGAGAGAGAGAGAGGTGTCAAAAGTACAGTAAGAAAGTAGGTGACTAGCAGGGGGGAGGGAGTCTTGCTCAACCTCACGCTGTGAGCAGGAGCGAGCGCACTCCATTGCTCCACTTCTGCCTCTCAAACTCAGGGCCCTTGGTTTTGACAAGACAAGACTTAAATAGAGGCTGTGTTCAAGCAATAAATTTTAGTTTGTTGTAACTTTTCAGCCAATCTCCCCACGTGTTACCAGCAAGACTGAGCTAAATCGTGCAGTCACAACTATATCAAGATATGAACTTAAGAAATAAATCAAAAATTGTGACAGTTATTTTATTGAACACAAAGATGTTCTTAGAAATATTATATCTAGCATAGTAATAACGTACAATAGTTGACAGTTAGGTAAATTAAAATAGGACAATTTAAAGTGGACGTTGTAAAGCAGAAAGTGTTAGAAAAACTTAGTACCTCAGGAGGTAACCGTAGAGAGTGAAGCAGTTACGATTACAGTTTGTATCCAAACCAACCTGACGTCAACTCTTTCTCTCTAAAGAATTCATCTGTTTCCACAATTTTCTGCCTTTATTCCAATTTTTATTCAATTGAGTTCAACTATCATGACCAAAGAAATTAAACAAGACAATCCAAAATATCACCTTTTCTCTCTTTCTGACTTCAGGGCCAGTGAAGAACCATTTACAGCCAGGATTGGATCCTGTCTCTGACTCCTGACAATGTTCTTCTTTTCAAGCATTTAACACATTGTCTAAAAGTTGTTATGGAATCTGCTTCTACCACGGTTTCTGGAAGTAATTTCCAAACTAATCTCTGTGTCAAGAAATATTCTTTTATCTCCGATTTGTTTTTGCCAATTATCTTAAACTTGTGCTTTCATAGTTTTGTTAACTGATGCTGCTAATAAAGCCATTGTCTTTCTCTTTTCCAAAAGAGTTCATCATTTTACCATAACCTTCTCTCAAGAGAATGACGCCAGTTTTTCTAATTTTCAAGGTCAAAGAGGTCAAACCGAGGAAAGGAAATAGAAAAGACATAAAGACAGATGAACAGAAATCCAACAAGACAGTTTAAATTCATTTCTAGGCCTTAGTTTTGGAAAGGCCGGTGTTTAATGCCCATTCCTAACTGTCCCTCAGAAGGTAGTAGTGAGCTGCCTTCTTGCACTGCTGCATTTCCTTTGGTGAAAATGGTTCCACACAGCTGTTGAAAATGGATTTCCAGAGTTGGACCTAGAGATAATGAAAGACTGGTAACATATTTCCGAGAGACAGATCTGGAAACAGAATCTTTGGCCCACTGAGTCCACATCAAATGTCTAATTACAATTGTCCTTATTAATTCCTTATTAGTTCCATTTTTTATTCTCCCACATCCTTATCAACTCCCCCCCCACCATTCACTACTCACTACTAGCCATTTACAGTAGCCAATTGAGCCAATTATCAACCTGCATGTTTTTGTGATGTGGGAGGAGACTGGAACACTTGTGGTCACAAGGAGCACCTGCAAGTTCAGGATTGAAACTGGGTGTCTGGCACTGTGAAGCAGTGGCTCTACAAGCTCTACTGAATTGAACAATTCCTGTGGTGATGTTCTGGGATAGGCATGACTGGCCTCCAACAGCTGCATGCATTTCCCCCAGTGCATGGTATGACTACAATCAGTGAAGACTTTTCCCTTTGATGCCCATGGACTGCAGCTCTGCCAAGGCTCCTTGCTGCCACACTAGATCAAGTGCAGTCATCCAGCTCAACTCCAGACTTCTGCTCTTTGATTGACAATAGACAATGGACAATAGGTGCAGGTGTAGGCCATTCGGCCCTTCAAGCCAGCACCGCCATTCAATGTGATCATGGCTGATCATCCCCAATCAGTACCCCGTTCCTGCCTTCTCCTCATATCCCCTGACTCTGCTATTTTTAAGAGCCCTATCTAGCTCTCACCTCCACCGCCCTCTGAGGCAGAGAATTCCACAGACTCACTACTCTCTGTGAGAAAAAGTGTTTCCTCGTCTCTATTCTAAATGGCTTACTCCCTATTCTTAAAAAACAGAGGCCCCTGATTCTGGACTCCCCCAACATCGGGAACATGTTTTCTGCCTCTAGCGTGTCCAAGCCCTTAACAATCTTATATGCATCAATGAGATACCCTCTCATCCTTCTAAACTCCAGAGTGTACAAGCCCAGCTGCTCCATTCTCTCAGAATATGACAGTCCCGCCATCCCGGGAATTAACCTTGTAACGAGGTGCTAACGAGGTGAGCCGAGTAGTCCTGGCCAATCCTTAAGGGCCTTACGTGTCCTTGGCACGCAAATTACGCGACCTCGTGGTCGCGTTGAGCGGAGACGGTCGAGCGAAGGTCGGGCGCGATTACATGCGTACACACAGCCGTCTGGAGCGCGTGACGTCATTTGAAGATGGACACGAAGCTGGAGTAACTCAGCGGGACCAGCAGCATCTCTGGAGAGAAGGAATGGGTGACGTTTCATGTCGAGACACTTCTTCAGTCTGAAAAGATGGGTCTTGACCCGAAACGTTACCCATCGTGTCTCCCCAGAGATGCTGCCGGTGCCGCTGAGTTACTCCTGCATTTTGTGTCTATCTTCAATTTTCTTGGCTCCGCTCTGGGAGTAGAAGTGGGGGCGGATCCGGACCGCAATGGCCGTGAGCCCCAGGCCGAGTTCGGCGATCGTTTGCCTGCTTCTGCTGCTGTTGAAGGTGAGACATTGCGTCACGCCAGGGTCTTGGGCCTGTCCCACTTTGGCCGTCAGTTCCGCGACAGGCCGTTGGCGGGCGAAGATTTCGTTCACTGCAAGAATTTTGGATGTCGGGACTGGCGCCGCACAACTCCATACTCCTCCGCCCTTCAAAGTGGGACCGGCCCCGCGCAGCCACACGGTGCCCGTAGGCCTCAAGCGACCACGAGGTCGCGTAATTTGCGAGCCAAGGACGCGTAAGTGGGACAGGCCCTTAACCCAACCTCTGTTGAGGAGCCAAACCGACCGAACAGTAGCAGTGATTGATTACCCAAATGTAGAGTTCAAATGAGCAAAACAATGACAAGAAAGAGACTGGCCTCCACAATGCAAGCAAATGTACCAGAGACTATCAACTGGATCAGTCTTATTTTAAAACTAAACAAGAGGCTTGATCAGATCGTGCCAGAGACTTGGATGTTGATGCAAAGCCGGGATTTATTGCCTGATCAAGGGGCTGAGCAGGCCAGATTGTTTGGCTGATCAGTATCAACACATTGGTGGGTAAAGATAAGCTGAAGATGACTACTTTCTCTAACTGGAGGACATCAGCGAGCAAGATGTTTCATTTAAAACAAATTATATACATGTAGAAGCAAAACACGTACATCTGGATCAATTGTCAGTTTAACCACGATGCTATGTATCCAAAAATAATCCCTAAGGTTGCAGAATTACCTGATCAGTACCAGAAGTAGAGTTGGGTTGAATATAGAACAAAACAAAATACTAAATTATAAAGACTATCTCAAAAAGTCTAAACTATGTCGAGGAACTCATTAAGTTACAAAGATTGTGCAAATTAAACATATGAGATATGTGGTCGCCATAATGATTTGAAAAGGATAAGATATTTCCTAAATTGTGATAAACTAGAAGAAATCTGGTATCGAAAAGGTGACGGTCCAAACAGACACGGGGAGGGGAGACCATGCAGTGGATCAGCACAAGGTCATGGGGTGGCAAAGAACATACCAGGTAATCAAAACTCTCATGCAATTCTGGCTTCTACATCCAGACGATTGGAGGACAAGGACACAAAATTATGCTGCACCTGTACTTGGACCAAATGGGGATACTGTAAATAGCCTGGGCACTGTACCTTAGGAAGAATCAGGAAAATAGGAGACGGGCCATTTTGTCCCTTAAATGTACTTTGTCATTCACTGCCATTGTGGCTGATTCTCCATCTCAATGCCATATACCTACTCTCCCTTTAGCTATTGATTACTTTTGCATCTACCTATTTATTTTTTCCTTAAACATATTCAGCAACTTGGACTCTACTGCCCTCTGTGGTACTGAATTTTATAGGTTCATCCGAATTAAGAAATGTCTCCGCAACTCAGTATAAATGCCATGGGATTTTAAGCAAAGATCCTTTGATTTTAAGTGCTTGTCTAGACACTTCAAAGGTAAAGAGACCAAAACTGCATACAATTCTCCACATGTGGTCCCACTAAGGTCCTGTGAGATGTCCTTGCTCCTGCACTCATATCTATTTGCAATAACTGCCAAAATGCCCTTTGCTTTCTGAACTGCTTGCTGCACCTGACACATTTGCTTTCAGTAACTCGCGTACCAGGACACCTTTGTACATCTTTGTGCATTCACATTTTCCTCTCTACCCTCATTTACAAAACAGGTGGATCTGCCATATATTTGTACATTTACTCAATCCGTCTTGAATCCTCTGCATTTTCCTCACAACTCCCACTCAGTTTTGTGCTGACAGCAAATTTACATTTTGTTCCCTCAATCAAATCATTGACATACATTGTGAATGGTTAGGTCAGGAGCTCTGATCCCTGGATAACCTCATACTCACCACCTGCCACCTTGATAAAGACCCATTCATTCCCACTCAGCTTCCTGTCTGTCGACCAATTTTCAATCCATGCCATGTATGACCCCAAGACCATATCCGTTAACTTGATGGTGCATTAGCCAGAGTGATACAGTGTGGAAACAGGCCCTTTGGCCCAATGTACCCACACCAGCCTCTTAGTACTTTATCAAGAGGATTTTAAATACATAAGTGGGACCAATGCCTCATAGCACAGTGTCAATCCTGACCTTTGGAGCTGTCTACGTGGTGTGTGTATTCTCCATTTTACTGCACGTGTTTCTCTTGGGTGCTCTGTTTTTTTTCTCATACCGACATGCAGGTTGGCCACTGCTATCTGTTGATGAGAATTTGGGGAGAATAAAATGGGATTACTGTGGGATTCGTGGGAATAGGTTCCTCATAGCTGGCATGGACTCGGTGGGCCAAAGGGCCTATTTCCATGCTATGTAATTCTAGGACCTGGTTCTCCCCATAATCTATTCAAGTAAATACTCAAAATATTCTCAGAAGTATAATGTAGATTTAGCAGAATTCGGATGCATTGGAGACAATTGTAAACCCTACATGATTTTGTTGTCCAGGCTGCCTTATTGTTTTGGACACTTTCAAACACTGAGAAGCTGGCAACTGCAGCATCCCATATCACTGATTTTTCCAAGTTACTGTGCTAACCCGTACAGAAGCTCGCCGGGAACATGATGGAATACCTGTCTGGATGACTGCAACTCCCACAAGATTTAAGAAGCTTTGACACCATCCAGCTACCTACTCATTCTCCCCTCCACCCCCCCCCCCCTCCCACCCCTCCAGGTGTACAGGGCTTGCAGGAAGTAGCACCTACAAAAGGCTATTTGCCTAGGCTATTCTGACACCTTCCAAGCCCACAGCCACCATGGACAAGGGCTTCTGGCATAAGGAAGCGCAGCCATTTGCTCCACTATGAGTAGAGCACCATTCTGACTTGGAAATATTCTGCTCTTCCTTTGTTATCGATGCATCCAAATTGTGGAACTCCCTGCCCAACAACACTGTGGGATTCACCCCACCAGATGTACGGCAGAGGGTCAAGAAGGCAGCTCGCCAACACCTCTCAAGAGTAATTAGGGATGGGCAATACATCCTGGGCTTATCAGTGAGACCAGCAAAGAAGTAAAAACACCTCATTAACACAACAGCATTTATGCTCCTAAATTCAGGTTCCATGTTAAACTGGATTAATTTAGCTTTTCATAGAAAGGTGCTTTAGTATTTTTTATAAAGTAGGCTGAAGACTGTTTAGATGGGTCTGAATGGGAATTTAATACAATTTCATCAGGGAAACAATGGGTGGCCTTTTGGTATAAATGCGAAAAAGTTATTTTTAAATAAGAATGAAAAGTATAAAAATGTTTATTCTGATTGACTGTCAGAATATAATGTCACTCCGATGACATGTCGCACTTTCCTATACTTGGAAATGTGTCTTAAATTTTAATCTTTGCATCTGACATGCATCTTTTCTTCTGCGCCAGTGTTGTTAATTCACCTGCTTTTACTGTTACCTCTGTGAATGCACACAATTTTGTGATTAATTTTATATACCATCCAGAGAATTTGCAATCATAACTAAATATGATTGTTTTGATATTACATCATAGGAGAAATGTACTACTTCAATCGAGTCATTTAACGAAACAGCACTGAAACAGGCCCTTCAGCCCACCGTCCATGTTAACCTTCAAGCACCCATTTATACTAATCCTGCTCTAAATCTCTTAATTCTTTCCATATTTCCAGTAATTCTCCCTGGATTCTAACACTCGCCTGCACACTTGGATCAATTACCAGTGACCAATCAACAACCAGTTGGTCAGTAAGACTTCCTTTGTCGTATAACATCCGGGGGAAAGCTGTGCGGTTATAGGGAGAACCTGCAAACATCACACAGACATCATCCGAGGTTATAATCAAACCTGGATCTCTGATGCTGTGAGGCAGTGCTGCTACCAGCTGTGCCAGTGTACCACATTATTTTACAGAAATGTACAAATGGACAACTTAGAGTCATGGAATCGTACAGCACGGAAACAGGCCTTTAGCCCAACCCTGACCAAGAAACCCCATCTAATCCCATCTAACCCCACTTGCTCATATTTGGCCCATGTCTCTAAACCTTTCCTACCTATGTACCTGACCAAGTGTCAAGTAGAGCAGGGTGTTTCTAAGGAGACTTTGGAAACCTGGTGAGTAGTGACAGGGAGGTTTGAACAAGCACTGTCCTACAGGGATTAGTCACAATTATCTTCATGCCCACTGCATTACCTCCAATCTCACTCCAACCTCTTCCCCCATTAGCATCACAACTTCTCACAGAAGGGATGACAAGGTTGTGAAATCAATACAATATGGTCAGACCAACCCAGCAACCAAGTCACAAATCAGCATTGAATGGTGGATGGAAGAAGTCTAACCACAAGCAACAGTGATGAACTGATTTCCCATATCCATCAGGATTACAAAGGTTAAGATACGGGAAGAGATTACTCAGCTACTGGTGCACCACTGAAGGATGTTTCATTGGCATCTCCAAAGTGAAGTTAGGTAATCCAGCCTGGATTGTGCTACATAACAGATATCTATGCAAAACGTGGGTGACACCAAGACCAGACTGATCAATGGTAGAGCCCCCCCACCCCCACCAATATCACATTTCATTAGCATTCATGGTCTCAATTGTACTCGACTAATTTTGACATAGTGCCAGATTCTGTAGATTTCCAGCAGAAAGCAAAATAGGCGATTTTCCTCAGCATTTGGATTATTTCCCTGCGTGAGTAGACAATTTATAACAGGTACGTGAACCTGTTGCTTTTCGCAGTCTAATCTATTGCCTGCAATGGGACATGGCAGGATAGCAAGCTGCCACATTTTGGAAACTGCACCCATCCTAAAAGTGGTCACAGTCATAAAAAACCATTTGTAGAAAAAATAGTGTCTGACGCACAAAAGAAAAGTTCACTACATTATTTTTACTTTAATTTTCCGCTTGCCTTTGCAGGGAATGGTTACCCACGTTAAGACAGAGTTTCATTGATACTGGCCATCCTCTAGTATCTTGCTGAAATGGCAAATCTTTCAAGCAGGTCTAATCAGCGTGCATTGGCAGGTTATTTGATTGTTGGAATATCACATCAAGGCTCTTAATAAAACATCCATTTGGAGGAAAAATGATGACCCAACAGAAATCAACTGATAAGGAGTTCTACTTCAGTGCATCGATTCTCTATCATTCACAAGTCGACAATCTACCGGTTTAAACAGGACAACAGCAGTTTTGCACATGTAGATTCTGAATGCATCTCGTCACTTTTATTATATATGAAAAGTAAATTACTTGCTTCCATTGATGTTTCTGAGAGATGTTACATCTAGATTTTTTTGCTTTTTACCTGCACATATAAACTAAAGTGCTGAGTTCTAGTTACTCCATAGGAGTACATATACCTTTGCATAAGCCCTTCCTATAATATGTTATCAAACATTACAGGCATAGCAAATAGGGGCTAAATCATTAGGATTCCACAGGTTACATTGCCATTTATTTACTTACCTACTATGACATTGGAGTTAATTTTGCCCAGCAGAGCAAATCCTATTCCCCTGTATCCCTGCAACTTATTCTTGCTCACGTGTCTATCAACTACACAAATCTTTTTACTGCTTATCTACACTGACTAATCTACCAACCCAAACATCTTTGGGACGCGAAGGTAAACAGAGGACCTGGAGGAAACCCATGTGGTCACAGGAAGAACAAGCAAACTTGAAGCAGATTGATTACTCATAAGACAGCAGGTTGTGTTGCTTAGAATTTTGTCAGCTAATGGTGACAAGAGCAAAGTTGAAGGGAACTCGGGTTGATGGAGACAAATTATTGCATTTTCATGTTATATTTTTCCTCTGAGAGCAGTCCCATCAATTCCTTGCTCCAACTTATTTCCTTGTAACATATTCTGTCTCACTTGCCCATTTGCAAATCAATGGTTCACCTGACTACTCTGAGAATATCTTACAGTATCTAAATAAGTTATCAACCATCATGTTTTTGTGATGCAGGAGGAAACCTATCACAGGTACAGGGAGATAGACACAAAAAGCTGGAGTAACTCAGCGGGACAGGCAGCATCTCTGATGGGAAGGAATGGGATGCATCGTCAGAGATACTGCCTGTTCCACTGGGTTACTCCAGCTTTTTGTCTATCTTTGGTTTAAACCAGCACCTGCAGTTCCTTCCTACACACGTACAGGGTGAACGTGCAAACTCCACCCAGGAGGCAAATTAACAAATTTCCAGAAGTTTGGTCTCTCTTCTGTAAATGACAATCGATCACAGGTCACTGGTTCCTTTTAGATCTGAAGCCGATAGATTGTGGTCAAAGAAAGATATGAGGGATACAAAGGCCGGAGAAAAAACATGAAGGGGAGAAAACATGCAGTTATGGGGATAAAGCTTCCTAATGTGAGCAAGATTATATGATTTTATGTACAACATGCCCTTTCAAAATCCATGCTGACTAGTCATGGTTAGCTTTTGTTTCTCCAAGTGCTTAGTAATGTCATCCCATACGTCAGAGTCCAGTAGCTTGCCAACACCTTTTGTCAGACAAACTGCCCAATAATTTTCTGTCTCAAGTCCTTTTTTCAAAAGAGCCTTCACATTTGGCAACTTTCAGTGTTAGTCCTCTGACATTCTTTCCAAAGAATTCGACAAATAATTTACCTTCCTGTTCTTGCCACCAAAGTGGATAACCTCACATGAATCCACATTATACTGCATCTGCCATGCATCTTCCTCTATGCATTCAACCTATCCAAGTCACCCTGCAGTCTCATAGCATCCTCCTCGCAGCTCACACTGCCACCCAGCAAAGTTGGAGATGTTACATTTAATTCCCTCGTCCAAATTGTTAATATATATTGTAAAAAACTGGGGTCCCAGCACAAAGCCTTGCAACACCCCACTCGTCACTTTTCAAAGGAACAGTTTCTTCCCAGCTGTTATCAGGCAACTGAATCATCCTGAGCAGTCCTGAGCTACTATCTACCTCATTGCTGATACTTAGACTATCCTTGATCAGACTATTCCCTTATCATGTATCTATACACTAAATGGCTCCATCGTAATCATGTTTTGTTTTTCTGCTGACTGGTTAGCACACAACAAAAGCTTTTCACTGTACATCAGTACACGTCACAATAAACTCAACTGTAAACATGCTGGTTGGTAGGTTAAATGGTTGCTGCAAATCACCCTTAGGGAATTGGGTGGTGAGAGAATGGAGTTAATGGATATGAGAGAGAACTAAGTGGGGGAATAGAACCCCTTGGGATCTAGGATAGACACAATTCGCTGAATGAAGAAAATGTAACTGAGTAAAGTGCATATTTAATATCTCTGCAAATCGTTCATCGACTATGTTAGTTCACGAGCTATTATAGGGTATGTCCTTACATAGACTATTCTTTTGCTACTCTGTGAAAGGCTTGTTACTTCTCTGTTCTTTTTTAAAAACATATTTCTTATAATTTGTTCTGTCTCTTCTTTGTATTTGTCCCGACTCATTTTTATCTATCTATTGCACTTGCACTAAACGATGCCATCTCTCATTTCAAATTTGATCTAGTCTTTCGATTTCCACTGTACTTAAAACCAAATCTTATCGTCACGGAATATTCTTTATCCAGGTCTATCTTTCAATTATTCATCTCTGTAATGCCTGCATCTTTAATTTATCTGCAAATATCATTCTTAATATCTTCATTGTCATATAATACTCTCCCAGAAATGGAGCCAAAGTCTTGCTATTCCTCAGCTCTATCCCAAGGGAATGCAATTGGACATTTGTTCCACCCTTGTCAATGGCTCCCTTTTACAAAATTGTCACAATAACATTGAACCGTAAACAACATTGAATAAAAATCAAAAACTGAGACACAAGTAAATAGGAGCAGGCATAGGCCACCAGGCCCCTCAAGCAGTGAATTCACAGCTGACCCGTACTGGCCTCAGCTCTTCTGTGCCAATTTCTCACAGCTCAATCTTTCAAATATTTATCTACCTCAACCTGAAATATATCTAATAATCTGGCATCCATCACCCTCGGAGACAGAACATTCCAGAGATTTACCCCCCCCCCTTTGAAAGAAGACACACTAATGTTTTAAATGACCTGCCCCTTTCTTTGCAGACATGCTGCCTTGTTTGTGACTCTCCCAATAGTCGAAACATCTCAACGTCCACCCTGAGGAACTCATATTTATGAATAAGGTCATCCCTCATTCTTTAAACTCCAAGGAATACAGACCCAACCTGCATAGTCTCTCTTGATAAAACAATCCTCTCATCCCAGGAATTAAGCCGGTTAAATCTAGGTAATCTAGCTCCTTTGGATGCTAGAAATCTGAAATAAAACAGAAAATGCTGCAAAAACTCAGCAGGTAAAGAAACATCCAAGGAAGAGTCAGAGGGTCTTGCACGGAACCAGGGCCTTTGGTCTAATTTATCCACAAGAACTAAGATATCATGTCTTCACTAGGTCCATCTACCTGCGTTTGGCCCATATCCTTCTAAACTTTTCCTATCCATATACTTGTCCAATTTCCTTTTCAATGTTGTGATAGTACCTGCTTCAATTGCCTCCTCTAGCAGCTTCTTCCATATGTCCATCACCCTGGTCCAACAGGTGGCGCCAGCAATGGCTGCCTAGCCAACAGTCTGTCTGTCCCTTCCTTCTTTGTGTTTTAATACTATGTGTTAAATATTTGTAAGTGAGACAGGCCCTTTACATTACCTGGTCGCTGCAATAGAATTCTCATCCTTGCCTACAATGTGCACCTAATCAATGAATAGCACAAGCAAGGGCTTGCCTGGCAATGCTTTTCCTCTTCTCTTACCACACTTTCCCATAACCTTCTTTCTAGTTGGATGTGAGCCTAACTGAGAGTGGATGCCGCAGAGTTTTCAGGTTGGAATGCAGTCTGAAGAAGGGTCAGATCTGAAATATTTTCTGTCTATTTCCTTCCACAGCTGCTGTCTGACCCGCTGAGTTCTTTCAGCCGTTTATCTTTTGCTCTGGAGTGCACACTTAGACCTCCGTCCTCTGCACCTCCCGTATCCACTGTTCCACTGCGTGTGGGAACCTGTTTGTAAACAAGACTTTTGATTGCGCATACCTTCCCTTGGCAGGCCATCTTCTTCTTCTGTCGTGTGTCTTTTAGACCTGCAGCTCCGTTGAGGCGAGCCAGGCCAGCATGTCATCGTCCAGGTCACCATTCGGTGGCCGGTGTTTGGGGCAACTGGTGACTATGTGCTCCACTGTCTGTGTCGGGTCCCCACTGTCACAGGAGGAGCTGTCTACGAGGCCCCACCTCTTCATCGCTACTCCGACGCCTGTGCTCAAGCGGTTGAGGGTTGTCCACTACTTTCGGGGAAGGTCCTGGCCAGGGACGTCCATGGGATCATCGATATAATGGTGTAGTCTAGATTGTTCCGCTGACTTCCACTAGTCTCTCCATCTCGTCTTGACCCAGGCGGTCTTAGAAGCGTCAGCCGGTGTTGTGCAGAGTAGCTCTTCGGCTTGCGTGGCAGGCCATGAACCTGTGTAATTGTCACGGTGAAATCAAGCAAACCAAAGATGTTTGGGGAAAATGATAAATGATGAGAAGACGGCAAGGAATGAAATATGGAGATACTTGGCTTCCACAGAAGGTGATTAGAACGCTGTAATGATGAATTTTCAATGCCAAACAACTCTGTAACAAGATGCAGCAGAGGGTTCTCAGACTCCTATGCGTGTCAGCCTACCCCTTGAATGCCAATTAGCATTGGATTTTCTCTTTTTATATCTCCAGAACACTTCCACTGGCTCCAGATTTCAGCCCCACCATCTGTTTTGAAGGTGTGTGAGCGTATCTTGCCATCTGTGAGTGGCCATATTGATATCAGTATCTCAGTACAGCACAAGGGAGACATGCTGGTATTACGGTCCAAGGGCAAGAGTCTTAAAGGCTTGCAGTGATTTAATGTTGGTGGAGGTCTAAACCAACGGTAGCTCACTTCCAATGGACCCCAGAGGAAATAAACATTTAGGAAGATGTGAAATAGAATTCGGACACGATAGTGCTCATGTTACATTATCGCATAAAGTTAAAGTGCACCGTTAAGACAAATTAGCATTACTGCTTCCATATATGAAATAACCAGCATTACATTGTGTAAAAAGGAAAGGCATCTTGCAGCAAAGAAAGGAATCTTTGTTGATTTGTTGTAGAGACACAGTACAATCAATGGCTCCCTTATCAGCAAAGGGACAAGGATTAAAACTCCCAGCAGTCTGCATGTCAGACCTCCCAATATTCCCTTTGGACCTTGCATTGATTAGACTCCATCAGCTCTCAGAGCACTGCGATAACATGCAAGGTGGCAGAGAACTGGGTTGACCTAATGAACAATTATCGACGTGTGGGAGAGACCGTATGGGAGAAACCGAAGCATGAGGCTCATTGTAAAACAATTCATAAACACAGTCATTTAAAGCATTTATTTGCCACTTTTCATTTCAATTTAAAGCAAAATATAGTTTGAATTCTTGAATCATCAATCCAGCATTAAAGCTAGTCCACAGTAACTTTATGTGTTAAAGTGAACTTAGCAGTGAAATGTTCTCTGATGCTTCACAGAAGTGTTCACTGTTTAAAGTTTGATGCTGAGCTAAATAAAGAAATAGCAAGAAAAGTTAGATCAAAGGGGTAGATTTTTAAGGGAGGAGAATGGTAGTCAGGTTGGGAAGTTTCAGAGCGCATGAGAGTATCATTTATTTGCAATTGCCTCCATAAAGAGATAAAAGAGCAAGATAAACTTTGATAGAAAAAATAATCCAATTAAAAAAATGTCAATCTGAGCAGATGCTGCATTAAGGTGCCTATTATCCAGGGCAAATCTGAGCCATATCACGATGTGGAGCAGAAACTAAGCACAGATTTCATCACTAGTGGGCCGATACAAGCACAGCTTACCTCTGGTGAACTAGTGTGAGATCCTTTGCAACATTTGTCCATTCACCAAGGTAACACCAGGGAGATGTCTCCAAAATAAAATGCCCGCCGAGAGTTCCCTTCGCCAATGTGGTTTAGGGTTAGAGATGGATAGGTAGAGAGAGAGAGAGAGAGAATTCCTACAACAATGGGTGCCCAAGGAGAGATTACTTTTCCGAGATGAATTGCCCAAGTAGAGATCAATCCGATTACATTAGGCATAATCCAAGTATAAGTGTGTAAGATAGTAGACCACAATGAGTCAGCACACGAGTCACCACTTTTTAGGTTAAATGTGATGTTCACAAGACTCCACGTGGAGTTCAACCTATGATCCAGTTGACCAAAACGTTCTTGTTTTTTCACCCTGTTCATAAAACCAAGGATATTGTGTTTAGGATTAGAGATAGTTCAGTTTAGAGATACAGCATAGCAACAGCCCATACTGCCCAATGAGTCCACTCCGACCGTAGATCACCCAGTTACATTAGCTCTATATTATCATATTCCCTACAAACAAGGAGGCAATTTACAGAGGCCAGTTAACCTACAAACCAGCACTTCTTTGGGTTGTGGAAGGAAACGGAAGCACCTTTAGGAACCCCCGCGATAACACAGGGCGCATGGATTTCCTCCGGGTGCTCCAGTTTCCTCCTGAGACCCAAAAACATGCAAACTCCACACATACAGCACCCGAGGTCAGGATCAAACATGGTCTCTGATGCTGTGAGGCAGAAGCTCTACCAGCTGTGTCACTGTGCCGTCTTAACAGGGGAGAATTCATGAGAAATCTCTTTACTTAAAGAAGTTACTTATATTTAATTTCTTACAGAGAAATGTGAGGTGTTGCATTTTGGGACGTAACAAGGGCAGGACCTACACAGTGAATGATAGGCCTCTGGGGAGTGTTGCAGAGCAGAGGGATCAAGGAGTGCAGGTGCATGGTAGTCAAAAAGGCTTTTGGCACATTGGCCCTCATCAGTCAGAGTATTGAGTATAGAAGTTGGGAGGTCATGTTGCAATTGTATAAGATGTTGGTGAGACTGCATTTAGAGTGTTGTGTTCAGTTCTGGGCACCATGTTATAGGAAAGATATTGTCAAGCTTGAAAAGGTTCAGAGAACATCAGAGAGGATGTGGCCAGGACTAGAGGGTGTGAGCTATTGGGAGAGGTTGTGTAGGCTGGGTCTCTGTGCCTTGGAACGCAGGAGGATGAGGGGTGATCCTATTGAGGTGTATAAAATCAAGAGAGGAATAAAATTGGGTAGATGCACAGAATCACTTCCCTCAAGGACCAGAGGACACAGGTTCAAGGAGAAGGGAAAAAGATTTAGACAATAGACAATAGGTGCAGGAGTAGGCCATTCGGTCCTTCGAGCAAGCACCGCCATTCAATATGGTCATGGCTGGTCATCCCCAATCAGTACCCCGTTACTTCCTTCTCCCCATATCCCGACTCCGCTATTTTTAAGAGCCCTATCTAGCTCTCTCTTGAAAGCATCCAGAGAACCTGCCTCCACCGTCCTCTGAGGCAGAGAATTCCACAGGCACCACTCTCTGTGGGAAAAGGTGTTTCCTCGTCTCCGTTCTAAATGGTTTACTCCTTATTCCTAAACTGTGGCCCCTGGTTCTGGACTCCCCCAACATTGGGAACATGTTTCCTGCCTCTAGCGTGTCCAAACCCTTTACAGTCTTATATGTTTCAATGAGATTTCCTTTCATCCTTCTAAACTCCAGAGTGTACAAGCCCCGCTGCTTCATTCTCTCAGCATATGACAGTCCCGACATCCCGGGAATTAACCTCATGAACCTACGCTGCACTCCCTCAATAGCAAGAATGTCTTTCCTCAAGTTTGGAGACCAAACCTGCACACAATACCCCAGGTGTGGTCTCACTAGGGTTCTGTGCAACTGCAGAAGGACCTCTTTGTTCCTATATTTGATTCCTCTTGTTATAAAGGCCAACATGCCATACACTTTCTTCACTGCCTGTTGTACCTGCATGCTTACTTTCATAGAATGATGAACAAGGACCCCCAGATCCCGTTGTACTTCCCCTTTTCCCAACTTGATGCCATTTATATAGTAATTTGCCTTCCTGTTTTTGCTACCAAAGTGAATAACCTCACATTTATCCACATAAAACTTTTTCTGCCATGCATCTGCCCACTCCCCCAACCTGTCCAAGTCACCCTGCATTCTCATAGCAATCTGAGAAATCTAAGAGGAATCTAATAGGAATCTGAGGGGTAACTTTTTCACACAAAGGGTGGTGGGTGTATGGAACAAGCTGCCAGAGGAGGTAGGTGAGGATGGGACTACCCAACGTTTAAGAAACAGTTAGACAGGTACATGGATAGGACAAGTTTGGAGGGATATGGACCAAACACAGGCAGGTGGGACTAGTGCAGCTTGGACATGTTGGTTGGTGTGGGCAAGTTGGGCCGAAGGGCCTGTTTTCACACTGTATCACTCTGTGACTCTATGACTCAAACAACAGTGGGAATGTGGAATTCACTTTCATGGGCTGACCTAAGCGAATAATAGAAACGTTTACGCAGAAGCTGGGTAACATATGCAGCTCGAGTTGGATAAAATAGTGGGAGGAGTCACAATACTAGCTGAGAGGAATTGGGCCAAATTGTCTATTTCTGTGCTGCAATCTGTGGTGTTTACAGTCTGCACTACTGTTGTAATCTTGAATAACATATTAAAATCATTGGATTAAAGCAGGGACCTTGCAGGTTTCTGCAACTATATGTCACGTTTAGCCATGCCATTAATGATTTAAGACCCTGAATTTGACTTGAATACGTCATCTACGTCTCACTAACAGCAAAGTGACTAAGATATAAAAGAACAAAGTGCTGAAGGAACTAGAGTTTGTTTTTTTGCTCAAGATTCCAGCATCTGCAGTTTCTTTAAGATACATTTGCACAATGGGTCTTTTATAGATTAAAAATTGAGTTTGTGATCATTAGAAAAGAGGCAATTCTCTAATTTAGGTCAAATAAAAGGCAAGCTTTCATTTACAATTTATGTAACTACATAGCTGATATGAACTTCCTGAAATACAGACAAGAAAGAGACTTACAGGCAAGAGTTTTAAAGATAAATTTAATGTGCCATGACTTAATCATGCTATTTTTAACCCTTAACAATAATAAATTCAATCTTACATTAGGGAGAAACTATGGAGAACATTATGCAGCCAATTATAAACCAAGCTTCTCAGCTTGCACTGATAGATTCTGACTAATGAATATGCATGGTTCACTAGGAATACAGATGACGTTTGAACATCAACAAATGCACTTTAATCACTTTGGAGCCATTTTTGAAAGCAACAGGAATGTATGTTCTAGTTCATAAAGGATAGTTTAGATCACATATGCCAATAAGCAAACAAGGCGGCTGTTGATAGGGGATAAAGGTTACGATCTTTGCGCAGAGACAGAAAGTATAGCTGGAATAATAAATTAATAGTTCACCGTCTTTAAGAAGAGGATGCTGGCAAAATTATAGAAGAGAAGGTAGCTGGCAAAATGAATGGAGTAAACACTGACAAGGAGAAGATACTGAAAAAGCTGGCCATATTTAAAATAAATGTCCCATGGGAAGCATCTGGGGTTGTTTGGGGCACAGGGGTGAAGTTGGTCATAATTTCATATGTTCTTTTATACAGGGAGATACTAGAGGACCGGAAATGCAACATCCAACCTCAGAGTAATTGGATTAACTTTTGTCATAAACGATTATCACCAAAAATATTAAGACACACTCGGAGAGGATTTGTTGTTAAGGGAGTGTCAGCATAGCAAAGATAAATGGTGTTTAACTAACCTGGCTTGGATTTTTTTTTAGGTTTTTGAGGAAGATGGATGAAGGGAGTGCAGGAGATACTGTCTATCTGGACTTCAAGAAGGCATTTGATAAAGTCTATCATGAAAAGCTGTTTGCAAGATTGATAGCAGTGGATATTAAAGGTAACCAATAGCATGGATGGGAAAGGTACAAAGCAGAGAGTAGCAGAATACGTGTGACCACTGATTTTAAAATATATATTCTGAAGTGTTAGAGATGGGTAAAATTTCAAAATTTATGGGTGACACAACTGGAGGTATGGCATGCAGCACGACAGTGGGTGTTCAAGCAGATACTGGCTGGAATAATGGGCTAGCAAATGGCAGCTAAAATTTAATAACTGTGATGTGATACTGTCTGGTGAAATCAACAACACAAAAGTCAATATAGACCAAGTGCATAGTTCTAAGTGGTGAGTAGAAACTGGATGCATACAGGGCCGGATTTAGATGAAGAGAGGCCCTAGGCTGTTCCACTTGTGAGGCCCCTCCCAATCCCCCACCCCCCCCCGACTAGAGGAAGATGGTCCACCACATTGACACCGATTTGCCGCCGAGCATGGCCAATGAGATACTGGCTGGAAAGCTGCGCGTATTTATTTATTTATTTATTGCCAGTGCTAGTGTCGAGTTATCAGCTTAAAATACTATTATTCTGAAATAGGGGGCAAGGAAAATTATTGAAGGGTTGTTTAGCGACTACAGTGCGTTGTGACAGCATATGTAAGAAAGGCCTATGACGGTGTCAACAATATTATACACCTTGCAGGGCTCTCACTTAATTTTTTTTCCTCTGTTGTCAGCCGGGCAACTTTGGCAGCTTTTTAAGTTGCCAGATGACAGTTTAGGTGGTCATTTAAGACGACTTGCATGACGCGTTTGAACGAAGTGCGTAGTTACCAGTCGGAATTATGCTCAATGAAGCATTCACATATTATTTATGCTTCAAATAAAGTCACAAACTAAACATATTCACCAATCAAGACATGATATATACCACATGACCTGCACCTCCACCAACCTCATCTATTGCATCCGCTGCTTTACATCGATGAGGCCTAGCGTAGGCTTCCTGATCACTTCGCCCAACACCTCCGCTCGGTTCGCAATAACCAACCTGATCTCCCGGTGGCTCAGCACTTCAACTCCCCCTCCCATTCCGAATCCGACCTTTCTGTTCTGGGCCTCTTCCAAGGCCAGAGTGAGGCCCACCGTAAATTGGAGGAGCAGCACCTCATATTTTGCTTGGGCAGTTTGCACCCCAGCGGTACGAACATTGACTTCTTCAATTTCAGGTAGTCCCTGCTTTCTCCTCCCCTTCCCAGCTGTCCCTCAGCCCACTGTCTCCGCCTCTTCCTTTCTTCTTCCCATCCCCCCCACTCTCATATCAGCCTGAAGAAGGGTCTTGACCCGAAACGTCGCCTATTTCCATTGATGCTGACTCACCTGCTGAGTTTCACCAGCACGTTTGTCTACACATTCACACAAGTTCTGTTATCCCACTTTTCTTACCCACTCCCTACACATTGGGGGCAGTTTTACAGAGATAAGTTTACCTGCAAAGCCAATGCGTCTTTGGGATGTGGGAGGAAGCCCACACGCTTGCAGGGAGAATGTGCAAATTCAACACAGACAGTGCCCGAGAACAGAGACACAGATCTCTGTATGTGTGTGTGTGTATATGTTATACACACACACACATATATATATATATATATATATATATATATATATATATATATATATATATATATAGTGTTATATATTCATATATAAATATACACCGTTTTGTTTTCTCATTTATAACATTGTTTACAGAGTGCTATGTTTACATATTCTGTTGTGTTGCTGCAAATAAGGATTTCATTGTTCTAACTGGGACGTTAGAGAATAATACACTCTTGTCTCTTGACTTACTCCGCTAATGTGTGGGATAGAACTAGTGTACGGGTGATCGGTGGTCGGCGTGGACTCGGTGGGCCGAAAGGGATGTATCTTTAAATTAAACTAAAAACACTAAAACCCCCAGAGGGAGTCTAAAGAAGGGTCTCTACCCGAAACGTCACCCAATTTCTTCTATCCAGAATTGCTGGCTGCTCCATGGAGTTCCCCCGCACAATTAAAGTCTGGAATAGTCTTCACCCTACCATAGTTACCCAACCAGACGCAACTAAATTGAAGGTAGCTCTTTTTTCCCCAAGAACCCTTTTTTGCTTATGTCCAAGTCAAGAGCCAAGAGAGTTTTATTGTCATGTGACCCAGATAGGGCATATATATATATACACAATAAATAAACAGATACAATACAATAAGCTGTTATTGTTCAGCCCTCCCTCACCTCCAGTTTAAATTCCTATAAGAATATTTATGGAGGACCAGGAAACCAGAAGCAAGAGTTACTCCAGGGATTTACTCCAGCTCCAGGGTCAGGGAGTGATTCTGTGTTGGTTTTCGGCGGTCGTGGCGAGGCGAGGCGGTGACCGGACAGCAATGGCGGCCAGATCTCCCACAATTCAAAGTGAGGGAGAAAGTGGCCAGCGCTAACCAGTTGCCGTGGCAGTGCTCATGCGCAGGGCGGCCGATGATTTGCTGGCCGTGGTTGTGCGCGTGTGCAGGGGGAGGATGTGCTGGCTGTAGCAGTGCACATGTGCAAGGCAGCCAGCCATGCCGGCGGATGAGCAGCGAGCGGAGAGCGGAGCCCGGCGGCCCGGACACGGATGCCGGGCGGAGACGGAGAGTGACAGGGAGAGAGAGAGAGAAATAGAGAGGGAGGCTCGCCCAGAGTTGAAGGGCAGATGTCCTACCTTGGCCAGAGGCCCAAGCCTTCAGCCTATGAAGCCTAGTGGTAAATCCGGCTTTGCGAGGCCCCCCTAGATCTCGAGGCCCTAGGCTTCAGCCTGTGAAGCCAAAACGTAAAGCCTATATGAAAAATCCTGGATGCATATGTACAGAAATCCTTGAAAATATCAGGGGATTTTCAGTGAGAGATTGCTAAAGGATATGGAATCTTGGGGTTCAGAACAAAGGAATTCAGTACAGCTGAGAAGTGGGGAGTGATGGAGAGCAAAGGTTACTTGAAGTTAGAGAATTGAGAGGGGACGCCGTCGAGTATGGCCGCCCTGCCAGCAGCTGTTAGTCTTTTCATTCTTTTTATATTTTATTAGTTAGTTAAAGTGTTTGTTTTTTGGAGGTCTTTAGTCTTTTTATGTAGAGGGTGGGGGGTTGGGGAAGGGGGAAACTATTTTCTCAGTCCCTACCTGGTCGGAGATGCGGCTTTTCTCCGGGCCGTATCTTCGCCCCTTCCTCGCGGCCTACCGGCAGTCTGGAGCGGCGTTTCCTGCCGAGACTGGCCGGGACTTCAGCTTCAGCGGCGGTACACAGCGCTGGAGCGGCATCGTGTAG
This sequence comes from Raja brachyura, assembly GCA_963514005.1. The sequence continues at coordinate 42,580,601 of OY740787.1, read as the reverse complement.
CGGGCGATGCCTTGCCCGGGTCGCCGTGCAGTGGAGCTCCGGAGGGCTGGGACCACCGACAGCAACATCGCGGAGCTGCGAACCTTCCAGCCGCGGACAGGCGGCGCTGAGTTTTAAAAACCGCGGAGCCTGGAACCTCACGACGAGGTCGCCAGTGTGGGAGCTCCGACCAGCGTGGCCCGTGGACTACGGGAACTGCGAACTCCGGGGAGGAAGCAGCCGCTCCAGACACTCTGGGCAGCTGAGAGTGTTCACCCAACGCCAGAACTCCATCATCCGGCGAGTGGGCCTGAAGCATCGGGCTGTCGTAGCAGCAGCTGCAGAGGCCTCAATAGGTCCGACTATGGGTGAACTGGGGATGGGACTGGACTTTGCTGCCTTCCCCCACAGTGGGAACCATTGTGGGGGGATGTTTTTATGTTTTTTGTTAAATACTCTAGTGTTGTGTATTATCTTCATTCATGTGCTGCATTGGCAAGTCAAATTTCACTGCACCAATTGGTGTATGTGATAATAAATGTCCTTTGTCCTTTGTCCTTTGAGAAGTCAATATTCATACTGCTGGGGTGTAAGCTGCCCAAGCGAAATATGAAGTGTTGTTCCTCCAATTTGTGCTGGGCCTCATTGACAATGGAGAAGGCCCAGATCAGAAAGGTTAGTGTGGGAATGGGAGGGGGAGTTAAAGTGCCTAGCAACCGGGAGATCAGGTAGATTTAGGCGGACTGCGCGGAGGTGTTTAGCAAAACAATTGCCGAGCCTGCACTTGGTCTCGCTGACATCACTAAACCCTGGGGGGGTGGGAGAACTGTGTGTTCACCTGGGTGGGGAAGCAGGGGAAAGAGAGGTTGGAGAGGAGAGGAACCAAAATGTGGCTGGTGGTGGTAAGAAGGATAGTTTCCCTGTCAGAGTCATACAACACTCAAATAGGCCGAACTTGCCCAAACTGACCTGAGATGCCACATCTACACTAGTCACAACCCCCTGTGTTTTGCCCATATCCCCCTAAATCTTTTCTATGCATGTACCTGTCGATGTGACTTTTAAATGTTGATATAGTACCTTGCCAGGATTTGTCTCTTTTCCAGCTTTATGTCGGGTTCAATGTGGTCAAGAACATTACCAGAAGTAATGAAGAAAGGCTGAATAGGTCATGGATTATTTCTCAAAAAAGAATGAGGTATGATCCAATGAAAAGCATCAGAATTACGTACACACGGGGAAGATGGTTTTGCCTATGGAGGAGTCTTAACAAGGGGTCAGAAATGTAAGACATTAGCTAAACATTACCGGAGTGGGAGCGGTTAGAATGGGGAAATAGCAATCATAGGGAGCTGTTGAAGTAAACAACACAAGGGGAATTTTTCTTGAACTTCTACAAATGTCTTATAAAAAGTATCTTGATGGATTGCATCCCAGCCTCGTATGGTAACCACTCTGCTCTTGATTGTCTGAGCATACAGAGAGTGATGAGCACAGCCCAATCCATCAAAATCTCGTGACTTCTTTCCATCCAGTCCACTTTGTGCATCAGGAAGGCTGGAAGTATAATTGTGGAGGCATGTCACCCATGCCATTCTCTTTTTTCACTTCTACCCTCTTGAGAGATGATACAGGAGTTTGAAACCTCGGACGTCCACAATTAAGAACAGCTTCTACCCCACTGCCATCAGATTGGTGAACCAATCATTTATTTTGCATACTAGTATGCACTCTTACTCTTAACTCTACCTCATTTGGATATTCTGCTTTTGTACTTTAATATTATTTTGCATTACTCTTTTACACTACAATCTTCCACCATTCTGCTGTTTTACACTTCTTGTATTTACCATTACTATATGTATATTGTTTACTCTATGAGCTTCATGTGAGCGAGGAATTTAGTTGCACCCTGGTGTTAATGTCAATAATATCACCTAACTCTGAGAAACACATCTACAGGGTGGTACAAAATAGGGTACTCAGTGGATCATGTGGAGCATAAATCTGTTGTACCCAATGGCCCACTTCCATTTTGTAAATTAGATGTAATTCTAAACTAGGTTTTTCACTTCAATCATGTTCAAGACTTTTCTCCCATCCTTATTTCTCAAATGACAGGAAATGGGCAGGAACTGGCGTTACAACTTTAAAGTTTACCGAATAAACCATTACAAACGACAGGGGTAATTACAATATTAGGTTTCAAAGCAGCTGCAGATTGAAATTACAAGCCACACTTATCAAAGGTATAATTGTTTAACCTACCAGCAGTGAGGATATCCAACAGCAATCTAATTGTTTAAACATGACTGCGGGGGCCTGCTGCTTTACATAAAATAAACTCTCCTAAACAGTGCTATTGGAAAGTTACTGTACAGCTCGTATTACAAACAAATCTCAAAGAACTGCCAAATTGTCAGAACACAAAATTTATTTTAGTTGTTGGGTGAAGAGAGGGAAGAGGAAATGGGGACGTTGCTAAATCAGAAAAGCTGTTCCCTTGGATACTCTCCTTTTTCCCCCACTGCTTTTCCCACACTTGTCAAGCCACAGAGAGGATGATCTATGTTGGACCCTAATTAAAGACAAAAGACTTGATGGTAGCTTGATGCTCTAACTGCTCCTTGATCAGCCTGCTGTGTTCAGCTAAAGACATCCCCTCTCTAAATTGCTTCTGTTCCTTCCTAAAGTTCATCTAATCCACATCCTAAGGATTGACCATTCACTTCATGGCATTTAAGGCAAAAGCAAATAGATTTTTTTTAATTCAAATGTTCCAATGTTATTCCCTCTTGCTTCTGTATGTGCAAACAGTACAGTGCTCAGATACCCTATAATAATATCAAAAATGCGGAAAAACTCAGTAGGCCAGGCAGCATCTGTGAAAGGATAAAAAGTTAACATTTTAGGTCAGAACTGATAAAAGGTCTTTGACCTGAAGCGTTAACTGATATTGATTTATTATTGTTACGTGTACTGAGATACAGCAAAAAAACATTGGGAGTGCAAAAAAGAAAATACACGGTCTGTAGAATATAGTGTTGCAGATACATAGAAGGTGCAGATTAAGAAAAAATGTGGTAGTATGGAAGATTGGGAATTCATCCTCAAAATTTTAGAAGTCCGCTCAGGAATCCGATAACAGTGGGAAAGAAACTGTTCTTGAATCTAGCGGTACATGACAGAATTACAGGGGTGTGAGTGGTCCTTGATTATGTTGGATGCTTTCCATCGGCAGCATGAAGTGTAGATGGAATTCACGAGGGTGGGAATAGGGGGGCTGATTTGCATTAACAACTCTCTGGCAATTTCTTGCAGTGTCCCAGTAGTTTGGAGGTATCCCCCATCCCTCAACTCTTTCTCCACTACACCACCAACTACATTGTGGCTGCCTCCTGCACCTGTGCAGAACTCTTTGATTTCATTAACTTTACCACTAACTTCCACTGACCCACTAAAGGAGCAAAGAATGTAATTAGCACAGTCATACAGCATGGAAACAGGCATGTTGGCCTCACTCGTCCATGCTGACTAAGATGCCCATCTAAGCTAGTTCCATTTACCTCCTAAACCTTTGCTCTCCACGTACCTATCCAAATGCTTTAGAGTCATAGTCATAGTGATATCGTGTGGAAACAGGCCCTTCGGGCCAACTTGCCCACACTGGCCAACATGTCCCCGCTACACTAGTCACACCTGCCCGCGTTTGATCCATATCCCTCCAAACCTGTCCCATCCATGTACTTGTCTAACTGTTTCTTAAACGTAGGATAGTCTCAGCCTCAACTATGTCCTCGGGCTGCTTGTTCCATACATCCACCACCTTCTGTGTGAAAAAGCTACTCCTCAGATTCCTATTAAATCTTTTCCCCTTCACCTTAAACCTATGTCCTCTGGTCCTCAATTCACCTACTCTGGGCAAGAGACTCTGTGCATCTACCTGATCTATTCCTCGCATGATATTATTGTACCTGCCTCAACTACTTTCTCTGCAGGTTTGTTCCATATACCGTCAATATAAAAAAGGTGCCCCTCGGATGCCTATGAAATCTTGCCCCTCAGGTTCCGATTGAATCTTACCCCTCTAACCTTAAGCATGTGACCTCTAGTGCTTGATTCCCCAACTCTGGGAAAGAGACTGTGAATTCACCTTATGTATTTCCCTCATGATTCTATACATGTCTATAGGATCACCCCTCACCCTCCAATGCTGCAAGGAATAAAGTCCTACCCTGCCCAACCTCTCCCTATTGCTCAGTCCCTCAATTTCATGGGAACATTCTCATAAATCTTCTCTGCACCCTTTCCAGCTTACTAACAACTTTCCAATAGCAGAGTGACCGAAATTAAACACAATACTCCAACTGAAGATGGACACAAAATGCTGGAGTAACTCAGCAGGACAGGCAGCATCTCTGGAGAGAAGGAATGGGTGACATTTCGGATCAAGACCCTTCTTCAGACGCTTGATGCAAAAGTCACCCATTCCTTCTCTGCAGAGTTACTGCCTGTCCTGCAGAGTTACTCCAGCAATATTTTTTTATTTAAGTCTAATTTTACGCCTTTACTGAATAAATTAGATAAGAATATTTTGTATTGGAAAACATTACCCATTTCTATGATGGGTAGAATTAATGCGATAAAAATGATTTTTCTCCCGCAACTATTATACCTTTTTCAATTAATTCCGATATATCTCCCAAAAACTTTTTTTAAAAAGGTTGATTCTATAGTTACTAATTTTATATGGGATTATAAGAACCATAGAATAAACAAGAAACATTTATGTAAATCAAAAGTAAATGGAGGCTTAGCATTACTGAATTTTATGTTTTATTTCTGGGCAGTTAATATCAAGAATATGAACTTTTGGTTGGAAGAATTAGATAAACAACCAGACTGGTTAAAAATGGAAAAATAAGATTGTTTACCTTTTGAAATTGGGTCAATTCTATTTGCTATTACCAAATTAAGCAAAAAAACCTATAAAGAAAACCCTATAATAGACAGTGGAATACGCACTTGGAAACAAATAAAGAAAACATTAAAATTGGATTATATACCACTATCTCTTCCTATTATAAACAACGCAGCATTTAAACCCTCATGGATGGATAAGGGTTTTTTACAATGGAAAAACAAAGATGGGTAATCTCTATAGGAAAAATACATTTCTCTCATTTCAGGAATGACAACAAATGTATGGTCTTCAATGAAAGGATTACTTTAGATATTTACAAATCAGAGATTATGTTAAGTCAATTACAAATGAATATAGATTTAGAAAGATAGAACATTTTGATGAATGTTTGAATAAACATCCGAACACAGAAAAACTGATACCATATATTTATAGTATTTTATTAGATAGCGATGCTCCAAAGACGGATTTATATAGGCAATCATGGGAAAATGAATTAGGTCAAACAATTAGTCCAGAAATTTGGGATGATAGCTTACAACATATACATCACTGTTCGTTAAACACTAGACATTCTTTAATACAATTTAAAGTATTGTATATACTGCATTATTCAAAAACACAACTGAATAGAATTTTTCCAAGTGTTTCCCCTATTTGTGATAAATGTCAACATTTAGAGGCTAACCTATTGCACTCATTCGTAAGTTGTATAAAAATTAATAATTTTTGGTTGGAAATTTTTAAGATAATCTCAGAAGTCGTCAATACCAAACTGGCTCCTGACTTAAAATTAATAATATTAGGAATAACAGAACCAAATCAATTCATTACTTCGAATCAAAGAATTTTTATTGATTATAGTTTAATAATTGGGAAAAAATTAATATTACAATTTTGGAAAGGCTCTATAACCCCCCACAATTAAAATGTGGACCACAGAAATGTCGGAGACCCTATATTTGGAAAGAATAAGATTTGTCTTCATGGACAAACAAGAACTATTTTAAAAAATATGGTCCCCATTTATTGAATATTTGAAGGGGCAAACTGGTTCGGCACGAGAACCCGACTGAAACCAGAATCGAAGAGTAGATGAAGTAGTACATTTCATAAAACACGGATATATCTCCAACGATGTAAAATCTGTAGAATACTCCATTCTTTCCCAACTTTTAATATATATATGTATATATATATTTTTTTTTGTTTAATCTTTTTCCACTATTTTCTACCTTTATAAAAAATGGGGAAAAATAATATAGAAGCACAATTATTAAGCAAGGATTAACATAAATAATACTGATTATGTATATCTACAAAGAACAAAATGATTTTTATTATGTCAACAATGAACACATCTTTTTTTTAAAATTATGTAATTGCTTCTAACTAATAAAAAAACTTAACAAAAAAGAGTTACTCCAGCAATTTGTATCTATCTTCAGTTTAAACCAGCATCTGCAGTTCCTTCCTACACAACACTCCAACTGCTGAATCACCAATGTCTTGTACAACTGTAACATAACTTAGCAACTTCTATACCAATTTCCTGACTGATGAAGGCCAACATGCCAAAGGTCATCTGCATCATCCAGTCTATCTGTGACACCATTTTCAGGATTTTATGTTCTTGTACTCCTAGATCCCTTTCCTCCACAGCAGGGATCGGCAACCTTGTTTTGCATGGGGGCCAGGACCCATGTATGTGAGCAGATGGCGGGCCACATCTATCGCCATAGTTCATAAATGGAGGTAATAATAATATACTAACTAAATTAGTAATTAGTAATAATGCATGCTAATAATACATACATTAGTAATAATACATACTAACTAGTGAAAAACTTGGTGTTGTTTTTCGCATTAGTTTTCACATGTTTTTCAATTAGTTTTCTGCAGGTTCCAGGTCGCCTGCATGCCCCAACGACTGGTTGTAGCCCCCAGGTCGCCTGCGATCCCCTGGTCTGGCTGCAGTTCCCAGGTTGCCTGCAAGCCCCGGGACTGGCTGTAATGCCCAGGTCGCCTGCGATCCCCTGGTCTGGCTGCAGTTCCCAGGTCGCTTGCGAGCCCCGGGACTGGCTGTAATGCTCAGGTCGCCTGCGATCCCCTGGTCTGGCTGCAGTTCACAGGTCGCTTGCGAGCCCCCGGTCTAGCTGTACTTCCCAGGTCGCCTGCGAGCCCCAGGATTAATTGAAAAAAATATATGCCTGCGGATGATTTCGGGTTACGGGCCGGATACGGCTCGTGGGCCGTAGGTTGCCGACCCCTGCTCTACAGCTCTCTCCAGGGTCCTATCATTTACAGTTAAGTTTTCCGCCCTGATATGACTTCCCAAAATCCAACACTTCACGCTTATCTGAATTGATCATTTCGCCCAAATGATCAATATTCCACTGTAAATCCCGAAAACCATCTTCACCGTCCATGAAATGTCCTACTTTAGTGTCATCTGTAAACTTATTAATCATGCTTTGTACATTCTCATCCAAATCATTGGTATGGATGAGGAACAGCAATGGGCCCAGCACCAATTCTTATGACATATCATTAGTCACAGGCCTCCAGTCTGAAAAAACAAGGTTCCATCACTACCCTCTGCTTCCTACCCGAAAGCCAATTCTGTATCCAATTAGCTAGCTCTCCCTGGATCCCAAGCTCAATGAGGAAAGCTGCATTGTTGCCAATGATTCTGCCCAACTTTGCTTTTGACCTGTTATAACATGCAACTGTTTCTCTTTCAACAGATGCTGCCCTTTGTGTTGTTTTTCACCAGTATTTTTTGTTTATTTTACAGGCCGTCCCCAGGACATGAACAGCCAATTTATGGACACCAGTATATATGAACGAGCTCTCTTAATATTATTATATTCTAAAGTCCAATGTTTATTTTTGCGAATGCCAGAACTACTTTCCCCCCTCTCTTCACTTTTATAATTGTTCTTATGTGCTTTTGCTTTTGATGCCATTCATCACAATACCATGAAGGCATGGTTATTGTATTCAGTGATTTTTATGTATTCATGGCCTACCAACAAAATTAACTTAAAGACACGTCTGTTAAAAATGGTATGTTGGTTACCCTATATTTCAGAATTCCAGCATCAGCTGGGTTTTTTTTGATTTTCAGTTATCACATGGGAACTTGTCAACTTACCCTTCATCATGTCTGAGTGTTGGTACATTGGTTTCCACCTAAGGCAACACAAGCAAGGCAATATTCCTTGCATGTGGCACCTTCACACACTGATTTATCAGTAGTGGGGACTGACTAACTATCAGAAATGGCCAGCTGGCCAACACATCCTCCCCAGTCCCCGTACAAGGCTGCCAGGATGTACCAAGCTCCTCGCCTGTTTTCGGGATCAGGAAACAAATAAACATTCTGATTCTATGGATTTGTACCATGTATTCTTTCACCACTGGAAGACAGGAGCAACAGCAAGCCCCTTAAGCTGCACATCCATTCAGTTAAAACATGGCTGGTTTGTAACTCTATTTACTAGCATTGATCCATATCACCTAATATTCTTAACCAAATGAACCCCATCTATCTTGGTTTTGAAAGCTCCATTAATCCCAGTATCCACAGACCTTTGGGGGGTAGATATTCTGTGTGAGGAGGTGTGACATGACGCCCTCCTAAATGGTCAAGCTCAAATGTTAAGGTTACAGTCACACTGCTGATTCCAATAAATGAGGAAGACATTAGATCTTCTAACATTTTAACATGTGTTCCATCCTCAATCTCTGAACACCAGTGAATACAAGTTAAAACCATGCAACCAATGCTCATCATTAAATCCTCTGAACCTCTGCATTATTATGGTTAATCGAGGCCACCTCCACACTGAGGCAGATTAGTCCAGTATCAGAAATGCACATAGGAATAAACAAAGTTCATTTTCTATAGGATATTTAAGGATGATAAGAAAAGTGAGCTCAAAACCACTTTGGTTATTTGCTCGTGCTCACTGTGCCTTGACTCGTTCTCATTCCCTGGTCTTACTCACTCATCATTCCCCAAACGTGAGTGGTGAGAGGCTGCCATTTTCCATTGTTCTGCCTATACCAGGCTACCATCAATAGCAGTCCAGATGAAGGGATCCAACCCAAAATGTCAACTGTCTATTTCCCTCCACAGAGGTTGCTGCTCAACTGACTGAGTCCCTCCAGCAGATTGGTTGTTGCTCCAAACTAAGCTAATAATGGAAACTATGACAACTTAACACATTAATTTTCTTTCTCCCTAATTGCACCAAATCATGGCTGCAAGTCACTTCTTTGTGCCTCATTGGTTTGGAAAAATCTTCAAAAAAGCTCTCGCAATTACTAATGAAATTCAAGTTTATGCGAACTCCTAGTGTGCTACAATAGAAACCGAAAATACTTTAAACACTCAGGTCAGGAAGCACATGTGGAAAAAGAAAGTTAGTTAACATATCAGACTAGATTTTAACTGTTCCTCAATCCACAGATGGTCACTGACCTGCTGAGTGCTTACAGCATTTTGGTCACATCGAGCCAGCACCGCCATTCATTGTGATCATGGCTGATCATCCGCTATCAATAACCCCTGCCTGCCTTCTCCCCATATCCCTTGATTCCACTAGCCCCTAGAGCTCTATCCAACTCTCTATTAAAACCATCCAGTGATTTGGCCTCCACTGCCCTCTGTGGCAGGGAATTCCATAAATTCACAACTCTCTGGGTAAAAAAGTTTTTTCTCAGCTCAGTCTTAAATGACCTCTCCTTTATTCTAAGACTGTGGCCCCTGGTTCTGGACTCACCCAACATTGGGAACATTTATCCTGCATCTAGCTTGTCCAATCCTTTTATAATTGGCGCGGGGAAAGCGCGCGTCCCTGGTGGAAACACAGTTAAGATCGGGACCACAGATTAGCACAGAGCCGGTTCCGATACCGGTAGCCATTGACCTGCCGTAGTTCAGCCTTCAGACGCTCCACAGCCGCAGGCCACGGAGGGTAATCCAGTGGAGAGGAAAATAAAAGGAAGTCTGCTAGGCTTGTAATATCAGATGAATCTGATGAAGAAGAGGCAGGGCCAGGCAGACAAGCCCTGTGGCTCAGGATGGACCAAATGGAGAAAATGCTTCAAACAATTATTAACCAAGGGTCAAAAGACCCAGAGGATTCCCAGACAGCCCCTGAGGGGGTTCCATTTCATGAATATGGACCCTTTACAACATGGGAATGTGAATCTCCAGAGCCTTGTTTAGGTCTGGAAGAAGTCTCCTTTGAGCAAGACTCAAGAGTACCAGGGCGGCAGGAGACTGACCCTGAAGGTGGTGTTTTTGGTCTTGAATACCCACCACAGTTCAAAAGTCAAACTACAGGTGTACTAGATGTAGCACAATCCTTTGCTATACCAGAGGGAAGCGGTGAGGTCATGGAAAAACACATGGCGGCCAACATTAATTATTTGGTTTCTCACCAGCTTCAGGAGACTGTCATGATCGAGACAGCAGACCTCTATAAAACACATGGTAATTGTGCATCACTAAGGGTGCCGACGGTGAATCCAGCTATTTGGACACCCATGACTTCAACAATGCGAGGACAGGAGGGTCCTCAAGCTCATTGTAGCTGGCATTACTGCTTTTGGGAGGCAGTTGGAAGGGCATGCTATGTCCAAAATCCAAAAAGACATATTGGCATTGTTTTGTAACTCTTAATTTGAGATTAATTGTATGCGAAAAATCGCCATTTGGCCCATCCTGCACCCAAGATTTGCTGGTTTGTGTAAATCAAGCAATGTTCAAGCTCCAGATTATTTATTCGGACAAAAACCCCAAAAGAAACCTGCCTAACCAAATTAAGATATCGATGAGGAGGCAAAGACTATCAGCCTGATGAAACCTTTTATATTTGGTCCAAGGAAACAATCTGACTGGATGAGAAGGGGGTTTGATTCAGGAGCAGGAACAAGCAGAGGCAGGGGTATGGTGAGAAGGTATTATTACCTATCACAGCCCAATGTCAATCCATATATTGGGAGAAGGAGACCGTCACGGTCATTTGCTGAGGTACAAAAACTTTATTCTATCACAGAGGAAACTGTTGTGGAACCTCCGGTTGGTGGTAGATTGCAATTATTTTATGATGAATGGTACTGTATAACATCTGATCGGTTTATATTAGATACTGTGTCAGGTGCTATTATAGAATTTATGGAAGGAGTTGATCCACCTGTACAGGATAAACCTAATCGGGGTTTGGTGTTTTCTGTACCTGAAAATTCTCAGATAAAAGAAGTAAAAAAAATTTTTTTTTAATTATTTAAAAAAGAGGTAATTGAAAGTACGGGGAATCATCCGCGACAATTTGTGTCAAATATTTTCCCCAGGGCAAAGAAAGATGGGGGTTGTAGAGTCATTGTGCATCTCACAAAATTGAATTCATATGTCCAGTATAGACATTTCAAAATAGACACCTTCAACACTGCAAAGGAGTTGTTGTCCATAGGGTGTTACATGGCTACTATAGACTTAAAAGATGCGTATTATTCAGTGCCAATTCATCACCATTATCGTAGGTACTTGAAGTTTAATTGGATGGGTCAGCTGTGGCAAGAAAAGGATTGCCTAATGAGTGAAGTTCAGCTCCCAGGCCGTTCACAAAATTATTGAAACCAGCACTTGCATTGTTAAGGGCTCAAAATCACATTGTCATGGCTTATCTTGCTGATATTTTAATTGTTAATGCCACTCTGGAATCAGCTGAAGATTCAGTTTCAGCAACTATAAGCCTGTTGAAAAGGTTAGGGTTTTCTGATCCATCCAACGAAATCCAATTGAGTATTTGGGGTTTGTCATTAATTTAGTTGCTATGTCAGTAACTTTACCAACAGATAAAGTTGTGGATATTACAAATGCGTGTAGTTGCCTTGCTGACAAACCTTATCCCTCCATCCGAGAAGTAGCTAGGGTTATTGGTAAGATAGTAGCAGCATTTCCCGCTGTTGAGTTTGGTCCTTTGCATTATCAAAATCTTCAAAGGGCAAAAGCACAAGCACTAAAAGAACGTGCAGGTCATTTTGACAGACCCATGCAGTTGCCAACGGAAGCTTTGGCTGAATTACAGTGGTGGATTGGGAATGTTGCACAAGCTATTAAAAACATTGTTATTCAGCAACCTACAGTGGTATTTCAAACTGATGTTAGTGCTTTTGGATGGGGGGCTATGGACAATGACACTAGCTGTGGTGGTAGATGGACTGTCCAAGAGGATTTACTTCTCCAAACATATGGTATTAATTATTTGGAGTTATTGGGGGCATTTTTTGGATTAAAAGCTTATTGTTTTACAATGGAGGACTTGCATGTTCAATTATAAGTAGACAATACCACAGCTGTAGCATTTATCAATCACATGGGTGGAGTAAGATCAGTATCATGTGATCATCTGGTCAACCTGATGTGGAATTGGTGTGTATCTAGGAATATCTGGCTTTCAGCTATTTATATCCCGGGGAAAGACAATGTCGTGGCAGACAACAGATCACGGGAGTTTAAACACAATACAGAATGGATGTTAAATCCACAAATTCTCCAAAAAATTGTCAATTGGTATGGTGTACCAGACATTGATCTGTTTGCGTCCAGATTAAATCACCAATTGCCTAAATACGTGTCATGGGAGCCTGACCCAGGAGCTGTAGCGTTGGATGCATTCTCGCTACATTGGGGAAATATGTTTTTCTATGCTTTTCCCCCATTTTGCCTGATTGGGCAATACCTCAGTAAAATAGAGCAAGACTCTGCCACGGGTGTTTTGGTGGTTCCAAACTGGCCTACACAGCCATGGTTCCCATTGATGCTTAGAATGATAATTAAACCATTTCTGACTATTCCCAGCTTCAGGGATTTGTTGGTACAACCAGTGACAAACAAAGTTCATCCATTGCATGATCATATGTGTTGTTAATCTGCATGTCTGACCAGACCATTACAAGGGCTTGGACTGTCGGATAGGACCATGGATATCATAATGTCAGCTTGGAGAGATAGCACTAAGAAACAATATATGTCTCACATAAATAAATGGGAAGCTTTTTGTATTCAGTCAGATATATCTTATTATACTGCAAACATATTGGATGTATTGGAGTTCCTTGCTATGTTGCATTTTGATGAGTACCTTAGTTATAGTGCCATTAATAGTGCTCGTAGTGCTTGTCTTCCTATTTACGACAATTTTCAGAACATCTATCTATCGGGTCTCATCCATTAATATCCCGATTTATGAAAGGGATTTTTAATAAAAATCCTCCCAAACCCAGATATACAGAAATTTGGGATGTTAGTATAGTTCTCACATTGCTATAGCAATCGGCTCCAATTACATTACTGTCTTTTCAGAAATTAACATTTAAAGTAGTAATGCTTATGGCATATGGTCAGCACAAAGAATACAAACATTGCAAATGTTACGTTTAGGTTGTATGCATTTGTCTGCAAATAACATTATTTTTTATGTTTATGATCTAATCAAACAAAGCAGACTTGGGAAGTCTGGAACCAAGGTAATATTTAGAGCATATCCTGTCGACCAAACATTGTGTGTGGTTAAGCATCTGACTCAATATATTGAAGTAACCAAGAGTCTCCGAGGTTGTGAGACAACAATGCTTATTGCCCATAAACACATTTTTTTTAAAAACATACAAAAAAGTGTCAGTACAAACTATTTCTAGATATTTAAAACAGGTTTGGATTTAGCTGGAGTAGACACTGATGTGCTTAAATCTCACTCCACCAGGGCAGCGTCCACGTCCGCGGCGATGGCACAGGACGTGCCGCTCGACCAAATTTTAGAGGCCGCAGGATGGTGTAAAGAAGAAAATTTTTTCTAAGTTTTAAAATAAACCTGTTATCATGGTGCCAGAGTTTGGACATGCAGAGTTGGGTTCTGTTTGATTATTTGCTTTCTTTTATGTAATGATTCATATCTTTTGTTGTAATTTCCCCTATGATAGAGGGGTATTACTTTTCTTTCTTTTATTATTATTATCAAAATACTTATTGCATTATTCAAGCAATGTTCAATAATATTATTTACTCACTACTGCGTCAACTGAAGCAGTGTGTCGTATGGAATGAATCTATGGCATGAAAATCGCAGAGCTTCAAAATCTTCACGTAGTCACTCACGTGACTCCGAAGTAAAATAGTAAGATTAAACGAGAACTAACCGGTTCGAAGTTTGATCTTTATTTTATGAGGAGTTACGATGAGGGATTACGTGCCCTCCGCTCCTGACCCTCATAATCTAAACGATCATCTGGTAGTTCTAGTCTTGTGTGAGCCTTACTATCTTACTTCGGCTATTGGTTCTGTGTTTTTCACGCCGCTGCTATGAAGTATGCCGAGCATGTGCCTGGCGGGGCTTCTTCATGTAATCCCTCATCGTAACTCCTCATAAAATAAAGATCAAACTTCGAACAGGTAAGTTCTCATTTAATCTTAATATTTTATATGTTTCTATAAGATCCCCTTTATCCTTCTAAACTCCAGTGAATACAAGCCTAGTCCTTTCAATCTTTCCTCATATCACAGTCCCGCCATCCCAGGGATCAATCTCGTGAACCTACGCTGCACTGCCTCAATCACAAGGATGTCCTTCCTCAAATTAGGAGACCAAAACTGTACACAATACTCCAGATGTGGTCTCACCAGAGCCCTATACAACTGCAGAAGAACCTTTTTACTCCTGTACTGAAATCCTCTTGTTATGAAGGCCGACATTTCACACGGAAGATTTAAGTGATGGCCTAACACAGTTATTTAAGATGAAGAAATCCTTGGGCAGAACTGATAGAAGTAAATTGGTGACAGAGAGCAAACTGTGGGACGTAACTTTAAAATGAGAACAAAGCTATCTAGGATGGCACAGTGGTGCAGTGAGTAGTACTGCTCCCCTAAAGTGCCAGAGATATGGGTTCAATTCTGACCCCCGGGGTGAGTGGTGTGGAGTTTTCACATTCTCCCTTTAATCCTTTGGGTTTCCCCCGCTGCTCCGGTTTCCTCCCACATCTCAAAGATGTGTGGCTTAGTTGATTAAATGGCTGTTGTAAATTGCCCCTTTGTGCATAGCGAGTGGTAGAATCTGGTGGAGAGTTAATAGGAATGTGGAGAAAATAAAATGGGATTCATGTATAGGAATGTGAAAGTGAGTTATGGATAGTTGATGTGGACTTGAAGGGCTGAACGGCTTATTTTCATGCTAATATTTTCTCATATTTTCAGGCTGAAGAAGGGGCTTGACTGGAAACGTCACCCATTTTTTCTCTCCAGAGATGCTGCCTGTCCCTCTGAGTTACTCAATCTTTTTGTGTCTATTGGAGATACAGATCTGTTGTAATTGAATTGCATGGTAGAATGGTAACAAAAGGTTTTAGTCTCCTAGTCTCCCAATCTAAATTGGGGCAAATTTTTCTAGAAAGCTGATGTTTTCTTTTTGGAAAGTGAAATCTCAGCATCCATTGAGGATGGATGCATATTGGTCTGTGGGGTACTTCCTCACCCTGTAGTCTACCTGTTGAGACACACCTATTCACCTGAAAAATAAATAGCCACAGAGATGCTACAACATGGGTGCCCATTAGCAATGTGCCTTGAGGGAGTAAATAAGGCAGGGAAAAGCAATATTTGAAGTCTCCACGGTCCAATTTGCCTATATCTCCATCACCAGGCATCTGAAGTAGGGTCTCGACACGAAACGTCACCCATTTCTTCTCTCCAGAGATGCTGCCTGTCCCACTGAGTTACTCCAGCTTTTTGTGTCTATCTTTGGTTTAAAGCAGCATCTGCAGTTCCTTCATACACATTCCACCAGATCAACTCCACTCTAGTAATAGCATAGACACCTTTGTTATACAGCGATACACCATGGAAACAGATCCTCTACCCACAGAGGCCATGCTCACCATAAACCACCCATCCAACATTAATTTCATTTTATTTTTCCCACATTCCAATTGTTTCTGTCGAGATTCCAGGACTCACCTGCACTCACTCTATCACTCACCTCCACACTCGGGGTAATTTACGGTGGCCGATTAACCAACCAATGCATACCTCTTTGGGACATGGGAAGAAACACACATGCTCACAGAGAGAACGTGCAAACTCCCAACAGAAAGCAGCCCAGGAGAGGACTGAAACCAGGCACCTGTGCTGTGAGGGAGTGGCTCTACTACCCTCACCATTGTGTTCTCCGCTGCAGCTAGGAAATAAGGCTCACATCTACATCTCACATCACATCCACCCTTGTCACAGTGATGACTACTAGGGGGTTGGAAATAGGCCCATTTTACACCAGGAAACTGCAAATGGCAGCTGCAGACTATCTTGAAGATGGCCATTATTGACAGCATTTAAGTTGCACACATCTTTGACTGAACACGAAGGGGGATATGGTCTTTTAAAAGATTTCCATTATAAAATCTGATTTATGACCAATTAATAAAAAGGACAGAGTTATTTGTGTGACAGATGGACACACAGACACCAAATAATCACAGTAACCTCCTTCTTTATGTTTTATGGCTGCTAACGGGGCCAATAATTGAGTATTGCTGAAAGCGACACTACTATCTCACGCTAAAGCCTGAAGATCATGCGGTATTTCATTGGTCTCGCCCCCCAATCAATTCACAAACCACTGAGGGTGAAATGAAAACCATTAGCAAGGCCTTTATATCAGGCAGCTAAGGCATGCTCTGCGCCAGAAATAGATTATGTCAATACACCAGGGGCGTTAGCAGTTCCTGCAAACTCCCTGCACTTTATATTGCATGTCACTGACTCCCTGACAACAGGGAATTTTGAACTTCAGGGTTTTATAATCAACAGAGAGAAAGAAAAAAAAGATCTCTTCTTTATAAGCCCATGGCAACCTATTGACTGTTGAGAACAAAATAAAATCAAACTTTACTTGTACATTACACAGCCATTAATGTCAGCATTAAACCAAGACTGTTTGTTCTCTTTTTATAATTGTCTACGGGTTTACTAATGTCCACAAGTGGCACAATAAATTCCAATTAAAAGGTTAACTCGGAAAATTACCAAGATGCCTAAAATATCAAACACGTGAAAAGAAAACCTAATTTGCAGTCCTGAATACAGATAAAAAGTACAAGATATGGACTGATGGAAGAGATGGGCCTGAGCAAGTATTTAATGCACTTGCACGACAGAGGACCAGGGCATGATTGAAACGATAGGGAATGAGATGTCAGGGGCACACACAGGAAGATTCCAGCCAAGCCTCCATGCAGTAAATAACAAGGGCTCTCCACATGTTTCAGCCCCATCCAACTGTTGATGTGTGTCTATATGATGACAGTCCTCAAAATGCTGCGTAGGAGCAAAGGAGTGAGGATAAAGGTACTGGGATGGGAGAGAAATAACAAGTCTTCAATGGTGCTAACATTTTTGGAAGTCTTAATGCCTTGAGAAAAGCCAAGAACCATAGACACCTATGGCACAGAAGAGGGCTATTTGGTCTATCAGTTCCATAATTTCCTCAAAAAAGCTGCACATATAACCGAAGATAGACACAAAATGCAGGCGTAACTCAGCATCTGCCTCAGCCAGGCAGCATCTATGGAGAAAAGGAATGGATGACATTTTGGGTCGAGACCTTTCTTCAGACTGAGAGTCAGGGGAGAGGGAAACTAGAGGTATGAATAGGTTCAGAGCAAATCAGACCGGCACCGATGAGCAAGGAAAGTAGGAGCACACAATGGTCCATTGTTGGTTGTGGAAGAGGTGCTAAAGAAAGGATTTATGGATGCGAATAGCGGAACCAGCAGGACAACTAGTGGTCTCTCTCTGTGACTAGTCAAGATCATACAGTCAAAGGATGGCTCGAGGCCCCCGACCACGGGAAAACAAAGAAGGGAAGAGATTGAAAGTGCAATTTCTTTCGCTATCCATCACAGTGAGGAATGTGGAGGAGTCACTCTGGTGGATGTTTAAGTTAAAATGTATTTTGTGTGATCCGTTGCTTTTTATTTGTATGACTGACTTGGCAAATGAAATTCCTCGTATGTTGCAAAACATACTTGGCTAATAAAGTATTATTGTATTGTATTGTATTATTACCTCTTCCACAGAGGCCTGTTATACCTTCTAATATTTTTGGCACACTGGTGCAGCTGGTAGAGCGACAGCCGTACAGTCCCAGAGGCTTGGGACAATTATGACCTCCGGCGCTGTACATGTGGAGTGTGCACGTTCTCCCTATGACCGTGTGGATTTCCTCTGGGCACTCTGGTTGCTTCCCATGTGTGGATTGGTAGGTTAATTGGCCACTGGAAATTGCCCCTTGCATGTGGAGTGATAGAATCTGGGAGACTTTAATGAGAATGTGTGAAGAATAAAGTGGGATGAATGTAGGAGTAGTGTAAATGAGTGGGTGATGGACGGCACGAACTGTGGGATGAGAGGCCTGTTTCCCTGTGACTATTTTTCCTGGTACAGATGTGAGATCAACTGCTCTGCTGTTACCCTCTTATTCTCATTTCTGTTCTTAAGTAGCATGGTTAACATTTGCTCCCTTCCAATCTGTAGGAACGGTTCTGGAATCCATGGAATTTGGGAAGTCAACAAGCAGTTATCCTGTTGAAAAATTTGAGATGCAGATCAGCAAGTGCTGGAGGTTTAGACAATAGACAATAGGTGCAGGAGTAGGCCATTAGACCCTTCAAGCCAGCACCGCCATTCAATGTCAACATGGCTGATCATCCACAATCAGTACCCCATCCCTGCCATCTCCACATATCCCCTGACTCCGCTATCTTCAAGAGCCCTATCTAGCTCACTCTTGAAAGTATCCAGTGAATGGGCCTCCACGTCTCTTTGAGGCAGAGAATAATACTTTTCTATCCCATTTTTTTCGATAAGAGAATAGTTTTCCTCATGCTAATTTCTCCTGCTGTTGTCTACCACTTCTGGGAGGTAGCTTCCACGAACGCAGAGCTCAAGCAATTCTTTCATTCCACTGGTTTTTTCTTAAGCTCCTATATTGTGTAGTTGAAATTTGGAATGTGCTGCTAGCAAACGCAGCAGAGGCAGACATTCATCCACTTTTTTCATTCCCCCCCCCCCCCCAATTTTCAATAACCTCCACCGCTCAAGTACACATTAGGGGCAATATCCAGTGGTCAATTAACCTACCAATCCAGCATTTTAAGAGGTCTCTAAAAGGCCACGAGTCACGGTCGAAGTGGCAGTAAATGGGATGTATACAGATGGGTGCTTGATGGTTGGCTTGGGCAGGGTGGGCCTGTTTCTGTGCCCTATGAAAGCACGATTCTAATGCAATTTCTTCTGCCTCATTCTGTAGGCAATCCATTTCATCCTTTTTACGTATATCTAGAGATTTTTTTTGCTTTGTTCTAATTTGTATAGGTCTCTGAAGTGCTTTGGGAGCTCCAAACCTCCATCTTGTTTCATCTTAAGAACTCCCTTGGGTCCAGGATGACTTCTACTGTTAGTTCTGTGGGGGCTGATGAGCCGGCACAGTGGCGCAGTAGAGTTGCTGCCTTGCAGCGCCAGAGACTTGAGACAATCCTGTCTGCAGATGCTGTCTATATGGAGTTTGCACATTCTGCTTGTGACCACATAGGTTTTTTCTGGGTGCTCTGGTTTCCTCCTGCATTCAATATATGTGCAGGTTTGTAGGTTAATTGGCTTCTGTAAATTCTCCCTGGAGTGTAGGATAGAACTAGTGTACGTGGTAATTGTTGGTTAGCGCGGACTTGGTGGGCCAAAGGGCCTGTTTCCATGCTGCATCAAGGTTTCAATGTCAGTTTATTGTCACATGTGTCAATTAAGCACAATGAAAGTCGAATTACCATACAGCCATACTAAAAAAAAGCAACCAGACACACAACTGCATAAAAGTTAACATGAACATCCACCACTGCAGATTTGCCATTTCCTCACTGTGATGGAAGGCAATAAAGTCCAATCTTCTTCCTCTTTTATTCTTCCGCGGTCGGGACAGTTGAACCATCTGCAGTAGGCAGTCGAATCCCCCGTGACAGCATGAGCGAAGCTCCCGCCTCGGTGCGGTCGAAGCTCCAGGTCGGGGCGGTTGAAGCCCATGCGGCTTGGAGTTCCCGAAGTCAGTCTCCAACCAAAGACCGTGTGCTCAGCGATGATAAAGTCCGCAGGCTCCCTCAGTTGGAGCCCCAAAGTCGATCCACGACAGCGATCGCGAGCTCCGTGATGTTAAGCCGCAGGCTCCCGCGGTGGAGCTCTCAAAGTCGGTCTCCACCAAAGGCCGCCAACTCCTCGATGTTAGGCCGCAGTGTGGACGAGATACGATACGGAAAAAAATTGTATCTCTGTCGAGGTAAGTGATTAGAACAAGTTTCACCCACTCCCTACATAAAACAAGCTAAAGAACACTAAAAACATACATTTAACACATACAAACGTACAACAAAGTGACAGACATGGCGAGGCAGCCATTGCTGGCGCCATCACTAATTAAACAGTGGGTTTTGCTGTGGCCTTTACCATGATGTGTAAAAGCATGTTTTCATAGATTCCAGTGAACAGGTTGATGAGCATCTGAGCGTGTGCAAATGCAACTGTCGTCTGCATACTGCAGGTTAATATCTAAAGTTGGAGATACAATGGTAGCGATACAACAGGTTTAACAGTTTCCTCTTTGTCCTGCGGAAACATGTTGGAGAAGAGGTGCATTAATAGCCTTGCTCATGATAGAAACTGCGTCAACAGTAACTTGATCAAAACCACAAGAGAGAAATGTCATCTCTTGAACATGTACATTTATCCGGATAGAGCTAAAAGATATTTTGCTCCTCTACTTATGCACATAAAAGTTTCTTGCCACTGTGAACAAAAAACTGTGAGTGTGCATATGATCATGGTAGTCCCCTCCCTACACTCCTGAAGATTCAAAAGCACCTCAAATCTCCTTTATCGTAAATATTTTCAGTTTAGTTCCTCCACTTTGATTAACGTTCAGGCTATCCTAAAAATGTAAATCAATTAAAAATTATAACCATCCATGTGCAGAATGACTTTGTGCTGCCTACTGCCATCCTGGCTATGTGCCAGTGCACAGACAAATGCTATCAGTGTTTCTGACTACCACGAGTGCAGAAAGGCCATGCATAATTGACTAAAAGATGGGTTAAAACTGTGGCCAATCAGTGTGTGATCAAAACCCGTGGAATATTGAGTGCTACTTGATTACAGAATACATATCCTTTACTCTCCTCCCTTGAACACATCATGAAATCTCTTCAAGGTCCAGAGTGCCATAATATGATCATTACTGTCAAGCAGTATGAAGTGCATACTATGGCTTTCAGGTTAGAGGCTCATACTTCACAAGAGTAATTTTATTTTATTTCACTGTGTTTGAGATTGCAGTCCATTAAAGCAAGGAGGCAAAAGAGCTGTTTAAAGATCATAACAGAGCACACAAAGCAGAATGTGTGTTCTGGAACAGAGAGCAGATGTAGTTTGACGAGAAATAAAACATTTTTTTATCTCATTGTGAATGTGTTAAAACCCTTCAGCGGGAGATGTTGTAACAGCTCCACCCAGGTAAGAGAGAATGACCGCCAACCGAACTGAAAGCAGCGGATGCACTTGGAAAAACCCGGCTGCGTTTCTTTCCTGAGAGCTCAGCTTTCCTTAGATGCCCTCCCGGCTCCCTCAACCTGGCCACACGGGTCCAGAGTGCGTTGTTTCTTTGAAACCCTATTGTCAAGTGTGCAGTGAAGCATTCCACTCGTGCCTGATTAATTGCCTTGCAAATTTGGAACCTGGTCCAATCAAACCGAACATCACATTCAATGCACGGCAAAATGATCAATGTAATTCCCTGCTCCCGGGAACATTCTCGACCTCAGTGATGGCAGAGCACAGTAGTTGTGTGCAAAATCCCCAGAGCTTACAAATACCCTCAGCCACAGCTGGTGATCACCACCATTCAGAAGGATTAGGAGCATGTGAACATTGTACCTGCAAACCATCCTGACTGGGATAGACAGTACCGTTCCTGTGACAAATTCAATCCCTAATGGAGTTGTGGGAGTTCCTTTACAAGGATCACAGTGGTTTAAAATGCTGTACCACCATCAGTCAATTAGGGTGGGTGATCAATGTCTGCCTTGCCAGCGATTCTAAGAGATGAATGAAACAAACTCTTCATGCTGAATAACGATTTGCCTTCTCCCAACTCCCACCCTCACAGACATCGGTCTTTGAAAAATTCAACACACTAAGCATGTATTTGAATAAGAGCTGTTGAAAGTAAAAGCTATGGGGCTTAAAAACTTCCAGGCGACAGTATCACAGTCATCGGCATTTGACTGATCATGTCAATGGTCAAAATGTACAAGTGAGCCCATCGCCCAGGAATATCACACCCTGAAGCAGCAGCACTCATCCACTTCACACGCACTATATCATCAGCTTACTCTGATGGTAATCAGAGATGCTCCTACCATAAGGTAATCCCCTTAGTCAACAGTGCTATCAATGGCACTTAAGCACCACCAATCGCCAGTTGACCAATGCTCATTTTCCTTTGTTTGAGGAAGAGTAACAAATCACATCACAGCCAAACGTGAACAAAGACAACTGAACTGCAGAAGGGAATGTGAGAGGCAAGGATGGCATTTATAGATATAGTAAAAGTGAATTCATTGGGGGTAGCGAGGTGGCAGCATAATTACAAAAAGAGTAGCTGTTTCGCAGTCCCAAAGACCTGGGTTCAATCCAAGTCAAGAGTGTTTTATTGTCATATGTCCCAAAAAGAGGAAAAATTAAATCGTACTTGCAGCAGCACAACAGATATGTAAACATAGTACTCTGTAAACACAATAATAAACAACAACAAAAATTCAGTATATTATATACAAAAGCAAAGAACAGTAGCGCATCTGATAGTGCATGTCCTCTGAAGCTGACTGTGTGGGGTATGCATGTTCTTCCTACACATATTTCCATCAGATTCTCCGGTTTTCTCCCATTTCCCAAAGAACATGCATGTTGATAGGTTTCAAGAAACTGAGAATATTCAGCATTTGTTGCAGCTGTTGAAGGCCACTCATTACAACACCAGGATGTCACTGCAGGAATTCCTTAGGCTCTGTCTAAGTCCAGCCATCTTCATCTGGTTCAATAATGACTGCCTTCCTCTGTAGTGAAGATATTAACAGATAATTGCAATGGCGCATTCCAAAACTTGATTAAACTAGCTGGGACTAATTAGTGGCAAATAATATTAATGCCGCACAAAGGCCAGGTGTGGCCATCTTAAAAACAGTTGCCACTCTCTGGCAGTTATGGACTTGGATCACAAGATCTCTCTGTGTGTCAAGGCTGTTAAGGTTCTTGCCTATACTTTTCTCTAACATTCAACCTCCCAAAGTGCAACACCTCAAGCTTACTTGGAATAAACTCCATCTGGCCATTCATCCACCCATTTCTGTAGCTGATCCCACTGAATATTTTGATACCCTCCTTCAATGTCTACAACTCCACCAAATTTGGTGTTGTCTGCAAACTTATTAACCAACCCATCCACATTTATGTTGAAGTTGTTTATATAAATCACAAACAACAGAAATGTCAGCACAGATCCCTGCAGAACTCCACTGGTCACAGACCTCCAGCCAGAATAACATAATTCTACAACCACGACCCTTCATTTTCTAATGGAGTAAGCCATTTCTGAATCCAAACAAACAAGTCACTGTGGATCTTAATCCTGTGGATCAGCCTACTTTGTGGGACTTAATCAAATGCCTTGCTAAAATCCAAGCAGACAATGTTCACTACCCTATCCTCATCAATCACACTAGTCACCTCCTCAGAAAACTCAATCAAGTTCATAAGGCACGACCTGCCATGGACAAAGACATTCTAATTGTTCATAAATAGCCCATTCTCATTGAAATCAAATAAATCCTATCCCAAAAAATCCTCTCCGAAGCTTCACAACCACTGACATGAGGTTTACCAGCCTATAATTTCCTGGATTATCTCCTTCCCTTCTTCAACAGAGGATCAACTTTGGCACTTCCCCAGTCCTCTGGGATCTCACCTCAGCTAAATATACAAAGATCTTCCTCATAATTCCAGCAATTTCCTCTCTTGCCTCTCCCAAAAACCTGGCATGGATCCTATCAGGTCCTCGGGATTTATCTACCTTAATGGTCTTCAAGAGCCGCCAAACCACCTCCCTCTTGATCTCCAAAAACCTTTGCATGTTGGTGTTCCCCGCACAGATCTCACTGTCATCCATGTCCCAGATGCAAAGTACTGAGCTTGCCTGAAGGGGACCCAAAACTTCACCTATCCATTTTCTCCAGGGATGCAGCCTGACCGGTTGAGTTACTCCAGCACTTTGTATCTTTTTCTTTTGTAAATCAGCATCTGCCATTCCTTGTTTCTGCAAAGTACTTGTTTGGTGCCTCACCTATATATTTCCTCCTTTATCCTTGAGCAGTCCTGCTTTCTCTCTGGTTACCCTCTTGCTTTTAATGTATGTATATAAAGCCTTGGAATTATCTTTATTCTGACATTGATTACATTTTATGACCCCTTTTGGGCCTTCTAATTACCTGTTTGCTTTACATTTCTCTTACAAGGCCCTGTCTGATTTCATCTTTCTAAACCCTAACATAGGCTTCCTTTTGCAACCTCTTTGGTGATCAAAGGTTCCTTACCTTGCCATATTTATCTCTCCTCCTTACTGGAGCATGTCGGTCCCAAACTTTGAACAGCTTTCCTTTAAATGACTCCCGTGTCAGATGTGGACCAAACGAATGACAACTGCTCCCAATGTATTTACCTTAGCCCCTGCCTAATTATGCTGTAATACCCCAATTTAGTACATTCTAATCTGCTTTACCACAATTTAGTACCTTCTTTAAGAGCCAGCTTCTGTACTCAACATGCTGATTGACGCAGGCAAATGTGTCAAATGCCTTTATCACTATCCTGTCTACCACTTTCATGGGAATATGTAGCTGCACACTTAGCTGTGTCTGTTCTACAACATTCCCCACAGAACTATTCGGAAGCTCTGCATTTTACAACTACCTTCATTCACATACGATGTAAAAGATCCTGCAAATAAGAGCAGGGATGAGAAATGACTTGGAAATTTGAAAAGTAAAGTAGAAATGGAAAGTGTTTATTTTTCAAAGCATTATCAATCCACTAGATCCTTCCACCCTTTTCACCACACAGGACAAATACTCACGCGTCATAAATTGCTGTAAGTTGCATATTTTATCCTGTATGTGTGAGTGTTCTGACAAAGATGTATGCCCTGAAACAGGACACTACTTTAGTGCTGGTACTACCTTTTTTTTTAGCACTTAGATGTCTCATTGTGATTTTTTCTCATTATGTTGAAATTCTGAGTGAAAAGTATTTTAAAACTGTTGAATTTCTTTTCCATATATTGCTGATAATATTGGTGGTGAACTAAGCGCCGAGAAAGCCAAACTGGCTTCTGTCAAGTGAGCAGTGAAAGTAAACAAAGAGATGACATAAAATAAAAAAATAAAGACCTTGTGTTAATATTAGTAATTAATGTCTTAACATGATTCTGGTCAATTAAATCTCTTTGAAGTGAAGCTGCTATTGTTACATGGGAAATTCTGCAACTGATTTGGGAGTTGATTCCTAAACCTTCCGACTCAGAGAAAGCAGAGACATAACAAAGGAATTGTTTCAGTAATCGCAGAGAAAGGCGGAGAGCGAGGAAGAGGGTTGGTTTAAACTGCTTTAATGCAACGTACTTTAATGCAAGGGGCCTGACGGGTAAGGCAGAGGAGCTTAGGGCATGGATAGGTACGAGCAACTGGGACATTGTAGCCATGACTGAAATCTGGTTAAGGGACAGGCTTAACTGGGACTTAAGGGCCTGTCCCACCAGCACGCAACTATGTGCGATGAACGCGATCAAACCGGCAGCGGGGGCCGCGCGGAGGTCGGGTGATCCCCTGTACAGGTCCGGTCCCACCAGCATGCGCCTGCATGCGGCAAGCGCAACTAAACCGGCAGTAGGGGCCGCGTGGAGGTCGGGTGAGTGGCGCAACGCGGCGCAAAGCGAGGCGAACTTGAAGCAAGTCCAAGGTAAGTTCGCCAGGACTTAGAGGGGCACATAGAGAGGGGCACCGAGACACACGCACATACAGGGCCACGGAGCCACACACATAGAGGGTCACGGAGGCACTTACGAGTAGTTTCACGGAGGCACGATGTCCGGGCGGTATGTAAATGTCGCGGCGACTGCGAGCCGACAAACCGTTGCCGCGCGGGATTTTTGGACATTGTCGGTTTTTCGGAGCCCCGCGCGGCGTCGGGACGAACTCGGGACGAACTCCGCACAATTCCGCACGGCTCCCGCGATCGAAGTGGGACCGGCCCCGCGACGCCGGACGGCTCAAGCGACCACGTTAGGTCACGCTAATCGCATCGAGTTGCATGCTGGTGGGACAGGCCCTTTAATGTTCCTGGGTACAGGAGCCTCAGGAGAGACAGGGGTGAGGAAAACGAGGAGAGTGGGGGGGATTGCATTGTTGGTTAAGGAGAATGTCACGGCTGTGTTCAGAGGAGATATTACGGACGGTTCGTCCAGTGAGGCTATATGGGTGGAGCTGAGGAACAAGAAAGGGATGATCACCTTGTTGGGGGCGTACTACAGACCCCCGAATAGTCAACGGGAATTATAAGAACAAATGTGCCAGGAGAATGCAGTCAGCTGCAGGTCAAATAAGGTTGTTGTAATAGGGGATTTTATCTTTCCCAATATAGACTGGGAAAATCATAGCGTGAAGGGTTTAGATGGGGTTCAATTCCTCAAAAGTGTTCAGGAGAGTGTTCTTAAGCAGTAGGTGGAGACCTCCACACGTAAGAGGGCAACGCTGGATCTAGTATTGGGAAATTGGGAAGGGCAAGTTAATGAAGTGTGTGGAGGAGCCTTTTGGCACTAGTGACCACAGTTCGATTAGGTTTAAGAAAGTTATGGATAGAGACGGAGAGTTAAAATGTCAACTGGGCTAAGGCCAACTTTGAGGGTATGAGAGAAGGTCTGGCTCAAGTTGACTGGACCAGGCTATTAGATGGGAAACGAACATCGGCCTTGGGATGTTTTTAAAAGTGTAATGAAGAAAGCTCAGGATGTGTACGTCCCCGTAAGAGTGATGGGCAAAGCAGGCAAACGTAAGGAAGCTTGGATGACGAGGGAAATTGAGACATGTCAAAAACAAGAAGGATGCATGCGACAGCTGAGATCGTGCATCCCTGGAGGAGTTTCGGGAACTAAGGAATAAACTAAAAAAGGAAATCAGAAGGGCAAAAAGGGGCCAGGAGATAGCTCTGGCGGGTAGCATTTAGGACAATCCCAAAAGATTTTATAAATACATAAGGGGGAAAAGGGTAACTAGAGAGAGAGTGAGACCTCTCAGGAATCAAAGCAGCGACAGGAGATGGGCAAGGTACTAAATGAGTATTTCTCCTCTGTATTTACCAAGGAGAAAGACAGTAGGACGGAGGAAATTGGAGCAGTTACTGGAAGTGTCTTGAGTGCTGTCAGGGTTACCATCGAAGATGTACTGAGGGTAATGTTGTGTTTGTAGGCAAATCTCCAGGGCCTGATCAGATATATCCGAGGACATTGCGGGAAACTAGAGTGGAAAATGCGGGAGCCCTGGTTGAAATTTATGAGTCGTCCTTAAATACAGGAGAGGTGCCGAAAGACTGGAGGGTGGCAAATGTTGTGCCTCTTTTCAAGAAGGGCTGCCGGGAAAATGCTGGGAACTATAGGACGGCGAGCTTAACATCTGTAGTTGGTAAGTTACTGAGAGTATCCTGAGAGATAGGATATACAGGCATTTGAATGGGCAAGGGCTGATTAGGGATAGTCAGTATGGTTTTGTACTTGGAAGGTCGTGTCTCACAAATCTGATTGATTTTTTGAAGATGTGAGCAAAACGTCGATGAGAGCTGTAGATGTTGTGTACATGGATTTCAGTAAGGCATTCAACAAGGTACGCTGCTCTGGAAGGTTAGATCGCATGGGATCCAAGGGGAGATAGCTGAATGGATAACAAATTGGCTCCATGGAAGGAAGCAGAGGGTGATGGTGGAAGGTTGCTTCTCGGACTGGAGGCCGGTGACTAGTGGTGTGCCTCAGGGTTTGGTGTTGGGCTCGTTACTATTTGCCATCTACATCAATGATTTGGATGAGAACATACAGGGCCAGATTAGCAAGTTTGCTGATGATACAAAAGTGAGTGGTTTTGCAGATAGTGAAGATGGTTGTGAAAGGTTGCAGCAGGATCTGGATCGATTGGCCAGGTGGGCGGAGGAATGGTTGATGGAATTTAATACAGAATTGTGTGAGGCATTTTGAGGCTGTTTAAAATTGCTGCAACAATTGCACCAACAAATATTCTGTACGACTATTTTTTATTAAAAATCCATTTTCTTTTCTATGCAAAGTTTGCAAAGAATCAAGCAAACGGGAATCATACCATGAGCAAGTTCATCTTCTCATGCTGTAGTTTGGTATTAAACTAAGAATGATGTCCCCCTCGCTACTGAAGGTTCAATAATTCTCTTGACCTTCAGTGATTTATAGATTTTTAATATACCAGCTAGACAGTTTATTGAATCTGGATACTCACATGCTCTTAAGAAGGAATGTCAGTTGTGCATTTAACCTCATGCAGTTGGCAAATTATAGGCCAATACACAGTCAGTTCATTTCATCGAAGTTATTCCTTTGGTTCACCAATAGTCAATGACAATTGTTAACACTGGTCCCATTTAAACGATATTTGGTGCTAAGCTTAATATAGTTGTCTAATGTCTTTGGGACTGAACTTGATTGGCCCTTGGGAATCTGTAACTGTATCGCCAATCATTCACATAAATTAGTGGTTTTATATTTGTAATCAAGATTACACATCTGTTTTAATTTGTAATTTGTACTGACGACCGTACTATCTCTGAAAATGGTTTATTTGTCACTAATACAAGGCTTTAAAGATAGAACTCGGGAGGTCAGTGGCATCCCAGAAAGACAGAGCTTTAGATACTGAAAGTCTGTACAATTTCTTAAAGGAATATTCACTGAATTTGCATACAAGGAAAGAGGTAGGAGATGGAGTGGGGATAGATCACAAACTCATGAAACAAAGGAACTAAGTCTTTCTGGAATCTAATTGAATTTAAACAGGTCTTGTATAGAATCTGAGACTGGAACGCTGTAATAGGCAGGAGCTGGGAAGAGTTGATTAGCAGGAGCTGTTATTAAATAAGTCCACATCTAACACGTGGGAGTTATTTAAAGACCAGCTGGTCAGAATTTAGAAACGAACATGTTCCTGTGAGGAAGAAAGAAGTAAGGTACAGCAACCTTGGATGACGAGAGATGTCGCAAATTTAGTAAAAAAAGAAAAAGGAAGCAGACATGGCCTTTGAAGGATATACATGAAGCAGGAAAGAGTCAGGACGGCTAAAACCAGCAATGAAAGTTTAAAGGAGATTTATGAAGCAAGTTTGTTATTACACACAGTGGTAGATGCCCAGAACACACTTGCAGAGAAAGCGGTGAAATAAGATATGATAATAACATTTAAGAGGTTCTTAGAAAGCACATGAACAGGCAGGGCATGGAAGGATATAGACCATGTGCGGGAAGACTGGACCAGTTTGGATTGGCACGGACATCATGGGCCAAAGGACTTGTTTTGTGTTGTACTATTCTATGTTCATCTAAATAATTTAAGGATACATTTTACATTAATGCAAGGAGAAGAAATCCAGGATCCTGTGAGGACCAAGTCATAAAAAGTGTGAACAAAAATAAACTGCAGAGATTGTGGAAACAACCCTACAAGAATAACAACATTAACAATAAGAAATATAAGCAATACCTTATTAGAAAGGAAGGGGTAAATGTGAATGTGTATTCATTGAATACGCTCAAGGCTATAATGGCTAGTAAGGAAATGGCTAATGGCAAACTTGCTCCTAAGCATGTCCCTGTACCTGCACTCATGAAAGAGGAATTAAAAAGTAGCCATTTGAGTTTAATATGCTGAAAGGAAGGCACTGAAGAAAGTAAGGGGACTTAAGCAAACCAAATTTCAGCACCTGATATTTTTTCATTCGTCATAACTTCTGAAAAACCTCCTGATTCCCAAATTATTCACTCTGATTGGAAAATGTCAAATGGTTTACAAGTAAAGTGGATAAAATCTGTTGTGGGGAAATTATTTAATTCTATCTTCTGGTTCACAGAGATCTCTTGGAAAATAATGAGTTAACCAAAGAATGTTAATTAGGTGTCATGCCTGACTAATTTCATTACACTCCTGGAGAATGTCCTGAGCAAAGAGAATGGAATACTGTCAAATATACACTTCCAGGGTGCATTCAATAGGTTTCTGCATGGAGGATTACTGGCAAAAATGAAAGAGCATTGAATCACAGTCCCCAACAACCCTTACCAACTTTTACAGATGTGCCGTAGGAAGCAGTCGATCGGGATGCATCAGAGCCTTGTTAGGGAACTGCTTCTCCTAAGACCGCAAGAAATTGCAGAGAGTTGAGAATGTAGTCCAGACCATCATGCAAACCAACCTCCCTACCATTGATGGGTCTGAAGAAGGGTCCCGACCCAAAACGTCACTCATGCTTTTCTTCCAGATGTACTGTCTAACCTGCTGAGTTACTCCAGCACTTATGCACTTGACACAATCTCTGCCTCGGCAATGCCACCAGCATAATCAAGGACAAGTCTCACCCGGTCAATTCCTCTTCTCCCATCTCCCATTGGGCAGGAAGTACAGAAGTTTTAAAACACATACCTTCAGATTCAGGGACAATTTCTTCCCAGCTGTTTTCAGGCAACTGAATCGTCTACTCATTAGCTCGAGTGTGGTCCTGATCTTCCATCAACCTCATTGGAGACTTTTGAACTATCTTTTTAATTGGACTTTTATCTGTACACTGTGGATGGCAATGATGGTCCAATTCTACACGGCCATCGCAGAGTCTGTCCTCACCTTCTCCATCATGGTCTGGTTTGACTCAGCCACTAAGCATGACATCTGGAGGCTGCAGCGAATCGTCTGATCAGCTGAGAAGGTTATTGGCTGCAACTTTCCTTCCATTGACAAACTGTACACTGCAAGGGCCAGGAAGCAAGCGGGTAAGATCATCTCTCACCCTGGCCACAAACTCTTTGAATCACTTTCCTCTGGAAGGCGACTCCGGACTGTCAATGCTGCCGCAGCCAGACATAAAAACAGCTTTTTTCCATGAATAGTAGCTCTACTCAATAACCAAAAATATGTAGCCTCCTTTTGCTTTGGTATTTTAATTCACATGTTTAATCAATAATGTTTTATTATTAATGTTCAATGTTTTATGTGTCATTCCTAGCTGTCACTGTATGTCATGTTGTCACTTGCAGGCAGAGCACCAAACCAAATTCCTTGTATGTGAATCCTTGGCCAATAAACTTATTCATTCATTCATTCATTGTAATCATGTAGTCTTTTTGACTGGATAGCAGGCAAACAAAAGCTTTTCACTGTACCTTGGTACACATGACAAATAATAAACTAAAAACTGAACCTGAGAACAGAGGTTGGCAGTCAGTTGGTCTTGGGATAGTTCATTGAAAATTAATGGATTGGCAATGTTGGCAGGACACAGAAAGGAGGACTAAGATAATATTCCCAGGTCTGCAATTGCAAAACCGATTTCACTAAACATATATTGATGACTTTGATGCAGGAATAAGGAGTCACATATTTAAGTTTATAAATGGTACTAAATTGTGTAATTGGGAGTAAAATATTACATTGGCAGACTATGAATGGAAACAAATCTCCATGGCACATTTTTTTCAAGATAATAAATCTATAATTACTAATTAGTGTGGGGATAGTAATGTGTGGTTCGTCATCGCACAGAAACAGGCTCTTCACCCTAACCTGTTTATGCCGACCAAGATGGCCAATCTAAGTAAGTCCCATTTGCTTGTATTTGGCCCATATCCCTCAAAACCTTTTCTATCCTTGTACCTGTCCTACTAACTTCAAAAATGCTGTTATAGTACCTACCTCAACCACCCCCTCTGGCAGCTTGTTCCATATACCCAACATCTTCTGAGTGGAAAAAGATACCCCTCATATTCCTACTAAATCTTGCCCCTCTCATCGTAAACCTCTGTCCCATTTAAATCTGAGAAAGATTATATATTTTTTAAACTTTATGAAGCATTTGTTACATCCTCAGATATCCACATGTCCATTAATATCCATTAATGTCTGGGTCTGGTGACTATCGTAACATAGGCAGCAGCTAAATGTACACACTCGCCTCCCCTTCCCCACTAATATAGCAATGAAATGGGCGCTTTTGACATAGCAAACAAAGGAATAAATGCACGCAAAAATGACCGGAGAATTTCTCTGCTTTTCAAATGTGATTCCGTGGCTGTGGGATCTTTAAATTCGATTTTGTGCTCAAGTCACCAAAATGGTACATTGACCCATTATTATCTGACTCAAAAGCAACAATGTTACCATATCAGACAGCAATGAATAAAAATAATAACTATATATTTCATCTTGCAGCAGTTGGCGAGGATTTGTAGCTCAATTGGACTTTGAGCACCGTAGTTTTTTAACTTTTAAATAATGACTGAATGACCACACTCAATGAAACCTCGCCACTAAAAGAATTGCTAATGCAAGTTTTAAATATCTGGAACCAATAGTACACTTTAAAGGCCTGTAAGTTAACGATTGATTAGCTGATCTGAGCATGTGTGAAATGGAAATGAAAAAAAACATGATTTCTTATCAATTTAATATTTTGGGTTATGCCTGCTGATTTAATCTCCTATACCAGTAATTGCAATTTTTATGGTTTAAAGAAAGAGATGATAATTTTTCATTTGCGACTCTTCTAAAACCTGAACTCTTCAGATTACTTACTTGCTGGTCACGTCCATTTGATCTGCTCCACAGAACAAATGTGAATAGTTAGTCAGCATCTACCATTTCAGAAACCGTCATTGCTGTGTCACTGAGCCCCAGAAGGAAGGTTGCACAGGGAGAAAGGACCAGATAGCCAGCATTTAAAAAGAGCTGGGTGACTTACAATAACTCTGTTTGCCCTTCCCCGCTCAATTGGCAAACTGGGTGTGGAATGTGGAGATCATAAATCTCCTGTCACAAACAATAACTTCTGCATGTTCTAAAACATTGGTATTTGAATGTGGTATGTTGACAGTTACATGTCACAAAACTAAAATAGGAAGATATCACAGTACAACTATAGAGGTTTTTCTAATTGTTAAAAAACATTAGATTGAGCCCTTTATGTATGCAGTACTAATGAGGACAGAAAAAATAATTTTGCCCTTATATAGTGACATCATGTGGCAGAGTTGGCTGTTAAAAATCCATTATTCCTTGCAGTTGAAATTCATCAACATTCAAATGTAACAAAATTATATTTGAGACGCTCTGGAACTGTTTAGATGTCCTGTCAGTATGATCACGATGCATAATATTGAATCATCTCATATGGATGCAATTTACAATGTTTTGTCAATCAACGCATCAGATAACTCATTTTGAAATATATCAGGCAAATGTGCCGTGATCCAATCCAATTTTCATTTACACCTATGTCGATGTCAGGGACTCGGTGTTGGAACGTAAACTTGTGGATCACCCAGAGTCAAGAGGCAACAATTAACTTGTGCCTCCTCAATCCATGTAACAATTATTGGGGGGGAAAACAAACAATTGGGCTTTTAGCTTTTGATCAATATGTACTGCTTTTGTGATGCAATTTTGAAAATGTAGATTGAGGAAGCATTGGCTTCAAACTTAAAGCTGCAGATACTCTGTCTCACAAGATAAACAAACAGAATGAAAAAGTTTAATTCAGAACTGGCATGAGGAAGAAAGAAGGGTCCGGTTTCCCGGCATAAATGTTGTTCAGTGAAGGTGACACACTGCTGACCTACTCTTTGGTGTCTGTCCAGGGAAAAAACACAAGAATAATGTCAACTAGATCACCTGTTCTCCCAAGGGGGAAACAGATACCTGCATTCACATACAAAAACATTTTTCAGGAATATACCATGGGATGAGTTTTTGAAATATAACCAGCCAATTTTCCCGAGCAGACAACACTGTCAATGTGAATGACTATTAACAGAACCAATTCTACCACAACAGTACGTAGGCAGATTCACAAACTGATGCACTGCAGAGCGATGGATTCAAGAATTATTTCAAAATTAGGCACAGACACAAACAAGTAACAAACTAAATAGTGGAGAGTCTTTGACTCTTGTTTGCCTTCTTTAAATCAATGACTGTGAGACAATCTCATGCTATT
Source organism: Raja brachyura (assembly GCA_963514005.1). The sequence continues at coordinate 42,546,219 of OY740787.1, read as the reverse complement.
AACAAACAATAAGAATTAGCCCATTACCTTCTGCTGTGCCTGTGATGCCATCAGCTTTGAAGTTACTGGTGCTCTTCTTCCTGCGGTGCTTTTTCCTGTTGGCATGGGGCGAAGGCGGGGGCTCCAGCTTCGGACTGGTGGTGCTTGATATACTGGGGCTTGAACATACAGAATCCCCCAGGCCAGCATCTTCAAGAGAAATAAAATAATACATGAATAATACATCCTAGTTCCATAATCTGAAAGTGACATGTCCAATATGGGCACTTCAAGTGGTTGTGGCTTGTATTCCCTAAAATCCTTTGAATGTTAATGGGGAAAATAAGTAATTGGTTTCTCTCAATACCAATAAATATTGGGACTTGCGCTGACCAACGCAGCTTTGAAGCTTTTCCAAGATATCACATAAAATGAGTTGCCTCAAATTAGTTGCTCTATGATCCAGCTGTTGGTTGCCCTCCATTGTTGTACAACCCTTCTTCTCCCACCCATTGGAAAATAAATGGAGTGCTCACTGTAAGATTGGACAAAAAGCCTGTTTGACTGATACCCAGTCTTCACAATTATTTTATAAAACTATGACTCGTGCAAAGGCAATCGTATTTTTTCAAACAATGTTTCTGTATCACAATGACAATTTATATTCTAATGCCCAACATTCAATGACAATCCTGGAGGCCAAGCATTGAGAAACATTTATATTTTCTCTTCTTCACCTCCAGCTTTGGTTACATCTCCACTTTTTTTCTCGCAATATACCCCTCCTCCACCTATCAGTAGTTTTTCCCCACCTCTGCCCCTCACCTCTCTCTACTAGTTATCTCTCCACTACTCCATCAGTGTGAAGAGGATTCCCAACCTGAAGGGTTGTCTGTCCATTTATTTCCACAAATGCTGCCTGCCCTACTGGGTTCATCCAGCAGTTTGTGTTTTGCTCACGATTCCAGCATCTGTGATCTGTTGGGTCAAACGTTTGAGTGTTTGAAGCAGATCCATTACATTTCAGAACCTCCTGTGTCTGATGATCTTTTTAATCTTATGAAATCTTTGCTTTCCACTGCAACCTGGTTGGAGAACACAGTTATTTTAACTGTGTTCAACATCATCTTGTATTTGCCTCATTCCATTGTCATTGGGAAGCAATATAAGTGCATTTTGCAGTCTAATTCCAGCAGTATGTGGTGTAAAGACAAGTACTTCAGATACAATTTTGTAATTTTAAAATTTGGAACAGAGTTACCAGGAATCTTTTGAAAGTTTCTGCAATCCAGGTTCTCCGTACTGGCCAAGATCAATACAGCACACACCCACTGCTGCCCCTTCCGCTTCCAGGCCAGGACCCTTGTTCCTCTGGCTGGGTCATACCACCCTTCCCTTGCACATACACCATCCCCATCCCAACACTACCCCTCACCCCCCAAATCCATTGCGTCCCCTTCCTCACGTTACAGTATCTTCTGATCCATGTCTGGCTTCAACCCCTACCGTGTCTTCACCATCCCTCCCCCTTTCTGATGCTGGATGATCTTTCCTCAGCAGAGGCCTTACCTTTGGACCCGTGTCTCCACAACATTTATCGTGTAACTTGAAACTAAAGCAATGACTGCTACTAAATCATAGTGATTCAGAAGAACCCTGGTTTAATCTTTGGTTTCTATTGTCCCAGTCAAGGTGATATTCTAGGTATGAGTCAATCTGAAGCCCCAATCTCACTTGTTACTCTTTATCTCAGACGGGTTAACGTAACTCGTCATTGGCTTCAATTCAGAGCCGGGGGGGGGGGAGGGGAAGAGTGGCTGGGCTTCGGGCAGGGAGCTGCGGGCGGCGGGCAGTCGACTGTGAATGAGAGGAGCCATTGTGATGTCATCAGCTCCTTAGGTTTAAAAAAGATCTCAGATTGTGACGTTTTTGAAGAAATAACTCAAGAAAAAATGAATGAAATTTTCAGATGAGGCGATGTTTGAGATCATGAGGTAAATCTCTACTGGAATATGTAAACATTTCACCGTTAGCGCGTCGGGTTTTCGAGGAGATGTGAATCACAGAAAAAGACAATCAAACACACAAGCAAACACACAAGTACATAAACATCCAAGATCAGAGTATTATAATAATAAAGATGGATAAATAACATGCTGAAACTGTCATTCCTATAAATAGGAGTTCACTATCATTTGCAAATTGTGTATTAAAATAGTGCACAGTATAGTAATCTAGTTCAACCTGGGTTGAAACTATAATTACAAATCTATGTATTTTCAAACACAAAATGTGTAAAAGGCAAGCATTCAACGCATATTTGTGCAAGGAAACGTAAGATATTGCCGCAACAAAAAAGAAGCACAGACCGCATTCGTTAGACCGGCAATGATAACTCAAGATTAAGTTTCAGTAGTCAATTAGTATAACAGGAAATGCCTGTATTGTTTTCACACCTTACACTTCCTTATCTCTGTATCTCCCTCTCCCCTGACTCAGTCTGAAGAAGAGTCATGACCCAAAATGTCACCCATTCATTCTATCCAGAGATGCTGCCTGTCCTGCTGAGTTACTCCAGCATTTTGTGTCTATGCATAATTTATCAGTTGAATTGAAAGGATTATCATTATTTTTGCAAACTTATTATTCCACACAAAACTTGGCAGTATAGTTAGGTATAGGTTCATGATATATTTTGGGCAACTCCCATGGGCTGCAGCCATTTCTTTCCCAACACCCTTAATCTCACAGTAATCCTATGGATCATACTTTAACTCAAGATCACTTGAATCATTCATCAATACAAAACCAATAAATTGAACTCAAGATAACTTAAAATAAAAAGCCCCACGCCTGAATCATCCATGCAATGTACAAATATTTCAAGAAACAGCTGTAATAATGTTCACAAATTAAAAATAGGGAGGGTGCCTCCATGGTCAGCTATTTCAGAATCTTGATCCTCTTAGGGTAGGTCCCCAATTCATTTTACCAAAAGGGCCAGGGAGACAGCGCCAAACTCAGGACGGTACAGAGGCTTGGAAACTCTTTCTGTGCAGGGAGCTGGTTGGTTTCAGAGATGGGAAGGAGGAAACCAAAACTAGAGAAAACATTATAATTCAAATTGTTTAATGTCAAAATAACACTTGAAGTTGCTGAATTCAAAATAACTCCAAGCTGCCAAGCATTGATATACCCAAGGACAAACCCAATTGTCCATTACACTCAATTGGAAGCCATGTTCAGAGGGAACAGGGGGAAATGGAGATAAAATGTCATAGAAAATGTAATGCAATAGTATAGTTCTAGTTATAATCTTATTGCTCTGTTGCCAACTATGTTCCCTTGGAGCACGTTTCCTATTTAGGATAGAAAGGTTGGCAAATTTAGATTCATAGCGCACTTCTGATATGCTCTCACAAAATTCAAATGCCATTATCTTTATACCACTACTGAGAAAATAATCTTTGAATTGCAATGCTCTTATATCACACTTTTTCCCTCTACTTATAACAACACGAGGCCTTTCAGCACATTAGTTCCATGCTCATGATCAGAGGAGCAAATTCATGAGTCCTGTTCCTTCTCTCCTTTCTCTACAATAGCAAATTCACCTACTAACATACGTTGGAAAGTTGGTGGAAACCCATAGTGAGAACATATAAACTCCACACAGACAGCACTGGAGATCAGGATTGAATTTGGGTCTCAAGAGCCATGAGGCAGCCGCACAAACTATTATATCACTGCAATGTCCCTATGACAATTAAGACAATCCATCCAATGTGAAAGACAAGATGGACAGCATTACGTTAGATATCTCTTGAAGAAAAGTCAACAACTTTAAAATTCTAACACCCTTTCCTTCTATTTTTCTTGTCTAACCTGCTGACTGCATTCTCTTTTGTTCTCCAACCACTCTCACACAGGTATTGATTATTCCATTTGTGACCCATTGGCGCTCCTCAATTACATTAGTCATTCCCCTTTCTCTCTATCGTCAGGTTTCCTGGAGACCAGCACTGACAATTGACACAGGAAATGCATCTCTGTTCACTGGACTCCCAAGCTGTGCGCGAATTAAAACATACACACTGCTCAGAAGTAAAGCAAAAGATAATTTTTAAAAATTGTGACAAGATGACAGTGGCTTACTATTACTTAGGATGATGTCTCCTCAAAGTGTTTTGTAACATTTCATAGCAAAAGATATTACAATTGTAAAAGAGTCATAGAGCACATAAACAGGCCCTTCAGCCCTTCAAGCCTGAAAAGCCCATCAAGTGCCCATGTACATTAATCTCCTATTATTCTGCCACTATTCCCAAACTAATGATAATTCAAAGGGAACTATTTTATTATAATTCACTATTTTATAAATTTTACATTCAAGATCTTCACATTTAATTGAAAATAATTGAGTCATGGAACATGGAAACAGGCCCTTTGGCCCATCTCATCCATGCACACCAAGATGCCCATTATACTTGTCCCATTTGCCCACGTTTGACCCATATCCTTCTAAAACGTTCCTAAAATGTTGTTTAAATGAAGAGTGCCTATTAAACGTTGGCCGCAATCATTTGCTCTGGCAGCTCGCTTCGTGTACACATCACCCTGTGTGTGACAATGCTACCTCTCAGGTTCCTATTAAATCATTCTCCTATCGTCTTAACCTATGCCCTGTAGTTCTTGATTCCCAAATCCTGGGAAAAAGATTGTGCATTCATCCTATCAATGCCCCTCGTGATGTTATACACCTCTAAAATATTTTCTGCACTCTTTCCAGCTTAATTGTATCTTTCCTATACTAGGGTAACTAAAACTGACCATAATACTCCAGGTACAGCCTCCCCAAAGTCTTTAACAACTGCAACCTAGCACCCTAATTTCAATACTCAATGCCTTGCTGATGAAGGCCAGGGTGCCCAAGCCTTTTTCACTACCCTTTCTGCCTGTGATGCCACTATCCTGGGAACCTGCATCCTGTTCCCCAGTTATACAACATTCCCCAGGACCTTAATGTTCACTGTTAAAGTCCTGGTTTGTCTTCATAAAAGGCAACACCGCGCCTTTAACTGGTCCTGAGCTAGAATGTTGTCTGTCCATTCTCTCCACAGATACTACCCGAGTTCCTCCAGCACTTTGCATTTTGCTCTATTTTCCATTCCTTGGGCCACTTACCCAACTGATCAACATTCTGCTGTAATCCTTGATAACCTTCACTGTCTACGATGCTGCCTTTTTTATGTGATCTGCTAATTTACTAACCAGTAAAAATCTTGTTTGCCTTATATATGCATTACGAAAGGAATAAGCCATCAGGAAGGTATCGACATCAAGTACACTCAGTGTCCTTTAACTCTCCATTAATACAAATCGTTAATAGTGAAAAGCTCTGTTTCCTTTAGGAACCAGTTGAACAATTGTATCCCTGATTGTTTTGTTGGTCATTACAGTGCATTTAAGCTCTAATAGCAATGCAGTCAAATAGCTCCCACCAGCACCACAAAATACACGCAAACACTAGTTATTTTGATGCCTCCCCTCCAATTGAAAATATAGCCCTGGATGACTATCTTTCTGTATTGCATTTGAATGGAGAAATTCCACCCTTAGGGGCTTTGTTATGCTCCTTATGGACACTGCTAATCTCAGGGCTTGGTTTTACAGCTGACAGCACGTACGTAATGTGAAGGAAAGCACATCCCAGGAGATGTCACATGTGAGCTCCAAGATGTTATCTATCCATGAAAGATTACTTTTATAGCACATTACAGTGATGTACAGCAGGAAAGATTTGTGGTTCTCATGGACTGAAATGGTAGGGCTACTTCCAGCAAATTAATTCACTTTAGTTTTTAAATAAAGTGCAACTTTTTTGAGAGGTACATTGTCCCAGAAAACTTCGTCTTGGTTCAGTGGTTACTTACCAGAGTCAAATGATTGACAGGTCAAGTTCCAATTCAGAGACTTGAAATGCATTATCTAAGAAGCACCATCCTTTGGACCAACCTCAAGTCAGCTGAAACTACACTTTTCTTTCGAGGAAGCAATTAAAGATGCCATGGCTACCACAATGTTAACTTGCAAGGAAGTTTGTGGTATCCTGGCCGATATTTATCCTTCAATAACAAAGCAACCACAAAACGTGTTGTAATCACTGCTGAAATATATCAAACAGAGCAGTTTATTTGTTATTTGTGGAGTCTTGCTACATACATATTTCTTGCCTTGTTTTCAATATTATAACAGTATCTAATGTACTGCATTGGCTGAAAGAGCCTTGAAACGTTCCTGCTTCTTATGCTTCAGTAACATACCACACTGTAAGAAGGAACATACCACACTGTAGATGGTCTGAAGTCACATCCAGTGCTGGTTTCTCTGCCATCTCCTCTGCTATCTCTTGTTCCTTCGGAAAACATCCTCGCAATTGGAAACCAATAATCTGGGCCTATGAACCGGCCTGCTATTCGCCAAGAGGGGGCTGGGGTGGAGCTGTGAATTTTCTCTTACATTAAAAACGCCTGCATCCTCTCACTTCATGGATTATTACCATTTTGGTGACGTATTAAGCAGACCCCAGCCAAAGGAAAACTGGAAAGGGAAGAATGTTGTGAAGAAAATAAAAATCATAGTTTTAGCCTACATTTTTATTTTTAGAAAATATAAAAAATTGTCACTATATTACTTTATATTGTATGTTGCTTGTCAGTGGCACCTGCATGATAGAACTATGGTGTAACTGTTCTAAAAGCACAACTGTGGCATTGCTCTGCCCATGGAGGGGTGGGAATAGGGCAAAGGTAGGTCATTAGACTCGGTAAAACTGCTTCTCATTGGGACCAAGCTGACTGCAGATGCAGGTTGGCACGGACGCATTGGGCTGAAAGGCCTGTCTCCAGGCTGTATCTCTAGACTAAACTAAACTATACTGGAACCAGGAGCGACTAACAAGCTGCTGGACGAACTCAATGGGCCAGCAGCATCTGTGGAGGCAGAGGGATGATCGTGTGTTTTGGCTTGAGATCCTGCATCAGCACTGGATAAAATTGTTGACTGAAACAGAAGATTTTTTAAAGTCTTAAAAAAATATTTATTCTTTCTAATGGTCTTCTGTTTCCTCTACTGGGGTCTATTTAATGTGTCACAAAGTGGTATTTTTTTTCTTGGTACAGGGTGTTGAACTGCAATGCAGACCATCCATTTGCCTCTACCTGACCTGCTGCTTGTTTTTTGTAACCAATCTGCTCCATCCCCATAACTCTCAATTCAAGTGGGAAAAAAAATCACCATCTCAGCCATGCATCCACAATGACACAATGTGAGCCCTTTGGAGTAGGGAATATGAATGATTTACAGTGCATTCAGAAAATATTCAGAACCCTTCACTTTTTCCACATTTTGTTACGTTACAGCCTTATTCTAAAATTAATTTAAAATTTTATTTTAAAATCATCAATCTACACACAATACCCCATAATAAAAAAGCGAAAACATTTGTAGAAATTTTTGCAAAGTAATTAAAAATAAATAACTAGAATATCCAATTTACATGAGTATTCAGACTCTTTACTCAGTACTTTGTTGAGGCACCTTTGGCAGCGATTACAGCCAAGTTTTCTTGCGTATGACGCTACAAGCTTGGCACACCTGTATTTGGGTCATTCCTCCCATTCTTCTCTGCAGATCCTCTCAAGCTCTGTCAGGTTGGATGGGGAGAATTGATGCACAGCTATTTTCATGTCCCTCCAGAGATGTTCGATCGGCTTCAAGTCCGGGCTCTGGCTGGGCCACTCAAGGACATTCACAGACTTGTCACGAAGCCACTCCTGCATTGTCTTGGCTGTGTGCTTAGGGTGGTTGTCCTGTTGGAAGGTGAACCTCCGCCCCAGTCTGAGGTCCAGAGCGCTCTGGAGCAGGTTTTCATCAAGGATCTCTCTGTACTTTGCTCCATTCATCTTTCCCTCGATCCTCACTAGTCTCCCACTTCCTGCCGCTGAAAAACATCCCCACAGCATGATGCTGCCACCACCATGCTTCACCGTAGGTATGGTATTGGCCAGGTGATGAGCGGTGCCTGGTTTCCTCCAGACGTGATGCTTGGCATTCAGGCCAAAGAGTTCAATTCTTAGTTTAATCTGACCAGAGAATCTTGCTTCTCATGCCTTTTGGCAAACCCCAAGCGGGCTGTCTCTGCCTTTTACTGAGGATTGGCTTAAGTCTGGCCACTCTACCATAAAAGCCTGATTGGTGGAGTGCTGCAGATACAGTTGTCCTTCTGGAAGGTTCTCCCATCTCCACAGAGGAACTCTGGAGCTCTGTCAGAGTGACCATCGGGTTCCTGGTCACCTCGCTGACCAAGGCCCTTCTCCCCTGATTGCTTCCCCAGGCGGCCAGCTCTATGAAGAGTCCTGATGGTTCCAAAGTTCTTCCATTTAAGAATGACGGAGGCCACTGTGCTCTTCGGGACCTGCAATGCTGCAGAAATTGTTTTATACCCTTCCCCAGATCCGTGTCTCGACACAATCCTGTCTTGGAGGTCTACAGGCAATTACTTCGCCTTCATGGCTTGGTTTTTGCTCTGACATGCACTGTCAACTGTGGGACCTTATATTGACTGGTGTGTGCCTTTCCAAATCATGTCCAATCAACTTAATTTACCACTGTTGTCCTACAACTTTAGGCTGTGCACGCCATACACAACAAGAAGAAGAAGACCATTGATGGTCTCCAATCAAGTTGTAGAAACACCTCAAGGATAATCAATAGAAACAGGATGAACCTAAACTCAATTTTGAGTGTCAGAGCAAAGGGTCTGAATACGTATGTAGATGTAATATCTATATAACTAAAAGCCTCATCTTGTTTGGCCATCTTACTCACAGTCCTCCTCCGCAGAGGCGGCCCCAAGGATTTTTCCGATTAATGAAAAATAAAAAAGTTATGAGTGATTAAAATATCTTGAGATCAGCTGATTGGTCCTCTCGCCTGTCATTCACCGCAATGAAGTTAACGCCCCTTTCGGGGGGGGGGCAGGATTATAAAATCCTGATGCCTGGACATGAGTCAGTCACTCTGGAAGATCGCGAGGGAGAGTCCACAACGGTGATTCTAAGTTGTGAATCAACTGAACTGTGAGTCTGCAATGTACTTGAAATAAATGATTTGATCGCCCTTATTGACAATGTAATGAGTTGTTTGGCAATTTGGAGGCCTGCACTCTGCTTAAAATGCTATGAAACTGAATTCGGTGGCCTGTACTCTGCTCGATATGCTATGAAATTTAATTTGGTGGCCTGCACTCTACTTGAAATGCTATGAAACTGAATTTGGTGGCCTGCGCTCTGCTTGAAATGCTATGAAACTTAATTTGGTGCCCTGCACTCTGCTTGAAATGGAATTTCAAGGAATAACCGTGAGTAAACTGCCAGCCCACCAACCCTGAGTGATTGATCTGCCAGCTCACCAGTCCTGAGTAACTGAGCTGCCAGCCCACCAGCCCTGAGTGACTGAACTGCCAGCCCACCAGCCCTGAGTGACGGAGCTACCAGCCCACAAGCCCTGAGTGACTGAGCTGCCAGCCCACCAGCCCTGAGTGACTGAGCTGCCAGCCCACCAGCCCTGAGTGACTGAGCTGCCAGCCCACCAGGCCTGAGTGACTAAGCTGCCAGCCCACCAGGCCTGAGTGACTGAGCTGCCAGACCAAGAATCCATTCAACCCACAATGTCCATACTAGCCCTCTGGAAACCAGTCCCTTCAGCCCACAACAAACATACTAGCGCTCCAGAAAGCCCCCCCCCCCACCCCAACTGGCCACCAATTGTATTGTGTGTACATTGATGATAAAAAAAAATAATTTAATCCATTTTAAAATAAGGCTGTAAGTAACAAAATGTGGAAAAAGTGAAGGTGTCTGAATACTTTCTGAATGCACTGTATAAGCTTCTGAAGAAGTACTTTCCTTCCTCATCTCAGCCTTATTCAGTTGAACTTATGCAGTTCAACCTTTCCAGATAGTATGATCTCATTCCACAGCAGGAGAAACATACCATCATCACCCACGCAGTCCAATTCCCCCAGAACCTTTTGCACTTCAGTGAGATTGCCTCTGTTTTCTAAAAATTACGAGAATAATTTTGCTTCATTTTTCCTCATTAGACAGCTATTCTTTCCTTGTTTTATGCTCATTTCGCATTAAAGATCCGTGAAATTATGTCACCTGCCTGACAATTTTGGGTGCATCTGGTTCACGATTGCCAGATATGCCAGATCGGTCTTCCAGAGACCCGCCACATTGACGCGAGGGCCAAGTACATCACCATTTCTACTTCCTCAGAATGCTAAGGAAATTCAGCATATCTCCAATGATACTACCAATTCCTACGGTTGCACCATAGAAAGCATGCAAAGCGATGCATCACAGCTTGGTATGGCTGACTGCTCTGCCCATGACTGCAAGAAATTACAGAGAGATGAAAACACAGCCCAGTTCATCGCACAAACCGGACTCCATATAAACTTCACACTGCCTCAGGAACGTGGCCAACATAATCAAGGACCACTCGCAGCCCAGTCGATCATTCTCTCTTCTTCCCTCTCCCATCAGGGCAAAAATACCAAAGCCTGAAAGCATGTCCAACCAGATTCAAGAACAGCTTCTTCTCTGCTGTTATCATTCTTGAACAGACCTCTCACATGCTAAGGATGACTTCCCAATCTTCCAATCTACCTTATTGCAGTCCTTGAGGTTCTTTTTATCCGCACTGCAACACTATTTTCTGCACTCTGTTTCTTTTCTCTTTTGCATTCCCTGATGTGCTCAAGTATGGTATGATTTGCCTTGATAGCACACAAAACAAATTTTTCACTGTATCTCATCGACGTGACAATAATAAACTAATACCAAATAATTTATATGTGGTTCTCCGCTTTACAGGAGAACAAATCTGTTTCAGACCCAGGGATAAGATCAGGGTAAGAAAGATTTACACAACAACCTGCAGTTCTCCAGTTATTTGTCGACTGACTATCTTTTGCTTTCTAACAGGTGGAGCTCCATCAATTTAACTTAGTAACATTGGAAAAGGCAGTAAAGACAGCCTCATTCTGAGACAATAAATTAGTGTCTCCTCTGTCTCCCTCTAAAGCAACGATCTAACTTGGATTGAATTTAAAATAGGCATCTGCCTTGTATCAATCAAAGCATGAAAAGGTTGATTGCTACAAGTTATCTGAAAAAAGGGGCAGAAATTAGATGACTGCACCATTATTTTTGCTGCTAAACCAGCTTTGACAGAAGCATTAAAACTCACAGCTTTCATTTCAGAGAGGAGGTCCATTTGCGACCCTTTCAAATATTCAGCGTTGCATATTAGCTCTTCCCAATCGGGCATCGCTGTTCAGAAAAATATAATAATCTGCAATAGCTGCAATTCGACACTTGAAGTACGAGTTGGGAAAGTGGTTTCACTTTTCACTCTGAAGGCTGACAAGCATGACTAGAGGGTGAATAAAATAACATTCAGTTCACATAAATATCAAGCAGCCTGCCCAAGACTGATGGGACCAGAATGTATTCTCAGCCATCATTCCCCAGACAGGCCCAAGGACACCCATAACTTATTTTACAATCATTTAGTTTCAGCTGAACTGGAAAAGTGACAACTTATCTCTGCTGACAAGATGCCATCTCAAACCTTACAATTAACTGTACACGATTAACGGCCCGCTCTGTCATTATCTTCTATCATGATCAACTGTGTGTGCAGCCCTCCATGCCAGGAGGCCATTAGGACAATGCAAGTACCCAAATATGTAGTTAGAAATCTGGCTGAAGCAGACAGCGCCACTCCTGAGCACCTTAGCACAAAATGGACTGTAACAATAAAACCTGTTGATGGGAAGCAGGTAGCGCAGTGAAGCAGCAAACTGGCCCTGCAACCTTAAAGGTGCTGCCAGGATCAAAGTTTCAGCTGGCTTTAAAGATCCTGTATAAAATCTATCGGGGCAACTTCAACCCCGTTTCTATTGGCTCCAGGCCAAAGCACAGATAGATTCCCAACTCAGCGTTACTGCCACAAAGGCCTCAAGATTCCCCCACTTTCCTCCACTCCACTAGAAACTAAACTCAGAGAGAGAATTAAGAATTCAGATAAAAAATAATTCATGCTGGCTGTTCTTTTGAAAGGTGGAACAGACAAACGGGAGATATGATTTGCAATGATTCTGAACTTACACAGAATCATCAACAAACAAAACTACAGATCCTCCACAAGTTACGACAGGGTTCCGTTCCTGAGAACAACCCGTAACCAGAACAGTTCATGTCGGAAATGTGGCTGCCAGCAGGATATTTAAATAAAAACATAGGCCAACTAGGGACTGTGTGTGGGATTTAACTCAACCAAGGGATTTAACTCAACCATTCAGATATTGCCAGAAACGGAGTTCCTGCACGGCAGCCCCGCGGCGGCCAGCAGATCCATCCCACTGAACTCCTAAACACTCGCTCGTGTGAATGGTCCATCCATAAGTTGGGTGTTTGCAATCCAGGGAGGACCTGCATACCAAAAAGGTTGGCAATAACATCAGCAAAAATAAAAAATGAACACAACCAATTCTGTTGCGAGCTACTTTATACCATCATCCAAAACATCTGGCCCCTCGCCGTGCTTATTTAACCCTTGCACTGGATAATTTTGGTACTACAGGCACTGAAATCTAAATTAACTACGTTAACTTTCCACATGATGCTATGAAGTTAGAGTGGAATTAATTACACTGTGGCGAACGGTACTCTCAATGCATTTCTACAAACAGCAAACTTCAGATCATATCCTCGTAATTATCTGTACAGAATTATTCAGAGCATTGAGAACACTGTCTGCAGTCAGAGCTTTTTAGCTCTTTAATCTAAACAGTCTGACTGAGATGTGGTCTTTATATCTTTATATATTTCCATTAAATGTGCCTCATTCACAAAAAGGTTCTGGAAATGCAACAGATCACTGAGAAATTATGGAGTTCTTGTGATACGAATGGCTTCCTTTCATTACAGGCACAAGTGCCAGTGTGTTTTCCAAGTATGTGCTGGAAGAGGTCTCTGTAAACCACTTTAAGGCAGTAAGCAGACGGCAATCCAGGTAATAGTAGTAGAGGTCCAGTCTTGATGTCTGGAGTTATCACGTACTCCCTGTGACTACAGGGATTCCTCCCAGGGGCATTGAGATTTCCTCCCACATACCACAAGTGTGCAGGTTGTTAGGTTAATTACCAAGTCTATGGGTGGCTGGTAAAATCTGAGGGAGGGTGATAAGAAATGGGGGGAGAATGGAATGGAGAATGGGGGGAGAATGGATGGGAGGGTAAGTGTAATCGGTACTTAATTGTCAACACTGACTCTGTAGGACCTGTTTCCATGCTGTATCTCTCCTGGCTCTATGATAGTCAGATTTCTTTCTATTCACAGGTCTGACCACAATGCCACTCTAATAAATTTACAAAGTGTTCCGTACAAAGTCCACGTGACATTCAATGTTCAAAAACATGGTAGAATTGGGGCAAGGCAGAATACAGCATTATTAGGCAGGAGCTTAATTTAAGAATTAAGGACATCTTTGTCATTCTTCCTCACATTTGCCTTTTGAAGGAGCTCTGAGAATGACTGTCAACACAAGTTGGCAGCAAAATGTTTGATGGTAGCTCTTAATTTCTGTCAAAACAATCTTAGATTTCTTTAAAGAAAGATTCAGAGGTCAAGGTTGTAGTCATTCTATACTTCATCAGCGCTCAATCATGAATCTGGAACTTTAGCTTTTTTCACTTGTTTTACTTTGTTCATCCATATGTTGCAATTTTCCATTCCGTACCGTTTCATTTTATGGTGTAAAACTTGTGGTCAGTGTGGTCTGAGAGCAGATAATTACTATACGTTCTTGACTTCAGCAAAGAGATTAAACCTCTCCTAATAAAGGAGTGTCATCCACCTACCGATCACCATCACTCCGATGCAGAGCTGCAGGTGGTTGCAGAGAATGGGAGTGTTGAAACTACGGAGAGATGTGCAAACAAAGGCAAAACCTTGAAAGTCAGGACACCGCAAAATGACAGCATTCGTCAAAAAGGTGGAAGAGTTGAACTAATTAGGGAGAATATCATGACAGCACTCACAGAGCACATGCGGAGGCGATATGTCGAGAGCTCAAAAATGAGAAAGGTGCAATAGGGTTTAAACTGCAGGCCTTCAATAGCCAGTGGGAGTTAAGGGCCTGTCCCACTTCCGATTTATTTGCCGACTGTCGGCATCATTGACTGACGTATCAGGTCACCGAGAAAGCCGCGGCGTGATGACGTATTGATGCGCGATGTTTCCTCAAGTGTCCCAACATTTTTTTTGTCGCCACTGGATTTTGAAATGTTCAAAATCTTTCGGCGACCCTGATACATCAGTCAATGGCGCCGGCAGTCGCCGAAAACAATCGCCAAGTGGGACAGGCCCCATAGAGTAACAGATAGTTAGACAGATGTCGGAAAGATGCAAGACCAGACCGATTAACACAAAAGGCTTAGACTGGCCAGAATTTACTAGGCTCATTCATAAAAATATCCTGAAAAAATATGTGGATTGTCCAACTCAAGGAGGGACCATACTGAACCTTGTAATGGGAATTGAGCCTGGCCACATGACTGCTTTTTCAGAGGCAGATTATTTTGGGAATTGCAATCACAACTCCAAGGGTTTTAAAGCAGTTACGAATCAGGATGTCTAGACCTTGGGAGAGGTACTAAATTGGAGTAAGGCAGAATACAGCATTATTAGCAGGAGCTAGGCAGAATAAATTGGGAGCAGTTGTCAAATCTGACATGTGGGAGTCATTTAAAGAACAGTGTTCACAACTGGCATGTTCCAGTCAAGGTGGAAGGATGAGGATGGCAAGCTATGGCAAGGCAACCTTAATGGGGTTGAAAATTTGGTAAAAAAAGGAAAAGGAAAAGGAAAAGGTAAGTTTATAAAGATGAAATCAGGCAGGGCTTTTGAAGAATATAAATCAAGCAGGAAAGAATTCAAGTGGGCAATTAGAAGTGCCAAAAGGGGGCAATAAATGTCATTGGCGAGTCTGATTAAAGAAAATCCCAATGCTTTTTATATACATTAAAAACAGCAAGGCAACCAGGGAGAAGGTAGGACCAGTCAAGGATAAAGAAGGGAATTTATGCTTGGAGTCAGAGGTTGCAGTCAAAGTACTAAATTAGTACTTTGCATCTGTAATCACCAAGGAGAAGGGCAGGGAGGACAGTAAGATCAGTGTGGGGAATACTAATACGCTAAGGTAGTTTGTGATCAAGAATAAGGTGATGTTCGGGCACTTGAAGAGCATTAGGTTTGATAAATCCCCAGGGCCTGATGGGATCTATCCCAGGTATTGACAGAGGCAAGGGAGAAGATTGCAGAGACTATGATGAAGAACTTTGGATATTCTCTAGCCACCTTCGAGGTCCTGGAGGAATGAACACTCTTTGGATAGAACACAGGAATGCATATCACAGAAACTGGCCCAAGTTGCCACGATAAACTACGGTAATCTCATCAGCCTGCACATGATCCATACCCCTCCATTCCCTGCATATCCATGTGCCTATCTAGAAGCTTCTTAAACATCACTATTGCTATTGCCTCCACCAATGACTGGGCATACCAGGCCCCCACCACCCTTTGGAGAGAAGCCAATGTTGTTCTTTTGTTTAAGAAGGGATGTAGAGATAATCCAGGAAGCTATAGGCCGATGAAGGAAGCTATAAGAGAGGATTCTTCAGTTAGGATTTACTTGCATTTGGAAGGGCTAGTTAGGCATAGTCTGGCTTTGTCTGTGACAGCTCATGTCTTATGAACGATTGAGTTTTTATTTGAGGGGATGACAAAGATGATCAATGAAGGTAGGGCAGTGGATGTTGTCTACATGGATTTTAGTAAGAAATTTGATAAAGTCCCTCATGGTGGCCTGATCCAGAAAATTAAGATGCACAGTGACTTGGTCATTTTGAATTTAGAAATGGCTTACCAAAAGTATACAGCAGGTTATAGATCAGCTGCGGTAATGGGTGGAAAAATTGAGATTGGAGTTTAATCCGAGCAAGTGTGTGTTGCACTTTGAGTAGTTTATAGTATGGGAACATTATAGTTATGGCAAAACCTGTAACAAGTTCTTAAGTACAGTGGGATCTTGGGGCCTTTTCCACAGCTCCTTGAAAGTGACACCACCAGTAGGTGGAGTGGTAAAGAAGGTGTATGGTCTGCTTCCCTTCATCAGTTGGATCATTGAGTACAACAGTCAGGAAGCCATGTGCCGCTTTATAAGACTTTGGTTAGCCTCATTTGGAATGTTGTGTGCAGTTATAGTTGCCCCATGACAGGAAGGATATGGAGGTTTTGGAGAGGGTGCAAAAGAGATTTACCAGAATGCTGCCTTGATTAGAGGGCACTAGTTGTAAGGAGAGGTTGGACAAACGGATTGCTTTCTTTGAGTACATAGGCTGAGGGCAGACTTGATAGTACACAAAATTATGAGGTATAGATAGGATAGACAGTCAGAAGCTTTTACCCCATGGTGGGAATGTCAAAGACTAGAGGAAATAGCTTTAAGGTGATAAGGGCAAAATGTAAAGGAGATGCGTGGGGTACGTTTTTTTACATCAAGAGTGCTGGATGCCTGGAATGCAGTGCACCAAGTGGTGGTAGTGACAGATATGACAGTGATGGTTAACAAGCTTGTAGATAGGCACATGGATATGCAGCGAATGGAGGGATATGAATCTACGTGCAGGTAGAGGAGATTATATTAACTTGGCATCACGTGCTGAAGGGACAGTTCCTGTGCTCTGCTGTTCTATGTTCTAAGTCCATGTAACCTTAAAGAAAAAAAGAAATGCTGTATTTACAGAGCTGACCTGGTGAGAAAAATCAATAGGGAAGAGTGTCAAAGCGAAGGTAAGAACTTTGTTTTGTGTGTGTATGGTCGAAAGTTGTGTGTGTGTGTGCGCGTGACTGCAGTCACAGGTTGTGTTTGTGTGTGTGTCTCTCTCTCTCTCTCTGTAGCTGATTTAGTGTGTGTGGCTGATTTAGTGTGTGCGTGTGTGTGTGTGTGTGTGTGTTTATGTATGTGTGTGTGGCTGGTCTAGTGTGTGTGTAGAATCAAAGGTTAGTTTTATGTGTGCGCGTGTATGTATGATCAAAAGTTGGATTTGTGTGTGTTTGGTCAGAGGTTTGTTTTGCTTGTGTGTGTGTGTGTGTGTGTGTGTGTGTGTGTGTGTGTGTGTGTGTGTGTGTGTGGTGGCAAGGGGGCTGTTGGAAGTTTGATTTGTGTTTGAAGGTGCAAAGGTTGGCCTTGTGTGTGTATAAAGGGTGAAAGGTTGGTAATGTATGCATATGTAATATATAGTCAAAGGTTGGTTGGCATATGTGTGTTGAGGTTTTTAAGGTGCACCGAAAATGTTACTAAATTAGGACGCAAAAGTCTGAAGGGTCTTGACCCGAAACGTTACCTATCCGTGTTCTCCAGAGATGCTGCCTGACCTGTTGAGTTACACCAGCAGTTTCTGTCCTCTTGTGTATTAACCAGCATCTGCAATTCCTTGTTTACACATGCTACTAAATGGCCTCTAATCAGCGATTATGAGTGATCTCAGAAACAAGGGAGTGAGAAGCAAGCACTTAAAACCTCAGGATTATGAATATGCCTCTTTGTCAATGAAAATTCAAATACTTCATGTTGAAGAAATGGAAACTTTTGATCCATTCAAAATTAGGCAATTTCTAGTAACTATGCAGAAACCCTTAATTTTCAAGCTTTAAAATTCTTGCTTGTTTCAAATCTAAGATGTCTTCACTGGCACATTGCAGTCAAGTCTGGTTGAGGCTCTCCCACAATTAATCCCTTTTTCCATATGTTGCAGCTGCACCGATCACTTGTTGAATTACTGTGTCTGTCTGCATTGAGCCTATATATAACCACCAATTCTGGCCACTACCAGCAGTTGACAGCCATAAATCAACAAACGTCACTATTAGCTAACGTTAAAAATCTGCAACAAAAGAATATCTAGGACTCCAGCAATGCTTTGTTCACATCTGCTTTCAACAGTATTCTTTAAAGTAAATCTTGATGAGATGGTAAAAAAAACAAACTTGCCAGAGTTATTGAGTCCCCATGATGTCAAAAAGATCAATTGACCTCATTAAACAGACATGGTCATCAATACTACTCACTGGCAGGATGGAGTTACTGAGCTGGACAGATTAAGGGAACTAAATCAACTTCAATAGAGATAGTGTCAGAGGCTACTAGACTGGGGGAAGCTACTGGCCCTGACAGTTAAAGTGGGCTTTGTGAGTTTGACTGGGGAAACAGTTGGTAACTGTAACTGGAAGAACACCGCTTTCCTGAAGAACTCAGATTGAGCAGCAGAGAATTTCATGATGTTTTGCACTGTGATGACACCCAAGGTTATAGGAAGACTAAAAAAAAGTGGACCTCAAGATAAAACAGGGGTTTGCAGTGAGATGTGGATGAAGGAAGTAACAGACATCTATAAGATGATGACATTGAAAGGTATAACCCAGGGTCCCATTATGGATCGCTATGTGTTTCTGAATTTACAGCAATATTTTGGATTTAGAATACTAATGTGGGCAACAATAAACAAGGGAGGCTATCGATTCAATCATAACCATGGCTTGGCATAGAAAAGATAAATCACACATCAGCGAAACCCAGTACCAACCATTTACCACCAAGAAAAATGTCTGAGAGCTACACAATAAATGCTTTGAAAAAAAAATGTTTCCCCAAGCTAATTAACTAAATGAAGGAAGGTTGCCACGATAAACTACGGTAATCTTTTTATGAAGTCATTTGTGTTACCTATTTCAGTGGCTTTGCTTAAGATTAGCAAATCAGAAATCAAGGCAGTGAGTGGAAGCTGGTAACTCTCCTGGTGAGTTTTCAATTTTTAAGTGACAGACACTTTTAGTGCTGTTTCAGAAGTGAATTATCTCCCTTTTTCATTTTCACATGTGTGAAATATTGCTTTGTATTGGCAGTGAAATCCACGATTATCCTGTCCACTGATATCATGCTATTTCTCCATCCTTTTCAAGATGAATTCCTGTTGCTCTAACCTTTATGGCACTGTCAAGTTACTTACTCTCTGCATTGAATAAGACAGAGCCTTCATTGTTGTTAGACTTTAAACAAGTCAAATGTAAATGAGATAGCCTAGTATATTGCAACCCAAAATTCTTGAAAGCCCAGCAAAACTTGTGACACCAATTCATAAGTGCAGTAGTTAGACAATGAAGCACATTAATGTACAGAACATAAGGGGAAGTTACTACCTCCATCACAAAAAAGCTTCATTTTTAGTTTCCCATTATAGAGGTGAAAGATGTTTTCTCCTTAAATGAGAAACCACATTTACTTTACAGCACGAAACTGGCCATTCAACCCATCCATTCAAGAACAAAGTTTACCTTCCACGCGATTATCTTTCATCAGTGTATCCTTCTACTTTCTTATTTGTACCTCCTGCTAATGCATCAATATATATCTGAAATATTACACCTGTTGGTAACTCTCACATCTCTCTCTCACTTGCTTGAACACTCACTCACATTCAATTTTAGAATTTCTTAGCCATTATCATATTTATCTTGACAGCCTCTAGTTCTTCTGGTCACTCACAAGTGGAAACAATCTTCTCCACCAGTACTACCAAATCCATTCACAAGCAAAAAACAAGCTATTGTAGGAGCATAGCAGATTAGGCAGTATCTGCGAATGGAAATGGATAGATAATGTTTCAGATCAATATCCTACTTCAGACTGGTGGAGTAGGGAGAAAGCTGGTAAAGTGGGGTGTGGGGGTCAAAGGGAGGGGTAAGAGTTAGCAAGTGATAGCTGGATTCGGGTGAGGAGGAGTGATAGGTGGTTTGGTAGAGATAGTTACCAAGGCTGGAGATGAAATGGGACAAAAGAGTGCAGATGTGGAACTTGATAAGGAAGATAGGGAGTGAAATGCAGAACCAGTGGAAGGGATAGTGTGTGGAAAGGCAGGTGAGGGAGGGGAGAAACAAAAAGGTGGCAGAGTTGGGAGGTTTGGGAGATGAGCAGATGTAGGATGGGAAAAAAACTAGGTGATGGGGACAGGAGAGTGGAAGGTGAAGGGGGTTTATCTAAAATAGGAGAATTCAATGTTCATAATATTGGGCTGTAAGCTATCCATGCGGAATATGAGGGGCTGCTTTTGCAGTTTTTGTGTGGCCTCACTCTAGCAGTGGTCGAGGCAGAGGTCAGAAAGGTCAGCATGGGAATGGGAGGGGCAATTATAATGGCTAGCAACTGGGTGCAATTCCTCCCCCCCCCCCCCCCCCCCGCCTCCAACAAGAGAAAAGAACCTCCATCCATTTAATGTTTCCTTTATGCTTTTAGTATTGTTTGTCTAAATTGGTCATCTCTAATGCCTCAATATCTTTCTAACGTTGAGACCAGAACTGTGTTCAGAATCCTAAATGCAGCCTCATCAGGATCCATACCCATTTGTCACAACCGATATGCTCTCACATTAAGGATAAATGTTTCATTTCTGTTGGCGTTCAAATATCAATGAAATGCTAGCATCCATATAGCAACAATATCAAAAAATAAAAAATGTCAGGGGGAATAAATATGAAATAATTGTGAGAAAGAAAAGTTTTTCATGTGCAAGAGACTCAGGTTGAATAAGGTTAAAATAATACAGCAGAGATTACATAGCTCCGACATCGTGCCTCAATGATGATGTGTATGAGCCCACCCCATGTTAAGGAAATTCCTCATTTTCCTGGCTCTTTCTGACAGTGAACAATGGCACAAAGTTGGCTTAGTCTATGGTAATAAACCAACAAAGGAAATGGCTGATCTTACGTGGAAAAGGTAAGCAAATCTAGAGAAGAGGTCATTTCCAGGCAAATAGGGATTTTTATACAGTAACAGTGCGATAATCCAGCACGTTCAGGAATCTTATGGTGCCAGACGAGAAGACTTTCCAAATTATTGGATGTTATTCTATTATTGGTCCAATTAACTTTTGATTCACCTTTTCTTGAAATGTTCGGCGGTAGAATAATACTTTTTTCAGGGAACCCAGTGAGTGCAAAGGGAGTGCGGAAACAGGGACCCAACAAGTGGGGAACACAGAAGGGGAATCAGGGCCTGGGCAAGTAGGCAGGGAATGCAGGAACTGGAGTGCCAGTGATGGGAATACAGAGCGGGAACCAAGACACTGGCAAGTGAACAAGGAGCATGGAACTGGGGGCCTTCCAAGTGGACAGTGAACACAGGAACCAAAGTCCCGGTAGGTGGACAGGATGCACAGAAACTGCAGCCCAGCGAGTAGGAACAGCCCATTTACCCACATTTTCTGTTTTTATTCTAGTTCCTGCCATTTTTTGATATTCAGAAACCATACAAGATCCCGACCCCTTTCATCTGAACATAGAGACTTTATAGTTGTAAGGAAGGAAGGTGAGAATAAGGCAAGACCTCATCTTTAATCCTTGTATTTTAGTAATATTTTTTAATTGCTTAAGTACCATTTTAATTATGTATTTCTTTTCTTCCTCATGGTTTTGAAAACTAAATGTCATGAAGATTCAGAAACAATGAAAAATACTAGCCTTGATAGATGTTAATACTGAGAGATGGCTTTCTGGAACAGTTTCACAGATAAGACTTGTTCATGTTACTGATTACATTACTGAATACCCTTGTGCCCTAGAGGCCTAGTTAACCCTGGAGCCTTCCTTTTTCTGGATTCTGATCAGCGGGCACCTTGGCAGCGAGGACGGGCACCTGGTCCCACACAGTAAAATCCCAACCCATATCTGTTTTCAAGAATTCTCTTAGTGGGACTGGTCTTCAAAAGTAAAGTCCATTTATCGGTGCCAGTGTAGTGGCTGCATAGTTGCTCAACAACATAAGCAGTTAGAACCTTTGTCATTTTAATTCACTGAGAAACATCTGTAAATTAAAGACTCTCTGAACATGACCATAAATTGATTGAATTGTTGAATAGAGCATTTGCTGTCCTAATCCATTCAGATTGATAAGACGACACTCATCTGGCCCATGACAATTTCACTGGTTGGAACAGGCTTTGCTATAGCCTAAGATTATGAAAGAAACTGTTTCAGTGCTTGGCTTTTTCTCTTTAACCAGTGATGCACAATAAATATCCATTTTTTCATGATGCACATTCTGGAAATGAATTAAAAAAATAAATGCCAATAAAAGAAGTTGAACAAAATAAAAGGCAGCAGATGAGCTGTCTATACAGTTTAAGACTAATGTAAGTTATTGACAACACTTCTAATTACCGCTGCTGTGCATTTAAATCAATACCAGACAGGTTTCAGCTGTAAGAGATGCAGTACTTGGGAAACAAGCATAGTTCAATACTAAAAAACATTATTTGTCTATAATGTTCAAAACTTGATGGCAATCATGTGGGACCATACAACTTCAGATATATCAGAATCCTAACAGTTTGTCCTGACAGTATACACAATGTAATAACAGTAAGGACTTGCACCTTTGAACAATAAAATCTATACAATCCAATAAACAACAAATGTACAACATCAAGTTTCAAGCAGTAATTGATTTCCAAAGTTGTTCCTGAAGTTTACTCCTTTGTTGGAGGTACTTGTTGATGTGTTGCCTTGCAGATGTGACCAGGCAATGCCCAGTTGGTTGTTGCAATGCCCAGTATTTGAAGCACTGTTGCCACAGCCAACACTCATTGTTATACAGCACAGAAACAGGCCTTTCGGCCCCTCATCCTAGCATCCACCACCCTGTGTGATTGCTCCTTCGATCCCCTTTAAAGTTTTCCCTCCCACTTAAACCTGACACCGTTCCTTTTAGACTCCACTACCCCGAGGAAAAACCTGTGACAATCCAACTTATCTATGTCCCTCATGATTTTATAAATCTTTACAATTCACCACTCAGCCTCTTTTACTCCACAATTGCACAGCTTTAACTTGACTTTCTAGCTACTGTGCTCAGGGCTTTGACCGATAAAAGCAAGAGTGCCATAAGCGCTCTTCACTACCCTGTCCACATGTGTCATCACTTTCAGGAAAATGTGTTCGCAAGAATGAATCA
The DNA here is from genome assembly GCA_963514005.1 of Raja brachyura. The sequence goes on along the minus strand of OY740787.1, from coordinate 42,523,032 downwards.
AGCCGACTACAAGCTTTTCTCCTTAACATAGGCAGCTTATAGCACCTGCTTAACCTCTCCTCACATGACAAACTCGGCATCTCAGCAATCAATTCGGTGAACCTTTTCTACACTCCTGCACTTGCAAACTCGGTCCGTCCTTGGTAGGGAGATTGGACACATACACAATATTCCTGGTGCGGTGTCACAAGGCTCCACTATAAGTTGAGAAAGATGCCTCTACCTTGTTCTCCAATCTTTTCGAGATAAGTGCCAATTGCATAAAACAGATCATGTTGAATCATTGTGAAAAGACTTACATTTTTAATACACTTTTCCAGATCTCAGATTAATGTTTTACAAGTACGTCATATGGTTGCTGTTGTAATGCAGAACAGCCATCAAGATCCAATTAACAGATATACAATTAAAACTAGTGATGCTAGTTATGGATATCTATTGGCCAAGGCACTAGGTAGGAATCACATGCTGTTGAGCACTTGGGTTAACGTGTCGTTTGAAGGTGGCACCTCCAACAGTGCAGCACTTGTTCAGTTAGGCACCAAAGTATCAGCTCAATTACAAGGTTGGATTTCTATGGTGGGGCTTGGAATCCAATCCATATGATTTAGTGGTGAAGGCATTGTACAGAGACTTTGGATCCTTCTTAACATTGGCAGCCAGGGTGTAATTTACATTGGTGATAAACTGGTTTGGGTTTTCATGAGTTTTTGACAGGCATTACAGGGAGATAATTTTAAGTCAAATTGCTTTTCAGGGGCAGATGGGAGAGAGCCATGGGAAGGGAGAGGTCACCAAGTTGATTTTATTGTCACATGCACAAGTATGGTGAGGCATAGGTACAACCTAAATCTTGCTTGCAAAGCACCATTACAGTCACATAGACTCCGACAACACACATGAACATAAATTATATATAAATTACACATAAATTCTACAAGACAGTGAAAATAAAAATACTGTGAATGAAGAACTAGAAGGCATATGTTTCAATTGAGCGGAGAAAGATTTAATAGGAACCTGAGAGTCTACTTTTTCCACACAAGGTGGTGACTGTAGGAATTGGTTGAGGCGGGTAAAATAACAACATTTAAGTCATTTAGACAGGTACATGATTAGGAAAGGTTTAGAAAGATATAGGTTAAATGTGGGCATTTGCGACGCGTAGATCGGGCATGTTAGCCGACATAGATGAGTTGGGCCAAATGGCCTGTTTCCGTGATGCATGACTCTATGTGTGTAAATAAAAGGGCACCAATTGCACCCACATCAAGCACTTCCAGTGAGTAATGTGCAAGAATATTATTCAAGAAGTTACCAAGAAATATGGGACAATGAAATTGATGTGAGATTGCTCTGAAAGCCAAGCTAGAATTGAAGGGTTAAATAGCCTCTTCTATGCTATTACTCACTGTTGAATGAGATATTAAAATGGTTCACATAAATGGGGCTAGAGTTCTTTATTCGTAGCAAGTTTTTTTTTGCATTGATGTTGCTAAGATGGTCAAGGAATGGGTGGGAAGGTGTGGGATCTTGCACCAGTCACGCCTCAAAGAAATATATCAGTTTAGGAAATGCCAGGACCGGGCCTGTGGTGAATAGCAAGTTGGGAAATTAAATCACAATTTGAAATCACAGGGCTGCCAACTCTCACGCTTTGAGCGTGAGAATCACGCATTTCGTCCAATTCGCACGCTCTCACGCTGATCACAAATTTCTTACGCTCTTTTGTGAGAAATTCTGTGATCAAACAGAATTTCAAAACTAATATCAACTGCATGGGCCGAGGGAGTTGGAGAACTGGGGCGGAGGGAGGGATGGAAGCAGAAGCAGTGACGGGGGCAGATGTGGACGGGGAACTGGGGCTGGTAAGTGTTTGCCGGGCTGGCGAGTCGCTCGCTACAGCTCCGACCATGGAGTAGCCTCAGTGCAAGAGTCCCGGGCCGTCGGAGGCATTGCGACACTGCCGTGAGAGTCTCTGTGCTAAATTCGCTCTGGTAACCGGCATGGACCAGACTGCGGCTCGGTGCATCCTGGAGGACAACCAGTGGCTGCTGGAAGTAGGTACCACGCACTGGGTAGAAGCGGTGGAAGATAGTGGCCTTCAAATGGGGGTAGTTGGAGAAAGCATCCTGCTTGCCTGCTAGATTTTCATTTACTGTAACTGTAGGGAAAATGTTCCCGATGTTGGGGGAGTGCAGAACCAGGGGTCACAGTTTAAGAATAAGGGGTAGGCCATTTAGGACTGGGATGAGGCCAAACTTTCTTCAACCAGAAAGTTGTGAATCTGTGGAATTCTCTGCCACAGAAGGCAGTGGAGGGCAATTCACTGGATGTTTTCAAGAGAGAGTTACATTTAGCTCTTGGGGCTAGTGAAATCAATGGATATGGGGAAAAAACAGGAAAGAGATACTGATTTTGGATGAATGGCCATGATCATACGGAATGGCAGTGCTGGCTCGAAGGGCCGAATGGCCTATTCCTGTACCTATTTTCTATGTTTCTATGCTTGAGTATATGGCAATAAAACTCGACCGCTTGATTTTGAAGCATTCATGCGTGGTGGAGGTATAATGTCTGTCACAACATACAGCCCCATTGGCCCATTATTTCCTTCAGTTAAATATTGGGAAGGTAGCACTATTGTCTTTGCCACTCAACTGTTATGTTTGTTTACCTCACTGACTATTTCTAAACGCCCCCCCCTCCCCCCCAAATTCCTTAGACAGGTCAAATAGAAATGTCCCCAATCTCATTGTTTTATTAATTGAACACGTAGATGAACATCCTCAAGGAGCGTATTCAGATGGAAACGGATTCAGATACAATGTTTAAGAGCTTGTTCAAAGAAGGGGCATATTTTAAAGTAGTGACAGAGATACATGCAGGGGAATGTGTGAGGAGGTTATCATTTGCCTTTAGTTTTAGCTTGAACCAGGACATCTGAAGATTCAAAGTTTAATGTAGTAATTGTGCTGATACTGACTCCAACCAACCAAGTGATGAATCATCCATTCCGGAGGTTTTATTTTTCTGATACCATTTAAACTTCACTTGGATTTCAATCACTTAAATGTAAAAGTAATTGTGAATGGGGAGCATTAGAACAAAAATTTGTCCTCGGTACATATTAACTGTAATATAATAATGTATGCATGTTGGTAGGTGCAATCAAAACATAGATCTTTTTATCATTGTTGTGTTATGAATACCACAGAAAATATTATGTGCTCTCAAGATTACATTAAATAAAATATTATTGCTTTAATATATAGTTATTGGACTTAGCATTTCGGAAATGTCCCAGCTGAGAAAAAGAGAGCAAAATACTGAAAATATTGGGGGTGCAAATGACTTCAGGACAGTTTGTTAGGAAAATGAAGAAAATTGTAAAAGAATACTTATACAGCTGAGTGAGTATAATTTTAAGGATGAGAAATTTGTTCAACCAATTGATGACTTTTTTGACAAAGTAACTAGCATGTTAGATAACAAGGTTCTCGCCCTGCATGAAGGATGTGGTTACGTTGGAGTGAGCACAGGATATTGTCTGGTACAGTGGATTTTAATAATGGGGAGAGATGAGAAAGGCAGGGCTTCCTTTCCCTGCAGAAGAGATGGCTGTTGGGTGACTTCATAGAAGAGAACATACAGCATCTTCACATGTAAAAGAACCAACAAAATAACAGACATTGAGTGGCCACTGAGTATGTCATGTCAAAAAGGGCCAGATGATTGCCTGAATATTAAATTAATCTTTAGGGTTGAAAAGAGAAAGTGTTGGGTGTGGACCAATCAGTGTCTGCAGATTCTGACAGTAGGTCAGAGCAGTTAACATATCAGGCTGAGATGCATACTTCAGTATACCTTTGTAGCGCATTTGTAGAAGATTGAAGGAACGCTTGTGCACACGCAGAATCTTTTCAGATGCTTGACAAATGTATTACACTAATTCACTTTCTTGATTGCCATTTAGCAGGACTATATTCTTGGACCATCTTGCTTCAGCTGATCACTGAGTAACATCAGTTAGCCATCATTACATCATTGTTTTTGAAATGATACCAAAGATAGGGAACTTCACCAGACTGGAGGACCTGAGACGTTTGGGTTGAAGAGAGATATTTAATTTTACAAAAAGGTTATGCTGGAGTAAATAGAAAGAAAATATTTCTACAATCTGGGAAGATGATACTCAGAAGATATTAATTTGAGAGAATGGCAGATGAATCTGAAAGAATATGTGAGGTAACTTTCCTTTTTTTTAAAACAGAGAATTATTCTGATTTGGAACGTGCTCCTTGAAAGAGTGGTGAATGCAATATTATTTTAAAAGGTGCAACATTTGCTGTGCCAAGAGGCAAGAGTGGTGCAGTGGGCAAATTGGAAGTTCTTTCAGATGTGATTGGCCAAATGGCAAAGTTTAGTGCTGTTGTTATACAGCACCATTGGCTGGCAATGTAAAGCAGGCTTTCAGAGCAGTCCATTATTGTAATTGGTACAGGTTCATCACTACTGCGCATGTGGGAAAATGAGTAAGTAGCCTACTGGACTGGCATTGCAGCATAGCAACAGACACAAGGAAAATCAAGTCAAACTTACTTTATTAAATCCCCATAGGCTACACAACATTAAAAAGACATTTGGACAGGTACATGGAAAGGAAAGGTTTAGAGGGATATGGGCCAAATGCAGACAGGTGGAACTAGTGAAGATGGGGGCATCTTGGTTGGCATGAGCAGGTTGTATCAACGGGCCAGTTTGCATTCTGTGTGACTATGACTAGGCCACCCCAACTAAACAAACATCAGGTAAAATGTTTAAGAAGGAACTGCAGATGCTGTAAAATCGAAGGTAGACAAAAATGCTGGAGAAACTCAGCTGGTGAGGCAGCATCTATGCAGCGAAGGAAATAGGCAACGTTTTGTGTCGAAACCCTTCTTCAGACTTCTTCTTCGGAGGGTTTTGATCCGAAACGTTGCCTATTTCCTTCGCTCGATAGAGGCTGCCTCACGGCTGAGTTTCTCCAGCATTTTTGTCTACAAACGTCAGGTGACTGCCAATTGGCACGTTAAATAAAGCCATTATGTTGACAAATCTGTGAGCTCTGAAGTAAACCTCTCAAGGAGTGGGAAAGGGGTGCTGAAGTTGACAGTTGTTTCTCAAAGTCTACCACATTTATCGTGAGTTCGGCTCAGATCAAGTTATGGAACAAGCACCAGTTCCATCAGCGGCAACATCCATCTAATCAGAATAATTAAAAAAATCACATCTTATTTCTGAGCACAACTGTGGGGATGTCTGCAAGCAAGAGTAAAATTGTCACCCCAGTCCATAATCCAGAATGATTCACAGTGCGTTCACAGTCCAAAACGCGAGATTCAGTCCAACAGGAAAAATTTCAGTTAATCTGCATAAACCTTCCCTCTAACTACTTCATCCAAATCTTGCCTTAACATCACATTTCAACCACAATGCATTTCTTCCTCCATTGTATTTTTAATAGGCTTCCCCTTTAATGCACATGGCAATGAGTAAAGGCAACTGTACTTCACCAGTGACTGCAGTGCTATAAGCACAATTTACTGCATATGGTGTTATCAGAGACTGGAAATAATAACTAAAGATTAAACTCAATCTCTCTCAGCCTTGCCACACAAGAACAATCCATCATTACTGCTTCATCCAGATCATTAAAGACTAAATGTGACTATAACCATAATGGTTGCAGGAAAATCAACAGACAAGTATCACTGGCTATAGTTGTTAAACATTGCACGATGATATCAAACTGCTTGTTCACTTAGGGACGAAGCAAAATCTCTTTCGGAAATTGTTATAAGTTGATGCGCTCAGTCTGTGTGACACCATTAGCATGATAAACAATTGAGCGTGTAACAGAGCCCGAGCCTTGGATCGAAGCGACCTGTGATAAATCTACACAAGCAGTTACTGCAGGCAGGCGCTCTGCTCTTGGCCCCATTTTCTCAGTTTAACTAGCACCTCTTCCTCCCTTGCTCTGCCTCCTACAGTGCAATTTATCTAATGATACAAGGCACCTCTTTAAATGGCCAACACTCAAGGGACCCCAGTAGCTGGTTAATAAGGACAGTAAAGAGCCCTGGCATACAAAATGTCTACTATATTTGGGAGTCTCTCAAAGGCCCCCAGACACTAATGAAGACACAGTACTCTTTTTTTTAAAAACTGTGTCAAGATTGCCATGAGATCTGAGAAACATTTCCCCTGCTGGTAACTGTTAGTGCTGCTAAATGCTTTAAGTTCCTGCCTTAAATTCAACCTACTAATTACTGGGGACACCAACCGTTTGCACACGAACAAGATGTAAGGTACCAGCAGAAAGAATCAAATAACTCAATTAACGAATGACCAAAATAAAATCTGTATAAATATCCTCTTATCTTTCCCTGTCTTCCTTCACCTATGTTCAAGCCAACTCTACACATAAATATATTTAAATACTTTATTTACATATCATGGAAGCCACTGTGACTCTCAATCTCATTTGTAAATGGCTCTAGACATTAGCTGATTTTAGCAGGCGTATTGACCCAATGGGAGACCTGTACTGGTTTATTTCAATGGATATCATTGCTCATTAAAATATTATGGGACTCCTTTTGATCTTGTCTTGATATTTAGTCCAGACCCATGATTAAGCGGTATTAAATTGGACAAAAAGCAAGTTCTGTGAACAATTTTATTTGCTTAGTGCTTAGATTCGGAATAGATCTGCACTGCTGCTGTTGATTGTGGAGTGGAAGCGAACAGTATAACTCGGTTCCCACATTGCACTCTATATGCATTATGCAAGCAGTATGAACGCCCCTTTCTTTTACAGACAGCCTGTTATATCCATGGTTCCCTGAATCATGAACAAATTAAATTGGTTACGGTTGGAGGTTGCAGTGGTGTTGTAATGATCAGAATGTAAATTCATCTGCAGTCAATGAGCTTGATCCACGTTCAATAATTCAGCAACACAAATGTATATTTGTTAAGCAGCTGACACTTTCAATGACTGATAAATGCATTTCCTTTTGAAACATATCACTGGCTTCCCTTTACATTCTTTCCAATTAAACTAAAATGAAAGTATATGCAACATCAATATCTAATTTCTCTTTCAGTTTGATATAAATCGAGAGAAATCTTGTCCAGCATCAGTATATTTGCCATTGCTTTCTTATTGGAATCAATATGGGATTTAGGTGCCACAATTATTTCCCCCTCTCCATACCCACAAAGTACATTTTATCAACAAATTCTCAGCTTGTACTTCCTTCTCTTGACTTACAGTCACAAATGCTGTGCAAAATCTGACGGTTCAAAGGAAATATCAAGAATAATTGATTGACCGCAACTAATCCCTTTGCTTGGGATACAAACCTTGATTGCCAAATGACTTAATTGCATGGAAAAAATAGCTATATTCAAAATGTGTGATGATGGTGACATATTTTGACAACCTTTGATTAAGGATAGCATCATGGAGCCACAGTTAAAGTGAAGTCAAAGGGAATCAAAGGGACAGCCCTCCATTAATTGGGGCAGAACCTCAAACAAACAAAAGACTGGATTCTGTAGATAGATCTAGTTTGAGATTATCTTTACTGCAGATGTTTCTTAAAATGGTGTCCTTGGCCCCATCATCTTCAGCTAATTCATCAATGACTTTCCCCTCGCTTAAGATTAGATTTGGCAATGTTCACTGGTTGTGCAATGTTCAGTTCACAACACAGTGAAAAAAAAGTTAGGTTTTATATTTCCAAAAGAATAAAAAACAAAAGTAGAGAATGTTAAGAGATGTTAAGTGCCGAATATCCTTCTACAAAAGTCACTGAACGTTAACATGCAAGAGCAGCAGACACACTAGAAAAGCAAATGGGATGTCGGAATTTATGGCAAGAAAAATGAGTACAAGCGCAAAAGGCCTCTTTGCAAAAGGACTTGGTGATACCATTTGTGGAATATCTCCATCTAGAAAAATAATATGTGTAGGAAAGAATTGCAGATGCTGGTTTAAATCGACGGTAGACAGAAAATGCAGGATTAACTCAGCGGGACAGGCAGAGAAGGAATGGGTAACATTTCGGGTCGAGACCCTTCTTCAGATTGATGTCAAGGAAGGGGGCGGGACAGAGATAGAATGTAGTCGGAGACAGTAAGACTAGTGGGAGAACTTGAAAAAGGGAGGGGATGGAGAGAGGGGAAGCAAGGACTATTTGAAGTTAGAGGAGTCAATATTTATACTGCTGGGGTGTAAGCTACCCTCGTGAAATATGAGGTGCTGTTCCACCAATTTGCACTGGGCCTCACTCTGACAATGGAGGCCCAGGACTCCCTCCCATTCCCAATCTGACCTTTAAAATAATTCCCCCTCCAATTTCCAATCTTCTGATCTTTAAAAGTCTCTTGAATGACTTCTGTTTTCCAGGCCCCCACTCACTCAGCTTTACCATGGACACCTCTGCACCTCCATCCCCCACCTGGAAGGTCTTAAAGCCCTCCGTTTCTTCCTCGACCGCAGAACCAGCCAATTTCCGTCTACTAATACTCTCCTCTGCCTAGCAGAGCTGGTCCTTACCCTCAACAACTTATCCATCGACTCCTCCCACTTCCTCCAAATCCAAGGCGTAGCTATGGGCACTTACATGGGCCCTAGCTATGCCTGCCTCTTTGTTGGGTACGTCGAACAATCACTGTTCCAGGCATGCACTGGCCCTATCCCCGCTCTACCTCCGCTACATTGACGACTGCATCGGTGCTGCCTCCTGCACCCATGCAGAACTCACCGTCTTCATCAACTTCACGACTAATTTCCATCCTGCACTGAAATTCACTTGGACCATCTCCGACATCTCCCTACCGTTTCTGGATCTCACCGTCTCCATTACAGGAGACCGACGATTGACCAACATCTACTACAAACCTACTGACTCCCATACCTGTCTAGACTACACTTCTTCCCACCCTGCTTCCTGTACTCCCAATTCCTCCGTCTGCACAGCATCTGCGCCCAGGATGAGGTTTTCCATACTAGATCATCAGAGATGTCCTTATTCTATAGGAAAAGGGGGTTTCCCCTCTTCAATTAAAGTTGAGGCTCTTACTAGGGTCTCCTCGATATCCCGCAGCTCCGCTCTTGTTCCCCCTCACCCCATTCGCAACAAGGACAGTTTCCCCCTTATCTGCACCTTCCACCCCATCAGACGTCGCACGCAGCATATAATCCTCCAACACTTTTGCCACCTCTACTGGCCACATCTTCCCATCTCCCCAGATACTATCCCCTGCAACCGCAGGAGATGCAACACCTGTCTCTTTACCTACCCCCTCGACTCCACCCAAAGATCTGGACAGTCTTTTCAGGTGAGGCAGAGGTTCACTTGCACCTCCTCCAACCTCATCTACTGTATCCGCTGTTCCAGGTGTCAACTTCTGTACATCAGCAAGATCAAGCGCAGGCTTGGCGATCATTTTGCTGAACACCTCCGCTCAGTCCACCTTAACCTACCTGATCTCCCGGTTGCTCAACATTTTAACTGCTCAGCACAAATTGGAGAAACAGCACCTCATATTTTGCTTGGGTAGCTTACTCCCCAACGGTATGAAAATTGACTTCTCTAACTTCAAATATCCCTTGTTTTCCCTCTCTTTCCATCCCCTTCCAAGTTTTCTCACTTGTCTCTGACTACATTCTATCTCTGTCCTGTCCAGTCCCAACATCAGTCTGAAGAAGGGCCTCGACCCGAAACGTCACCCATACCTTATCTCCAGAGATGCTGCCTGTTCCGCTGAGTTATTCCAGCATTTTGAGTCTACCTTTCTTTAAATAAATAATATGCTTGATATAGAGCATGCGGAATGAAAATTCACAGACTGGTGCCTGTCATATGCGGAGAGGTTGAGCAAGCAAAAACTCGATTATCTGGAGTTTAGAAGAATGTGAGATGACCTCATTGAACTATCTTAGAGGGCTCAACAGGTTCTGGGAGGATGTTTCTCCTTTATGGAACTCAGCCAATTAGTTTAGTTTACTTTAGAGAGCTGGAGAAGGGTCTGAAGAAGGGTCCTGACTGAAATGTAATCTATCCATGTGTTCTAGCGATGGTGCCTGATGTGCTGAGTTACTTCAGCAATTTGTGGTTTTTTTTGTAAACCAGTATCTGCAGTTCCGAATGTCTGTCATTTCTTCACTTCACAATCCTTGAAACTATCAACTCCAAAGGTCGTGGAAGCTCAGATATGGATGGCATTGAATAAAAAGAGATGAGTAGATCTCTGGATACTAGATGAAGCAAGAGGCACATGGGATAGGCTGGGTAAAGCACATTGAGGTAGATCAGCCATGGTCTTGTTGAATGACGCAGCAGTTCCCGTGGGCAGAATTGCCAACTGCTTATGGAATTTACATCCTAATGTAACACACTTTAGCGGATGCAGTAAGATGCTTGGAAACTTCCAATTACGGTGCTCACTGTAGACGCAAAAGTACCGAGGATACAAAGGCAGGTCAGAGGTTGGGTATTCTGTGGTAACATCTCTTAGGTCCAACCGAAATGCATGGATTTGCACAGCTCAAATAACACTTCAGGGACTCAAAACCTACCCAACAGGACAAAGTAACCCTCTTGACTGACTACCCATTTCATACTCGCCACCCTATTCACTCCCACCAACCTATTTGTACCCACCACCACAGTGGCTCCAAGACTGTAGTGTACACCATCTTTAAATACAGTGCAAAAACTTGGTAAAACTGCTGACCGTTGCAATCTAGAAGAGCAAAGGCAGTAAGCACATGAGAGTATAACTCCCACACCCTTTGACTTGGAAATGTATCACTGCTCCTTCTTCATGGATGGGTCTAAATGCCGAAACACTCTATTCAACAGTACTATAGGAGCAGCGTCATCAGAAGGACTGCAGTGTTTTGAGGTGGTGACTAACACCACTTTCTCAAGAGCAATCGGGAATGGACAATATAAATGATGATTACACTTTGTAAATGAATACAGAAATGAGCACTCCAATTGCAGCAGAGATTCTGAGAACACACAGCACTGATGTTTATTGGTGATTTTGATCAATTCTGATATAATGTAGTATTTCCAGTTGCAGGAACATTGAAGCAGCAATAGGTTATTCAGCCACTCATGCTTGCTGTGCTGTTCAGTAAGATTAAAGCTATTATTTTTGTAGTTTTAGTTTTAGAGATACAGTGTGGAAACAGGCCCTTTGGCTCACCGGATTCGTGCCGACCAGTGATCAAGGAAATAACACACAGAAGCTAATTAACCTACAAACTTGCATGTTTTTGGAATGTGGGAGGAAACTAGAGCACCCAGAGAAAACCCATGTGGTCACAGGGCGAACGTGCAAACTCCATACAGACTGCATCCGAAGTCGGGATTGAACCTGGGTCTCTGGCGCTGTCGCTGCGCGACTGTGCTGCCCCAAATATCTTTAATCTCTGTTGATTGCCAACTTGTTTTTTTGGCTTCTACATTGTTCCAGAGACCCACCTCATAAGTGAAACAACTGCACCTCATCTTCCAGATGGGGAAAAAGCAGGAACGGGCTATGATCATATTGAATGGCGGTGCTGGCTCGAAGGGCTGAATGACCTCCTCCTGCATCTATTTTCTATGTTTCTGTCTTTCCGTTAGACCACAATATTCCATTCAACAATTTAACAAAATCAGTTTTTCTTTACATTCACCTCAATGACATTGTTGGAGCTTTCAGTTTTATTTGGTTCTTTCATTTCTTCACCAGCTGCCAGAATTTACGTAATCGCCATTGTGACAATATTGTGCCATTGCACCCTATTCCAACCATGGGCCTTTGACCTGAAATCTCACTAAGACAGTCTCCCCAAAATTTCCCCACAGATGCCACCTGACCTGCTGTATGTTCCTAGTGATTGAGCTTTGTTATGGATTTCTGCAGTCTGTGGTTTTTCTTTGCTCCAATAATATATCTTCCTATTATATCATATTTTCTCCACCTTTCCACAACTCTTCTCCCCTTAGGACACTTGTTAAAACCTTACTCTTTAAATGTGCAATTTTGTCCTCTGCCATAATATACCTTTGGGGCTATCAGTGGTAAATTTTTCATTTTAGTTTTAGAGATACAGCATAGAAATAGGCCCTTCGGTCCACCAAGTCCACACTGACCATCAATCACCTGTGCACACAGTTCTATGCTATCCCACTCTTTTATACACTCCCTGCATATTATGGGCGATTTTATAAATACCAATTACAAACCCACGTCTTTGGGGTGTGGGCAGAAACCGGAGCAGAAAGGAAAACCATGGGAGAATGTGCAATCTCCACACAGAAAGCACCCAAGGTCAGGATCTAATCCAGGTATCTGGCGCTGTGAGGCAGCAGATCTACCAGCTGCACCACTGTACTACCCTAACTGCGCCACTGTGCTGCCCTAATGTTGTTTTGTTTAATATCTTTTCTGCCTGGTGCTAGGTGATTAACTACAGCAAAGCTGTTATATACATGTTGCTGGTGCTGTGTACATATAGCCTACAGCTGAGAATCTTTCGGCATTCAGTCAGGTAAATCTAACTGCATTATGCTCACCAACAACCAACATTGACATAAAACTGGGCTATTTGTGACATTGAAAAGAAAGATGATGCACTGGATGTACTCAACATCATAGAGTGGTAGAGCATGGAAACAGACTCTTTAGCCCATCGAGTACATACCGACTATTAATCACCGACTATACTAATTCTATTTTTAATTCAGTTTTTCACGTCAACGTCCTGTTAATTCTACCACTCACTCACTCATCCACTGGGGGGCAATTTACAGTGGCCAATTAACCTTCCATCCCACCATATTTTTATGTGAAAAGAAACCGGTGCACAAAGAGGAAAACCATCTAGTTACAGGAATAATGTCCAAATGCCAGACACACAGCAACCTGAGGTTAGGACCAAATCCAGGTCTCAGACAGTATGAGACAACAGCTCTACCAGCTGCATCACTGTGCGACACTATACTTCTGAGATCAGTCTGAAGATGGGCCTCGACACGAAACGTCACCCATTCCTTTTCTCCAGATGCTGCCTGTCCCGCTGAGTTACTCCAGCATTTTGTGTCTACCGTCATTCTTCTGAGACTTAGGTTTAAAAATCAGAGTTGACCATTTCTACCTTGGTGCTCCAGAGGAAACTTTACCCAATATCTATCTTGTGCTGTACCTCCCTGGGCATTGCAGAGGGAGCTCTGCCATGGCAAAATCCCTAGAAATGGTGTATTGGATCCTCCAGTTGCACCGGAGAGAGAGTACTAGTAAATATGGTAGCTTTTTTTTTTAAAAGCACAGGCTGTAAAATGTCAGAGGAAACAGCTACTTCATGAGAAAGATTCAGTAATTATAAGAAAATAATTATTAATTGCTGTAAATTTACCAATAGTGCAAATTACATTGGCAGTTGATAGACATGCTGACTAATCAATAATTACCCAGCTAACTTTGGAACAACAAAGTATATCTTCATTCAAGTAGCTGCCAGAGAGACCGGGCTGCTCTAACAATCTATATTCATAAGGTTCAAATACAGATGTTAACTAGAGGAGGCAACGTACCTGTGGCAAAGCCAAGCAATACTGCAACCAATAAATCAGACCAAAACTCTGCCGTCCTGCCTCATCCAGTGGTGGAGAATAGAATTAAGTGTTATTTATCCTCCAATAACCTTCTCGGTGCCTGGTTTACTTTCTGCCAGTTCCTCAGCTCCAGATCTCATTACAGTTTCTGTCCAGTGGTGGACAAGTCAAATATGAGGAGCCTGTGGTTTCACTGAAGGCAGGGTTACATTAGACTGCGGCACCAAACAGTCCTGCAAAAATTGATGCCAATGGGAAAATGGAGAGAAAACTTCTACCCTGGTTACCATACCTAGCATTACGGGAGATGGCTGTGGATTTTGGAAACGAACCAGCAATCTAAGCTATCACTGTAGGATTTCCTCAGAGCAGTATCCTTGGTCATTTCAGCAATGAACTTCCATCCACCATAAGCTAGGAATTAACATCATTTGGCCCACTATATGGGCTCTTGGTGCAATCCTAGGAGTCCCATTGACTTCATCCTATCAGTTAAATCCCTGTTCCTGTTCCCTTTGTTCTGCTCATCATCCTCCACCATCTTTGTTGCAGCCTAGATTAACATGTTGTGCTCTATCTCAGGTCTGATGAAGCGGCCCCCATATGAAACATTAATTGTTTTTCTTTCCAGATGCTGCCTGACCTGGAGCATTTTCCTGCAGTTTCTGTTTTCCGTTTCTCTTAAACCCATGATCTTCACCACCCCAAAGGACAGCACACATGTAGATACATCACCACTTGCAACATTTCTTCAAGCCACACAACATTTACATTTGGAAAGATATATGTTTTATTTTATTTACACTGCCAAATAGTTCATGTGATAGAAGCAGAATTAGGACATGCGGCCCATCAAGTCTACTCCGCCATACAATCATGGCTGATCTATCCCTCCCGCATAACCCAATTCTCCTACCTTCTCCCCATTACCCCTGACACCCGTACTAATCAAGAATCTATCTATCTCTGCCTTAAAAATATCCATTGCCAGCCTCCACAGCCTTCTGCATCTATAAAATCCACAGATTTACCACCCTTGTGAAAATACTTGTCTCAGAAATGATGGGAACAACTTTTACTTGGTAAAAATGATTGCATTGCTATGAATTCTGTTTCTCCAATTGAAGCCCTATTTCATTGAGAGGTGCATCCTATTGAGCAAGCCATGCCTACAGTAACTAAATTGATCTGCTAGTCCCTGTTCCAACTGGACACAGGACCTAGGCAAATGTGCAATTAAAATGAAAAGTTCACATCTGAACCAAGAGGTGCCACGATAATGAGAAATTCAGTGTTTTCTTGGACTCCATTCCCCTCAAAAAAATTCCCAACATCAAAGATTTATTCCAAATCTGGGATCCTTTCATCACCAATACTCTTATCCTGTGTGATTACTGGTGATTAGGAAGAAACATGAATGTCAAAGTATTTCCAGAGCTGTGGAAGTGGCGTAACAATTGGATTGTATTATCAAAGAGAAAGCACAGAATTGATTGGCTGAATGCACAATTAGATCCTAAAACTGTATTGTGCTTTATATTTCTCAGACAGCCTTCACCAAAACTGGAAAGGCAAACCAGAGGCCAGGACTGTTGATCCAGAGAAATTCCAAAGTTATGCAAATTTAAAGGCCAATTAATTAGTTCATTAACAATATAGAGCTGGTAACAATAGTGAGAAAACGACCAAATTTTTGTTCAAATACGTCTGGTGCATTAACATCCTTTCAGGAAGAAAATCTACAATCCACATCTGATAGGAAATCATTTTGTTGACTGTTAACCAGCATCAGAAATAAACTGGGAAAGCCACTCACATCATGGATAATTTGGGATAGACAATGAATGCTGCCTTTTGCAAGTGATGACCACACCATGTGAGAGAAGGATCTACATTTGTATTGCCTTGCCCACCTGTTTCAGGTGTTCTCACAGTAAGATTTACATTCACTATATATATAGTAATTGTACATAACGCCACATGTGCAATTTATGCAATGCAATCTGGAATAAAGTTCCATGAACACCAATACCTGGACTCCATTACTGACTCGTTCATCACCTGTACCAATGGCAATCAAGGTTAAGCTTACCACTACTGATCCCAGAGTTGGCGATGACTGTGGCTTCACTCCATTGATCAGCGCTGGACACAGAGTAAGAGCGCTGGTGCATGCCCTCGGGACGACTGTTGAAGGAAACCAGGCTGATCCCACTTGCCATCTGTGTCGCTGAGCCTGTGGGGGTTACATTACCTACAAGTGGGAAGAAAATACGCCAGGTCATTAAACCACCGAAAGGTCAGCTGGCATCGTGTACAACTTCTCATGGATATGTCACACTGATACAATTACTCATGTTATCAGCTCACGATCACTCAACACCAAGCTCCTCAGTGTGGGAATGAATGCAACAACGGATGCTCTTCGTTGAAATAAAAACATCAGCTCATCCAAACCTCTGCTGCCATCTTGCAATGAACAAATTATCAATTATTTTTATGCTTCTTCAATTCTGACTTCTAGGACATAACCGATCTTCAATGGTGCCAGTGGTAGGTGTGCCTTCATCTGATTTGGACACAAGAGCCAATTGCCTCTTAAAATTTCACCTTTTCCTCCTCCTTTAGTATACTTGTTAAATTCAAGTTTTTTGCTACTTGCCCTCAGTAGCTATGTGTTGAATTTATTTTATTGATAATAGCTCCTGTGAAATAGCTCACAATGTTTTACAAGGTTGACGTATTTGTATCATGACAAACCATTGTAGAAATCAGAACCATTAACATAATGAAGTACTGAAGGGATGTGAAGAGATGGTGAAAATGACATCTATGCTGTACCCTTCGCACACAATAGTGAGTTTCTCAACTTTTAGGCAACTTGCTTTTTCCTTCTGTCAAAATCAACTGGACATTTCCACTGTTCATTTTGGCTCAGCTTTCCCTTTATTCGTACAGTCTTGCCTGCTTTGCATGTCCCACCATTGTAATTTAACTTTAGCAACACATTACACAGGCAAAAAAGCTTAATCTGATTTTAACTGCTCCTTAATTGGCAGATTGAATCATCTGGTCTCACCTTATTAGACATTTCTCTTTGTTCTACCTATCCCTCAACCACCTGCTCTGCCACCTAGAACTAACATGTTTTTCTCTTTCCCAGTTCTGACAAAGGTCCTGGACCTGAAACCTTAACTGTTTCTCTTCCAAGTGCGGCCTGATCTGTTGAATGTTTCCAGCATTTTCTGATGTTATGCAAATGAAAACGACAGAGTAAGGGCCAAGAAACTGGAAACTTAAAGTTGTCGAGAGGCTCAGAAATATCCCGCATGTGGGAGGAAAGAAAGAGAGTGGACAAGGGGAGAAAGAATGATTCTTGTGATTAAAAATGGGGCGAAACAATGGGTCTGGGATAGCCCAACCTGTGTTTATTAGACAGGAAGAAGAAATGGGCTGTTGATGAGTTGAGAGGGAAGAGATCCAGAGAAATGAAGTCAGTGAACATGTAGGAAACAATTGTCGGATAGTGGCATCAATTGTGGGTGAGGTGTGAGGAAGAATCGGACTAGGTAGAGATCGGTTTGCTGCCTGCAGATTTTTGAACAATGTTTGCATTGGCGCGGAGAGAATGGAGTGGTACAAATCAGATAACTGAACATTAAAACTATATTTTAAAATTTACATGGTGAGCTCTTAGCTGTGATACATCCATAAAGCTCTTTCAGCTCACTGTTAAATCACAGGTCGACTCTCTCCTTCTGTACTCTCTTCCTCTTTTTCTGACCATATCCAGTTCAATCAGCAACATTTACCCCCTTACCCCTGTCCATTCATCCACTGTGCATGTTGATGAATTATTTTACAACAGCGTGGACGCCAAACATTCAAACTCTTGCTTTCACAATGTTCACATACATGATACCACGGTGTGTGAAAAGAGTCGAGAATCAGAAACTTACTACAAATTCTCCTGTACCTTAATCTAGAAGCAAGGTAACTAATTCCAATGCTTCAGAGATAACTCTCACCAATCTCCATTTGCTTCTTCACAATATAGCCTACTGAAATCTATCCTTTATCTGCTAGGTGTCTAATCCCACAGACATCCTTTACAATGGCTCATACACAAGGGAGCACTCTACTGGTTGGAAATACGTTTTAATTTTGAGTAAGCCAGGCAGAGCACCATTGGTCACCAGAGTCACAAAATTCATAGATCTCAACATTTCAAGGGATTAGCTTACAGCCTGCTATCCCAACATGGATCAAACATCACAATATCATTTACCCAGGACCACTGATCCTGCTCTCCTGGTTACTGAATGAGCGAAATATTGCAGTACAGGAGGCCATTTGGCCGTTTGAGATCCAGAAATTTAATCCAGCTTAATTCATGCATTGTCTCCCCATCGTTCTGAAACTTATGTTTCCACAAATGATTTTACATCTCCATCCTGAAAGTCCTGACATTCTATGTGCACCACCCCTACAGGAAGCTCCACATCTAAATGACTGTCTGCATACTGTGATCATTGCTCACATTACCATTATAATCGTTGGCTCCAGCCTTCACATCTTTTCTCCTTGGACCTTGAACCATCAACTGATGAGAAAGTTCAGTCTCGAATCCAGAGGGCTGTAAGGTTACCAGACAAATTTTCCACCTCCCAATAATTTGTTTTCTCTGTATTAGAACCAACAGTTTTTGCCGCAAGTCACCAATCTGATTTTCGCTCAGTTTTAGAATTTTTTTGTCACTTTACCTCCCCCCTGACTCCATTCTAGGACCTAAGCAGTATTTCCAAGTGCACAGAGTTCACCTGCACCTCCTCCAACCTCATCTATTGCATCCGCTGCTCTAGATGTCAGCTGCTCTAGATCGGTGAGACCAAGCGTGGGCTTGGCGATTGCTTCGCCCAACACCTCCGCTCGGTTCGCAATAACCAACCTGATCTCCCGATGGCTCAGCACTTCAACTCCCCCTCCCATTCCGAATCCGACCTTTCTGTCCTGGGCCTCCTCCACGGCCAGAGTGAGGACCACCGTAAATTGCAGGAGCAGCACCTCATTGGGCAAACCTTGGGCAGTTTGCACCCCAGCGGTATGAACATTGACCTCTCTAATTTTAGGTATTCCTTACTTTCTCCTCGCTTTCTCAGCTCTCCGTCAGCCCACTGGCTCCACCTCTTCATTTCATCTTCTCCCTCCACCCTCACATTAGTCTGAAGAAGGGTTTCGGCCCAAAACGTTGCCTATTTCCTTCGCTACATAGATGCTGCCTCACCCGCTGAGTTTCTCCAGCATTTATGTCTACTTTAGAATTTTACCTAGAACATGTCTACTTCTTTTTTTTTTACCTAGAACATTATCTCTGTATAACCATTAACTATCCCCCAATTGTTACCTAGATATTCACAGATTCTGATGATCTGCATGTTTATAGTGTTTATAGCTTTGTTTGTTTTTATCAGATCTCCAGCATCTGCTATTATTTTTAATTTCCATTACTCTCGAGTGAAGAAATTCATTCACATGACTCTCTCTCTCAAGTTCCTATTATTAATTATGATCACTAGTTCTAGATATTTTACGCCTGCTCAGTATCTATCTTGTCAAGTCCTGTCAGAATCTTGTATGTTGAATGGATCAACTCTCATTTTTTCTAATCTTCAATGAGTAAAGGCCCAAAGGGCAACAAAAAGTGAAGATAATTTGATGAAAATGCCACGTCAAGTGAAGTTTGTCACATACACAGGAACAGGAGGTAAAGGTACAATTAAAAGCTTGCTTGCAGTAGCATCATAGACAAATACATTCAGACAACGCACAAAAACATAGCTTACACATACATTGCATGTAAATTCTACAAGACGATGAAAAGAAAAAAGAATAGTGCAATAATCAAGACATTAGTGCAAAACAAATTAGTGCAAAACTCAATTAGAAAACAAGCCTATGGTAGTATAAGAGGTTTTCCGTAGTGTCCCATTGCCAAAGTGCATTTAGGGTTGTGCAGATTGGCTCAAGAACTTGATGGTTGTAGGAATGTAGCTGTTCTTGAAGCTGGTGGTGAACCCTTCTGTACCTTCTGCCCAACCACTAACCTCCAATGAGTAAAATGGGCAGGAGTCAACAAAGCATAAAGATGATTTTATAAAAGGTGAAGGTTTTGTTAAAACTCTGTAGATATTCTTCTTATTACTTAAATTGATTTAATTAGGTGGAAGTACATAAGGGTGATGGAGACAAATCAAGAGACAATAAAATTACATGGGAGACAAAACAAAAATCCAGTCAGGAATCTAGGAGAAATTGGAACTGAAAACCACAGATTAGTAGAGGCAAGGAGCATCTTCCCATTTAGGGGAAGTTGTGAGAGACAAAGGACCAGGTTAGTTGGTGTAGGGCAGAGGAAGTTCACGTGCATCAAAAGCATGACATCGCCAACTTTCCATTGGATGTGATTTCTAAAGATTCCAGAAAATAAGTTTGTCTTTCTTTATAATGAACGGTTAAAAGGTAAACAATGGCAGTTTCCTCCGGAACACAGCTTTTAAAACACAAAACGTCTTTAGACTGAGTGCTCTTCAGAAGCAGAATCTATCACAGCTTTTAAAGCACAAAACGTCTTTAGACTGAGTGCTCTTCAGAAGCAGAATCTATCACAGCTTTTAAAGAGGTATAAGTTAGCGGTTTGAAAAGAGTGAAAAAGTTTCTTCAGAAATGTTCAATCTGCTTCCCTCTCCACAAATGCTGACTGAGTGTGTGGTGCATTTTCAGTTTTTAACTTAAAGGTTTTTGAAGACTGAAGCAGAAGAACAAGATTCAGGTGAAGATTCAGAAAAAGGTTGACAGAATTTGATGAGCCTCTATCTGTGTGCTAGAATTGTGTAAATACCTTATGAGAACCTTATTTTAGTCACCTTCTGTGCTTGCATTTTGAAACGTGGGACCCTGTGTCATTTGGCAGGAGTCCACTATCACCCAATTTCTTCTGTTACCAGATGCTTCTTCAATGGAATCTGGATAGGGTTTGAAGTGCCCTAAAGGTGGTGAGATGTTTGCTACAGTGACCAAAGAGCCCTGGCTCAACATGCGCAGTGCCATGGAGATCAAGCAGCCTGTGAATTTAGTTGTTTGCTCACGTGTCTGCTCCCAGTGCTCCAGAATATTTTCTAATTAATGAAAACAACAGTGCAATAAATTGTTCATTTTTTCACACAACTGTATAATAGCTACTATTGCAACTTGAATAATTTCACAAGTAACAAAATATTGAATGATCAAGTTTATTGTCATATGCACATGTGCGGTGCGGTACAGGTGCAACAAAAATTCTTGCTTGCAGCAGCACCAGAGACACAAAACATTATACATAAATTACACATTTCTGAAAGAAAGGCTGGGCAAAAAAACATGATATTAATACAAAAACATAATTCAAATATAAAAAAGTTCACAAGAGTGCAAAAGGTGGAATGAGTGCGCTGTTGTTGAGGTAGAATTAGGCTTGTGCGAGTTGGTTCAGAATGTGCAGAATCGGTACAATTATTTCGCAATTATTGCACCCCAGGACATTCCAATATACAATATGAAGCATGTTTTGTTATGTTGTATGAAATCGTGTAAAACAGAAAACAGAGCAGCCAGCAAAATGCTTATGTATAGGTTCAAAATTCCACTGACCATTCCCCCTCTGGACATTAGTTTCAATTATTTGCGGTAAGTAAGTTTAAGTAAGTATGTTTATTGGCCAAGTATTCATACAAGGAATTTGCCTTGGTCCTCCACCCACGTAACAACATGACATACAGTGACAGTTATGAATGACTGAGAAAACACTAAACATTAATAATAATAAAACATTAATGATAAAACACCATTGATCAAGCATGTGAACAAACAAAATACCAGAATAAAGGGAGGCAACAGATTTTTGGCTGTTGATACAGGTAACTCACTTTGTATGTGCCAGAATTGGCCAGTTCTGCTGCAAGATTAGACATCTGCAACATTGACTCTGGTTTGTCTCACTCTACAGACACTGCCTGATCGGCTGCATATTTCCAGCATTCTTGCTTTGGTTTCAGCAAAGCTCGGGCACATTGGTTGTTCTCTCTCTCTCTTTTTCTCTCTCTCTCTCTCTCCCTCCCTCTCTCTGCCAAAGCAATTCCCTTTGTCTTCTTCACCTGGTCCCAAATGTCTTGGCAATTAAAAATTATCCTGTTTTTCTCACTTTCCCGTGCAGGATACATTTCTATTAAGAAAACTGTGTCGCCATTAGCAGATTCTCTGGGGGAAGGGGGTGGGAGAAATAAAGGGCAATTCAGAAAACACACAAATATTGTAATACAAGAAATGGGAGCAAATAAAAGCTTTCATACAAAAACACTGAAGAAAATAGAGCATGGGAACTGACAAGGTGAAGCAACAATACAGAGAATAGGACTAAAACATAGGCGAAATAAGAATGAAGATCTTACAGATGGTTTAGATCACAGTTTATTCTATATTCAGTAACTTGTGAACCAATAACTGTTTCCATGCTCTATTTCTGTGCATAAAGGGCAAACATAACAGAACACCACAGTTGCAATGAAAGGAAAAGCTTGGTCATGTTATGATGGCACTGTCAGGATTAAAGGGACAGTTATTTACTCAATGTCACCTCAACAGCTTTAAATAAAAGAGACAATTTTTGTTTGGAATAATGCTTACAGATGTCAGCCAGTGTTTCTGTAAAACTGTCCTGAGCAGGAGGCAGCCCATGAGTCACATCATATCTATCTTATTATCTGGTGTGACCCTCAAACTACCACAATCCTTTCCCTTTCTAGCCTGGCAGTTCAGTCGGATGTTGGAACCAGGCTTCATCTGCCAGCAGCTGTTTACAGTGCTGATCTGTTTTAATGAAATGGCCATTAACTCTCTTTAAAGGTCAGAGAGCAGCGTGTACATGACTGACACCACACTCAGACACCACTAAGGAACGTGGGACCCTTCTCTCCCTTGAGACCATTTGTTATGACATTTGTGCCTGCTTTATTCACTATAATGAAAAGCTGAAGTCTGACCTCTTGATCAACGAATGCCAAAATACTTGTAGTCAGTTTCTGCAGTAAATTATCTTGAGGTAGAACATGCCTTTTTCACTTGCCTATTTAAACTTGTATTTGCATCAAATAAAAGTAATTTGGAGCAGTGAAGTCTCTATTGTACATTTATAATATCTTTGAATAGTGCAAGGTTCGGAAGAATAATACTCTTTGTATTAAAGAGAGATTTACCTGTGACAGTGCCGATTTACTCATTTTATTTCATGTAAAGCATCTTTTTCTTTTCTGGTCAAGCAGTAAAGAAGTAGACAGTGAGACCCACCTTGACACAAGATCTAATACTACAAGTCAACAAGACTAACAATCACAAAATGGGCCACATAACACCAAAGAGAACATAGCCAAAAAAAACCCAATACATATGCATATTTAACCAGCTTGCATCACCAGTGCTAACACACCTCCAGCAAGCTTTTTATTCCTGGTACAATATTTATATTCACAGCCGAGAGATGAATGAGCAATGATTTTGTTTGATGGCATTGCATTGTAATGAATGTGCAAACATTGTGAAAATCCTGGTCTAGAATTTGCTGGGGAAATAATGACGGGGTTTACACAATGTGATTGGCGTTAAAGTAACCTGACAGCCTGCTGCAATATGAGATGACTGCAAGCGCATGCGGACTTATTTGTGTTGATCTGCTGGTTTTGCCTGTAAATTGTTCACAAGCTTTTGGTAAATAACAGGGTCAAAAGTCAATTTCCTGAACTTCAGTTTAGTTCAGTTTAGAGATACAGCGCTGAAACACGCCCTTCGGCCCACCAAGTCCGCACCGACCAGCGGTCCCCGCACATTAACACTCACAAGGGACAATTTCCATTTAGCCAATTAACCTACAAACCTGTACGTCTTTGGAGTGTGGGAGGAAACCAAAGATCTTGGAGAAAACCCACACAGATCACAGGGAGAATGTACAAACTCTGTACAGACAGCACCCGCAGTCAGGATCAAACCCGGGTCTCTGGCGCTGTAAGGCAGTAACTCTACCGCTACATTACCGTACCACCCGGACTGAAGTAACGTTAAATGGATTGGGAAATATTTCTGCCAAAACTTGAATGAATCTTGTCGCAGAACGTTACAGTCAGTATATTATTAACAGTGCAATTGCGCTTTTTTAAGGAGGTGATGTCAGTTGTTGCAATCCCACTCAATATCTCCAGCCCTGAAATGAAATAAAACTGTGACTGATTCTTGAATGTTGTAAACTGTTGAACTGAAAATGTTCAAAATCTGCCACGCGCCAGTATGGATATGCAGATGACCTGGCCCCACTGCACTCGGACAGGTGTTGGTCAAACGAGGAGGATGTGCTCTCGGCGGATATGAAACTTGTTGCGGGTGTAGACTAAAACCACTACACAGGCCCTTCACCTGAACAACAAGGAAGCTCAATGCCAGCTAACCGTCACCCTCAATGGGTCACCCCTGCTCTATAACCCATTTCCTACATACCTCTGGGTGAAACAAGATCGGCAGCTGACCTACAAGCAACACCTTGAAGCTCTCTGTGCTAAAGTCTCGGCGTGGAACAACCTCCTGTGTTACTTGATGGATTGTCATGGGGCGCCAGGACATCTACTCTCCGAACCAGTGCTCTTGCACTCGTGTACAGCGCCACTGAGTACGCCGCCCCAGCAAGGTGCCGCAGCGCTCATACTAGCAAGCTAGACGCCATCCTCAACGACACCAAGTGGATCATCACCGGCTGCCTACGCCCTTCTCCGACGGATCTTCTGCCGGTGCTCACAGGTATTGCACCCGCCAAGCTTCACAGAGAGTACTTCACCCACAGGCTGTTGTGCAAGGCCCCATCAGTCGCCAAACATCCTTTGCACCACCTCGCCCAGGACACAGCAACTGGGACCTCAACGCCTGTCATCTCGTCGCCCCTTCTGTTACGCAGCGACCCTCTGTGACTCCGGTTTCAACACACTAGGAGCATGGAGAACCTGCTTGGAACAGACTTCGCGACCTCCTCAATTCACTGTTGCACCGAACACCACAGGTCCACCCGGCTCGGACCTGCCCCGAAAAGAGTGGGTCGCCCTGAACCCGCTTCGTGCTGCGGTTGAATGGTCCAACGCCAACATGCATCGCTGGGGGCTGCATTAATCAGCAGCCTGCATGTGTGGAGCAGACCAGCAAACAGCGCAGCACGTCATTTTCCAACTGCGTCGTCCTCCGTCCCCCGGTGGAGGGGTAGACCATACGGCCGACAACAGGACATTGAACTGGCTACAGCGCCTGAGGCCATTACATAACATCTGCTGCCTCAAACTCATGAAGAAGAAGAAGAAGACCTCAAAATTCCTCAAACACTTATTCTATTGACCTATCTGAAAGGTGAAGACTGCAACAATGTCAGCTAGACTTCTGTGATCAAGTCTCTCGAGTAGGACTTACCTTCACAACCTCATGACATACTGGTTTGACCAATATGACTGAAACAATGCTGACGCACATGCACTTAGATGTCCATCTGTGCATTACTCCAGGAATAAACTGGACTGAGGGGAAAATTGGGTGAGAAACAGAAGAATCCCTGACTGACAGAGAAGTTAGGTTGAGAAGAGGGTATTCTGATGGTAACACAATTTTAAACTAAGAACTTTGGTAGTCTCACAATTAATGAACAACAAGATTCAATGGTATTCTGGGTACAAAGTATCACTTGCACTCAGTTACGTTAGTGAGATAGTGCAGTCAAGGCAGTGCAATTTGGTAATACAATATCAAGAGATCTTCAGATTGCGAACCATCTTGTGGAATGTTGTTGTGGTGTACAATCTCTTCATGACTTCAATTGGTATTATTACTTGATGTCAGTGAGACCTTAGCTTCCCCCTTCCAATTTAACTGAGTATCTGTGAGACTTAGTTATTCTCGGTTTTCATATGTAGTAATATAAGTCAACTAACTGGTAATATGAATCATGCAAAATCTATTTAAAAAAAATGCAGATTGCAGAAATCTAAATTAATCACAGAAAATGCAGGAATATTCGGCAGCATCTGTGGAGAAACAGGGTGAACGTTTCATGTTGAAGAATCATTGTTAGAACTAGGAAAGACAGAAAATAAATTGATTTTAAATTGTTGAGATGTTGTGGGGGTGGCAGGGGCGGAGAGAACAATGGTGATTTCTCTGATAAGAGTGAGACCAGGATTGCTGTGAAATTAAGTTTTAACCTGAAATGACCTGATCAAGTTTTGCTTGTTGCTTCTTATTAGATATGGGATATATATCACTATACTGGAAAACCATGAAGGAGATGGTCTTTCAAACAACCTGTTAAAAATGTCCCCCCCAATTTTAAACAAACAATTATTCTGAAGTGGTGTTGCCTCGACCCCAATTTTAACAGTATCCACATTTTGGAGAATTTTAATTAAATCATATCTAAAAATGGTTGGCAGAATGTTGCAACGTAGATTTTCTTTTCACAGCTCCAGTGACCCGGGTTCAATTCTGATTCTAGCTACTGTCTGCTCTCCTTACATGTTGCTTGCATGTTCTCCCTGTGAGTTTCCTCTGGGTGCATTACTTTCCTTCATCTCAAAGATGTGGTTGTTTGTTAGGTTAATTGGCCGCTGTAAATTGCGCCTAGTTGGGAGTAGGTGGTAGCATTTATGGAGAGCTCATGGGAATATGGGGAGAATGAAATGGATTAGAGTATTGGATTAGTGTAAAATGAGTTCATGAAGGTTAGCAAGGACCATGGGCTGAAGGTCATGTTTCTGTGTTATATCCTTATCTCTCGCTCTCTGAAAAGCTGGAGCTTTTCAGAGAGAAAGGGGGTTTCAGCAAGATTGAGTATCTGTGTTGTGCCATCAGGAGATTACAGGCACCTAGGACCATTATCTGCGCACATAAACCAGTGATTAGAGAGGTCAGCCATGGCTCAGCTGGCAGCTCTCTGGCCAGAGTTGGAAGTTCCAATTTCTTGCTGAGGGCATGTTGCACTGTTGAAGATGCTTAGTGTATAAGGTGTTGACGTATATTACACTGAGGCCCCATCGGCATCAAGCAGCAATCGTGGTCACGGCAATATCCAAGCTGATATTCACTCAGATCAATGAAATCGATTAAAGGACTATTAGTCAAGTCGTCAAGAGTCAAGTCTAGAGAGTTTATTGTCATGTGGCCCAGATAGGACAATGACATTCTTGCTTGCTGCAGCACAACAGAATATTGTAGGCATAAATACAGATCAGATCAGTGTGTCCATATACCATAGAATATATATACACACACATAAATAAACAGATAAAGTGCAATAGGCTGTTATAGTTCAGAGTTTGTTTGAAGTTGGCTGATGGCTGTGGGGAAGAAGCTGTTCCTGAACCTGGATGTTCCAGATTTCAGGCTCCTGTACCTTCTACCTGATGGCAGCGGAGAGATGAGTGTATGGCCAGGATGGTGTGGGTCCTTGATGATGTTGGCAGCCTTTTTGAGGCAGCGACTGTGATAGATCCCCTCGATGGTAGGGAGGTCAGAGCCGATGATGGACTGGGCAGTGTTTACAACCTTTTGCAGCCTTTTCCGCTCCTGCACGCTCAGGTTGCCGAACCAAGCCATGATGCAACCGGTCAGCATGCTCTCTACAGTGCACCTGCAGAAGTTCGAGAGAGTCCTCCTTGACATACCGATTCTCCGTAATCTTCTCAGGAAGTAGAGGTGCTGATGTGCTTTCTTTATAATTGCATCAGTGTTCTGGGACCAGGAGTGATCTTCGGAAATATGCATGCCCTGGAATTTTAAGTTTTGGCCCTTTCCACCATCGACCCGTTGATACAAACGGGACTGTGGGTCCCCATCCTACCCCTCCCAAAGTTCACAATCAGTTCCTTGGTTTTGCTGGTGTTGAGAGGAAGGTTATTGTGCTGGCACCATTTGGTCGATCTTATTTCTATACACTGACTCGTCCCCATCAGTGATACGTCCCACAACAGTGGTGTCATCAGCGAACTTGATGATGGAGTTCGCACTATGTCCGGCTACGCAGTCATGAGTATAGAGTGGTTGCTGATTGTTATCGAGGATGACACATGACCAATATGGACAGAATGTGGTCTGTGAATGAGGAAGTCGAGGATCCAATTGCAGAGGGATGCGCAGAGACACAGATCTGGAGATGCGCTGAGACACAGATGATGGTATTAAATGCTGAGCTGTAGTCAATGAATAACATTATTGCTGGAGAATTGGAGGTGGACGAAGATCTGATAGAAGTTTACAAAAGTATGGCAGGCACAGTCAGGGAAGGCAGTCAGAGTCTATTTTGCAGGCTGGAGGCCACAGTTTAAGGTGAGAAGGGGAGTCTATAAAGGAGATGTGTGGGGCAATTTTTTTTTTAAACAGAGAGAGTGGCATGTGCCTGGAACGTACTGCTGGGGATTGGTTGAAAGGGGTATGATAGAGGCATTTTAAGAGGGATTTAGACAGGTACACGAACATGCAGTTTATGGATGGATATGGATTGTGTGCATGCAGATGGGATTAATTTAATTTGGCTTCATAGTCTGCAAAAAAATAGTGGGCAAAAGATTGTTCTTGTGCTACACTGTTCTATGTACATGCGTGTATATCATAGTTATTTGTGGGATCTTGTTTGATTTGACAGCCATAGCTTCTTCGGTAACACCGATAGTCCATTGGCTTTAGAGTGCTTTTGCTCTGAATAACAGCAGTCTGAGGAAGAGTGTTGATGATGAGAGTGTGGTGAAGTGGGGTGAATGGGGATGCCAATCTGTTCACAGTAAGGATCCCCCAGCACCATACAAACTGAACAACTGGTCAATCAGCTTTCTGTTTTAGGAGTATCACTGACCAGGGCACCTGCACCACTTGCAATTCGCCTTTGTACAGTGCTTTGTACACATTTCATTTATGAAGCTATACAAGTATATCTTCTGTGTTTCACATACAGTACATACCGAAACTGTCCACTACTCCTAGGTCCTCTTGTACACTAACTCTCTGTAGTTGGCATTTAACGGTCTGTATTGTACCTTCACATTGTATTCTCATTTACCTTAATATTTAGGCCCCCCAGATTATAACAGCTGACACTAAGAGCCGTGAATATGATCCCAAAATTTGGAATGCTTGACAGAAGTGCTGGACTATGCAGAATGGGATGAAAAACCGTACTTATGGGAGCCAGCATGAATGTGGTGGGCCGAAAGGCCTGTTCCCATGCCATGACATTTGCTGCAAACTCAGCTTATTCTTTGCCACGGCAGAATACATGGACAGCCATCGAGCTGTACCACGCGGATTGAACGGGGTTAAAATTCAAGGAGCACAAGTTGGCGCACCCAAGGTTTCATGTATGCTGGAGTAAAGCAACACCCAGAGGCTGAGTAGGCTAAAGGGATTTAGCCCTTAAAGGCATTTGCATTTTTCACTTTTCAATTTTACACAGAAGGGTTATGAGCTCTGTTAATTGAATAGAATATTTTTATGTCATCCAAACATGAAGTCGGTGTTATATAAAATAATCACAAATATTGAATTTATGAAAACATACTACAATGTTTTCTTTACCCTCTAAACACAGCAGCTTTGACACCATGAACCACAGCAGAAGTAATACAACAATAAAAGGAGAGGATCTCTTTATTGACTGCCAATGAACTGCTCTCCGATGCAGGCAATTACTTCCCCATGTCTGTCAGTCAAAGGAAAAATGACTGAATCCATTAGATCAAACCTTTGCCACTGCTCATAATGCACCTCTTAGGCCTCATTAATCTGAGTCAGCGGCACACAGCCAGCGGTGCTCAGCAAGGCAACGAGTGCCTCCCCCACACCCCACGTGAGTTCTTTCATCTCCGAAAACAGTGCTAATCAAGCTATCCTTATTACCGACTCACTGTCATGTGAACAGCATTCAGTCCTAACTGCTCTCATTACAGTCCCATCTTCAGAGACGTCTGACTGGAAAGAAAGTCTGATTGCATTAATATTCATGACAATAATTAGTATTCTAGGTCACTGAATATTCATGCTATTATTGTGGTTTTATGGGTTGGACAAAGTCCTTAAAGTCAGTGCAGAGAGGACTTGTATATTTTAGTTTTTAGAGAAAAAATTCTCTAGTAAGAGCAGTCAATGCAGAGTGGGACATTTACTATGAGATACCCAATAACTGGCTAAAAGTTTACGTGTTTGAAGTTTACACCTGCTATAATGGATTTTATGAAAAGAAAAAAAAAAATTAACAAGAAAATTGCAAGTTTAGTTAAGCTGTGCCGAGCTTGAGTCGGTGCTGTAAACTTTTTATTTGCAGGACTGCTATATAAAGATTTAAAGGTTTACCAGCTGTCATAAATACATATAAATAAGTTAATGATGTCCTGGAGGGTTCGGACAGAAATGTATAAGAGGTTAACGATTAACATAAGCACGATTGTTAATAGTCAAAACACGTCAGCAAATGGCTTTTCTTGGCCTATATTCGAGTTGCTTAAAATGATCAAATCCATTATTAAAAATTGTTTGAGTGCCATCAAAACTTGGATATGCTGCAAAGCGAAATATTAGAAGCTTGAAGTTAAGAGCAGGTTCGAATTCCACAGAATTGGATATTTATTTCCCAATATGTCAGATATAGATGACAGGACAGGGAAGTCTATTACATAGAGCTACTTGTATGTTATATATTAATGTTTCCTCACAAAGTCCTCACACTTCCTCCTCACACTGAGTAATACATCCAATCCCACAAGCACTGACTACCAGCCACTGCCTAGCTCTGAGTGGCAATATTTCATGTGTGAACCTATTGGGTTTCTGTATCCCACCTGCCTCCAACAGGGTAGGTTTGTCTGTTTAAACAAATGAAATGCAGCTTCCTGAAAAGCCAATACACCTTGAATCTGGCATGCACCACAATCTGGTGGTGCCAGGCGGGTATATTTTCATGACCACTGGATGTTATTTCTATAAATACCACAATACTGTTTTCATTTCTATTTTTAGGCATTATGTTGTATGTTAAATTTTCCAGTGAACGGAGAGATTGAAAAAGGAGCACAGGAAGCCGGCCTAGGTAAGTTGAAAGAAGCATTCTCCGATGAGCCACATACCAAACCATCAGAATTTCCATACATGCACACAAAACGTTGGAGTAACTCAGCGGTCAGGCAGCATTTCTGGAGAAAAGGAATAGTTGTCCAGAGAAGCTGCCTGACCTGCTGAGTAGAGGGCTTGGGCGTCATTAGGACGACATTTAGGCGACAGCCGAAAAAGAGGTTGTCGCGTTGTGACGGGTGGTGACGCATGCAGTGATGCGCGGTCCCTGCCCTGTCTCTGGCAACGTTTGGGTGTCTCATCATGTCGTGCGCCCTGTCACACGCTGACGTATGCTGTCCTGTGCGTGACGCCCGGTGAGAGTTAGGGTTGGGTTTAGGGACCACAGATGGGCTGTGAAATATTTTTCCTTCAATGCATGGATTTTAAACATTAATAGATTAAAATTAATACAATAAAATCAATTGTGCTAATGAAAAGGTGTCTGAGTCGTTCAGTTTTATTTATAGATGTATTGGTCCGCTTCTAGATACCCGTCTCTTTTCACATGGATGGATTCAGTAAGTGTAGACTGAACTCCCCTCTCCCCCCCCTCCCACCCCCATCCCTCCTTCTCCAATCCCCCCTTCCCTCTCCCCTCCTTCCCTCTCTTTCTCCCTTATCCCCACTCCACTCTTCTACCCCTTATCCACTACCCCCCCTCCCCTCCCCTCACATCCCCTTCTCCCCCCCCCCCACTTTCCCAGACGCACCCCTATTTCTGGACCCAGCCTGCGGCCAGCGATCCCCCGCACACTATCACACACACACTACAGACAATTTATACAAACCTGTGCGCCTTTGGAGTGCGGGAGGAAACCCAAACCCTAACCCTAACGCTAGCTTCTGCCTGCTCCTCATGGGAACTAAACTGTTGGCCACGAGTTGTTAGTGGGATCTAGCTGTCACAGGCTGGGTCCACAAATGGAGGCGTCCCCTCTCCTCCGTACTCCCCGCTCCACTCTTCTCCCCCTTATCCACTAACCCCTCCCCTCACATCCCCTTCTTCCCCTCTCTCCCTTCTCCACCCACTTTTGTGGACCCAGCCTGT
The DNA here is from genome assembly GCA_963514005.1 of Raja brachyura. The sequence continues at coordinate 42,491,115 of OY740787.1, read as the reverse complement.
GACAGCTAGATCCCACTAAAGTACTGCACAAAGGCCACATCATCTGTTTTAGTAACATCGGCTACGGGATCAATGCAGACTTTGAGAACAACACCACCCCCCCCCCCCCCCCCCCCCCGCCTTGCTACAAAATAGGTGGTGTGTATTTAGACAGTGGCCGGAGCGGGCGGGTGGCACTGGTACATTGACAACATTGCCTGTACCCAGTTGAAAAGTCTGCTGCCTTTGGGTGTTTGGAGAGACCATTGGAAGAGAGATCTGCCTCTGGGACAACTCGTGGCCAACAGTTTAGTTCCCATGAGGAGCAGGCAGAACATTGGGGGTTCAAGTCCAACCCCTGGGGCCCCTGTGTCAGATTTAGTTCAGAGATACAGTGCCCTTCGGCCCACCAAGTCCGCACCGACCAGCGATCCCCTGCACACTATCCCACACACGCTAGGCACAATTTATACTTATACCAAGCCTATCAACCTAGAGTTAGGGTTAGGGCCAGGGCTACGGTTAGGGTTAAGGTTAGGGCTAAGAATGGGGTTAGGGTTTCCTCCCGCACTCCAAAGGCGCACAGGTTTGTATAAATTGACCCTAGCGTGTGGGAGATACTGTGCAGTCGTTCGCTGGTCGCAGGCTGGGTCCACAAATGGGGGGGAGGCGTCGGGGAAAGTGGAGGGGGGGGGGGGGGGGGGGAGAGAATGGGAGAAGGGAGGGAGAGGGGGAGAAGGGATGTGAGGAGAAGGGGTAGTGGATAAGGGGGAGAAGAGTGGAGCGGGGAGAAGGGAGGAAGAGGGGGGAAGGGAAGAAGGGGGGGAGAGGGGAGAAGGGTAGGGGGAGTGGAGAAGGAGGGATGACGGTGGGAGGGGGGAGGAGGGGAGAGGGGAGTTCAGTCGACACTCACTGAATCCAGCCCTGTGAAAAGTTATAGAGACTGAGATCAAATCTGGAAGCGGACCAATGAATAAAACGGAACGACTCAGACATCTTTTCATTTGCACAACTGATTTTATTGTATTAAATTTAATATATTAAAGTGTAAAATCAATGCATTGAAGGAAGAATATTTTACAGCCTCAACCCTAACCGAGCATCACCCGCATGACAGCAGACGTCAGCGTGTATGTCGTGCAACTTGACGGTTTTACGGGCGTCAGTCACTGATGTTCCACAGTCGCCCAAATGTCGCCCAAGTGGGACAGGCCCAGAACTCCATCATTTTGTGTTTATCTTCGGTTTAAACTAGCATTTGCATTTCCTTCCTACACAGAATTTCCATACAGCTGGATAGCAGAGTAATATGGGTTTTACTGTAAATTAAGAGCTATCCAAGTTTTGATGACGGGTCTTTGATCTGAAACATTAACTCTGGTTCTTTTCAGACAAATGCAACCTGACCTGCTGAGTACTTCCTTCATTTTCTGGTTTGATTTAATATATCCAAGTTGATCAATTTTTCAAGCAATTCCATTTCCACAGGAGGAAATGTGTAGAAAACAAAGCAACATTTCAAGATCACTCGTCTCTACCTTCTGAAGACCAACTTGGATTTGCCAATAAATGACAACAACAACAACAACCATACTCTGCTGGTTCTAACAACAACCATACTCTTGAGACCAACTTCAATAATTCGGCAACCAATTGTTCAGTGATCCCGATGGTCCAGCATGGGGCTCACTGATTCTCTGGAATGCGAGCTGGGAATCCAAACTGCAAGCAGAGGTATCCCATCAGTGCCAGGGACTGGGGCTAGCATCTGAAATATCAGAGTTCAGGAATGTGGGTGGAATTTCAGCCATAGCCACACGGGTCTGGAGTGGTGGAATGTTTATCATTGGATTCAATTATAACATTTATTACACAACTGAGCAGCAAGTAAAAAAGGGCATTAGGAATATCACCCAATTGGCTGAACAATCTGCTAGTCCAGCACCACCACCATTTCAAGGGTGCCTGATTATCGGAGCTTTGCATTTGTTTAGAATTCAGTTTCTATCCATTTGGTAGAAATAAAATGTTTAAAGCGTTGAAATAACAATTTCCATTTCTGTACCAAATTCCATTTCAACACTTTCTCACAAGGTTGTTGCCTGTTAATGATGTGATGCATTGGTTGTGCTCGTTATTAAAACATGTTGTTGAGGCAGATTCCAGAAAGTAACGACAAATGAGACTGTGAACCTCGTTCAGTGTCACTTATATTTGGTTCAAAAATCAAAATTCTGTTTTTGTTTGAGGAGAGTTTGAATCCCCCAACAGTTAATCATAAATCAGTGAAGATAATTATGCATGAATTAAGAGATCCTTCAAATGAAAAAAGGGATTAGATCATACCAGCCGTTTTGTGTATTGCTCGTGGAGAGCGAGTTTTTCCGATGTAAATTTTCTCTGTTTATGTTAAAATTGCAGCGATTAGGGACCCAGATCCATTAATATAATGGCTTTGTGAGTTAGAAATTATGACTGTCAAGTTATGGGAGATTCTGAGCACCTTTCTAAGCTGCATTCCACCAAGATTCTAAATCTTTTTAAATAATTTTTTTAATAAAATAATTTTTAATAAATAAAAACAAATTTGTAAAATTTGGTAAACCAACATCTGCAGTTCCTTGATATTACATCATATTCAACCATGTTTGGCTTTTCACGTCTCACCGAGATCGGCTGATTATAAACACACATTGCTCTCTGATCATTGGGGGATCAAAATCCAATCTGCTGATACCTGCACCACTAAATCAATCGATTCCGATGCATTATAAAATAAATGTCCAATGCCATACTTGGGAGAAGTGAGGCCATTTTAACAATGCAGCAGACTGAAAAGCATTAAATAGTGTAGATAGGAAGTCTATATCAATGCATCAAGTGTCATGGCTCTGGTGTAAGGTAAAGGATCAGAGTCCGTGATTAATTTTTTGACAGCTTTGCTAAAGCCCCTTTATAACAGTAAAAATAAAATCTAATTCAACTATTCAAGCGTGGGAGTGTTGAGCCTTATTTCATTGTCTTAACTCCTATGGAAGAAAATAAACTGATATGGCGAATACTTGCCTCTCTCATTTAATTTTCTAATGTTTATCCAATTGATATAGAAATCTGGCAGTAAACTATTGCTGTTTGATGAGTTATACAACTAAGAGAGAATGGCACAATCACATATACTGGCCCTTTGGCCCACACCAACCATTAAACATCCATTTACACACGCTCTTCATTAAACAAACTATATTCTCGGAAATTCTTCTCAACTCCCCCACTTTCTCCCACTCACCTGCACTCAGTGCAATTTATAGTGGCCAGTTAACCTACCAACTCACATGTCTTTAGGATGTGGGAAGAAACCCATTCAGTCAAAAAGAGAAGGCTAAAACCCCATACACATTGGGAGTCAGGACTTAACCTGGGACCCTGGAACTAAATCAGTTGATCTACTAGCTGCACCACTGTGCAACTCATGAAGATACTTAGGTCTGTTTTGCAACTGCGTCAACTCTGCAGTTGCATTTAGAGGGGGTCTTGCTAAAATTCAGGCGATAAAGGTTAACTTTACTGAACACCCTGTGGTATACCGGCCTGATGCTGCAACCCTGGATGGTTACAGAGAAGGCAGCAAGCCCAATTCTGCTCCCAGTTTCGGAGGCAATTTTCTCTTGACAGTGCATTCTTTCACTCACCTGCATTCGGTGAAATATGCAAACTACTCAGATCTTTGGGCAAACCATTCGCCTTTGGACTAGAGATGGGGGCGCAGGCTGAGGTGGCGCGAGGCGGTCGCTTTCCAGGGACTTTGACTGTAGTCCGAAGAAGATCTATTTCCTTCCCGTGGACATTTTGCATGTAATCCTTGACAATGAGAAGAATGAAGGTAAAAATATTAGTATTTGAGTCGTCCTTTTTTTAACATTATCTTTCTAAATTAGAAAAAAACCCAGAATGCATATATGTAAAATTCATCTCCAATAAATCACACATTTTAATGAATGGCAACTAAATGCACAAATGCACAACAATACAAATCCTAATGTCAACCTTTTAGTCAAAACCAATACAATTTTTTCCTAAAATATAATTTCATTTATGCAGCTCCATCTGCAGCTCAAAATAAAACACCATTTTGTTTTGTTTCTTGTGAATAAATTGATCTTGCTCAAACTGCCAAGCTACTGACAGAGATATTTGTCAACATCAAGCCCCAATTACTATACTCAAGGCAGAATCTCAAATTCAAACCACTTCTCCTGGTTTTCATGTGCAAATGCTGTCTCCGCAATCAGTAGTGTCATTTGTGCCCCAATACTGATCAGAACAGAAAGATCTTAACAAGACACAACGGCAATTCAAGCCAAAGTACTCAAACAACTCTTAACAAGTCACTGGAGAGTACTTGATGCAAGTTTCCACAAGTGTGGTCCTTGCAAACCTCTGCCCCTTAACAGCTTGAAAATAGTAATTGCAAACCTATTTGCATATATTGGTGTTCATCATTCCCAAAAACATAACTGTGAGAGCCTCTGGGATATTGTTCTGCTTGGAGAGCATCAATAAACGAGATGACCGGGCACACAAATCCACCCTCTTTGCTCCTATGCTGTCGCTTGTTTTTACATTTGACTCCTAATTATGTTGCATCTATTGCCATCCACTTAATTAGCTGCATTAATGTGGTTTCTTTTCACATAGTCAAGCAATTAAGAGCTATGATTAAGTTTCATTCAATTAGCCTCAACAAACATGCTAATTGATGCCCCAGATGGAAATGAGGTGCGATGAGGGAAACCTGCTCGCAATCCGCGATTCTGTCACAAAACCACGGCTCCCTGAGCACTGACAGGGAGACAGTTGCCGTACCAGAACAGACATCTCCAGAATAACCTCCTGCTACTTTATTGCAGTGAACAACGTGTCTCTTGTTAATTATCACTGCCGTTTAATGGAAAGTTTTCGAGAAGAAAGAACACAGTGTATCATTAGCCTAAAATGCAGCACACCCCCATACTTAAAAGAGGGTTAACCTTACAATGATAAACATAAAGGATTGTATATTCAAGGGGAAAAACAAATCAGATAAGTGTGGATTCACCAAAATATATTTTCCAAAAACTATACACATGCCATACGGAAAGCTTATTTTGAAAACTTGCGCTTACAAAACACATTTGAAGTATTAGAAGCAACTAGACACAGTGACATGGTCCAATATTACGTCAACATGGCAAAGTTATTTATTTAGAGATTCTACCATGCTAATGATTTCTCCTCTAACCTAGAAATTAAAGCTGCAGGGCAAGACTGTTCATCAGTTACTGATATACATTATTGCAATGTGCTGCAAAGACAATGAATACTATGGGAGGCTGCCTCAGTTGGATCCTTTGAGCAATTCAGAAATTTCGAGTTTTGTTGTATTTAAACTATATATGCAGAATGAATAGAATTCCCTATGGGTTTTTTTATATGAAACTATAGGCACACACAAAAACATTGGATACCACATTTCTTTATACCTTTGCAACAAAATTTTGAGAATGGGAACTTTAACCAATTTAGAAAATTTGCAGCAAAAAAAAACGCTGGAGGAACTTAGTGATCCGACATCAGCAGTGGAGGGAAATGGACAGGTGGCGTGTTGGGTCGGGACCGTCCTTCAGACTGATAATATAGAGGGGAGATTAATAGTAGAGTTAAGGGAAAGGGGTAGGGCGAGAGCTGACAAGTTATGTTGATTTAGGCAACAGGGGTGATTGGCAGGGGAGAGCAGGGTACAGATAGGGACCAAGGTTGGACGTAACTCTACCAGCTATCTCCAGAGCATCAGTTTGAAGAATAGTCCCGACTCAAAACATCATCTACCAAATCCCTCCCACAGATGTTGCCTGACCCACTGAGTTTCTCTAGCAGTCTGTTTTTTGCTCATGATTCAAGAACCTGAAGTCTCATGTGTCTCTAGAAAAGTTGCAGGGTTTTTTGTGAAAGTTTATCACAAAAGCAATCAGCAAATTTGCTGATTATTGGGTCAAAATGTTTACAAGATTTAAAATAACCTGCACTGTGCCAGCCAATACAATATTAGAGATCACAGTAGAGTAAAATGAAATCGGAATTATTTATGAGAAGATTTGCCTGGTCAGAGTATTTTGTTACTTCAGAAAGACCCAATGTCTTTCATTTCAAATGTTGTATTTATAAAACACAGACAATTTGGTAAGGTCTTCCAACTGAAAAATTAATGACAAAATAATAAGTGGTGTGCACAGGCCAGGACACAAGGGTCAATAACGAAGAGTGTTTAATTGTTATATGTACTGAAGAACAATGAAATTCTCACTTACAGCAGCACAATTGTGCTCTAAACACAGCACTCAATCAATTGATAACATAATAAAGAAAATAAGTTAAATAAATTAAAAAAAAAACAATATAGTGCATAACAAACCATAAAGCCAAAGTTCCTAGTGCAACCAAGGCAGTTCGTAGCAAAGGTTAGTTGGTGTCTGTAGTATTCGATAGCTTGATGGTTGTTGCTTGTTTGCATGATAGAGCTCAGACCAAGAATCTGTTTCCGGGGTCCAGTACTGAGCCAAATGTGTGTAAATGGCTTTGACGCTGGAAAGGGTGGGTTACACAAAAAGCTGGAGAAACTCAGCGGGTGCAGCAGCATCTAAGGAGCGAAGGAGATGGGCGACGTTTCGGGACGAGACCCTTCTTCATGGTTTAGGAAAGATGATGGCGCTGGTTTACCTTTTCTGCCAACATCACCAAGACCTTTCTTGAGACAATATTTTTGTTGTTACAGTTATTTTCAGCTTGGCTGAAGGGGAAAGCAGAGTAGATCTGGCAGTGGTCTGTCCAACAGCCATTGGGGACTTTTTGACCCTTGCTTAGACAATGACAGAAGCAAACAGGTGCCCGAACCTGGACTAGGGTGTTGCTGTGATTTGTACCAGACCTGTACTCGAGAGAATAAAAAAACATAAAATGCTGCAAATATTCAGCAAGTCAGGCTGTATCTGTGGGAAGGGAAACAGAGCTAATGTTTCAGGTCGAAGACCGTTGTCTTTCCTTCCCAGTTCAGTTTAGTTTAGAGATGCGGCGCGGAAACAGGCCCTTCGGCCCACAGAGACCGCACCGACCACTGACCCTGCACATTAACACTATCCTACACACACTAGAGACAATTTACATTTACACCAAGCCAATTAACCTACATTCCTGTGTGTCTATGGAGTGTGGGAGGAAACCGAAGATCTAGGAGAAAATCCACGCAGGTCACGGGGAGAACTTAACAAACTCTGTACAGACAGCACCTGTCATTGGGATCGAACCCGTGTCTCCAACGCTGCAAGCGCTGTAAGGCAGCAACTCCACCGCTGCGCCAACATGGCCGCTCTCTTGACGAGTTCTAGCCAAGGGTCTTCAACCTAAACATTGACTAATTTTTTTCCACAGATGCGGCCTGACTTGAGTGTTTCCAATATCTTCTGTTCTTATTTTACATTTCTGGCAGTTATTTGATTCTCCTGTAGTTTCGAGAGTTTAAAAGTAGGTGATCTCATTGAAAGTACTAATTCCTCAGGGCCATGACTAGGTCGGAGCAGAATTGACATTTCCTCTGGCTGGGGTGACTTGAGCATGCAGCTTGTCCAGGTGCTGTGGCCAACTTAGTTAAATCTTGGGACATCTCTTATTGCTCAAGGAGGTTGGATTTGTCCACACCTTGGAGAAATGTTAATACTCACCACAGTAAAACATCAGCAAATTAAATGCCCAAGCAGATTCCTCAGCTCTGTGCATGCACATCACTTTATCCTACTTTTGAAAAAAAAACCAAAAAGAAAATGCCAGGGTGGCACAGTGGTTGAGTTGCTGCCTTACAGCGCCAGAGACCAGGGTTTGATCCTGACTATGGGTGCTGTATGTACATAGTCTGTACATTGGCCCCGTGACGGCGTGGATTTTCTCTGGGCGCTCTGGTTTCCTCCCACACTCAAAATACATGCAGGTTTGTAGGTTAATTGGCTTTGGTATAATTGTAAATTGTCCTCAGGTGGTGCTAGTGTGTGGTGATCACTGGTCAGAGTAGACTCTGTGGGCCGAAAGGCCTGTTTCTGCCTATCTCTAAAGTCTAAAGTCAGACCCTGCTTAGATTGATTTCATTGTGTTAGTTTTGGGACAAATATTTTTTTTTTACAAAAATCGGTTAAGTGTTCCTGGTCAAAATTTGGATGTGTACCCTGTGAGGGCAGATGGGGTTGTCTTGGAGCGTAGAACTTTCTTGTAACTCCATCCAAGTGCCTGGCTGGATTATAGATCAAATCTTCAGAGTTGGGCTTGAACCCATGACGTACTCACACATCGGCCAGAGGTTTCCATAAACGCACTTTAATTCTTACTTAACCAAAAGTTCCATATCAGGAAACGTGAGGAGCCATTGAGAGATACGGCACAGAAACAGACCCTTCAGCGCACCGACTATCAGACATCCATTTTGTACAAATTTCATTTTATTCTTCCTATATTCGTATCAACTGCCCCCAAAATTTACCACACACAACACAAGTGGGGCCATTTGCAGTGGCTAATTAATCTACCAACTTGAACGTATTTGGGATGTGTGAGGAAGCCAGAGTATCATGAAATAACACACAAGGTTAGAGGGAGAACATGCAAACTCCACACAGACAGCGCCAGAGGTCAGGTTTGAATCCGGGTGGCTGGAGCTGCAAAGCATTGGTTCTACCAGCTGTGTCACTGTGGTTCTACAAGGTGGCCGTGGGAAACATTCCAATGCCCTGCTTACACTTTTAGAGAATCCTGACAAATCATTCTTAACCTGTCTCTCTGGTCCAAAACCAAACAGCTGGGTATCCTATTCCTAAATAGTTTTCAAACAATGCATTTCTCCCCATAATCTCAGTTTGCAATTTTCCTAATGTAAGAGAAAATATTCATCAAAATTATTTTTATCTCCTGCTCCAGCTTTCTTAATTGTCTGATAACTGAAATTATGCTTAATAATCTAATTGTGTGTAGACCTTGGCGTGCCATTAACAATTAAACAACTCAAATTAGGGAAAGCACTAATTGGGATACTAGAACAGTTGATCTGCTCACTCTCACATAAGCAGCATATACAAAAGGCGGTTTAGCACTTCTGAGAATAACCAAATTTTACCTTGAGATATTACTCTGGCTGTACAGAACATTGGCCTGTATTTGCAGGGGGAACGCCAACAATGCTGTCAAGAGTTCACCTCCACGAATCAAAGTAAAACTTCAGCATTTGCCATGAGATGATCTGCCATCACCCCCCGGCCATTGACAAAGTGCCTGTGCTTCAACCCCAGAGCCGAGGAGTTCAATGTGGAGCGGGAAGTTGCCATGAGCTGCCTTTAGTTACGTTGCAGACTACTATACCTGGTAAAAGGGTCAGAAACTGATCCTTTTCCCTTGGATAAATATAAGCTGCAAGAGCCTCAGGTAACTATTTCTTTGAATGTAAATTGACCTGTAGATAGCAATGTTTAAAATTACTTATCAAGTCAAGTCAATTCAATTTTATTTCTATAGCACATTTAAAAAACAACTCCTGCTGACCAAAGTGCTTTACATTGGTGCAGGTACTAACGTGCTACAAACAGTGGTACATAGATCAACAGTACACATAGATACATCCAACCCTCCCTCAGAAGACCTCAAGAAAGGCTTGAGAGTAGAAATGATTTTTAAGTCTAGAGTTGATGGAGGGGGCAGTTCTGATGGGAAGAGGGATGCTGGTCCATAGCCTGAGAGCTGCAACCGCAAAAGCGTAGTTGCCTTGAGTTTATGCCTAGACCGCAGGATGATCAGTAACCCCAAGTCGGCCCATCTGAGGGACCTGGAGGTGGTGTGGTGGGTAAGCAGATTTTTGATGTAGGTGGGGGCAAGCCCGTTAAGGGCTTTGTAGACATAAAGAAGGAGCTTGTATTTATAGAAACCCACTCACGGATAGTTCATTTAGTTCTTTTTTAAAGAGATTTAACATCTTTAGAGAACTTTGGAATCTTTATGGAATACTTTGACTTAACGCTTGTTTAAAATTATCTTACTGGATTATGATTTGAAATTTTGGTGTTTTAAAGTTCTCACAGTGTCAGCTGGGTCAAGTGATGCGAGTTCTCAGTGAGAGGTTGTGAAAGGTACGTTTGGAGTTTTGCTTTTAGAAGTCACATTGAGTTTATTGTCATGTGCACAAATATGATGCACAGGTACAATTAAAATCTTGCTCGCAAATGCATCACAGACACATGGACTCAGACAAACACACAAGAACACAGATTATATATGAATCACCGAAATTCCACAAGACAGTGAAAAGAAAAATTGCAAAAATAAGGCATTAGTACAAAACACAATTAGAAAATAAGTGCTTGGAAGTGCAAGAAGTGGCCTGCAGTATTCTGTTGTCGAGTTACGATTAGGGGTAAGCTCACTGTTGGCTGGATCTGACTATGAGATACCTCACAAAGGAAAAGTTTCCACGGTCAAAGGAAGAGAAGAGGGAAATAAATCTAACTGGTTTGCTTTTCAAATGACCAGTACAGGCACTGACTGCTGAATCGTCTTCTTTGCTCCCTTGATTGTTCTATTTCTCTACAAATTTCAAGAATGGTAAATCTTGGCAAATTGAAATGCCTGGAATTACAGGAGGGTTTCTCACATTTTAGATAACCATTGAAGTAGTTTCCATTGTGACACTTGTTTTATTTTCATGACCATGCCAAATGCAATTGATAGTGAGAACTGGAGGCTCTCGAACTATCTGCAAATGACCATTGATGTGCATGAGGCTGCAGGCACGGCTCTTCATTAGACGCATTTAGGCCGAGACTTAAATCGACAAGGCATAGAAAGATATGGTCTTAATGCATGCAAATCCAATTTGTGTGGATGGACAAAAATGTCGGCATGGACATGGTGGGCCAAAGAACCCGTTTCTGTGCTGTACGGCTCTATAGTTTGCTGAGCATTCGTGAGCTTGCATGGATTGAATGAGTGTGTGTGCAACAGACAGCATATGGCTGCAAGTGGAAAGGATGGAGCCTTCATCAGCCTGCCTGTGATCATGGGCACAGATGTGCATGTGGCAATGATTACAGCTGTGGTCAGGTGTGTGCGGGTGATTACAGCTGCATACAGGTGCTTATGTGCCTGTAGGGTGGAATTCGACTTCTGTTTTGGAACAAAATGGGTGGCACTGTTACACACCCTGCTCAATTTTCTTTTCAATGATCTTTGTAGTGGCACAGTTATGAGGAACAGTCAATCAGCTGACAACCAGTCAGTGCTTACAGACACCTGGAATTTCACTCTGTTTGGCTTCAGCTGGAGTTCGGAATGAATTTGTTAGTAGATGTGACAAGGCTGTTCTGTGTTGCAGTGGACATGGTGCATGTCAAGTGTCAATAGTATTACCAGGACCAGAACATTTGGTGCAGCTTTACAGGCGCGTTTAATCCAACAACACAACAATGAAATATGCACTGAACTATAACACAGTTATACTAGGTAGCCCGACCCTAATAATGCAGGCTGAAGCACGGAGTGCAACCTAGAACATGTCTGAAGAAGGGTCTCGACCCGAAACGTCACCCATTCCTTCTCTCCAGAGATGCTGCCTGCCCCACTGAGTTACTCCAGCATTTTGTGTCTACCTTTGATTTAAACCCGTATCTGCAGTTCTTTCCGACACAAAAGTCGATAGTAGATCAGTGCTGAGATAGTGTTGTGGTTAGAGTTGTGGGTGTAATTCAAACGTTGGATGGGAAGAAGCTGTTCTTGAACCCAGAGGGTCACAATTTTTGGACTCTTGTACCTTCTTCCAGGTGACGGCAGTGGGATGAGAGTGTGGACAGGTTGGAGTGGGTCTTAGATGATATTAGCTGGTTCATGTGACTGGAGGGGCAAACTCTCCGCACTACAAGTGCTAGACAATAGAAAGAGATCATTCTGCTGGGAGGGTGATCAAACCCCACTTTACAAACTTGTTGACATACCCTTACCCTACGGTGGAAGGATGAATGGGGGAAATTGTTTGAATTAACAGCCCACTCAGGTGATTTTTAAACCTGCCCTATTTTTAAACCTCAAAGCCTGAAACAGATAAGCCAGTGATATCACATTCCTAATTTTGTGATTTTGTTATGTACAAGATGTTCATGGGATTTTTCTATGAGAGAAATGAATTAGCTTTAGATAGTAACTCACTGCCTGTAAAACTCTTGGAGATCTCTCAAGATCGTGAAAGCCACTGCATGTATGTATATCCCTCTTTAATAAGAGCCAGTCAAAGCAATTGTTTCTTATCCCAATCCACTACCCAAGCAAGCAACATTATTTTTGATTTGAACAGGGTCCCTTCTCAATACAAGTTGTTCAAAGCTTTATCTGTAGTGGATTGTCGGCAGCAGGGAACCCATTCCAGGCTGGGTGTTGCATATAGCTGCTCGATGGATGAGGAAAACAAATGGGCAGTTGGCTGCTTCAAAGCCACAGTTTATGGGAATGTGAGGGAACACTTTCTTCCACAAGCTCCGTTATCTTTCTGATGTTCAATAACAGCTCTCTGTAGTGAGAGGTGAAGACCATAATTCAGGAGAGATTAAATAGGCTGGGTCTGTTTTCGCTAGAGCAAGGGAGGCTGAGAATTGACATGGTAGAAGCATATAAAATTATACGAGGCACAGATAGGATACATAGCCAGCGTCTATTTCCTATGGTAGAGGTGTCTAAAGCTAGACAGCATAAGTATAAGGTTAGAGGAAGGAGAGGTTAAAGGTGTAAATCCTTCATATATAGTTGATATCTGGAGGAGGAGGTGGTGGTCACAAGAAAAGCAACAATATTTAAGAGGCATTGGGACAGGTACTTAAATGAACAGAGCATAGAGGGATATGGAATTAATGCAGGCAAATGGGATTAGTAGTCCTCCAGCAGTTTGTTTTTGCTGGGATTAGTATAACAATACATCAATTTTGGCATACAGTGCATTCAGAAAATATTCAGACCATTTCACTTTTTCCACATTTTGTTACGTTACAGCCTTATTTTAAAATTGATTAAATTCATTTTTGTTATCATCAATCTACACACAATACCCCAGATTGAAGAAACAAAAACAGGTGTTTACAAATTTTTACAAAGTAAATAAAAATAAATAACTGAAATATCACATTTACATAAGTATTCAGACCCTTTGCTATGACACTCAAAATTGAGCTTAGGTTCATCCTGTTTCCATTGATTATCCTTGAGATGTTTCTGCAACTTAATTGGACTCCACCAGTGGTAAATTAAATTGATTGGACATGATTTGGAAAGGCACACACCTGTCTATATAAGGTCCCACAGTTGACAGTGCATGTAAGAGCAAAAACCAAGCCATGAAGACAAATGAATTGTCCGTAGACTTCCAAGATAGATTGTGTCGAGACACAGATCTGGGGAAAGATATAAAACAATTTCTGCAGCATTGCAGGTCCCGAAGAGCACAGTGGCCTCCGATATTCTTAAATGGATGAACTTTGGAACCACAGGATTCTTCACAGAGTTGGCCGCCCGGCCAAGCTGAGCAATCGGGGGAGAAGGGCCTTGGTCAGGGAGATGACCAAGAACCCGATGGTCACTCTGACAGAGCCCCAGAGTTCCTCTGTGGAGATGGGAGATCCTTCCATGAAGGACAACTATATCTGCAGCACTCCACCAATTAGGCCTTTCTGGTAGAGTGGCCAGACGGAAGCCACTCCTCAGTAAAAGGCACATGATAGCCCGCTTGGAGTTTGCCAAAAGGCACCTAAAGGACTCTCAGACCATGAGAAACAATATTCTCTGGTCTGATGAAACCAAGCTTGAACTCTTTGGCCTGAATGCCAAGCGTCACGTCAGGAAGAAACCAGGTACCGCTCATCACCTGGCCAATAGCATACCTACGGTAAAGCATGGTGGTGGCAGCATCATGCAGTGGGGATGTTTTTCAACGGCAAGAACTGGGAGACTAGTCGTTATTAATAACTTTGCAATAATTTCTAAACACCTGTTTTCGCTTTTTTTAAATTATGGGATATTGTGTGTAGATTGATGATGATAATTTTTTTAAATCCATTTTGGGCTGTAACGACAAAATGTGGAAAAAGTGAAGGGGTCTGAATACTTTCTGAATGCACTGTAGATGCAGTGGGCAGAAAGGCCTGTTTCTATGCTGTACGACTGACACTATGACAACACAAGAAGTATTAAAAGATCAAAGTGTACAATGCGGCCGTGAATGTCTTTTGCCAGAGGGCAAGAACTATAGAAAAAAGGCTGCAAAAACATAACTACTGCTAGCAAAACAACAGCTATTTCAGAGAGTAAATAGGACCGATTTTCATTCAAACATGGCTCTCCCCGTCCATCCTCCACCCCCTTGCCCACACCACTGTCACCCAAATTTCCTTTTTCGGTTATTATCAAGCCAAACAGTTGAATAGATGCTAAACACGCTGACAGAAATGTGCAAGATCTCATTGCTTCTGGAGTTCAAAGACACAGCACACAGAGCCTGGAGCCAATGTGAAGCAGCACTAATTTTAAAGGCACAAAACGCTATAAACTGGCCTAGGGGGGGCAGACAGTTTTGAAGCTGGTTGCACCTAAATAAGACATGGTTCATTTAATTCACAGCTTAGCCTAATGTAACGATCAGCTGTGTCTTGCCCAAGTTACAGCAGCTACAGACGCTGATGTGTGAAGCCCCCAGATTAGTTTTTGACTGTATTTCAGATTTGACATGTGCACAATCGAAAAAGCAAAACACCTAAAACGAATAAAAATCTGAGCAAATTACAAAATGACACCACAAGCTCTGCTTTCCTCACCGGCACTTCTCCGAGCTGTGTACTCGAACACACCACTAGCCGATCCTGCCTGTCCCCTGGATCAAACCACCGCCAGATGCAAGAGTCATCACAAGCTCTGTAAACACCGCCAAAACTAACTCTGGGATTAGGCTCCACTATTTGAATAAATCAATCCTTTCAATAAAGATCAAGTTATAATTGCTTCACTATTCCATGTCTACCCCTTGGGTCTGACAGAGACAGCAAGATCTCCTTATGGACATCTGACGACAAGCAACAGCACGTTTCTTTGCCATAACACACTAGATCATTTCAGCTGGACTAAAGAGCACAAAGGCTTTAAGACCAGGCATCACTTCTGTGTTAGAAAGTTTATTCTTCAGAAAGCCAGCTGCTCTTTCTTTTAAAAGAGAACATTTTAATTCCAGAGGCATGCAAAAATAAGAGCAGCTAAAAGTTTATATTTATATTTGGAAATTTTCAAAATTATCGGTTATGATTCTTACCAGACACAGAAATAAAGTGTACACGATTCCAGCGTAAAGCCACAGTGAGCTGCCTAGCCTGTTCTTGGTCGTCATAAACACCAGTGGTGCAGGGGGACACAGGCAATGTTTTAAATCGTTCACAAGAGGAATTCATTCTACATTTTTTAATCTAGAGATTGCTCCAGATGGAGACATCATTTTGACAATCGCCCCCCAGGTTTACTTTAATCATGCTTCATTTCCGTAAAACAAAAACTTGAACATTAAAGAGAGCTGCCAGTAGCATAAATAGCTGCTAAGGAATTAGCTCATTGGTGTCACTGATTATTGCAATTTTTAATTATAATGATTAGAAATGCAATCAGAGCACAACAGGGAAAATATTAAACTTCACTAAAAACAGTCATTGCTGCAGAGCTTATATGTCTATCAGTCAAGGCACTTGCAGTGCCAATTGTAGATATAACCTCTCACATACACACAACCGCATCATCTTTCATATGGTTTCCAGTCATGAATTGTAGTCTGATGTATTCGAACAAAGCTTCAACTTAACTTCTGATGATCATGAGTACAAGGAATGGTTCTAATGGTCATTGTGAGCCCTACCTGTAGTCACAGACACAAAAAGCAGGAGTAACTCAGCGGGTCAGACAGCACCTCTGGAGCAAAGGAATAAGATGACGTTTCGGGTCGAGACCCTTCTTCAGACTGAGTCACACGCGAATTGGTTCAAGATTATACATGCTGATGATGTGGCTTTGAACAACCTCTTTTTAGATGCCGCAAATTTGGGAAGTGGGTTGGTTTTAAATGAGATGAGGGGCACACATTACTTGAATTCTCTATCACACTCTCATGTTGATCTTTCCATCCTTGGTTTCTGTTTCAACAAAACTCAACAAAGGCTGAGGAATAGCTCCTCATCCGCCAACCAAGCTCACTGCTGTCCTGCACAGTCAACAATTTGAGGTAATTAGTATCTCCAGCATTTTTACATAACATTCCTAGCATTATTCCACATTTTTCTGCATTTCAGCTCCTTTGGATAGACCTTTTGCTTCCTATTGACCAACTTGTATATCTATCCCCTTCATTTCATCTCTCCTGCCTTCTATTTTATCACAGACCTTCTTTCCTCCCCTTTCACTGTAACTGTCTGATACATGTTTATTTGTTAACTGAATGGAACCAATATCATGGGAGGGAGATTTGCTAGTGCAACTCGGGAGTGTTTAAACTAGATTGACAGAGTGTGTGTATGCGCAGAGCAGAAAAGAGGCAGATGAGAAGTTGGGGACAAATACTAGTGGCAAAAGAGAACAAGTTTAGTAGACAGGATAGCCAGGAGCGTGGCAAAGAGAAAGGGAAGACTGGGGGTTTAAACTACATCTATTTCAATGCAGGACGCTTAACAGGTAAGGAGGACAAACTCAGGACGCGGATTGACTTAGGGAACTGGGATATTTTTACAGCCATAACTGAGTTATTAGACATGGCTGAGAGAAGGGCAAGAAAATCCTATAGTAGCTCAATGTTCAAGGGTACAGAAACAATGGCATTATAGGAGTACAGGACAGAGAGGAGGACTTAACAATAGTGCTTATAGAGGATATTCCTGGCGGATCGTCTGGCGAGGTTATATGGGTAGATCTTAGAAACAGGAAGGGGATGATCAGATTGATGGAACTACATTGCAGGGCCCCTAAATATTTACTACCCTCTGACTAAAGAACTTGGTCCTCATCTCCTTTCTAAAGGTTCGTCCTTTTATTCTGAGGCTATGGCTCTCCCACTAGTGCAAAAAGCCTCCCCACTTCCTCTTTACATTCCAGTGAGTACAGGCCCAATGCCGTCAAACGTTCACCGTACGCTAACCCAGATAGTGAAACGTCACTCTATGATGCATCAATTTCTAGACAACCTCTGAAAAGGGGAAATAAGCTTGTTAAGAACCGGATGAGGTTATATACTTACATGCAAACTAGGATGATATGTCAAGAGACCATTATCGCACAGTGTTACGTACTTCTTCTTCCACTCTTTGTTTAATGACTTCCCGCTCCTTTTAAGTAGCATTCCCTAGAACAAAAGAAAACAAAGCAAATTTAAGAAAAAGATTATGTGCATTTCCACGAGAGTCCATCTCAACATTAAACGATCACAAGCATCTCAATTTTGTGGCTACACAATGCATGGTCTTCAGCATTCAAACATTTTTTAATGAATTCTGCAAGTTGAAAGCCAGAAGACGTATTAGACAGTATCTGCACATCGCTACAAAAAGCAACGGCATCCAGAAAGGCCTGAGACCGTCTTAATGATTAAACTCCTGCAACCCCATTCTCTCAACCAACAGCCCCGGGAGCCTCTGCCTCACAGCCAGAGACCTGGTTCAATCGTATCCTAGAGTACTGTATGTGTTGAGTTTTCACAATCTCCCTGTGACTGCTTGGGTTTCACCAGGTGCTCTGGTTTCCTCCCACAAGACGTGTGGCTTTGTAGGTAAACTCGCCACTATAAAATGCTCCCAGTGCGTGGGTGGTTGATAGAATCTGGGACGTGTTGCTGAGAATACAACTTGGGATTAATGTACGGTTAGTGTAAATGGCCTGTTGTTGTTTTCTGGAGGTTTGGAGTACGGAAGGGTATGTTTCTGTGCTGTGTCGGTCTGACTGTAAATTTAAAAATAAAATTACTTTAACACTATTACTTTATATTTCTGTACATTGTAGAACGAGTATCTCTATTGATGGGAAAATAACTGCTCTATTCATTCTATACCCAACTTTCTCTAAATTTACCGATGACACCACGGTAGTTGGGTGAATTACAGATAATGATGAGTCAGAGTTTAAGAGGGAGATCGATCGTCAGATTGACTGCTACCAGAACAACAACAACCATGCTCTCAACATCAGTAAAACCAAGGAGTTGAATGTTAACTTTAGAAGAGGAAGGCCAACAATCCACAAACCTGCGTTCATCGACAGGTCAGTGGTGAAGAGAGTCAGCAACTTCAAGTTCCTGGGCATGAATATTTCTGCAGATTTGTCCTGGACCCAGCACATTGAAACAATTATAAAGAAATTCGATTAACGCCACTACTTCCTTAGAAGGTTGAGGAGATTTGGTATGTCAATGAATATTCTCTAGAATGTCTACAGGTGTGTAGTGGAGAGCATATCGACAGGTTGCAACATGGCCTGGTTTGGTAACTCGAACGCCCAGGAGTGAATGAGATTACAATACATGGTGAACACTGCCCAGTCCATTGCCAGTACTGACCTCCCCACCATCGACCGGATCTATAGGAGACGCTGCCTCAAAAAAGCAACCAGCATTATGAAGGAATCACACCACCCTGACCATGCTCCCATTTCACTCTTGCCACTGGAAAAAAGTATGAGAATTTGAAAACTGTGATGTCCAGGTTCAGGAACAGCTTCTTCCCAACAACCATTAGGCTGTATTAACTCCAACTAAACTTCGAACGATATTCTTTTTTGAAATTTATTAAGCTTCTTTTATTATTAGCTTATTATGTTATCTATTTACAGTGTTTACAAATCTGTTGTGCTGCTGCACTTAGAAATTTCATTGTGCTGTTTCACCATCTACACTAGTCCCACCTTTGTTTGGCCCAAACCCCTCTAAACCTTTCCTATCCATAAATTGGTCCAAATGTTTTTAAAATATTGTTATAGTTTCTGCCTCAACTACATCTTCCAGCGGTTCCTTCAATATACCCACAACCCTCTGTGTGAAAATTGACAAAAGTGCTGGAGAAACTCAGCGGGTGTGCCAGCATCTATGGAGCGAAGGAAAGAGGCAACGTTTCGGGCCGAAACCCTTCTTCAGACCATTGTCTGAAGAAGGGTTTCTCCAGCACTTTTATCTACCTTCGATTTTCCAGCATCTGCAGTTCCTTCTTAAAAACTCTGTGTGAAAATGTTGCCCCTCAAGTTGCCATTAAATCTTTCCCCTCTCACCTTAAACCCCATGTTCGCTGGTCCATGATTCCTCTATAGGTGAAAGACATCCGCACCTGCCCTATCTATTCCTCTCATGATCTCACACACCTCTATAAGTCCACTTCTCATCCTCCTACAGTCCTAGTCTGCCCAACCTCTCCATGCAGCTTCGGCCCTCAGGTTCTGGCAACATCCTCGTAAATCTCCTCTGTGCTCTTTCCAGATTAACAACATCTTTCCAATAGCTCGGTGAACAAAACAGAACATAATACTCAAACTGTGGCCCCGCCAGCACTGTGCACAGCTCTAACAGAACAATGACACTACTCTAAATATTCTAAAATGTATCATTTATTGGACCATGAATGATGAATTACTTTTCATAGTAAAAAAAGAATGAAAACATTAACATAAAGATCAGATGATACTTTCTTATTACCATATCAGGCACAGCAGTCAGAAGTTCAAGCACTCTCAGCATGTTTTCCTAAGATTTATTTCTGAATAATTTGTAACATTATCATTAGTCCATGGAATTTCCTGCTCCTTCATGTAACATGTTAGTACAAAAGACAGCCCCCTAATTAGTAGAGGCAACACTATTTTATTGTGTGCAAAACTCCATGTTCCTCAGCACTTTTATTTGAGTTCCTCTCCGATTACTGTCCTCCCACAGAACTTTCTATATTTTCAACAAATTCTGATGGCCTTTCGCCTTCCAACCCTGGGTTCACATCCAGCCCAGCCACATTATCCAATGGTCCTGCAGAGCACTTAGACTAAATCACAAAACTCATGACAGACTCAGATAAATAGATGTATAGACAATAGGTGCAGGAGTAGGCCTTTCGGCCCTTCAAGCCATCATCACCATTCAATGTGATCATGGATAATCATTCACAATCAGAACCCCGTTCCTGCCTTCTCCCCATACCCCTTGAGTCCGCTAGCCCTAAGATCTATATCTCTCTCTTTTGAATAAATACAGTTAATCGGCCTCCACTGCCTTCTAAGGCAGAGAATTCCACAAATTCACAACTCTCTGTGTAAAAAAGTTTTTCCTCATGTCAGTTCTAAATGGCCTACCCCTGCTTCTTAAACTGCGGTCCCTGGTTCTGGACTCCCCCAACATCGGGAACATGTTTTCTGCATCTAGTGTGTTCAATCCCTTAATAATTTTACATGTTTCTATAAGATTCCTTCTCATCCTAAATTCCAGTGAATACAAGCCCAGTCGTTCCATTCTTTCATCATATGACAGTCCCGCCATTCCGGGAATTAACCTTGTGAACCTACACTGCACTCCCTCGCTAGCAAGAATATCCTTCCTCAAATTAGGGGACGAAAACTGCACACAATACTCCAGGTGTGGTCTCACCAGGGCCCTGTACAACTGCAGAAGGACCTCTTTGCTCCTATACTCAACTCCTCTCGTTATGAATGCTAACATGCCATTAGCTTTCTTCACTGCATGTTGTACCTGCATGATTACTTTCAGTGACTGATGCACTTAGGACACCCAGGTCTTGTTGTACTTCCCCTTTTCCTAACCTGTCACCATTCAGATAATAATCTTAGCACTTCTGAGAGCAGTCGGCGTAAGGTGATCAGTCGGCGTAAGGTGATCAGTCTGAAGCATTCCATTTGAGCTAAACGTTGCCCCACCTTCTCACACTTTTGCAAGATTCTGTTTGATATTATCCTGGTCCACAATGAGCCCTGCTGCCATAGGTGGATACAGCACAGAAATATCCCCTGTGGCCTACTGAGTCCATGCCGAATGTTACTCATGCATTTACACTGATCTTAACTAACCCCATTTTATTCTCCCCCCCCCCCCCCACAACAGAATATCTGTCCAACAGCAGTTAAATTCCTCACCTTAATTAGCAATAAATTCAACAAAAATGCCTACTTTTCTAACACTGACTAATGCCAGTGGGAAGTTGCATATATATTACTGTTGTATTTAATTCGTGACTACTATCAAGATCCCTGTGGCTCAGCACTTCAACTCTCCCTCCCATTCCAAATCCGACCTTTCTGTCCTGGGCTTCCTCCATTGTCAGAATGAGCACCACCGGAAATTGGAGGAGCAGCACCTCATATTCCGCTTGGGCAGTTTGCACCCTAGCGATATAAACATTGACTTCTCCAATTTCCAGTAGTCCTTGCTGTCACCTCCCCTTCTCAGCTCTGCCTCAGCCCTCGGGCTCCTCCTCTTCCTTTCTCCTTTCTTCTCCCCACCCTACATCAGTCTGAAGATGGGTTTCAGCCCGAAACGTTGCCTATTTCCTTCGCTCCATAGATGCTGCTGCACCCGCTGAGTTTCTCCAGCACTTTTGTCTACTATCAAGATCATGTTCTGGTTACTGAGTACTAGCAGCATCAACCATGGGATGTTACTTTGAGCCTCAATAAGTTTTCAGCCACAGCCTGAAAATGTGGGTCACTTCACAGGAATCAGGAACAAGAAACCTGCGCTATTTTCTTCTGTCATTATCGCACTTCCACCCAGGAGAACACTTAGCTCTACCATTGCTCCATTAAGCTCGTCAGGTTTAGATTAGGCCTCGGATCAATCAACGTGTGTCGAGGTGAATACCAGGGTATAACGAGAGAGTAGGCAAACTAAAGGCAAAATTGTAAAGATGGTATTTAAAGAGAATTAAAACACTACTTTTAATATTCTAACACTCATTATAGGTGCGACCATGGTGGTTTGATTAACTTCTATTTTTAACAAGGAGAGAGGAATGGAAAAATAATTAAATCAGAATGGAAAGAGTGGCAGAGGCAGAGCACACAGTCTCAATAGAAAAGTGAAAGAAGGATTAGGGAAGGCGTTACAGAAAGTATGATCCAAATGGGTTCTACAACTTCCTACACATGGGGGGCAATTCACAGCAGCCAATTAAACTACCAGCCCACATATCTTTGGGATGTAGGAGGAAATGGGAACACTCAAAGGATTTCCATGTGATCACAGGGAGAATATGCAACCTCCACACTGATAGCATGGGAGGTCAGGGCTGAGCCTGGGTCTCTGAATCTGTGAGCCCGCATCTCTACCAGCTGTGTCACTTGTTCGCAAAGTTCCCAACGCAATTTATAGTCATACTAGCCAATGCTTTTGCATTTTTCTTCAACCAGATGTGCTGAGCGCATGGGTTTCTTCCCAGGACCAGCGAGCACAGAAACCAGATTTAACCAATGTAGTCCACATGATGTAAGGGAATGACTGGCAGCACTGGACACAGGAAAGACTATGGAACCAGATAATACTCCAGCTACTGCGCTGAAGACCTGTGCTCTGGAACTGGCAGAGCCTGTGCCCAAATTGTCCCAAAATAGTTCCTGGCAGCCACTGATAATGTGGAAGACTGCCAGTGGATGTTACATCCACAGAAAATAAGACAATCCAATTCAACTAATTACTGACTAATCAGTCTGTTCGCAGTCATCAACAAAGCAATGGGGATGCCACCAGCAGTGTCATTAAGCACAATTACTAATCAATAATCTGTTCACTGAATATTTAGCTCAGGTTTCATCAGTGGTGTGCAGCTCAAGGATTGCAATCGCAGAGGTGGGTGTAAGTGATTGCCCTTAACATCAAGGCACATTCATCTGTGGTATTAAGCACCCTGGTAAACTGGGGTTCTTTAAGAATGAAGAGATAAATACTCCCCTGGCCAGGATCAAGTCTTGCACAAGGGAAGATGGTTGACGGAGTCAAGAATCAGTGTCCCACAATATCCTCGCAGTAATTGCTCATGGCAGCATGTTGCACAAGTTACACAAGTGGTGCAGCAGTAGAGTTGCTGCCTTACAGCAAATGCAGTGCTGGAGACCCGGGTTCGATCCTGACTACAGGAGCTGTGTGAACGGAGTTTGTACGTTCAGCCCCAGGGTTGCAGGTTTCAATCTAGTGTCACAGAGGGGTAGTTTCAGCACCAACCTAGTTAGAAGTAAATTGGAAATGTAGAAACAAAGAACTGAAGATGCTGGTTAATATATAAAAGCACACAAAGTGCTGGATTAACTCAGCAGGTCAGGCAGCATCTCTGGAGAACATGGACAGGTAATGTTTCGGGTCGAGACCCTTCTTCTTCTTGCAGTCTGAAGAAGGGTCTCGACCCTGATGCTGCCTGACCTGCTGAGTTACTCCAGCACTTTGTGTCCTTTCGTTTAGAAATAAATTGGCATGTAAGCAGGGTAGTTGGGCTCATGCAAGGACATTGAATGAGGTCAAAGCAAATTGAGTTCCTCAGTGGTTTAGCTGGTAGATAGGTGCAAGTTTAGGAGTTACACATCTAAAATCTCCCAGATGATGAACTTTAAATCCTTTATTTACAGACCTGGGGCAGAAATAATTGAAAAGACCAATTATGAAAATGGTAAAGAAATTGATCGCTATTAACGTTTTAATCTTTCAACAAAACGGAGTCACAGATAAACCAAGTAGAGTATTGCTTCGAAAGAAAGACTACTTTGAAAACTTGTGCAGATTTGCATAACCTTGAGACATTCCCAAAGTGGCATTCTTTCACTGTGGCACTTGGATGAATTCCTAAAATTTCAGAAACGTTGTAACCAATTACTTTAATAAATCTGCACAAAAAGTGCCATGTGGAAACAACTGAGTAATCTGTTTAGAAATATTGGGTGATGGGTAAATGTCAGCTACATTAAAGAAACGGCAGAATCACAGAAAGATTAAATACTAGGAGGCCATTCTCCCCATCAAATCTAGGTTCATGCTGGATTCATGTACGTGCAATCCAAGCCTCTTCCCATACTTCTGCCAATTTTCTTTACATATTTACACTGTTCATTTTTGAACACCACATACACCTTATGATCTTTGAGTAGTGTCTTCACTGACTAAAAATCTGAGGTTGATGCTTTAACACTTCAACCAAACGCTCAGCCCTGTAATTGTGCTCAAGCCTCGGAATGGGAAGTAATTCCAAATTTCGAGGCGTAAACACTAGCCAATAAATTACACCTGACACTAGGAAGTGGGAACAGAATGGCAAGTCTGTGTTTACTTTGCCCCCTTTTCCCTCCCCCAATTTAATCTGCTCTGGGAAGGTTAATGCTGTGAGTAGTTACATGGTGGAAAGTCTATTCCACAGTTAATTTTGAGATTGGTTGTGAATCATCAATTCTCATTACCCATGGGGGAAAAGGCAAAGGCTGAGTCTTAAGTCTACAATACTTAAATAAGTAGAAACACTTTGTATTAAAACTGTGTATATATAACATATGTAACTAATATCTGAAATCTATCATTCAGCAATGCATGGTGCCCACCAGCAATGATAAAACACTGCTCATAAATTTATATTAAAACTCTGCTCAATAGCAATTATTTACCAACAAAGATTTATTGATTGTGCTTGTCACCAGAGATCTGTGCTAACTGAGCCAATCAGTCAGTGAGGCTGAAGCATTCGGGTGCCAAAGGGCAGTAACTCACACTATCAGGTTAAATCCCTCTGATCATTACTGCAACAGTGCAAACAACTGATGATGAGTGGTGCGAAACTCTCCCTGGAGACAACCCTTTGCACATGAGGTGGTGTACAGACTGCTCCCAAGGAGCTGTGTCTACCAATTAAAACACTATCACTTGCCCTTCGGCGCCCCTGAAGTTAGTCAACATTAGTCCTGCGCGCAATGTAATATATTACATATTTATCTAGGAGAAAATAACAAAGGCATCACTTCCAATAAGGATTCAGATGAAAGCCATGCTGAGGTGGTTTATCATCTAAAGAATGGGGTTGTTGTAATTCCTGCTCCAATTCAGCTAATGTTTGGGTGTATTTTAATAACCTGCTTTATGGTCAATTATTTTCCCCTTATTGCTTCAGTTCTTTCTGGTCTCTTTTATTGTTTTTCCATTATGCCCACTGTGCTCCCATTGACCCCAAGAATGGATCACCTCCTTGCCCGGTATCCTGGTCAAGGCAGCTGCTTCAGAATTATATGGCAAGCTCCTGAGATACCCAGACACTGGCCTGGTTCATTTGGCCACAAGCTCCCAGTGAGGCTGCAGGGAACAGCGTCACTCCAGCTGGAGGCTGGATCACTGGAGATACGTGAAGAGAAAGTGTAAAACATCGGTGAACTGAAGGGAATGGGAACTGCATAGAAGATGAATAGTAATTTGGGGCAGATCAGCCATGATCATATCGAATGGTGGGACAGGCTTGAGGGGCCAAGTGGCTTTTTCCTGCTCCTATTTATATGTCTCATTCCTTCTCTTTGTTTCCCTGTACATCTGCCACTTTATTCCCTCTCACAGCCCAATAACTACTCTTTTATTCTTTTGCCACTTACCTACTTCAAGAAGCAACATACAATGATCATTTAATTATAATCAGAATCTAGTGATATGGTAGGAAACTGGAGCCCCTGAATGCAACCACAGTCACAGGGATAAATTCAAAACTCCACACAGACAGTGCCAGAGGTGAGGATCGAACCTGGGTCTCTGGTGCTGCAAGGTGGCAGCTCTATCTGCCCGGCCACCCGAAAAGTTCCCACATCAGTATTTCCAAGTACAATTAAGCCAATCTAGTGTCCTGGCTAATACTTATTCCCCCCCATCATACATCACTAATTCCACTACTGAGAATTTGCCATCCACAAGTTAACTGCTGTGTTTCAAACACTGACAACAGTGAGAACTGTTTCTTTTTTCCTTTTCTCTTTTGCTCTACATTGATGGACTCTTGTATGGTATGACTTGACAATAATATGAGCAAAACTGGAGACTGAAATCTGAAAGAATACCCAGAAAATACAGAGTAGGCCAGACAATATGTGTTGAGAGAAACAGAGTTAATGTGTACAGTCATCAATGTTTTAAAATAATTCCATTCAAAGCAGAATCATTAAAATGGATTTGTTTTACCCAGATACTGCCTGGCCTGCTAAGTAGTTCCAAAAATCTCTGTTTTCATTATATGAACAATATCTTACGTTCCTTATGACGTTTTTCTCACTAAATCATTGATGTTTTATGCAGTTACTTGGATTCCTGCTGAGATGGGCTTTTTGCTGACCACATTTAGGCTTGTGAAGATAAATGATGTGCCCACCAGGTGCCTGAAAACCATGCTACAAGATTGCTTTTGATTAGGTGAGTCTGCATGGATGGTATTAAGATTACAATCTCCTCTCCAGCTACATTGACTGTTAGAATAAGGGACTAAAACCTAATTAAAAGCGCAAGACAGTCGCCCAGCACCTTAATTACTTTGAGGGGTCAGAACAAGTTTGATCACTTGTTCTAGCCTTAAGATATTGCTCACAGTTCTTTTTGCTATTCCAGAAAAACTGCTGTCCATTTCAGCCCACCTACTACTGAATCATGCTTTTAATTTATTGAGAATATTTTCATTTAAAAACTGATCAAAATGAAAATATAGAAGTTTGAAACACAGGTCTTAAACTCCTCAGATACTCATAAAGAGCAACCAAATACTTGGAGAAAATGTGGCACTCATCTGATCTTCTGCATTCACATGAGGTAACGAGCTTTGCTTTCTAGTCTGCAAAAGTAATTGATCCTTACCATTTAAAATGATCTTTCAGCACCCTATTATAATCCCACTGAAACTGAGCTTTTTGACTCCCTACAGTTTCTTAATCAAATAAAGCCTCCAACTTCAACATCATTGCGATTAAAGAAACACCTTGGCAAAGAATTTTGCTTCTCGTTGGTTGGTTAAGGCAGGAAAAGAAGCTTTCAATGCACTTGGTGAAGCAAGATTGTAAATGCATTCGTAAAAAGGCAAGATCACTTTACACCTGTGTAAAGAAAATATCCATCCATAAATGTTATGAAGTGAGGTAACAGAGATGTCTTGTAAAATGCGTTTGAAGCACTCAGTGATGACACAGAGATGTAACAGCTTAGAAAATCCATTCTAATGCCACAAGCACCTGGAGTGTCAGGTACATTAGTATCCATAAGCTGCAGCCTCTCTCAGAAGGTTGGAGAATGAGGGCTGACCTCCTCATCATTATCCCGATCATTTCCCCTCACAGTGCAAATGTCCATCACACAACTTGCTCATCAAAACAGATAAAACCAGAGCAAGATCCAAGTCGTAATGATGTGGAAGCAACCTTGTTTAAATAAAAACTGAGTTAAAGCACTCTATTCTCCGCTGGCTTAAAAGGGAATCGCCAGTAAGTGTTGCGCCACTCATTGTGATTGACACACTTCAGCCCTAACGACGGTGGTTTGTACGGTTTATTACATTAAAACATGTCTCCCCCGCCTCGTCTCCGCACAACTGGAACTGTCATACTGGGAGATCGTGAGGAATACAAATGTAATGTACCCACAGTTCAGCTAATGGGATTTGACACAGGCTTTAAGTTTAATGAAGAAAGTTGCCAGTAGCAACAAAACTGTCACTGCTTGCGAAGTGCAATTAATAAAGGCTTCGACAACATTACTCCAGACTGCAGCCAGCTATAGGTACCCTGAGTTCAAGCTGTGCTAAATTAGCTGACCAATTTTTCTTAAGTATCTACACCATTTACAGAGCAATTTATTAATTTTTAGTCTGCCACTTGCACTCAAAATGATGTTGTTTTGCATCTGAGATGGACATCAGGTGCAACTCATTTCAATGCAACGTGGTATTTATGTCAGATAACGAACAAGTCATCACTCCATCTGCTATTTATAAAAATTCAAGAAAGAAATGCAGTGACTGAAACACAGCCTTATGGCTCCTCACTGACACGATGCTTAAATCTCTCAATTAATCATTGCACATACAGTATTCCAACTGCTCCAAAGATTAGGGGAATTGATGATATAATGGGTCAACAAAATTGTGCTCTCTGGTTTAGGACCAGCCTAAATGTACAGCATTAATATCAATGTTCCCTTGAACTTAAAGTTTCAACCAAGCTCCGTGGCATAAATGGTCTACACTTTAAAACACATTTAAGGAAGATAATACAGTAGTTGGCAAAAGTAATGGAAATAACACCAGTCTAGCTTTCTGGATTGAGGTTCTTCAATACAGAAAAACAGTGAACAGAAAAGGACCGCCTGCATTACACCTGGATAACAAGATTTGGATAAAATGATAGTTAAAGGTGTTAATACAAGGTCATAAGGTCATAAGTGATAGGAGCAGCATTAGGCCATTCGCCCATCAAGTTTGCTTCACGATTCAATCATGGCTGATCTATCTCTCCTTCCTAACCCCATTCTCCTGCCTTCTCTCCATAACCCTTGACACCCGTACTAATCAAGAATCTATCTAACTATGCCTTTAAAATATCCATTGACTTGGCTCCACAGCCTTCTGTGGCAAAGAATTCCACAGATTCACCACAAGCTGTTTGTTGCAATACAGCGATGAGTATGGTTGGAATTTGGAACGCACTGTCTGAAGAGGTTGTGGAAGCAGATATTCTCCCAACATTTAAGATGCATTCGGATGAGTACTTGAATCGCTCAGGCATAGAAGTCCTACACAACCAGATTCCAAAACAGCTGCTGAGGTCCCACACTACCGGATTCAGGATCAACTATTTTCCTGCAACATCAGTTTCTTGCATCAACCTGCATAATCTTTATCTTGCCGAACAATGGAACACTATGGCCCACCCGTTCAGCAGGGGCATATTAGGGCACACTAGGTCAAAAGGTTTGTTACTATGATGTACAACCCCATCTTGTAAGCCACTCAGTGGGAAAGAATAAAGAGAAAATTCTACCTGAAGAGTCATTAAAATCCCCGTTAAGAACTGTTATTTCATACATCAGGAGATCATCACATCAATCAAATCCATCACCTTAAAGGGATATCTCTACAATTTATGCACAGTTGCTCACATGACTACTTGGACAATAAGGCTGTTATTCATTGATTACAACTCAACGTTCAACAACATAATCTCTTCTAAACTTACCATGAAACTCAGGGAACTTGGTCTCTGCTCCTTGTTATGCAATTGGATCCTTGACTTCCTCACTGGCAGATCACATTCATTATAGCGGCTTCTGAGCCACTGTACATTGCTAAAGCCCACTGCTATGGTGCAATACCAGTCACTGCAAGTCAGCCAGAACTTTTCAATCCCATGTTATTTTCATTCTGTTAACACCCTTCAATCCAGCCATAATCATTATTTTTTACAATCCCAATACATCTCCTTTGCTGATTATCCTTTATCTAAACTGCTGGTTAAGGGCCTGTCCCACCAGCATGTGTTTGCATGTGTCTAGCGCGACCAAACGTGGTCACTTGAGGCGTACGGCCTCGCGGGGCCGGTCCCAATTCAAACCGCGGAGGCGTATGGAGTTGTGCGGGGCTGGTCCCGACATCATACTCACCAATCAGCTGGGCAGGAGGCGGGCCGACTGAATTTGGACGTCGCACGGCGTCGGGCGGTGATGTCATCATGCAGGAAGGTGATGGCTGGAGGCCACATTGCAGCGAGGAGCTTGCCTGAATTGGGCACCACTCTTAACTGGAACGAGGACTGAATTTGGAAAATGGCGCCAAACATGGCTCCTCTTGCACGCGGGGTAAGTAGACTATTTCTGTACAACTGCTAATTACGGGTGGTACAGTGGTACTATACAGGACTGTTTGTAAGACAAGAATTTCACTGTCCATTTGAACCGCACATGTAGGTATGTTACAAAATTTACCTTGAGCAGCGCTGCAGTTCTGCCGCTCCCCTTGTGCATGACTTTGGCGCCTTTCAGAGGGGGGCGGGCTTAAAGTGCCGTTTTTCTGCAGACTGGGCAAATCGATCCATGTCGAGCGATTTTGTTGTGGAAGAAAAATCGCTCCGACATTTCATTAATGAAGGTATTTTTAAATTACGCTAGATTATTTATTATATTTATTAAAAATCACCTTCAAAAGCCGTGAGCACCGACAACGGGAAGGATTTTGCGTAGGGGAGAAAAAAAGGTACACTGTTTATTTTTATATTAAAAGTTGGTTTTTATGGAGGCTTTAATAATATTTTCATGTTGCGAAATGGGGTCCAAAAAAAATGTATGAACCAACAGTATTTTTCCTCCCGACTTCACCGCAAACCACAACGTTCCAATCCACCACATTCCACTAAAAGCCACTCGCTAGTTGATTTAAATGGCCATTAATTTACAGGCATTAAACACTAAATTCCTTTTATTTGGCCCAGAAATTCATGAAAATGAGATTTAAAAAATATGTTATATTGTGGATTATTGTGTGAATGTTATTTGGACACAGGCAATTTTAAAAAAGTTTATCTTTTCTTAAGAAATGGATAGATGTTTAGATCTACTCATTGAATTTTGAAATTAGCTACAATTAGATAACTAACTAATTATATGCTTTAATTTCAGGTCATCCAAGTAAGATTGTTTTATATTTGTTTCAGAATGCTTCAATCTATAATAACTGAAAATTTCCTTGAGTTCTCTTAATTTTTAAGAAAGTTATGGGCTTTTAACGGTTCCAGATCACAGCTTTTGAGTTAAGTCAATTGAAAGGCAATGGGGAACAAAATGCTAATTTCAGAGTATGAAAATGGTCATAACTTTCTCAATACTGAAGATATGAAAGTGAATTAGGTGTCAAATTAAACTTCTTTTTATGCTTTATCTGATGGGATAAATTGCAGACTTGATTTTTAAAATCTCAAAATTTTGTAACATTGCTAGCACATGTGACAATAACGCACCATTAAACCAAAGTAGGTCAACGTAGCACAGTCAGGATGAGTACATTCTGTGTGCCTACCAAACGGAACAATTAGTTTACAAATCCAGCCTTTCATTTACACTATTAATAACAGACTTCTTGACAAATTCTTTTCTAGTTTTCTTTTATTTAGTTAGATGGAAATTTGGCTAGATTCTTGATCTACCCATGGTGGTAGCCTTTTACCCCATAGAACATGAAGGCCCCTAGAATCAGCAAAGACAAACTCAAGACCTCGGCTGACACCACATTCCCTTTTAAGCCAGCGGAGACTGTTTTGCACCTTTTGGATAAGACCACAACCCAAAGTAATCTCTCTTTCATTTGGGAGTACACAATCCAGAGAAGGCTGCTTTCGTCAAGGGCAGTGAAATTGTGCGCAAGGTCCTGCAACAATATTTATTACTCACTCTTCACTCAAAGCAAGTTATCTAATCAGCTTCTTATTTCTGCATTTGGGATCTTGCTATGTACAAACTACATCAGATATTAAGTCAGTGACTTCACTTCAAAACCACTTCTTTAGCAGTAAAATGCTTTGGGATGTCTGAAGGCTGTGACAAGGAACTGTATTAATGTAAATTTATTTTCCTCCAGTAAAATCTGCTACCTGGATAGTAAATCACGCTAAGTATGGAACTTGAGGGATTTGCTGCACGGTATCTCAATGTGTCAGGTCGCAAAGCCCACGGAGACAGGCAAGAGAGAACATTCTTTGATAATTGCCCCAAACTCAAATATCAAATAAAAATAATTAAAATTGTGGGTGAGACCACAGAGGGGAGAAGGATGACTGAGAAATCTGTCACAAGCAGTAACGCTTTTCAAAAAACATGACAATGTTATGAAGGGATGCCATTTCCTGCAAGTTGGTCACTTAAAAAACCTTTTGAATAAGAGGATTTTCTGAAATGTATTTGGTCCATATGAAAAACACTATTTAACTTTTGCAAACATGGTGATAGCTTTAAGTTCAGACTGGAATGTAGTGCACTCTGAGGAAGGTTAAATTACAGAATGTCCCTTGTACCCAAACTAAAACAATTCTCTTAATTCAGTGCCTTACTCAATGAAATAAACCTGCAGGGAGTGTGGTGGTATGAGGAGAGAGAGGAGGAGAGCGAGGGGACAGGAAGAGGGAGGGGGAAGTGCAGAAAAAAACCAAGTTTCAAAGTGCAGAGAATGGTAGAACTGGAGGAGAGAAGAGAATACTGATCTTCTTTTCATTTCTCCTTCCTCTCTCTGTTGTTAGAACTGTCCCATCTAACTTTCCCAGTTCTGATGAAACATTAACTCTGTTTCTCCTCTCACAGGCACTATCTGACAACATAAACCCCACCAGTTTTGTTTTATTCCAAACTAATATTCAATGGAATTAAATATGAATTTACCCTGTATTTGTTTAAATTTAGCTTTAGAGATATAAAAAGACAAAGATTTTTTAATAAGGACTTTATATTCATAAGAGACCTCCACTGGTTACATGAGTTAATCAATGAACCATAGACATTGCAGGGAATGCAAATGTAGGTAGCAAAGAAATCAGGCATGGGCCTTTAAATCCCGACAAACCAAAGAAGACGGCTGTTTTTGTGGAATGAATACTTTCTCGCTTGCTTTCTTTAAAATCTCAGACAGGGGTCCCTTTTGTCTTGAGCTGTCAAGTAGCCAGTCAGTGCCAATGCAGAAAGATGGACAAATAGTGACAGTTCTGTCCTATCACCCAGCTGATCTGTAATAAAGCTTAACGTTGCCTCCTATGGCTAATTCATCATCTGACCCCCAGACAGTCGGTGTGATTGTAAAGCTCACTCACAACAAGGGAAAACTGACCACAAAATACAGAGAGAGGGTAGAGGCCTTAAGAAGAACACTGATAAGTGCAACCTGTCAACGCAAGGACAAAGAAGGACGGGCCCGAGGGAGTGTGGAAAAAGAGGGGAAAATATCACTGCAACCAGTTTATCTGATGAGGGTTATGGGTAATTAATTATAAACTCAATTATCCAAACCTTACTTCAGCAGTCTCTATTCATTAAGAGATAAAATGGTGAGCAGCAAGTACTTTCTCACAAACAATCAAGAACACAATCACTTTTGATTTGGTTCTGCTGTTTAACCCTCTCAGATTCAAAGCCTGGCATTCAGGTATAAGGTACGGGTAGAGGAACACACCAGGACATTGCACTTACTGCAGCTTTCACAGCCTTGGTACACAGTCCACAGTAGGTTGCCCGTTGTCATTAAGGTTGTCATGGGATCAATCTCTACTCTGGGGACCTGTGTACACAAGCTAGCCAGCTTTCAGAAACGCTGCCTATTTGATGAAGCATTCAGCCAAGATGTTGGCTTCCTGAGCAGGTGGGCAGAAACGACTGCACAGCAGTTTTAAAGGAAGTGCAGAGGACATATTTTCACTGCCAAGGCCAATCTTTGTCCCTCCACCAAAATCACTGAAGGTATCTGCAATGTATGTGACCCGTGCACATTGGCTATTATTCATTTTGACTTTGAAAGGTACGATGTAAATGCAAGTTCCTCATTCTTTACTGAGAACACACATGGTTGCACAGTGGTACAGCTGACAGAGTGCCAGAGACCTGGGTTTAATCCGGGCCTCACAGGCTGTCTGAGGAAAGTTTCTCTGTGTACATGTTTCCTGAGTGCTCTGGAATGTGTGAAGAAGAAAATGGTTGGAGTGTTTTGAAAGCAGATATCAATGCCAACATTTTTGCTACAGTAAAATATTAACCTGGCACTCACGGGTGGTGCTGGGTTAACAATTTTTTGTGATTATAGGATAAATTCGCAGCCACTTTTTCCACCATTTATTTTACGTTACACTATGATATAATACATTTCCCAGTGAACTCAGTGGATTTAAAGGGAGCAGGATATATATACAAGTACTCATGATCCAAGCTCCACAAACCCACCCACTGGAGTTGCGCACTCAAACCCCACCTCTGGCCACACAGAGTTAGCACTCTGGACCCCCTGAATCATTCCAGGCTAATGAGTGAACCAGATGCCAGACCGTCAGGACTTCCAAACTACCAGATTATCAGGATTTTACTATCGTCTTTCACTTTGTTCAAATTTCCTAACAGCAAGTTGGGAACTCTCTCTGGGTGAAGCAGGAAGAACTTTCGTAAGGGCCTGTCCCACTTAGGTGTCATTTGCGCCTAATTTACGCTGCACGACGTGCTCATTGTACCGCGTACGTGATGCGTGCGTGGTGACGTAGGCAGTAACGCACCCCAGGATTTTGGTATGTACAAAATCTTTGCGCGCCATCTGCGTGACGAGCAAATGACGCCCAAGTGCAACAGGCCATTTATCCTCTAATTTGTAATTACTTTCATTCCAAATGATAATATCAGGAACGTTACTCGGTCCCTTACTAGTGCTCACATTGAGGGGTGAATATATTTCTGGAAGCTTGACTCCTGCCACCATTTAACCCCTATACTTCAACAGCTCCTGGCCGCACTCCTCAATCAACTCAATTGGCCCACTCCTCTCCACAACACCTCCCTGAACACGTATGGGAGATTTAAAA
Organism: Raja brachyura; assembly: GCA_963514005.1. Next base: position 42,456,471 of record OY740787.1, on the reverse strand, counting down.
CCAACCATTTCACCGCTTGCCTTTATTCAACTCAGTCCATTGTCATTACCACTCAGAAGGCAGTCTTCCCCAATCTGAGGAGACCAAATGTAGGTTGGGCAAATGTTCCGAAGCCAACTGCACCAGTCTACATGCATGGTCACAAGCGTCTGATTACCTATCAATTTAATTCTCTACAACAGAACTTGAAAATGAAAAAGCTCAAAATCTAAAATAAGGACAGCAAATGCTGGAAACAGGTCAGGCACAGTTTAACATTTGTTCTGATGAAAGACCAGTAGATGTTGCCAGATTGCAGCATATTGCCTGCATTTCGGTTTTATTCCAATATTTTTCAAATCCAATCATCACCAACATATATGGTTAGTTAAAAACAAAAGAAATCATACACAATCCAATGGCTCTTCAAACCTTTTTCCAGGTTGTTGCCAGAAACTCCAGGACAAATCTGGAAAGTTAGTACCCAAGGCTGAAGTTGGAACGGTTAAACTAACTACACCGAACCAACCACACAAATTAAGAAATGTAAGTACAAAAAGAGGACATCAATTGATACTGAAATAACTCAATCAGCAGTGTAAATTTGGCCAGTATGATATATGACTGTGGTTAATCTTCAAATTAGTTCAGTTCAATTTTTTGAGTGTCTTCACTCTCTATGTTAAACGTATAAAATTATGTACCATTTTTGTTAATCTGCTATGGAAAATATGCCATTATGCTGGAAAGAGTTCAAAGAAGATTTACAAAAATATTGACAGGATTCAAAGGCTTGAGTTATTGGGAGAGATTGGGCAGTCTAGGACTTTATTCCATGGAGTGCAGGAGATGGAGGGTGACCTGATAGGGGTGTATAAAATCATGAGGGGACATAGATAAAGTGAATGCACAGTCTTTTTCTCAGCGAAGGGGAATTTAAAAAAAGAGGGCATAGAAGGAAGGTGAGAGGGAAAATATTTAAGAGGCACAACATCAGCACACCGGGGGTAGTGTTTACATGGAATGAGCTGCCAGGTGAGGTGGTTGAGGCAGATAAAGTCGCAACATTTAATAGACATTTGGATAAGTACATAGATAGGAAATTAGGAATATGGGCAACACGCAGGCTAAAGGGTCTAGACTGGCAATTTGCTCAGCATGAATGAGATTGGGATGGAGGATGTGTCCATGCTGTTTTGCTCTACGAGGTGATGGTCTTGATGTAGAAGTGAATGTAAGAGCAGAACCTTATATCAACTTGAACATTTCTGAAGGATTTCAAATTGCCTAAACTTGAGAGATACTGTGAGAAAACTGGCACATCTTCACCAGCTAAAAGTGTTGGATTTGATTTTTCTAAATGAACCATTTCTGCTTGTTGACCAATCAGAGATTGGGCCAATCAGGCCTGGACATACTGGAGTCCTCACCTGGAACAGCTGATACAGTAGATGAGGTTGGAGGAGGTGCGAGTGAACCTCTGCCTCACCTGAATAGACTTTCGGGGTCTTTGGACGGAGTCGAGGGGGAGGTATAGAGACATGTGTTGCATCTCCTGCGATTGCAAGGGAAGGTACCTGGGAGGGGGTGGTTTGGGTGGGAAGGGACATTGACGAGGGAGTTGCGGAGGGAACGGTCTCTGCGGAAAGCAGGAAGAGGTGGAGATGGGAAGATGTGGTTAGAAGTGGGATTCCGCTGGATATGATGAAAATGTCGGATTATGTGCTAGATATACTAGAGTCGAGAAGAACAAGAGGTATTTTTAAAATGTGCAAATTTCCTGCAGGGAGAAAAGGGTAAATTTCTACAGTCCGTGTGGTTAACCGAGTTATTCTCTGCCACATTGACTGTGGATGTCACGTTGCTGAATGTACTTAAGAAAGAAAAATATGAATTTCCAGACACGAGAGGCAACAAAGGACGTTTAGAAATTATGATGGAGGATAAGCCATACTCCAAATGGGAGAACAGGCTTGAAGAACCAAGCAGCATAGCCCACTCCTGTTTTTCACTGATTGTACATCATATATTTTAAGTACAGTTTGGTATTGTATGGGAATACTGGAGCAGTTCAGAGGTTGAGTATCCGGCAACGTCACAACTTCCTCATCTTTACAATTCATGTGGGCCAGGTTAGTGCAGTTGCAGCTGCGGATTGCACAATTTGCAAGATACATCGCAACTAAGCATCACAGCTTCCTCAGCTGCATCTCCTAAATTTGCAACCCCAAACATCACTGAGGCACAAGGGGACAGGGGACAGCAACATCACTAACACCCGACAAATCATGGACTGTACCAACTTAAGTTTATACTGCCTTTCAGTGTTGGATTATATGCTTGCAGTCCACATTTGGACGACAGGTAGTTCTACTATAATGTATGTTACCATGACGATAACTGGATATTAATGTGACTGATGAATTAGGGGACACTATTAGTATTAGGCAGGCCAAATTGATTATAGTGTGATTTTGATAGGGAACCAGAGAACCATTTAATAGTTATGTTGGAAATTGACAAGCAAGAAAAAAAAGCTGTCCCGGAACAAGGGTTCTGAGAGGGAAAAAAGGTTTCACATAACCTCCGAGCAGTAATCAGACACACTTAAGGACACAGTTTGTCCGTTTCACTACAGGTGATCATTGAAATTATCAAGCAATTGTTTCTATCGACACTTGTGTAATGATACTCTATTACATTATGTAACATAGAGCCTTTAGTAATTTTTGCTTACAGTAACAAACAAACTTATAATTTCTTTTTAATCTAATGAGCGGGAAAAGTAACTTTGTTGTAGTGAGTCTGAAACACTTTTAGCCCCTTGCCTCCTTTTCCCCATTGATTCAATTTTTTTTTGTAACATAAATTTCTGTAACATGGTTTCTTAGGAATGCAGCTTTCGTGTTACAATAAGTCAAGTCAAGTCAAGTTTATTCGTCACATACACATACGGTATGTGCAGTGAAATGAAAAGTGGCAGTGTCTGCGGACTTTGTGCAAAAAACAACCAAACAAACAACCAACAAACTACAAACAGAATCACATGTTCTTTTCCATATTAAATATTGTGGGCGATATTGTGGTACATACAGTAAGTTAGTAGAGTTAGTCCCTGGTGAGATAGGAGTTTACAGTCCGAATGGCCTCTGTGAAGAAACTCCTTCTCATCCTCTCTGTTCTCACAGCATGGCAACGATGGCGTTTGCCTGACCGTAAGAGCTGGAACAGTCCGTTGCAGGGGTGGAAGGGGTCTCCCATTATCTTATTGGCTCTGGAGTTGGACCTCCTGATGTTTAGATACACATAAAACTATGTCTAGATAGTTTTGAACTGCAACAGTTCAAAGGCCAGCTCAGTACCACCATCTCAAGGTCAAGACATGCTGTCTTGCCAATGATGCCTACTTCTGAAGAATTAGTCACCAAAAGCTCAAAAACAATTGACAATCCAGACAAAGAAAGGGATAGGTAGCAACATTTGTTAGTCAGTCAGACATGAAGTGTCAGAGGCAGGTGGCGATGATATCACTTTTCTTTTCAGATGGTATATGGTAACACTCACAAGCTGCAATGCATAATTTTCCCTTTGGTACGTAAGAAGGAACTGAATTGGAGAAAAAAATGACACAAGACAAATTGTACCTTATTTAAATTTCAAATGAGGCAGGAAGTATTAAATAGATGTTGGCAACATTAACATGGTGTTTATTTAATCAGAATCTGCCCTGGTGAATACGCAGACTTCCAGTCATCTTTCAGAGTAAGGCATAAAATTACAACTTGTCACCTTCAAATGGCAGGGTCATGGAATGAGCTGCAGAGTAAATACAGTTGAGAAGCTAACATATTTACTTTTTTTCTATTGGTCGGCACTGTGTCTGACAGTTACAGAAATTACATCACAATATTTTAGTCTTCAATTCAATCAAATGAGAAATCACAACAGTATTGTGCTTTAAATTGCCTGCCCTAAATTCTGGAAGTCCCTTCTTAAATCTCTCCCTACTGCCTCTCTCCCCCCTTTTTAAAACACAGCGCCCATGCCAGTGGGCTTAGTGTAAAGGGACTGTCCCACTGTACAAGCTAATTCAAGAGTTCTCCCGAGTTTTCCCTGATTCGAACTCGGAGAATTACGGTAATAGCCGTTCGTAGGTACTCGGGGCTCTCATGAACATTTTTCAACATGTTGAAAATTTTTCACGAGTCTTTACAAGCTTACCGCGTTTCCCGAGTACCTGCCGTAAGCGTTACGAGCCGCTAAGAGACGTCCCGAGCTCCGACGTACCCGCTACGTACATTCTACATGCTTACCACGAGTTTGATTTTTTTTTAAACTCGGGAGAGCTCTTGAATTAGCTCGTACAGTGGGACAGCCCCTTTAGGCTCCTTTTGCAGCTGCAATTGTGAAGTGTCAGGGATATTTTCCAATGCTGAAGAACAATATAACTGCAAGTTGTTGTTGATAATTTGCAAGCTACTGGATAGAATTACTATTAAATCGCCTTCTTGTAGGCAGGTTCCTGTCCTCCATTCAACACAAGGAGTGACACCATAAGGAGAATGTGGAACACAACACTGCCTCAACACTCCACTGATCAACATGTTGAAATGTTCCTGAATTGAATTCCCCTCGAGCAATTGACTGCTTGAACAACAGTTCAGCCAGGGTTCAGTTGCATCAAGCTATCTGAATGAGAGGCCATGACTGAAGATACTGATGCAGTGAATCAAACACTACCTCTAGTTTGCAGTTCAATGCATCAATCAGATGTGCCTTCCACCACCTTTTGGAAAAGCAAGGGAGTTTTGAGGCTGTGTAAGGTGCAATCTGCTTCTTCCAATGAGTGGCAATTTAGGGCAGCACAGTGGCATAGCTGCTTCGTCAGCAGCAGCGGCAGTGGCAGTAACCCAGGTGCATTCCTGGTCCCTGGCACGCTCTGTGTGGAGTTTGTACATTCGCACTGTGACTGTGTGGGTATCCTCAGGTGCTCGATTCCTTCCACATCCCAAAGGAGTGTGCAGGTGAGTCATAGAATATGGGGGTGGGGAGGTGGGTGGGGAAGGTTGTTATGATGTGGGGAGTATAAAAAATGGGATTATATGGGATGAGTGTAAACAGGTTGGTGTAAATGAGTGTAAATGGTTGGTGGAAATTCAATGGGCTGAAGCGACTGTTTCCAACCTTTATCTAAGACTAAATTGGAGTAAAACAGATCCCCAACAGGAAGACTTTACTTTGTTGGGTTGGAGAAGACACTCATTTCAACAAAGTAGATGATTTTTTTAGGCTTCCTTTAACATAAACAAGCTGAAACCATAACCCAATGTGGAAAAAGCAACTCCAGAATTAACAATGAACCATTTAGATTCAGAAGGCATGAAGCTTTTCATTATATCTTGGTACTGGTGACAAAAATAAACAAAATGTGTTATCTTTGTAAATTCAAGTGGGGAGAAAATTCAACAAGAGCATGACCATTAAACTGATCCTAAACAGGTCAAGTCTGCTATGTTAGTGACACCACTGAACAGGTAAAAATGTAAGTTACTTTCACCTCTGGCTCTATGACCATTTTATATGGCTCTCTTTCCCAGCACCGACAAAGGCTCACTGACCTGAAACATTCACTGTTTCTCTCTCCAAGGATGCTGCCTGACCTGCCAAGTGTTTCCAGCACTTTTGTATTTTGATTTCCCAGCATGCAAAGTTTCATTTTACGGCAATGATGCGCCACTAATTTGTTCCCCCAGTTACCTATGCTAGGAAAGCGCAACTCAGGAAGGGTAATAAATGTTTGGCTTGCCAACAGCATGCAAACCTCAAGGATGAATTAAAAAAAATATGCTTTCTTGCTTTGAACTGACAGATATTTCCCATTCACCTAAATTTATACAACTCTGGCCTCTGATAAACTCAGCTCATTCAACCACAATTTGTGGACTTGCAGGTCAATCAAATGGGGAGCATCCAACCACTGGGCAAGTGACAGAGTGCAGCAGCTCGCAAGTTCATTCATTCAACTGGCCTCAGACCATGCTAATTAATTTACTAATATTCCCCACAAAATGTATGAGTCAGTTTATTGGCAAACACACAAACTCTTTTTTTTGATAATTAGCTGTTAATTAGACACACAAAACAGCTGCTGGTACAATTTCACCGCGCAAACAGTCAGTAAACAATGCTCATAAATCTTCACAAATTTATTAATGACGATATCAGTGTAATTGTTTCTGGCTCAGAGGAATCGCAGTATGGCTATCTTTATTGCGTACAATGTATGTGCATGTATGTTTTATTTAATACATTTAAATATACATTTACAAAATATTTTAATTTGTGTACAAAATCATGAGAGGTATCGATCGGGTAGAAGAACAGTCTCTTGCCCAGCATAGGGGAATCAAGAACCAGAGAACATAGGTTTAAGGTGAGGGGGGAAAGATTTAACAGAAACCTGAGGGGTAACATTTTCTCACAAAGGGTGGTGGGTGTATGGAACGAGCTGCCAGAGGAGGCAGTTGAGGCTGGTACTATCACAACGTTTAAGAAACATAAAGATAGGTACATGGATCGGACAAATTTAGTGGGATATGGGCCAAATGCAAGCAGGTAAGACTATTGTAAATGGGGCATGTTGGTCAGTGTGGGCAAGTTGGGCTGAAAGGCCGTATGACTGTATAAATAGTAAGCTGCACTCCTGGCCTTGAGGAGGTCCCCTTAAATTCCCGGTATGGTCGTATCTGTAGTGCCACTAATCAGTTCTGCGACACAACCAGGCTGTGAGCAAGCCAAATTCCAATTTGTAAACTATGTTGATGGTTCTATGACAAAAAACAAGAGGTCATAAGGTGAGATGAGCTCTGAGAGGGACCTTTTTCCACACATAGAGTGGTTGGAATCTGGAAGGATGCCAAAAGGTGTTGGAGATGGAGACACTCAAAACATTTAAGAAACATGTGGATGTGCGCTTGAATCACCAGTGTAGAGAAGGTTGATTAAATGGGACTTATATAGTAGATAAGTACCATGGTCAGCATGAATATGATGGGCCAGTGAGCCTGTTTCTATGTTATACAACTGTCTGTAATTATACACTTTTTCAAATTCCCTTTTAATCCCAGGGAGGATTTACAGGGATTCTGAATACAACCGTTCCATCCATCCCGCCCCACATGAAGTAATGTGAAGCAAGGACCTTTATAGTGTAAAGACAGAAAATAATTGGTAGATTAGGCATAGCTTGCAGAGAGCGAATCAGAATTACTGTTACAGGTTGATGATCTCAGACGAAATATCAAATTTGTTTCTCTCACTACGGACACGTTCTGTTTCGCTGAGTATTTGCTGAGTTTTCCCATGGGAGACACATAAATAAATTCAAGCTCTGGGTTTGGAAAGAATACTTGACCAGGGTGCAAGTGGGTTAAACTGCATTTGTTTCTGATCCAATGATTCCCAGGCGAGTGCAGAAGAGGAAGGAGAGGATGAAATGTGAGCACAAAATTACTGAGTTGACTTTTGTGATTTGTGTCGTTCAATTTTAACCTCTGGAGAACCATGTTGTGTGATGAGGACGGAGATAGTGGTGAATGAGAGGGTAGTGATTCAGAGATTTAAATTCAAATCCTACTGAAGTACATGGGAATTTAAATTCAAGGAGTCATTCTGAAATATTTAAAAGAGATTATCTCAGAAATAGTAACTATGAAACAACCAGATCGTTGTAAAAACCCAAATAGGGAAGGAAATGTGTTGTCTTTATCCCAGATTCACTTGTAATTGACTCTGGAACCACCAATGTGGTCTCAGGTCTCAGAAAAGTTGACTTTGAAGTGCCTCTCAGTTCACAGGCAATAAAGGATTGATAATAAAAACTGGCATTGTCTGTCATGTCCACAAATAGTGTCCTGTGAATATCAGCGGCTTGATAGGTTCTATGTTGCTATAAACTCTCAAAAATCAAATTATACTTTTATAGTAAATTGCAATTTTTGACTTGCAGTCCCTTGGATTGTTTTGTACATTCTGAGTCCTATTAAAGTCATTATTTTATAATTATCAGTCTATAAATATTATGTTAGTGACAGAATAAAATATTATTTCTCCACTTGTAGTCTGATTATGTTAAAATGCACAATAAACATCTCTATACACTATTTCATGAATTGTTCTCAGCTGAATCCCTATGCTGTATTGGAACTATAAAGTCAGAAACAGAAGTAGTGCCAAGCTAGAAAATAATTTAACCTGAGTGCAAAAATGTATTTTCTGTTAAAAGAGATTTTAAAGCCACAGCCATTCACAAGGAGAGAGAAGCATCTTGCCCCGTCAATCTGGGTCAGATTGAACACTAAATCTGCTGCAATAACTAGTCTCATCTGATTTGTTCATTTCTATACAAGGCAAGCAAAGTCATAGTAATGAAATGCATTTTTGTCGATTTCTCCTGTAGCCCCAGTGTCCCCACAGAGTGCAGGTAAGTATGAAGGAAAAATAAATGTTTCCAGTTCCAGGCTGAGTTGAAGGATCCCGAGTATATTAAAGTCTCCTACTCCGACAGTCCCTCTCCTGCTCTGAAACGGCAAGCAAATACACATCACACATTCCTGGTGTAAAGACACAGTTTATCTAATTACCAGGATAAAAATATTTTGACTGTTTGGGGAATACTGAGTGCGTGACGTATAAGATAGCAGAGGGGAAAACAAGCAAGTCAGCCCGAGGGAACTTTCAAATCAATTAGTGCTCCAGTTGAGACCCAATTTTATCACTGGCTGCTTGCAGGAGACGGTATCTTTTACATCTGAGTAATGTGCAGGCTCTTAACAGTTCCATGAGCAGTTTTTTTCCCCAAGAAAGGGTTTATTATTCAGTCCTGTGGTCGTAAAAGCTTAAGGAGGAGTTTATAGGGGTCACACTTCATCTCTATGTCGGACAAATACCTCAACAATTGCTAATAACCTTGTTACAAGATTTCTCTTAAAGGAAAGCTTTATTCAGACCAAGAAAAATCATATTAAAGACATTATTAACGCAACTCCAGTAAAACACACACAATAAGCAATTTTTAACACCGATTCTTGACTGCCTTCAGCGACTCAAGTCTCCTCAAAGCAATGCCATTGAAATAGATTCATGTTCAAATATAGAATTTTTGCTCCTGCTGCTTTTGTCTTCCCATCAGTGTCCTAATATTCCCTGTGAAGATACATTAACAATGTAGAGAGACTAATGGGAATTTTAATCGGGGTCCATTTCTTCATACATTTACTTTTTCATTATCAACCGTATAATTTAATTTGATTCACTGTGACTTTTAACAGGGGGAGCCGGTTCAACTTGTAAAACGGAATGGGTTCAAATGCAGCACAAAACCATTCCTTGTTTCGAAATCAACTTCTGATGAGTGGCTAACCTCTTTTCAATGCATTTTATTCTCAGAAAAGTGTGATTAATATCTGCACTTGTCTAATTTCTGGTACATTTTTAAACTATAATGAAAAAAAAAGAATTTAATATGCAAAAAACGTGAAAGCACTGCACAATGTGGGTCTGTGCTGGACAGATCAGCATGAACCGAGTTCAATTCCCCACCAGACCTTGTCTGAGACTGAAAGGGAAACGGGCAAGCAAAGAGAAGTCTAACCACTCAAGTCAAGTCGACAGGGACGTAGAGTCAGACAAATACACAAAATTATAAAATTACTTAAAATTCTGTAAGACATAAATGTTGTTGTCACACAGAGGTGAGGAATCCTGAAAAGCTAATTACACTTCAAATACAAAGTGTTGTAGATGCTGGAAATCTGAAATGAAACAGAAAAACTAATCAGGTCGGGCAGCACCTGGTGAGATGTTATTGACCAGAAACATTAAGCACGTCATCTCCTCTACCGAAGCTGCCTGACCCGCTGAGAAGTTCCATCCTTTTCTGCTCTACTTCCATGACACTGTCCAGTCACATTGATGTAAATAGCAAGTGTGAAGCATACCCATACCTGCAATACTGCACTCTGAACAGAGTCAGGGGTTTCAAACAAATAAATATAACACCATTCAGCCCATCACGCCTGCTCTGCTATTGAAGATGACTGTGGCTGATCAATCACCTTGGTCCTAACATTCCTGTCCTAACTTCAAATCCCTTGGCATTAACAAGGTTACACAGCGGTGCAGCTCTTAGCCTCTCTCCCTTAGCGAAGCAGTGGCGTGGGTTCGATCCTGACCTCCAGTACTGTCTGTGTGGTATTTCCACATCCTCTATGACCACCTGAGTGCTTCAATTTCCTCCACATCCCAAAGATTTGTGGGTTGGGAAGTTAACTGGACACTGTAACTTGTCCCTAACATGCAAGTCGTGAACTCAGAGCGATTGAGTATTCAAAGCCCCTTGGGTAAAGAATTCTAAAGGTTCTCCATCCTGAAATTTCATCTCATCTTTGTCTCCATTTGTCAACCAAACTTGAAGAAACATCAGAGATACAAGAAACTGCAAATGCTAATATCTTGAGTAAAACACACAGTGCTGGAGTTACTCCACAGTTCTGGCAAAATTTGTGGAGAGAATGGCAGGCACATTTCAAGTCTGAACTCTTCCCCAAAATGTTGCCTGTCCATTCCTACCACAGATGCTACTTGATTCACTGAGTTACTCAAGCACTTTGGTTTCAGCACAAATACCACCGGCATCTATTCCATCCAGCCCTGTCAAAACGTTGTATGTTTCAGTGAGCTCACATCTCATTCTTCTAAATTTAAGAGAGTAGAGGCCCAGTTTGCTTAATCCCACCCCTCATGGCAACCCCCCACCTCAGGGATTAACTGGATTAACCACTGTTGCCCTGTCTCTATCACAAGTATATCCTTCCTTCAGTAGGATGACCAGTCAGTATTCCAGATGTGGCCTTAACAGGGTCGGTATAATTGGAACAAGATGTCACTATTCTCATACACAAATTCTCCTGAAATATAGGCCAACCATTTGCCTTCCTAATTGGTTGTTAAACTTCAGTAATTCATGTGCAAGGTCAGCCAATCCCACTGAACAGACACCTTACGATTTCTTGCCTTTTTGTATTTAAAATGGAGATTAACATATTCCTATTCTGCACGGCACTTATTGTTTTAAGTTCACCTACTACGTATTTCTTTCATAAGAATATGAACCAGCAGGAGTAAGCCAAACAACCCTAATCCATCTGTACGATTCAATATCTTGCCTGATTTTCCTTTGCACCCACTTGACTTTTATCTCGATTCCCTTATATTCCAAGAAGCTATCAGTCTCAGTGTTGAATATATGTCAGTGTGCTTCCATTTACAAACCACGGCTGTTAACAGGAGTTTCATGATTAATGCCCAGCAACATAACAAGATAGTTATAAAGGCAAGTGACCAAAAACTTGAGACACAAATGATTTCAACAGTGTCTTAGAGGGGAAAAGAGATGGAAGCACAGAGGTCTTGGCAGAGAACGGTAGAAGTGGTGGACATTGGTGATCATGGTATGACTGCCAATAGCAGAGCAATTAAGGCGTGTTTAAGAGGAATGTGGTGGAGGATTTGCCTTGAAATTGTACAAAATCAAAAAGGCGGAGAGATGATACAGTGGGAAGGGGAGACAAGAGCAAGGATGAAAGGTTTAAAATGTAATGCTCCTTTATCAGGGAACAATATAGATAAATTAACACACAGGAGACAATGACTTGGCAACTGAAGTCTTCAGGGAAAGACAGTCAAAGACAGTCCTCCCTCGTTTATCTAAACTCCAGTGAGTACAGGTCCAGTGCCGACAAACACTCGTCATAGGTTAATGTACTCATTCCTCTATCTTGCACAACTGGGAATCTATTGCTGATACTTACTATTGTTGCCACCTTTAAAAAGAGGTTATATCTTGCAACATTACAAAAAAGTGTTTGTCATTCGTATAAAGCAACTTGAATAAAAAGCTAAACCCAGTAGTGTGAGAATGTGGGTTAATCAGTAGTAATCTTAACACAGCACCTTAGCTATGACAAAAGTGTCCTGAAAGTGAGAGAATTGCATCAGCGGATATGCGTTCTGCAGCACCATGCACTGAATCCTACATCAAGTATAGCTGGATTTGCATGGTAGAGAAGCAACTTGTAACGTCAATCCCACTGGAAATAGCAACTTTATTCCTGATTTATTCTGGCATTTCTCTAGATTCTGGCTATGTAATCAAATAGGTGACTACCTCCCATTGCCTTTCACAACATAAATACCCAATCTAAGATTTTAAGATACCCATCACTAAAATGTTGTGTTTATGCTTATTGACAGCTTCGTTGATGCCAGTAGGCTCAGATAACAATCAGTCACTTGTATGAATGGTCTGGGAGCTCAGCATAAAATTGAGATACTTTTTGCTGTAGTCCATTGGAAGAAGGCAGCAAAACAGATTCCTCGTGCCTATAGACAGAGTGTACGTTTCCTGTTTGATACTGAAGCACTGAACAAAAAATGGGCATTAGTTGCAGATTAATGCATCAAGCTTCAATACATTCAATTCAATATATCATTGTTGCCCTTTTTGGCAGCAAATGGCACATTACAGGGGCATAATCATACCCTGCCTTGTTTGAAGGGACGCGACGAGTGGGAGATGAGAACCAGCACCCCCCCCAAAAAAAGGGGGGGAGGGGAACCCTCTTAATTCAGTGATGAGTTACAGTGCCCTACATAATGTTTGGGACAAAGAGCCATCAGTTATTTATTTGCCTCTGTACTCCACAATTTTGTAGAAAAAATCACATGTGGTTAAAGTGCACATTGTCATATTTTAATTAAGCCCATTTTTATACGTTTTGGTTTCACCATGTGGAAGTTACAGCAGTGTTTATACATAGTCCCCCCCATTTCAGGGAACCATCATGTTTGGGACACAGCAATGTCATGTCAATGAAAGTAGTCATGTTTAGTATTTTGTTGCATATCCTTTGCATGCAATGACTGCTTGAAGTCTACGATTCATGGATATCACCAGTTGCTGGGTGTCTTCCCTGGTGATGCTCTGCCAGGCCTGTATTGCAGCCATCTTTAGCATATGCTTGTTTTAGGGGCTAGTCCCCTTCAGTTTTCTCTTCAGCATATAAAAGACATGCTCAATTGGGTTCAGATCGGGTGAATGATTTGGCCATTCAAGAATTGATCATTTTTAAGCTTTGAAAAACTCCTTTATTGCTTTAGCAGTATGTTTGGGATCATTGTCTTGCTGTTGAATGAACCGCCGGCCATTGAGGTTTGAGGCATTTGCTTGAACTTGAGCTGATAGGAAGAGTCTATACACTTCAGAATTCAATATGCTACTACCATCAGCAGTTGTATCATCAATGAAGATAAGTGAGCCAGTACCTTCAGTTGCCATACATGCCCAGGCCATAACACCCCCACCACCATGTTTCACAGATGAGGTGGTATGCTTTGGATCTTGGGCAATTCCTTCTCTCCTTCATACTTTGCTCTTGCCATTACTCTGATAGAAGTTAATCTTCATCTCATCTGTCAACAAGACCTTTATCCAGAACTGTGGTTGATCTTTTAAGTACTTCTTGGCAAACTGTAACCTGGCCATCCTATTTTTGCGGCTAATCAGTGGTTTGCATCTTGCAGTGGTCAGTATTTCTCTGAATACTGTATTTCTGTTCATGAAGTCTTCTGTGGACAGTGGTCATTGACAAATCCACACCTGACTCCTGAAGAGTGTTTCTGATCTGTCAGCAGGTGTTTAGGGATTTTTCTTTATTATAGAGAGAATTCTTCTGTCATCAGCTGTGGAGGTCTTCCTCGGCCTGCCAGTCCCATTGTGATTAGTAAGCTCACCAGTGCTCTCTTTCTTCTTAATTGTGTTCCAAACAGTTGATTTTGATAAGCCTAAGGTTTGGCTGATGTCTCTAACAGTTTTATTCTTGTTTCTCAGTCTCATAATGGCTTCTTTGACTTCCATTGGGACAACTTTGGTCCTCATGCTGAGACATAGCAATAAAAGTTTCCAAAGGTGATGAAAGACTGGAGGAAAGACTAGGTGCTGAGAGCTCTCTTATACCTGCATTAAGGAGGCAATTAAACACACCTGAGTAATTACAAATGCCTGTGAAGCCACGTGTCCCAAACATACCCCTGAAATAGGGGGACTATGTATTATCACTGCTGCAATTTCCACATGGTGAAACCAAAATGCGTTAAGATGGCCTTAATTAAAATATGACAATGTGCACTTTAACCACATGTTTTTAAAAACATTGCAAATCTCAAATTATGGAGTACATACGCAAATAAATAAATGATGGGTCTTTGTCCCAAACATTATGGAGGGCACCGTATTTATAACTGGGATATTGCTGGGGTAAAGTACATAATTTTAAAATGCACAAATTACTGAAGAGACTCGCAAAACATTCAGTTCATATCATAGGGTCTCAAACCTGCATCACATTGAACGTTTGCCTTTGACATAAGCAATAACTTGAAAGCAATTACTAGGTCCTGTGTGAAATATTATCTTTTAAAAGGTGGTTAATCCGTTTGATCCACATTGCTTTCCATCTTCGGCAGATAAACTGAAACAGCATCATTCAGCATTCTGCACCAAATATTTATACTAGAACGTGTTCTCCAGGGTGCTCCCTCACAGACTCCAGCTACTCTTAAGCAACGTGTACATCTTGAATGCATTGGACAGAAACAATCTTGTTTGCAAGAAAGCATTAAAACAAACAGTATGCTGCAAAATGGGAGCTGCTCTATGTCTCTGCACTTATCTTTGTCACTTCTTTGGCCCCTTTCTCCACTGCTCCTTAGACTTGCTGTTGGTCTCTTACTGCACTCTCTGTCAGTGTCATGTTCTGCTCCATACAGTTTGACTTTTGGGATCCTTTGCTTACTTTCCTAAATGTACGACAAACTCTCTACCCTGCACAAACTCACTCCATTATCTTCTACAAGCCAACACTGGCTCTCCTCTATGTGATTACCTTGCAAGTGACATGCTCTGTTCCACACTATGTTCCACTTACCGGCCTATCCAATCTGTACAACTCACCGTTCGCCACATATCTCCTCATTCAAGCACATTTGCTTCACATTGTTTTCTTTTATTTATTTCATTATTTATTTCCACTCTCCCCGAGGTAACAGACTGATTATCTCTAAATTGTCTCTATCCATTTCCCACACCAAACGCCCCCGTTTCCTCTGACAGCAGGTCGGACTGCTTTCTGCAATGCAGGAGGCGATCACAGTAAACCTTGCCATACAACTCAGTGCAATACAGACTCTCCCAAGGGAGCAGGTTATAAATGGCCTGCATACTGATGTCAATAGAACTGCACTTGGAAGCTCAGTGGACTGATGTGAAAAGTGAGGGCATCTTTTTGCCTTTGAAGGATACCTGGCATTTGTGACTGTACAGGGATCCTGTGAAAGGCAAAGGCACTGGTAGCCAGACACACAAACACACACACATGCGCGCACAGCTGTGATCACATAAACAGACTTCCCATCTGCCATCAGCCATTTCCATGTCACCTTCTTTGAGCTCATTTGTACTTCATTAACTGCCATTGACTTAACAAGATTTATGCAAATGAGACCACAGGAACTTGCCAACTCCCACTGCAGTCAAGTGATTATGTATGTACAATTCTCCTGCTATGAAAAATTAATAAATGACAAGCCCAGTCAAGACAAAGCAGACACACTTGTGATTCCCCCGCCTCTCCTTCACTTTTAAAGCATTTTCACACTTCTTCGGCAAACATTAAGTTTACGTTATATTGAAATTAATCAAAGTCGTGCACTAATTTATTTGAATGCAGCTGTCAGTTCAGTGAATAAATACTCTAATTAATCAATCTATCGCATTATACGACAGAAATTTACAATTGAAATAATTAGATAAATAACTGTACAGAGGCTGCATGACATGTTTCACATCTCAGCTTCTATACATACATTGGAAATGACGCACAACACTAATTAGTTAGCGCAAAAATCAAAGCTAGCCAATGCATGGTGCTGGCCCATTAATCTCATATAGATTGTCAAAGAGTTTCCTGATAATTAACTGTAAGTGACACTTTTGAAAGGCTGGGGTAAAATTGGTCTCACTCTCACTGCTTCTATGTGGAAGCCATCACGGGAGATAGGACCTGGAGTAACAATGCAACAGAAGCACAGGACCACAGGAAATTAACATCATATACAGCACGGACAGTTGAGAAAGTCTGTAATTATTCGCTGTTACGATGATGATTCTAAAAAGTTCAATATTCCCTGTCATGGTTAATTGATGTCCTGCACTCCTTAATTAGTTTCACAGGTAATCATTATTATTTCCACTATATATCTCTCGCTTACATTCCAATCCATTGACTGCTTCCAAGGACAAGAAATATTTGGATAATGCAACATCCGATTGTTTGCAACTGCTGACAGTTCAGCAACTGGCTCACAGATTTGTCCAAAGTGCAATCCGGGAGTTCAGATTGCGAGTGAAGTGTGTACCATGAGTCAGAATGCTCTGCTTAAACTCAATGTCCACCGGGACATTTATTATACTACTGTGCAACATGCAAAGCAGTGTGTATTAATAGGAGTAACGTCCAGAAAATCCTCTGTACGGTGTCAGATTATTGAAAATCACTACCCAGTACTCTCTTTGCTAAAGCACTTGACTTCTCAAGTAAATAAATGCCTTTTACCACTTCCTAATTATGCATCATTCTGTGTTCCCCTCAGTTAAAATTCAGCCATTTTCAGCCTGTGATCCATTATCCACCCTTCAAACATCTGGAGACAGCCAAAATACAGAACATAATTGGCTATTTTTTAATGTAAATTATCCAGCTGTCTGCAGTACAAGATATAGTTAGGACTGAAGAAGGGTTCCGTCCCGAAACGTTGCCTATTTCCTTCGCTCCATAGATGCTGCTGCACCCGCTGAGTTTCTCCAGCACTTTTGTCCACCATATAGTTAGGACATTGAGTTAACTACCAAAGTAAATGACATTGAGAGATAGATGTACAAAGTTTGGCAGTTAATGAATTACTACTTTGAAAAAAAAATCAGAAATGTTCAGTTCTTTTTGAATCTGTGGATTTCATTGTGAAAAACAAAACTCTCACTATGCTCTCTCTGTACTTTATTCAGGGAAGAAACTCAGCATGAGTCCACATGCAAGGCCAAAATAAACCCAGAATGTCAACACAACTTTTTATTTCATTTTTTAAAAATAAGTAAAATCAGAGAGGATATTTCCATATAGCCAGCATACAATCATGAAAGTATCTCCTGTGCTCGACTGCATGCACAATACTGAGACAAAGAACACACTCTCTCCTCTGTTAAAAGTGAGTTTATTCAGCTCTAATATTAAAGCAAACAGGTTAATTTGCACATTACAAGATTATGTTCTGCTAAACCCTCTCCAATGGAAATCTGCAAACAAGAACAAATAGTCAGTGTCCAGGCCATGGTTTATCTGTGCTAATTGCCTTTGCTTTGGGAATGGAGAAAGTCGTGTTCAGATGTCCTCCTGCAAACTGGGCCAAATCAAACGACATGCAAGATCACAAGAAATCTGTACAGTGGCTGGATTCAGGCTCTTGCCTGTTCAGTGCTGATCACAGCACTCCCACAAAGCTGGCCTTTGCAACAGCCAAAGCTGGAAGCACTCCATATGCATATAGGGCCTGCAGATTTCAATTAATTAGGCCCAGTTCTTAACACTTCCCACAGCGAGGTGACCATCTTACTCTAATGATTTTACTTTAGCGCATTTAGGGCCTGGCTAATTGATGTCAAGTGTGCGACTTCTGTATTAACAAAATGGAAAGCATCAAACAAACAGAGAAACAAGAGGTGAGACAGTGTCAAAACTGTGGTGTTCAAAGCTTCTAATTAAAACAAGTGGTGGGGAGAAGGGAGAAGCAGAACCTTACCTGTTTAATTGGAATTGCTCGGCCACTTCCAATACTGTCTGCCCTGGTGTCCAGACTTTTCTTCTCTTTGTCTAGATCACTTCCTTTTCGAGACTAGAAGACAGAAAATGCCGCTTGTAATGTAGTACAGATTCAGATAGCAAGAAACAATGTGAATTGAGAGCTCTCGACAATGAATTTTATCTCAGATTAACACAATCCTGAAAATGTTAAATTACACAAGAAAGAGGGCCAGCGTTTAAATTCTTTGAATTATTAACTTAACAAACACTTTCATTTTTAGCTTTCATAGATTGAATGGGGTATTAAACTGGGAAGAGTGAGTAAGCTTTAAACTAGTGGTGCCTATATTTTCATCCGTGCCAAAAATTGATCAAACATTTGGACTTGCCATATTTTAAGATAGCATGATAAATTAACTGATAATTCCATCAAAATTAATTGAGTTTTCAAACCGTTTTATTTTGGCTTTTCAGCTTATTAATTACAAAATGAAAGCATGAAATAAAACACTCACAATTAATATTATAATGCGCCGAATGCGCTTTGCATGCTGAAACATGCACAACAGCTGCAAGTCGGCACGTCTACCATTTCAACAATTTTTGCCGCAAATTCCATACTTCCAAAATTTGGATCTAATTTTGGTCCGTGGCCTGAACTTGGGAACTAGAGCTTTAAACCTATGTTAAATACCAAAGTCAAGGAACTTAGTATTGTAACAGAGTGCAACTAACAGAGGGTTGTACTGATACAGGGCGTATGTTGCTTCAATATGCAATGAAGAGTCGTAACCAAGACGATGTTGAGTTCATGTATTTTTGCAAAGCATCAATCCAAATTCCATTTTTCCCGATCTGCTTTACCCACTGTCTGCTTCTGTAAAATACCCACAGCAAACACTTCCTTGAGCGCCCAGTTACAAAGATATGACTGTTGCTGGGTCAGTGCAAGTTGGACCAACCTTTCAATTTCAGTTTAGTTTATTGTCACGTATACCGAGGGAGGTAGAGTGAAAAGCTTTTGTTGCATGCTAACCCGTCAGCGTAAAGCATTACACGATGAAGCCATTTACAGCGAACAGATACATGATAAGTCGTCTGGGTTGGGCACCATCTTGGATCATATCCTCCTGCAATTGTCACCCTGGAACTAGTCAAATCCTTACAGGCTGGGGCAGGACCATGGTTGGAGGTCCAGTCCAAGAAATAACGTTCTAACTTGGTAGCAAAGATGACAAAAAAGGTGTGCAACTGTTTCTAGGAGAGTGCAGGGTCTGGGAAAGCTGGGGACCAGGAAAGGTAGCCTGATCAAAGTTACATAAATCACCCAGAACAAAAACTTGTCAATGATTTTCAGCATGTCAATGGTGTATTTACATTTTAAATGGGCATACATAACTGATTGTTGCTCTCTGAAAGTGAGCACATTGTTATTACTCTGTCATTGTAACTTGAAGGATTGGTTGAGAGTTGTTATTTATCCACAATTGACACCCACGCACAGTAAGAGAGTCCGTCTGAGAGGCAGTGTCTGCACTAATATACCGATGGAGTAATCATTGTTCAACTATTATGTTCTCTTGTTCAACACCCTTTATTTAGGTATGTTACAAAACTTACCTTTACCGGCGCTGCATTTCTGCCGCTCCCCGTGTGCGCGACTTTCGCGCCTTGCAGAGGGGGGCGGGCTTAAAGTGCCGTTTTTCCACAGGCCTGGATAATCGATGAATGTCGGGCGATTTGGTTGCTGAAGAAAAATCGCTCCGACATTTAATGAATGGTGGTATTTTTAAATTACTCTAGATTATTTATTAACTAGAGTAATTTAAAAATCACCTTCAAAAGCCGTGACCGCAGACAACCGGAAGCATTTTGCGTAGGGGAAAAAAAAGGTAAATACTTTATTTTTATATTAAAAGTTGGTTTTTCGGGAGGCATTAATAATATTTTTATGTTGCGAAATGGGGTCCCCAAAAAATGTATGAACCAACAGTATTTTTCCCCCCGACTTCACCGCTAACCGCAACGTTCCAATCCACCGCATTCCACTAAAACCCACTCGCTAGTTGATTTAAATGGCCATTAATTTACAGGCATAAAACACTAAATTCCTTCCATTTGGCCCAGAAATTCATGAAAATGAGATTAAAAAATTATGTTATATTGTTGATTATTGTGTGAATGTTATTTGGACACTTAGGCAATTTTTAAAAAGTTTATCTTTTCTTAAGAAATTGATAGATGTTTAGATCTACTCATTGAATTTTGTAATTAGCTACAATTAGATAACTAACTAATTATATGCTTTAATTTCAGGTAATCCAAGTAAGATTGTTTAATATTTGTTTCAGAATGCTTCAATCTATAATAACTGAAAATTTCATTGAGTTCTCTTAATTTTTAAGAATGTTATGGACTTTTAACTTTTCCAGATCACAGCTTTTGAGTTAAGTCAATTGAAAGGCAATGGGAAGCAAGATGCTCATTTCCGAGTATGAAAATGGCCATAACTTTCTTAATACTGAAGATATGAAAGTAAATTAGGTGTCAAATTAAACTTCTTTTTATGCTTTATCTGATGGGATAAATTGCAGACTTGATTTTTAAAATCTCAAAATTTTGTAACATTGCTACTTTATTCATGGATCTCTCAGTCACCTCAACTTCACAATGATGATTTGCGGCACATCAACCTAGGTTCACACAGGCAGATATCCTTTGCAGATTCATTGAAAATTGGAAAGGCTGAAGTACAGACAGAATAGAACTTCACATTTCATTATAACGGCCATGAAATCCTCAGCATGAAAAATACTTCTCTACCACACCTGATGCTTTGTTGTGCATTTCATTTCTATTGTACCACAGTGCCATTCCTTTGCATGAATTATATAGGTTTACCATTCTTTAACCATATCCTGGAATTCACATAATGTTCAACCCTTAAAATGCAGATGTGTCCACACAGCAAAATAAACTAATCATCCAGTAACAGCTTCAAGTTTCAAATTAGTCTTTAAATTTTACTTCAATTAGTGAGGGGAAGTAAAATTCCCCTCTAATTTAAGTACATACCAGTGTAATTCAAGCTACAACAGTGTAAATTTACTACATTGGCTTTTGCAGTGAATTATGACGTGTGTTAAATGCTGTAATGTGTTGGAACTATAACATTAATTTTGCTTGTTAAATTACCTGATTTTCATTTGTCAAGCTTTCAGTAGATGTTAAATGTTCATTTATATATTTTTCTACAATCCTCTCCATTAAGGACAGGCTATTATCAACATTCACGCTCTAAGATCAGATATTAAAATGGGCAGCAAATATGAATGTGTCCATGGGAAAGTGTTGACTGTGTTCTGTGTTTCACACAGTGCTGACTGTTCTGCAGCTGAGCGAGGGCACCTGCTGGCAGATACGCTAAACTGCAGCAGTACCACAAACCACAATTTTGTTTGAAGCAAATCTTAAAAAACAGAGAATGTTGGAAATGCTTATTCAAGCTCCTGTGATAAAGTCAAAGGGTAAGTTAATATTTTGGATATAAGACTTATGCTATTTTTAACTGTACACTTAATGTAGGCAAATCCAAATGTAAGGGTTACACAAAAAGCTGGAGAAACTCAGCGGGTGCAGCAGCATCTAAGGAGCGAAGGAGATAGGCGACATTTCGGGTCGACACCCTTCTTACGTCGCCTATCTCCTTCGCTCCTTAGATGCTGCTGCACCCGCTGAGTTTCTCCAGCTTTTTGTGTAACCCTCGATTCTCCAGCATCTGCAGTTCCTTCTTTAACAAATTCAAATGTAACGTCTGGCGAAGGTGAGACACAAGACACTGTATACAGATGTTGGAATCTGGAGCAATAAATAATCTGCTGCAGGAACTCGGCTTTAGCAACATCTGTGAAGAGAAATGCATATCAACGTTTCAGGTCAGGTCCCTTCACCAGTCCAGATGAGAAACGTTGACTGTCCATTTCTCTCCACGGATGCTGCTCAACCCACTGAGTTCCTCCAGCAGGTTGTTTGTTGCTTCTGATAAAGTTGGACATGTGCAACGTGATGAAATGCACCAGGAAATCTCTGTGGCCAGGGATGAGCACTTTACCGCAATTTAAGGTTATGCACAGGTCGGGTTGCACAAGTAGATTGCTGGAATATCACCCAATAATCATTCTGTGTGGCAAGGCATTTTACCTTAGTAAAAGGCAAGTGCCCAACCCTAAATACTGAAGAGAAGCAAGTCTTTCAGCGAGGTTTGACAGTCATACAATTGCAAATGGTCTTAAAGTCAATTCAATAAATTGGCGAGATGATGTAATTTGGTATTTGTCTCATTGTCCGTCGGCATCATCCGTACACGTAAACATACAAATCAGGAGTATGGTATGTGGTCCCTTGTGCCTGCTTCCCCAATTAATAGGATTGGGGATGATGTAATTGCTGGCCTCACCTCTGCAATCCTATCAATCTGTGGTAACCTTTAATCCCCTTGCTGATCAATAATCTATCTACCTCTGCCTTGATGACTCTTCTACTGTCCTTTGAGATAGTCCAAAAGACTCAAGCTTCAAAGAGAAAAAAAAGCACCACCTTATCTCTCTTAGATTGGCAGCTCATTATTTTTAAACACTGAGCCCTTGTTCTACATTCCCAACCAAGATGAAACACCCTCCCGATGCCCGCCTGGCCAAGAGCCCTCAAAAGTCGTTCAACTATTAACTTCCCAGGAAACAAAAATAATTAACTACCCAAGAGTGAACAAACCAAGAATTGAATTTTGTTCCTTGTATGAATGGTTAAATAAATTGGAAAGCATTTTATTCTATGGTTACCCGAGTTCCATTTCAAAACCATTTAATTATTTATTCAATGCACAGCCGTGTATTGAGGTGAATACTTACAGCAAATATATTAGAACGACGTTTGGACTGTTTTCGAACTGGAGTTGGTGTGTTTGATGTCTGAGGTATGTCGATTCGTAGCTCCTTTTGACTTGTGCTAGGTGTGGAAGGGACAGAAGAGGAGTAATCGCTTAAACTCCCTCCACCGTTACTTGTCTACAATACAGAGAAGAAAACAATTAAAATAGTTTCCACTGTAACTTTAGGAAATAAATTGTCCCATGTGGTTTAAGGAGGATGTTCTGTATGGGTTAAGGAAGTAAGTTGTCCTGTGTGGTTTAAGGAGGATGTCGTGTATGGGTTAAGGAAGTTGTTCTGTATGGGTTAGGAAGTAAGTTGTTCTGTATGGGTTAAGGAAGTTGTCCTGTATCAGTTTAGGATGTAAGTTGGCCTGTTTGGGTTAAGGAAGTTGTCATGTATGGTTTAAGATGCATACTGCTGTACCTCTGTACACAAGCCGTGCCACTCTGGAACAATGTTAGCTGCTGGATGTCTGAACAAGTCAGTGGGACCCATTGCATTCAAACCCCAGAGAGGATGCTGATCGCAGTGGACATGGTATATGTGTCTCATCCTAGAGAATACTGTCAATATCTCGAGAAACATTTCCCACATTCTCAACCACTTACCTGACTGACGTGAACAGCGGAGACTTGTGCAGAGCAGACTGAAGAGTGGCTTGGAGAATTGGGCAAAGATTTGCAGGGTCCAATGGAGAGTTGCTGCTTCTTCCGTGTAGCTACTATTTTTTGGGCAACTGTTGCAACAAGGAAGAAAATGAAAAGAAAAATAGATATTAAGCATGTCTGTTTCAGTTCACAGTAATATGATTAGAGATTAGAGCAGAATATGCAAGCTGGTAATGGAAAGTTGGAGGCAGTGTGGCATGCATAGACTTGAAACAAGGATTGGTATACAAGGGTTGTTGATGTTTGGCTTCGACTAAGTAGGCTGAATGCATTGTTTCTGTGCTGCAACTCACTATGACTCTTAATAATTTGTAATTGTTTTGAATGCCTGAAACATTCAGATCCATTGCCAATCAGTCACTCACTGATATGACTTTGTGGGTAAAGTTCACTTTATGGTCCTCTCCCTCTGTGGTCCCACCATCCAACCTGATGATACAGGGTCTCACTGCGGACCTTGGACTTCCTTGCAAAACATTGTCTGGCTTTGCCTGCTGAAAGGATTGCCCGAGGGAGGCTTGGCTTTATTCTGGATTTCACTAATAACATGTTCCTTAACCCCTGTCGCGTGGTAAAGGTTCTGGTCCTTTTCTCGTGTCTATTTATGTGGCTCGATGTCAAATTTTCATTCCTGGGATTTATTGCCGTGTTAAATACAGATTGGTATTTCTAGTGATTGTATTTGCCCTTTGCAGGAATATAGTATCCAAGCTCAAATTATATAGGTCATTCATTCATTCATAGCCCTTAGATTCTTTTTTTTAATTATCTACCGTTAAATCAATAGAGTATTCTGTGGCATGCAATCTACAGTAATGGGACATGAAAACAGAAAATGTTGGAAACGCACAGCTGGTCAGGCAGTGTCTGTGGGGAGGAAAACTGTTAATGTTTCAGATGAAAGATACTTCATCAAGACTGGGTAAGCTAAAAAATAACAGATTTTGGTAGCACAGAAGGTGGAGTGAGGGGATGGATAGATCAAAGGGAACATCCTGATAGGACGAGACTGCAATATGTAGCCAAAGGGAAATTAAGGTCAAATTAGGCTTCGTTGTCCATGACAAACTTGCTTTAAAACTAACTTGCTTTTCTATTTTCCCAGGTCTGAAGCAGGACCCGGACCTGAAATGTTATACGTTTCTTATTCCACAGATGCTGCCCGATTTGCTGAGTGTTTTCAGCATTTTCAGTTTTCCCCCAAGGATGCAAGGGATTTCCATTCTCAATTTCAGAAAACCTCAACTTGACACCTTTGCACTAAAACACTCCATCTTTTTGATTTCTCAATTGGTGGAAAAGGCCGCACCAGTGAAGCAGTTCAAAAATCTGACAATTGCAGGACCGACCATGTCGCCAACAATCGAGGCAGTCTTTGTGCCGACTCTGGGACTTTTAATACACTGTAGTTCATCATGTTCAAAAGGACAGCAAGCAGTTTTCCCTATTCCAAAGATTTCATGCCTCAAAAAGGCATCCAACATTATCAGAGACACACACCATGCTGGCCTTGCACTCATTTCACCATTGCCATCGGGAATAAGGTACAGGAGCCTGAAAACCGCAACGTCCAGGTTCAGGAACAGCTTCTACCCTACAGCCATCAAGCTATTCAACACTGCAACCTCATATAGGCTCTGAACTACAATAGACTATTATTATTGTTGCACTGTTCTGTTTGTTTTTTGAGTATGTGTGTATGAGTATGTGTATATGCACACACACTGAGCCTTTCTTTTCTCCCTCTCTCGTTTGTCATATCATACTATATTTGCATATTCTGTTGCAAGTAAGAATTTCATTGTTCGATCTGGAACATATGACAATAAAACACTTGACTCATGTTGAATTAACAAAACGTAAAAAGCAATTTTGACTTATTTTGAAACAAACAACAAAATATAACATGCATAATGTCATTCTGCAGGGTATACAGAGAATGGAGCAGGTCCAGAATATGCAGAGATTGGGAGCAATAAGGAGAGTATGGGGAGAAACAGTCATTTGGAAAGTTGTATGCAAGCTGTTAGGCATGCCTTGCCAAGCTTTGAGTTCTATTGGACAACCTTAAATCAAGCAAGAGACTGACCTACAAACTGGCACCACAGTCACTCATCTTGCATAAGGTCAAATTTACATTTCTGTTTCCATGAAAATCTTCAGTCTAAACTGCCAGCTAAAAATCTGCTCACACTCTTTCAAGTTTACCAAGGCTAATCAATTAGTCTCACCATTGCTTACAGCTCAGGACACAGGCAACACATATTTCAACAGACAATCTCAATACTGTTGTCACCATGGAATCATTTATTTACTAATTAAACAAAGATATCAAGAGAACATCAAATCCCATTTAGAAAGGAACTGGGGAATGACAAGAGGGGAAGTTTCCTGTGTTTTTTACTCCCAAGAGCTGTCATTGTTGTCCCTTCCTTTCCATCTGTGCTTTTTTTTAAGATATGGAAGCTTTGAAAGCGGTGCAGAGGAGGTTTTCCAGAATGCAAGATCAGA
Organism: Raja brachyura; assembly: GCA_963514005.1. The sequence continues at coordinate 42,430,413 of OY740787.1, read as the reverse complement.
CCAATGCTGCCTGGATTAGAGGATATTAGTATAAGGAGAGGTTGGACAGACTTTTTAGTTCAGTTTACTTTATTGTCACATGTACTGAGATGCAGTGAGAAGCTTTTGTTGTGTGCTAACCAGTAAGTGGAAAGACTATACATGCTTACTATAGAGCCATCCACAGTGTACAGATACATGATAAAGGGAATAACTTAGGGGAGACCTGATAGAACTTTATAAAATTATGAGAGACACAGATATTTTACTCTGGGAAATGTAATTAGTTTATCTGATTAGATATGAAACTAATCTGGAAAAGTACTGGATTCTGAATGAAACTGACTCCTGAAGAACATTCAGAACATTCAGTAAACAGTCAGAATCTTTTTCCTCCAAGATGAAAACGTCAAAGACTAGTGGCATAGCTTTAAGATGAAAGGGGCATGGTTTGAAGGAAATGTGCTGAGCAAGATTTTTTTTGCATGGCGATTGGTGGGTGCCTGGAACGAGCTGCCATGGGTGGTGGCAGAAGCAGATGCAATAGGGGGTTTAAGAGGCCTTCTGATAGGCACGCAGATATGCTGAAAATGGAGGGATATGGTTCATGTGCAGGCAGAGAGATTAGTTTAATTTGACATCATGTTCAGCGGAGATATTATGGGCTGAAAAGCCTTTTTCCGTTCTATGTTCGTGGACAAAAAACCGGCTGAACCTTTGATAAGGTTGCATGAAACGTGGCCACAAAAATTAAATAACGCGTTTAACTTTTTAAAAGTGCCAGTATGCCAAATTAACATGTATTGTCACAAAAACTCTGTTTTCCATAATGCCAGTTTTCATTTAACTTTAATAAGCAAATCCCCCCCAGCTCGTATTATGTTACAGCAACACCCACCATAGCTGAGCAGATTCAGCCACATTCCTGGAATTTATTCATTGAGTATGCACGTTGTGTATTTGAAGCCAGGTTTCCTTTATTTTAACTTTCCGGAGCAAACCTCCCAATCTCCGCAATCATTCCCAGGCTGCCAATGAGATCCCCAACTCTCTACATCATCGCCTGTATCTCTCGTTTCCCTTATCTCTAAACAGTCTAAAGAAGGGTCTCGACCCAAAACGTCCCCCTTTCCTTCTCTCCAGAGATGCTGCCTGTCCCGCTGAGTTACTCCAACTTTTTCTGTCTATCTTCGGTTTAAACCAGCATCTGCTGTTCCATCCTACCCAAGAAATACTGTGGGTTCAGCAAGGCTGCCATCTGGTGGGCATTCCTGCTCATTGCAACCCCAACACTGCATTTGTTCGTTCCCACCACTGGGATGTCATCAGGTACATGGTTCTGCAACATTAATATAATCCATTCTGTCACCAAGTAGTTTGATTGGGGCTTTGCCTGTTGTTTGGGTGAGATCACTGGTTTGCTTGAACTTTAAACAACTTTAAAGCCACTAGAGGCTGCTGGAATCTGAAACAAAGAAAAAGAGAGTTGCAGTAGGACCTAAGGCAGCTCAAGTGTGTTAGAGGAATCATCAGTTAACCATTTCCCTCCATGAAACTTTGTCGGTCCATTTCCATCCACGGCTGCTGCTTGACCCACTGAGTAATTCTGGCAGCTCTCCTTTCTATATTTTAAGAAACATGGCTGGCAAAAGAATGGGACAGAGAGGTTTAAACTCTGCCTGATATGTTTTTAGAGCAATGCCCTGCAAAAGATTGGGCTAGACTAAACATGTGAGATCTTCCCACTTTCAACGGCTGGAGAATAAGATGTATTTAAAGGGAGAAAAAGGAAATTATTTCTGATGGGCAGCAGATGAACAGGCTAATAAAGATTTATGGAATTCCCTGCTACAGAGGGCAGTGGAGGGCACTGGATGGATTTAAGAGAGAGTTAGATAGAGCTCTAGGGGCTATTGGAGTCAAGGGATATGGGGAGAAGGCAGGTTATTGATACAGGACGATCAGCCATGATTACAATGAATGGCGGTGCTGGCTCAAAGGGCTGAATGGCCTCCTCCTGCACCTATTTTCTATGTTTCTATGAGTTTTTTTGTTTTTTTTTGTTAGAAGTACAATAGTGTGGTACTTGAGTACCTAATACATACATACATATTTCCATTCTTGTACAACTTTGTATTTTTGATTTAATAATAAAAGAACAGTGAGAGAAAAAATAAATAAAGAGTGTCGGAATAGATAGACAAGCGAGTAGAAACAGATAGCAAAAGAAGTAAAGGACAGAGATGAGAAGGTAAAAAGATTGAAATAGAAGGAGAAAGTAAAGAGAGATTAGGAGAGATCTAACTATTTTGTATTTTTGCCCATCCGTCACCCAGTTCTAAATCATTTAATTTCTAAGGTTATGTTATATTGCACCATATGCTTGTAAGAAGTTGATAAAAGGAGACCATGTCTTTGAGAATTGGTCTACTTTGCCTTGTAGGAGGAATCTCATTTCTTCAAGATGTAGCGTTTCAGACATGTTTGACATCCACATTTTGAATGTTGGCATGGTTGCGTTTTTCCAAAATTTGAGTATAAGTTTTTTTGCTGTTATTAGACCGTAATTAAGAAAAGCTTCTTGGAATATAGTTAGTTTACTTCCCTCTTCCATTGATCCAAAGATAATTAGTTCTGTATTGGGGTTCAATTTTGTGTTAAATAGTTTTGTAAAAATTTCAAAAATTTAATTCCAAAATTTATACAGTTTTCTACAAGAGACAAAGGAATGTGCTATAGTGGCATTTTGAGTTAGACATTTGTCACAGATGGGGGAAACATTTGAGAATATTTTATTCAGTCTAGTTTTCGAATAATATAATCTATGTAAAATTTTAAATTGAATTAGGTCATGTCTTACATTAATTGAACATTTATTTACATATAATAATTTTTTTCCCATCTATCATTAGGAATTTTTATCAATAACTCTTGTTCCCAGTCCCTTCTAATTGCCTCTGTCGTTGGTGTTTCTATATTTAGAATTATATTATATAAGTAAGATATTAAATTGCTTGATTCTGCCTTTCTATTCATTCCTTCCTCCAATAAATCTGGGGTTAGGGTTTGATATCCTTGTATATATTTCTTCAAATAATCTTGAATTTGAAGATATTTGAAATATTGATTACTTTTCAAATTATATTTTAGTTGTAATTGTTGGAATGTTAAAAGTTTTCCCATTTCATACATATCTCCCATTGTTTTAATTCCTAATCTTTCCCAACGGATAAATGTTTTATCAATAATGGATGGTTTGAATGAGGGATTATTAGTTATTGGAGAAAGAAGAGATAATTTTCTTAATTTTAAAGTTAATTTTATTTGATTCCAAATTCGTATTATACTGTGAATAATTGGATTCTTCTTATATATGATATTGTTCAGTTTAATCGGGGAAAGAAGGATCGCTCCTATATTATAAGGGGAACAATCCTCTTTCTCCATTCTTATCCAATTACCTGTTGGGCAGAACTGTCCAACCAATAGATTATATTTTTAATATTCACTGCCCAATGGTAATACAATAAATTAGGGAGTGTCAGTCCCCCTGATTCTTTAGATTTACACAAGTGTTTTTTCTTAATTCTAGGTGATTTATAATCCCATATGAAGTTTATAATATCAGAATCTAATTTTTTTAAGACTTTTTTAGGTAAGTATATTGGTATTGATTGAAATAGGTACAATATTTGTGGTAAGAAGATCATTTTTATCGCGTTTATTCTGCCTATTAAGGACATCGGCAGTGTTTTCCAAAATTTAATCAACCCATTTAATTTAGTTATTAAAGGCATATAGTTTGCGTTGAGTAATGATTTATATTTCTTAGTAATTTGGATGCCCAAATACTTAAATTTTTCTGTTGCAATTCTAAAGGGGAATTTCAACAGATATGTCGGCTCTTGAGTTTTATCGTCATAATTTCGCTTTGGTTCCAGTTTATTCTATATCCTGAAAAAAAAACAAATTCCTCTATTAAATTTAGTATATTTGGTATGCTAATTTGCGAATTTGTAATATATAATAATGTCGTCTGCATATAATGAAATTTTATTATTTAAGTGTTTGGTATTGTATTCATGAATATTCGGATGACTTCTTATACTTTCTGCTAAAGGCTCTATCACTAGTGCAAATAGCAGGGGTGATAGAGCGCACCCCTGCCTATTGCCCCTTGCCAATTGGAATTTTGGGGATAATATATTATTAGTCTGTATTCTAGCCGTCGGCTTATCATATAATAATTTTACCCATGAGATAAAGTTATCTCCCATGTTAAATTTTTGCAATACATTGAATAAATATTGCCATTATACTTGATCGAAAGCTTTTTCTGCATCCAATGAGATAATTGCTAGGTCTTCTTCAGTATTATGTGAGTACATTATACTAGACAGCCGTCTCAAATTGTTAAATGAGTATCTCTTTGGTATAAACCCAGTTTGATCCGGATTTATTAGTTTGCTAACATATTTACTCAATCTTCTCGCTAGTGTCTTTGCTAATATTTTTTGATCTGTATTTAGGAGTGCTATGGCTCGATATGAGCCTGGGTCTTCTAGATCTTTATCCTTTTTTGGTGTAAGTGTAATAGTTGACTCAGTGTTTCTGGTAGTTTATTTTCTTTAAAAGCGTGTATATATAAATCTTGCAAGCGTGGAGAAATTATCTCGTGGAATCTTTTATAGAATTCATTACTAAAGCTATCTGGTCCTGGCGTTTTGCCATTCTTCAACAAATCTATTGTTTCTTCTATTTCCTGAAGTGTAATCTGAGCTCCTAATCCCTCTTGTTCCACCATATTTGATTTTGGAAGATTCCAATTGTCTAAGAAATTTGTAATTTGAGTATTATTTGCAGAGGTTTTCGATGTATATAAATTTTGATAATATTGAGCAAAAAAGTTTCTATGACCTTGGATGACTTCAGAACATGATCAAAAGTCATTTCTAGTTCCTTTGCACTTTTAAGCAGACACATCCCACATTTGCTACTGCCCATTGAAACGTTATTCATTTTATTTATTTTATCCACGTGAAAATTGTATCTGAGACTAAATGTAAATGGATGAACTCTTTGAATGCAGACAATCTAGTTAGTTTTCACTGTGAACGGCTGCTTCACCAATGAAACATGCATGGACACCATTAAACTGAGCAAGGTTTACCTGTGCATTTACCAGCACTTACTGCCTCTTCTAGCTGACAGCCTGGTACTGCAGTTAGGTGGACACTGAAGAACAGGGAATGGAGGCCTGAATTGAGTTCTCAATGAAGCTCAGCCCTCCGGTGCCAACCTCTCCTCCCTGTGCTGTTCAAAGCCATCCTGTGGGTCTCACTCCTCTGCTTCAAATCTCTCCTCTTGCAAGGCAATGCCTTACAGTTCATTCACTTCACAAAGTGTCCTCGAGAGATACAGGATGTAGACCCACCTTCCACCCAGTTCTGACCAATCATCCACCACCTTTTAACACTAATCTTACCTTAATCTCATTATATTATTCCACATTCGTATCAACTCCTGCCAGATTCCGCCACTCACCCACACACACGGGGGAGATTGACAGCAACCATTAATGTACCAACCTGCACGCCCTTGGGATGTGGGAGGGAAACAGAGCACTGAGGAAACCATGCAACAGGGAAAGCTTATAAACTCCACGCAGACAGCGCCAGGGGTCCGGTTTGAACCCAGGTCTCTGGGGCTGATGCAGTGGCTCTACTAACCGTGTCGCCTCTACCGTCTGACTTTAACAATTCACTACAGTAATATCTCTCTCCCATCCTGGTCCCTCTTCCGTCATACGATCATGAGCTATTCCTGCAGAAATGCAGTGGGAAACAATGTGACATTGTGATGGGAAGCTTTCCATCTATATATACCTATAGTGTGTGTGTGTGTTTTTTTTGTATCTTCATCAAAACGCTACGCGGTAGAGCTGAAATTATTCCAGATTCTTAATCACATTTTTCCAGTCGACGCCATAATCAGGTTCCCTTCAGATTTGATGCTATATTTCATGTTATTAATGATTAAAGTTTTTTTAAAAGCCTTTTAAAATAATAACTACTTCTGAGAGAAACAGTCTTCCAGCAGCTTCCAGTGAATATGTCTCAATGCCATCTCACAGTCCACCAATCACAATGGCATCTCATCTACATAGGCTGCCGAGTCCAACAATTGCATCACAATGGGACCTGCCCATGAAGTCTTCAAGCCCACACCGTTGCCAATGGTAACGGCAGCCAAGACTCCACAAATTTTACCCACAGCCCACTCCCCACAAAATTTTGCGAGACAGAATTTTGGCGATTCCCCTCTCTGGCATTGGTGGTCCAATCATTAAGCAGCAGCATCACCATTAGCAGAATCACAGGGAAAGGATTTATTGGCTCCACGGAGCACCGACGGCGACTCAAAAGTCGAGTCCATTGATTGACTGCCTCCCCCCCCCCCCCACATGAGAATGATTGATTGGCTCCAGGAAGTGCCAACCCAAAAGGTGAGTCCATTCATTAGCTCTGGGAATCGCCGACTGCCCCCCCAAAATGGGAAGGATTGATTTACTTCAGGGCGTGCCGACGGGTTGCATTGGGGGACCAGGCATCCTGTAGGGGCTATGGGTGAGTGGTGAAATATTGCATTGAGGGAACGGGTGAGTGGTGGAATCGGGTTGCGTTGGGGGAACGGGGTGAGTGGCGGATTATTGCTTCGGGGGACGGGGCCCAATGGGTCCCACTTGATCTAGTTGTCAGTAATCCTCGAACTCACAAGTAGTTTCTCAAATGTACTCTTGCTGTGTTACAGGAGTTACATTTCTCAACGCGATATTTACAATTCTCCTGTCTTCAAGAACGCAGAGAGTGAAAGAAACACAAGGCCATTCCCTGTTTACGTTTCCAAGGATTCTGAAAATAATTATTTGTAGTTGTCTTATATCTTGGGATTTATTGAATCGTAGAGTTGTGCTGCACAAAAATAGGCCCTTTGGCCAAATGAAATCAACAAAACTTCCCAAAAGACATTCAGTTTTCCTTGTCACCAGCAATATGTATTGATAGCCAAGAGTCTTCCTTTCATCCCTCGCCTGCTTCCTCAATGTACCAACAGGCCATCTCTATCCGAAATGACAGGAACAGGGGATTCGAAATGGAATGAGGGAAGCAATTAATATTGTCATGCTGAGCTTTAATTTTCTCCTGAGCAAAAAAGCTTATAATTGCTAGTGGTGGTGGTGGTGCTCTGTTCCAAAAAAAGTGACCTCAAAAGATATAGCGGTGAAACCCATTTGTTATTCAAGCAAGTCTATTTCCACTTACTAATTCCTTCAATCTCTAAACTATTTCTCAATCTGTCCGCACATGAATCCCTAAATTCTTAATTGTTCCAAAACGTTTCACAATTCAGTGAGAGAATTAGCCTTGCTTGCACCACAGTTCCAGCAGGTGTGGAAGCTTGTGCTCAATGACCTTGCTAATGCTTCCAAGAACATCCAGGCTTTTCAATATTCACTCAAGAATAATCGGCAGAATGCCCCCAAGCATCTCTTCCCACGATGGATGTTACACCAATTGATCCATAACTGTTTATGGCTTCCTTCTAGTTTGAATGTTACATGCAGTTTACCAAACAGAAATTTGTTGCTTGGTACAGCAGGTTTGTCCCAATGTTTATGCTTTTTACAAGGCCTCCCTTCATTGATCGCCATATCTTTCTCTTCTTTTCTCAATTTACATCTCTTCCTCTTAAAAAAGACTATGCCACATTCACCCCGCTATTAAATCTAGATGACAGTTACATATTCTTGGGACTGGAGGAGTCCCTCCAGAATTTTATTTGCTGGATTTGGTGATGATTATTCTTTTTTGTGGTGTTGAACATCAAACCTGGAAAAAGGTTAGAGCTACATCAGCTTTCTCTCAATCCTAACGACTTCTATCAGTGAAGGCAACATCAATTCCCTCTTTAAATGACGCAACTTTCAAGTTAACATTCTGAGAAGATTTTAAAAGAATATAGAGGTACAACACGAGAAGTTTACAAAAGCAATTCCGGTAGGGAGGAAGGATTTCAGAGCTCGACATATATCAAGATGCATGAGTCCACACTGGAAACTGACAATACATGAGGTATCTTGCAGCAATGACCATCATCTTATGATCTCATCGCTCCTGAAGATCGCGTTGCCTTGATCCCTGTACACTGTGCCACAGGCAGAGAGACAACTCAACATCGAACATTCTACAGGCAATGAACATAACCCAAGGAAGTTTGTGCAATGAATGGGAGGTGGGTGGGTTGTGGCTTTGTATTGGATGGTAGGGTGGACTGGGGTTGTATAGTGGGTGATGATGGGTGGGTTGGAGATATGTAGATGATGGAAGGGGCTGGGGTGGAGTGGTGCGGTGGTGGGTGGAGGTGCTTGGACTGGGTGGTATAGCGGCCAGTTTTGGAATTATTGTTCGTGAGGTCGATATATGTCTTCTCTAAAGAAGTAAACCAGAAGAGTTATCAGCAGTCTAGTAGTTTTATGATACCTTTTAATGTTGCTGCCTTTTTATTGCAGATTAACCAAATTTAAGTTTCCCACCAGTTGTGAATTGTGTTCAGTCATTAGACCAACTCTTTGGATTTTTATTTGAGTAACTTTAACAGCTTTCTGACCATACTTGGTCATTTGTTGGGGATGAATTTTAGTCAGGACCTGTTCCAGGTATCAACTCCTGGACATTGGCAAGACAAAGCGCAGGCTCGGCGTTCGTTTTGCCGAACACCTCCGCTCAGTCCGCGTTAACCTACCTGATCTCCCGGTTGCTCAGCACTTTAACTCCCCTTCCCATTCCTACTTTTCTGTCCTGGGCCTCCTCCATTGTCAGAGTGAGGCTCAGCGCTAATTGGAGGAATAGCACCTCATATTTCGCTTTGGGTAGCTTACACCCCAGCAGTATGAACATTGACTTCTCTAACTTCAAGTAGCCCTTGCTTTCCCTCTCTCTCCATCCCCTCCCCCTTCCCAGTTCTCCGACCAGTCTTATTGTCTCTGACTACATTCTATCTCTGTCCTGCCCACTCCCCTGACATCTGTCTGAAGAGGGGTCTTGACTCGAAACGTCACTCATTCCTTCTCACCAGGGATGCTGCCTGTCCCACTGACTCCAGCATCTTGTGTCTACCCAATGTTAGACTCCTGTTCTTCGACTCTTTCCATACAACCTTTTATTTCCATTTCAGACGTCCGTAAGTTTATCGTCTTGCTGTAAAGGCAGTGCTTGTGACAATGCAGCGTGTAGCACTGCCTCGGTTCTCGCCTAGTATTAGCATTGGTTTATTATTGTCACGTGTACCAAGATGGAGTGAAAAACTTGTTTTATGTGCTATTGAGGCACATCATGTCATACACGAATACATCACATAGTACAAAAAGAGACAATAAATTGAGTGCAGAATATAGTTTTACAGTTTCTTGGAAAGTGCAGATTTTGAAAAAGTGCAAGATACACAATGAGGTATATTGAAAAATTGGGATTTCATCCCTAAGGTTGGGAATGTCAGCTGAAGTTTCCTTGCTCCAGTCAAAATTGACATACTTCCTTCAGGTATTAAAGAAACAGACTCAGTCCCAGTGTCATAAAGTACCAAGTTGCCTCTCCCTTTGTGATCAGTTTTGTGATTCAGCTCTCCCTGGTGGACATTTATTTGTGAATAGAATCTGGCTTAAGGGATGGATATTGGGCCTGTCAGTCTTCAGAGTGAAGACTTGGCGGAGAGGCAAACTTGTGGAGGTTCCAACAATTGGCATCCGTGTTCCGGAGCCAGCTCGGCGCTGGGCAGTTCATCAGTCCAGCTTTAATTGCTGCAGTGTTAATATTATTGATTTGTATATGTTTTCTAGCTGTGATTCTTTCACCTCTCCAGCATGGTTTGCTATGATGAATGTTATTTGTGTTCCTTAATGAGCTAATAGAATCCAGTAATGGAGCAACAAATCTACATAATTTTGAATGGCTGCAGCACTAGAATTCAGGATGTTAAACTGAGCTCTTCAGCTGGTGCCTCAGCGCACTTGGTGCATGAAACATTGAAGGGCTGGATTTTGTCTCGTGCCTGTAGCCTTGGGAACCAAATCCCAGCTCTTCCCAGGCAATTCCTTGGGACTGAGGAACACTTGTTTCCACTCACATTCTGTGAATTCCAAGGAGGCCGATGTGGAAACCACAGTTTCTTAGTGGAAAACACATGGTCTTAGTTCAGTAAAACAACATATTATTGGAAGTATCATAATCTAGATTGGAGAATTGTAGCTTACCTCATCAAATGATTCATATCTGAGGACATTGTAACATTTGGCTTTGGTTGTGAGCAACTCGCACTAGTGATCATCACAAAAACCCCTTGAAAATGTTCAGTCACTCACTGTTCCTGTGTATGGTCTTCTGCTGTCTGGCCCTGACACGCATCTAAGCACATACTTCCATTTCTGACCACAGCCTGCCAGTGCCAACTCCTGAGTAGATGCCCACCTACCTGCCGCACTACACAACCCCAGGCCACCCACTGTCCATCACTACACAATCCCACCATCCCTGGAAATAGGCCCTTCAACCAACGCTGACCATCAATCACCCCCTCTCACTATTTCTATGTTATCCCTCTTTCTCATCCATTTTCTACACACTGGGTTAATTTATTTGCAGAGGCCAATTAACCTACAAACCCACACGTGTTTGGGATGTGGGAGGAAACTAGACCACCCGGTGGAAACCCATGCTGTCACAGGAAGAACGTGCAAACTTCACGCAGATAGCACCCGAGTTCAAGATCAACTGGGTTTCTGGGAATGATTAACACGTCACAGCTGGAATTACCGTGCCGAATCTGGCTCAGGGAAAAACATGCCAAATTCCCACTATGCTTCTGCCACTATGTTTCGCGGTGCCCTTTTCTATCATTCTGGTAATTATAGGAAACAAGATTGGTGACATCTGCATTTTATTAACTCATTAATTATGAATGGTTATACATACCTCCCTAAAGACTGCTCAACATCATTCATTTATCTAGACTGTCGCTTTCATATTCAACAGCCAAAGGATTCTAAACATAAGTGGCTGCTTGGGAATCTATAGCACAGGTCCCAACCAGCACAGAAAAACAGGCAATATTTTACAGTGTGATTTTGGAATTAAATCAACCAGCAAACTGGAAAAAAATAAATTTCTCCATTAGAATTTTACTGTCAAGAATACTTTGGGATGTTGTTGCGATTATACTTTGATCATACATTAGAAAAAGGCCCTTCAGCCTACCATATCCATGGCAACCATTACACCACACCATTACACCAATGTGAATTCAGTTTGTCACGTGGTTTATTCTGTTAATATGGCTTTGTTTTTCCATACATTAGTTCCAGCCTTCACTGTATGTACCCCCAACCAATGAAAATTTCAAACGCGGTGATCATCTTGAGTACTTATCTGGATTTTCTTATATCTAGTGCAGTCTGCTGGCAAAGAGTAAATGAGGGTCAATTTGAAATTGTTATTTATCAGTTGTGACCTCTGTGCCATTAATACAGCACCCTCCATAATATTTGGGACAAAGACCCATCATTTATTTATTTGCCTCTGTACCCCACAATTTGAGATTTGTAATAGAAAATAGCGAGACCACACCTGGAGTATTGTGTGCAGTTTTGGTCTCCAAATTTGAGGAACGACATTCTTGCTATTGAGGGAGTGCAGCGTACGTTCACAAGGTTAATTCTTGGGATGACATGACTGCCATATGCTGAGAGAATGGAGCGGCTGGGTTTGTGTAATTTTGAAGGATGAGAGGATATCTTATTGAAACATATAAGATTATTAAGGGTTTGGACACGCTGCAGGCAGGAAACATGTTCCCGATGTTGGTGTGTCCAGAACCAGGCACCACAGTTTAAGAATAAGGGGTAAGCCATTTAGAACGGACACGAGGAAACACTTTTTCTCACAGAGAGTGGCGAGTCTGTGAAATTCTCTGCCTCAGAGGGCAGTGGTGGCCAATTCTATGGATGCTTTCAAGAGAGAATTAGATGGAGCTCTTAAAGATAGCGGATTCAAGGGATATGGCGAGAAGGCAGGAACGGGGTACTGATTGTGGATGATCAGCCATGATCATATTGAATGGCAGTGCTGGCTCAAAGGGCAGAATGGCCTACTCCTGCACCTATTGTCTATTGTCTAAAAAATCACACGTTTTGGTTTCACCATGGAGAAACCACAGCTGTGTTTATACATAGTCCTGCCCATTTCAGGGCACCATAATGTTTAGGACACATGGCTTCACAGGCATTTGCAATTGCTCAGGCGTGTTTAAATGCCACCTTAATGCAGATATAAGAGAGCTCTCAGCACCTAGTCTTTCCATCACCTTTGGAAACTTTCATTGCTGTTTATCAACATGAGGACCAAAGTTGCGCCAATGAAAGTCAAAGAAGCCATTATGAGACTGAGAGAAAAGAATAAAACTGTTAGAGACCTCAGCCAAACATTAGGCTTACCAAAATCAACTGTTTGGAACATCATTAAGAAGAAAGAGAGCACTGGTGAACTTACTGATCGCAAAGGCACTAACAGGCCAAGGAAGACCTCCACAGCTGATGGCAGAAGAATTCTCTCTATAATAAAGGAAAATCCCTAAACACCTGGCTGATAGATCAGAAACACTCTTCAGGAGTCAGGTGTGGATTTGTCAATGACCACTGTCCGCAGAAGACTTCATGAACAGAAATACAGAGGCTACACTGCAAGATGCAAACCACTGGTTACCCGCAAAAATAGGATGGCCAGGTTACAGTTTACCATGAAGTACTTAAAAGAGCAACCACAGTTCTGGGTAAAGGTCTTGTGGACAGATGAGACGAAGATCTGACGAAGATCAGAGTGATGGCAAGAGCAAAGTATGGAGAGAAGGAACTGCCCAAGATCCAAAGCATACCACCTCATCTGTGAAACACGGTGGTGGGGTTATTATGGCCTGGGTATGTATGGCTGCTGAAGGAAATGGCTCACTTATCTTCATTGATGATACAACTGCTGATGGTAGTAGCATAATGAATTCTGAAGTGTATAGACATATCCTAACTGTTCAAATAAATCCCTCGAAACTCATTGGCCGGCAGTTCATTCTGAACACTGATTGGCTTCAGGTTTCCATTACTGGATGGAGGCAATGAGTTGTGCTCAACACTAGTCCTCCACAGAGCCGTTTTTTCTGGGGAATCCTGTCATCAGTGATGGTGCCGTCAGCGATGGCGGCCTCGCCAACAGTCTGTCTGTCTTTTTGTCTTTTTTGTTATTTTTTGTGTGTTTTATAAAGTTAGTGTTAATGTTCTCTGGTTTGTTTTATGTGGGGGTTGGGGAGGGGGTCAGGGGAAACTTTTTTCAATCTCTTACCTTGCCGGAGATGCAATTGTTTTCTGGATCGTATCTCTGGTCACTCTGCGGCCTAACATCATGGAGCTGGAGGCCTTGCTCGAGACTGACTTTGAGCCCCACCACGGGGCCATGGACTCACCATCGGAGTCAGCGATCCCTTGCCTGGGATCGACGCTCCAACCGTGGCCTGCGGATTTCAACATTGAGGAGCTCACGGTCTCGGGCAGAGATTGATGTCGGGAAGCTCCAAAGTCGTATGAGGTTTGACTAGCCCCGACCCGGGTTCCGATCGCCCGGAGTAGGGGAGCTGAGATCCCCTCGATGCGGGAGCTTGATCGCCCCGGCGCGGAGGGCCCGACCGCCGGCTACGGGAGCCAAGATCATGCCGTCAACGGAAGACTCAAGGCCCCTGACCGCAGGAGAACAAAGAAGGGAAGAGATTGAACTTTTTTTCCGCCTTCCACAACAGTGAGGAATGCGGAGTCAGTGTGGTGGATGTTAATGTTAAAATGTATTTTGTGTGGCTTGTTGCTTTTTATTAGTATGACTGTATGGCAAATCATATTCCTCGTATGTTGTAAAACACACTTGGCTAATAAAGTATGGTTATGATGATGATTATGATCGTATTGTCCAGTGCACAGGTTTCAAAAAAGAAATAGTGTGCATTAGGGTCCAGTTTATAATTGGGGTAATGGGATTCAGAGCGCTGTTAATGAGGGAGTGTTATTATTCACAGAGGCTCTTGTTTGTTGGAGAGTGTTGACACTCAGAAGACAATTATCATAAGGGGGCTTTTTCAATTTAAAGAGCCACTGTTAAATGAGGAGTGCTATTATTAAATGGGGCCGTGTTAAACAGGGAGAACCATTACTAGGACCGTTCCTGTTAAGTCAGTTCAGAAAATAGCTGTTAAAGTACTGTTACTGAGCTTTGTTAAATTGGAAGCATCTTTTGAAAAGATCCGCAAAATAGGTAATGAGATTTTTGAGGCAACCCCAGTTAAATGCAGAGCATTAAGGGCCTGTCCTACCAGCATGCAACTGTATGCGATGAGCGCGACCTAACGTGGTCGCTTTAGCCGTCCGGCGTCGCGGGGCGGGTCCCACTTCGATCGCCGGAGCCGTGCGGAATTGTGCGGAGTTCGTCCCGACATCGCGCGGGGCTCCGAAAAACTGACTAAGTTCAAAAATTCCGCGCGGCAACAGCTTGTCGGCTCGCAGTCGCCTTGACGCATGACACACCGTCTCGACGTCGTGCCTCCGGTGACCCTCTCTGTAGGTGCCTCCGTGACCTTCTATGTGTGTGGCTCCGTGGCCCTCTGTGTGTGTGCCTCTGTGCCCCTCTCTGTGTGCCCCTCTCTGTCCTGGCGAACTTACCTTAAGACTTCGCTCCAAGTTCGCTCACTTTGCGCCGCGTCGCGCCACTCACCCGACCTCCGTGCGGCCCCTGCTGCCGGTTTGGTCGCGCTTGCCGCATACAGGTGCATGTTGGTGGGAACGGCCCTGTACAGGGGATCACCCGACCTCCGTGCGGCCCCCGCTTCTAGTTTGATCGCGCTCATCGCATGGAGTCGGATGCTGGTAGGACAGGCCCTTTACTATTGGAGTCCTTTAATGCCTTTTTTACACAATACTACTACCATAAAGATGTTCCAATCAACCGAGTTTTGTTAAAAAAAAAATCATTTTCTTCTTGATACTAACTTTCTTCAAACAATAAATATTCATGATCTCACTGGAGGAATTATTGGGAAAGCTCATTGCAGCTCTGACAGAGTGACAGAGAAGAATTATCTGGTCAGCAATATTTTGCATTTGTATAGAACCTTTAACACAGTAGTTGCTTCAAAGACAGGATAGCAAACAAATAAAAAAATCAGCACAAGAGAACAGGAATAAAGTGAGAAAGTACAGTCAGAAAGATAGATTTTAAGGAGCATTATAAACAGAAGTAGCATAGATTAAATTGGTTAACATATTTTAGGACATTCTACTTTGTTCTGTAGGTTGTCTGCCAACATTCTATCCAGCTAATTTTAGAAGTTACCAATGAAGCATCATATAGTCCCATTCATTGATACCTTTATGCTATAAATCGACAAAAGACATGAATGAAAGCATCAAAGATAAGGTTGCTAAAGTTGCAGATGACACAAAGGTGTGCAGGAAACAAAGTCATAAAGGGGACATGAGGAGGCTGAAGTGGAATATTAATAAGTTATATGAATGCGCAAAGATCTGGCAAATGGACTAAAATGCAATAAAATAGCAAGGTTGTTATCTAAAAGAAAAGAGGTTACAGAAGTCTAAGATTCAGAGGGATCTAGGTTCTTGCTATATGATTTGCAAAAGACTAATGCGCACAAACAGTAAGTAATTAGGAACGAAGAAGGGTCTCGACCCGAAACGTTACCTATTCCTTTTCTCCAGAGATGCTGTCTGACCCGCTGAGTTACTATGCTTTTTGTGTCTATCTTAGGAAAGCTATCAAAATGCTTTTGTTTATTGCAATGGAACTGAACACAAAAGCATGACTGTTACATTTCAGTTACATGGAGACCTCATCCGGAATAAGTTGGAAGCAGTTTGGAAAAGCTTTGCAAGACTTATGACTGGAACGGGTGGACAGTTTTATAAGGAAAGATTGAACAGAGGCTGGAATCAGCTGAAAGTCCACAAGAGCAAAGGTGACAGAGGGGCACTAGAAGAAGTGTCTGAATTTTAAAAAGATGATTTGGATAGATTCCAGACAATTAAGTGGGTGAAAGGTTAAAAATGGTATGGCAGTCCTTTTTGAATGTCTGATCAGGCCTGAAGAGCTGAGTGGCCTCTTCCTGCTCCTAATTTGTAAATTCAAGTTCAAATTTATCGTCATATGCACAAGTGCAGTGTTTAGTTTAGTTACGAGATGCAGGGTGGGAATGCCCTGCGCCCCCGAGTCCTTGCCGACCAATGATCATCCATACACTAATTCTAGCGGCGGCATCTATCATTACCGATATCCATCATCTGGGTCATACCCTCTTCCTGCTGCCACTGTCAGGCAGGAGTACAGAAGCTTGAAATCCCAAACCATCAGGTTCAGAAACAGCTACTTTCCTACAACCATCAAGTCTTGAATCGACTTGCGCAAATCTAATCTCACCACAACAAGACACTACAGACCACCTCTTGCACTACCATGGATGTTTTAATTGACTTTTGCACTTCTGTATTTTTCTATTCACTCTCTTGCAGAATTTATATGTAATTTATGTTTTGTGCATTGTATGTGCATTTAAAATGTGCCTTTGATACATCTGCAAACTCGATTTTCATTGCACCTGTACAGAGGGAAGCTTGCTGGTATATCAGTGTGATGAGGAAGCCTCGCTCAAAAGCAGTCCATGGACCTGTTGGTTACATTTATTGACATCTACATAACAGACATGAGAAGCATTTTTAGATGCATTTCAGTGATTGCGTCTACTTTTAAAGCTGTATTGTGTAGCCAGTTAACTCATTCTGAATGTCCACACGCCCTCTGCTGTTCTACTGAAATAATTACAGTTACATGACCAGCACTATCCCTCCACATCACTTACAACCTTTATATAATATTCCACCAAACTATGTCCAATGTTTCTTTATGTCTAATATTCTTTTAAACACCAGGTCATCAATTAACTTCTTGTTGCACAACATACGATCTAAAATAGTCTGTTCCTCTTCATTTACCCCATTAATTCATCCCGTTTTAGAACTGAATTTGTTAATTGAAAGTAGAAGGTCATCCATGAAGTCTCAGTGGAGGAATTTACAAATCCCACTAACCTTCATGGGCATAAGATATGTCTCCTCTTCTCCCTGCGGGATCAGTGAAAATTTCAAGTTTGTCCTTGTCTGAGACTCTCCATTAAGAATAAATATTTTCCCTATCTGTTCCTTTATATGTTTCAATCACCTCAATTGGATTAATTCTTTACCCGCGTTATACAAGCAGGATAAAAATAGTTTGTTCACGTACAAGGACGTTACTTGGTCTGGAATACAAGAGTTATAAGATCCCATTCATTAAAATTGTTGGTCAACCTCTTCATTCATCTTGCCCACCTCACTAAACGTATCTTGGAATACTAATTGTGACAACATAACCCCTATTAGACTGCACTCATTTTCTTTTAGTTGGGCCATTCCTTTGTTTCATTGACTTGACTTGATTCTGTACCATCTACTCCATTCTGACTCTGACTGGAGATGTTCTCTTATGTTTGTATGCATGGTACCTTGCTGCCTCAATCTACTTGTTTTGTTACCCTGCACCACTGCTTTGTCATTTCCCTACAATTCAGGGCACAGGTTCAAGCCCCACTCCTGAGATTTGAGCACATTACTTTGACTGCAACACTGATACTGTGCTGCAGTCAGACATGCAGCCTTTGGAATGAGATACAGTCGCTCTCCATAATGTTTGGGACAAAGACCCATCATTTATTTATTTGCCTCTTTACTCCACAATTTGAGATTTGTAATTAAAAAATTACATGTGGTTAAAGTGCACATGGTCAGATTTTATTAAAGGGTATTTTTATACATTTTGGTTTCACCATGTAGAAATTACAGCAGTGTTTATACATAGTCCCCCCATTTCAAGGCACCATAATGTTTGGGACACATGGCTTCACAGGCGTTTGTAATTGCTCAGGTGTGTTTAACTGCCTCCTTAAATAAGAGAGCTCTCAGCACCTAGTCTTTCCATCACCTTTGGAAACTTTTATTACTGTTTATCAACATGACGACCAAAGTTGTGTCAATGAAAGTCAAAGAAGCCATTGAGAGACTGAGAAACAAGAATAAAACTGTTAGAGACAGCAGCCAAACCATAGGCTTACCAAAATCAACTGTTTGGAACATCATTAAGAAGAAAGAGAGCACTGGTGAGCTTACTAATCACAAAGGGACTGGCGGGCCAAGGAAGACCTCCACAGCTGACGACAGAAGAATTCTCTCCATAATAAAGGAAAATCCCCAAACACCTGTCCGACAGATCAGAAACACTCTTCAGGAGTCAGGTGTGGATTTGGCAATGAACACTGTCCGCAGAAGACTTCATGAACAGAAATACAGAGGCTACACTGCAAGACGCAAACCACTGGTTAGCTGCATAAATAGGATGGCCAGGTTACAGTTTGCCAAGAAGTACTTAACAGTTCTGGAAAAAGGTCTTGAGGTCAGATGAGATGAAGACCAACTTATATCAGTGATGGCAAGAGCAAAGTATGAAGGAGAGAAGGAACTGCCCAAGATCCAAAGCATACTACCTCATCTGTGAAACACGGTGGTGAGGGTGTTATGGCCTGGGCATGTATGACTGCCGAAGGTGCTGCCTCACTTATCTTCACTGATGATACTACTGCCGATGGTAGTAGCATAATAAATTCTGAAGTGTATAGACACATCCTATCTGCTCAAGTTCAAATAAATGCCTCAAGTGGTTCATTCTACAGCAAGATAATGATCCCAAACATACTGCTAAAGCAACAAAGGAGTTTTTCAAAGCTAAAAAAATGAATAATTCTTGAGTGGCCAAGTCAATCACCCGATCTGAACCCAATTGAGCATGCATTTTACATGCTGAAGAAAAAACCGAATGGCACAAGCCCCCAAAACAAGCATAAGCTAAAGATGGCTGCAATACAGGCCTGGCAGAGCATCACCAGAGAAGACACCCAGCAACTGGTGATGTCCATGAATCACAGACATCAAGCAGTCATTGCATGCAAAGGATATGCAACAAAATACTAAACATGACTACTTTTATTTACATGACATTACTGTGTCCAAAACATTATGGTGCCCTGAAATGGGGGGACTATGTATAGACACAGCTGTAATTTCTACATGGTGAAACCAAAATGTATAAAAATCTGAAATATGTGTAAAATCTGACAATGTGCACTTTAACCACGTGATTTTTTCTATTAATATTACAAATCTCAAATTGTGGAGTACAGAGGTAAATAAATAAATGATGGGCCATTGTCTCAAACATTATGCAAGGCACTGTAACCAGCTCTCTCAGGATAATGTGAAATTTCCCATGCATTGCTGGGAGAGACTCTTTACTAAATATCCTTTTCAATATTTACCTCTTGATTAATATCACTGGATATAACCAGGCTCAGTATAATGTCCATCATTGAAGCAAATCTGGTCTGGCCTTCACATGATTCCAACCTCACCACTGTGGGGGACTCTTAACTTTACTTAGATAGAAACTGGTAAATAGAGGTTGATGGGCGTCTGAATCCTGGAAGAATCCGGCAAAGATGTTGTGGGGCATCAGGAACAACTAATGGGCCTGTCCCACTAAGGCGATTTTTCAGGCAACTGCCAAGTTGCCTGAAAAACTGGCGACTGTCAGAGTGGAACACACACACACAGCTTCCTTCACCAGCGCGTTATGCAGGCGGGGGACAGGGCAAGTGGGGGGAACGCTGTCTGAGTGAAATTCACACGGTGCAAAGCTAATGTGATACAGACACACACCGCGATAAACAGGAAGGTTGGCGCTGTAATTAAGACAGTGAAAGCACAGTGTGCAGGAAGGGTCACGAAAGTCATTTAAAAGAGGAGGGGGAGAGGGGGGAGAAGGAGTGTAGACAACATTTAAGAAGCCAGAGATACATGGCTGTGAAGCTCGGCGGACATTAACATTACTGGTCGGTTATCGTTGGTTCTGAAATCTACTGCCTACGTTTTTTTTCCCCCAATGAGTCAATTAAATTCACCAATCAGCACTGACTACAACCCCTACGAGAACCTTCGACCTCATGGCAACCCACCAGGACCTCCTGGCGACCCACCTACTGCACAAGAATTCTCGCTACTCTCCATGGCAGCTTCATTCTGGTCGGCGCTAATTTTTCAATATGTTCAACATTTTCCTCACAACCAGGAAGGCGACTCCCCGGCAACCACCCACGACTGCATAGTCTCCTGTAGTTGCCTAAAAAGTCGCCTAAGTAGGACAGGCTCATTAGTCTCAAGATACAAGCTGATCCCTATCCCTGGATCGATGGTAACTTTGAGAGCCAAGCTTCACCTTTATAGGAAATGTACATTTCCAATATGACTGATATTAAAAACAATTCATTAGAATGCAAAGTTTTTTTTTAATTGAAAGATTTAAAAGTATCTATAATACACAAATCACATAAGATTAGTGGAATATGGAAAAGGAGAGGGAAGGGCGAAAAGGAAGATGAATGTAGGATTGTGATAGACACACACAGAATGAGGATCATGAAACATAACATGTATGGTGAGCAAGGAGAAAGGAGCTATAGACTGTAGTTACAGCAGCAAAAATGTATAACAGCAGGGGAGGGGATACACAATAGTCAAAAGAATCCTAAAGAACTATAAGAAAGTATAGTTTAAAAATGTAACTAAAATCGAAAGAGCATCTATTTCTGATATAATGAATGATGATATTTTTTAAAACTGTACGTTTCACTCAGGATCATGAAGATAATGTTTCATCACTGTTGTGGGATAAAGGTGCTGAAGGAGGGACACATGTGAATACTAATACACAGCTCTGTGGTTAAGCACACCTGCCCTTGGGGTACCACGACTACAGATTATCCCTGCCAGCCCAGCAGCTATCACGGTGAAGCCCAGCAGAATTCAGCAAGAGAACAAACATCTCACCGTCCTGAAAAACGCGCTCCACATTCAGGCCGTACGTGGCACACGTTTCATAGTAAGTGCATCGCTTCAGATCATTAGAGAGTTTACGCGCCCTGGAATCGTCGATTACCCGTGGATTGGATGTACTGATGGCATCTGTGGAGGAAAGATATGACAGAATAGTAACCTCAACAGAACACTCACAGGGTGATTAAAGCTCTGATTGCAGCAGGAAATCACAGGGACATAGATCAGATGGACGTTTGGTAAACAGAATTTAATCCTGACAGATATGCAGATAATTATTGCAGGAAGTCAAATAGGAGTAGGATATTTATAGTAAATAGCAGGTGCCAAGACCTGTTGTAAGGCAACTTGATTTAACTAAGTGCATTCTCAGAATAGGAACTGGGCTAGTTCATGAGATGAGAGAACAGGAAGTTGAGAAGACAAATAAAAACTTTTCTTTAATGACCATCGACGTTAAAGATATAGTGTAAACAAACAAAAATAGAGAGTTACTGAATCATACAGAACAGAAACAGGCCCTTCTGCCCGCCATGTCCATATCGACCAATTTGCCCATCTTAAACAATCCCATTAACCTGCATTAGGCGCACAGCCTTCGGTACTTTAGCGATTTATGTAAATGTTAAATGTTGTGAAAGTATCTGCCTTCACACCATTTGTCAATAAATTGGGAGAAACTGCTACTACTGGCAGGCTGGTGATCTTACAGATAAGTTATCTGGTTCACACCACCTGTAACAGCTATGAAAACCATTTCACTTTCAATGAAACGGATTTGGACGTGAACGCAAATGCCGGCAGGATTCTGAGGAAAGAACAAGGAGTGAGATTATGGAACATAGAAAAACTGGCCCTATGACCCACAATATCTATTCCAATCACAACTCCAATTTAATTTAATCCCCGACATGCTCAATATTTCTCCATCTCAACTGTTCACGGGCTTGTCTAAATGCCTCTTAAATGTTGCATAAATGTTCATTTTTAATAGCTTCTTTAGGGGCGGCACAGCGGTAGAGTTTCTGCCTTACAGCGCTTGCAGCACCAGAGACCCAGGTTCGATCCCAACTATGGGTGCTGTCTGTACGGAGTTTGTACGTTGTCCCTGTGACCACGTGGGTTTTCTCTGAGATCTTCGTTTTCCTTCCACACTCCAGAGACGTACAGGTTTGTAGGTTAATTGGCTTGGTATAAGTGTAAATTGTCCATAGTGTGTGTGGGATAGGTTAATGTGTGGGGATCGCTGCGGACTTGTTTCCGTACTGTATCTCTAAACTAAACTAAATAAGTTAGCGCATCAGCAAAGGTCTGACCAGCCCCATTTAAAATATTCCAAGAAATCCTATCCTTCAGCAGCAGAGTCCTGAGAGGCTGCCTTCTTACCCAAGAACAGTGTCAGCCAGCAGAGGGCAGTGGTGCCCATAGAATGCAGGAAGCTGGAATTGTGTAACTCTGACCACAACTTTAACAAAACAGAAATAAAGATCTGCAGATGCTGGTTTACAAAAAAAGACACAAAGTGCTGGTCAGGTCAGGTGGCATCTCTCAAGAACATGGAAAGGTGACATGTTGGTCAGGGCCCTTCTTCAGATTGATTGTGGGGGGGGGGGGGGCAAGAGGGGCTGGGCATGGCTAAGTCTGGCACGTATAGGTTGATACAGGTGAGTTTTTTTTAAAGTGAGGATACAGGTGAGGATAGACAGATAGTTGGACAAAGCCCAGAGATGAAATGACAGAAGGTGTGAGACAGATGGATTGAAGAGGGGGGGTGGGGGGGGGCGTGGGAGATGACCTGTGGGGGAAGGGTTTGTTACCTAAATTAGTGAATTCAATGTGCAATAGACAATAGACAATAGGTGCAGGAGTAGGCTATTTGGCCCTTCGAGCCAGCACAGCCATTTAATGTGATCATGGCTGATCATCGCCAATCAGTACCCTGATCCTGCCTTCTCCCCATATCCCCTGACTCCACTATTTTTAAGAGCCCTATCTAGCTCCCTCTTGAAAGCATCCAGAGAACCTGCCTCCACCGCCCTCTGAGGCAGAGAATTCCACAGACTCACCACTGAGAAAAAGTGTTTCCTCGTCTCCGTTCTAAACGGCTTACTCCTTATTCTTAAACTGTGGCCCCTGGTTCTGGACTCCCCCAACATCAGGAACATGTTCCCTGCCTCTAGCGTGTCCAAACCCTTAACAATCTTATATGTTTCAATGAGATCCCCTCTTGTCCTTTTAAACTCCAGAGTGTTCAAGCCCAGCTGCTCCATTCTCTCAGCATATGACAGTTCCTGTTATATGCTGAATTTTCAGCCATCCCAGTGGAACACGAGGCCCTGTTGCTCCAGTTTGCATGTAGCCTCCCTCTGGCAATGGAGGACACTCAGGGCAGAAAGGTCAGTGCAGACTGAGCGCAAGAGTTTGGCGAAGCAGTCGCCAAGTCTATGCTTGGTCTCACCGATGTACAAGAGCCTACATCAGGATCACTGGATGTAGCAGGAGGTGGATATGAACCTTTGTCTCACCTGGAAAGACTGCTTGCGTCTCTAATGGATGTGTGGGAGGAGATATAGAATCAGGTGTTACATCTCCTGTGGTTGCAGGGGAGGAGTAGTTTGGGTGGGAAGGGATGAATGCACCAAGGAATTGCGGAGGGAATGGTCTCTACGGAACATGGAATAGGGTGGGGAGGGGAAGATGTGACAGGCGGTGGGATCACGTTGGAGGTGACGGAAATGTCGCGGGATGATATGTTGCATGGGGAGGCTGGTGGGGTGAAAGGTGAGGACAGGGCAACTCTATCCTTGTTCCATCAACCAGGGGGAGAGGAGCGAGACACAGAGGAACTGCAGACCAACGGATCCAAATATGACACCAGGGGGGAAAACCACATCTACCAAAGAACAAGGACATCTTGGATGTCCTAGAATAGAAAGCCTCATCTTGGGACCAGATGTGCAAGAGACGGAGAAATTGAGAACAGTGAATAGCGACTTTGCGGGTGGGGGGTGGGGGGGATAGAGTGCCAGAGATAGTTTAAGTGCTGATCAGATCAGGTCAATAGACAATAGGTGCAGGAGTAGGCCATTCGGCCATTCGAGTGATCATGGCTGATCATCTCCAATCAGTACCCCGTTCCTGCCTTCTTCCCATATCCCCCGATTCCGCTATCTTTAAGAGCCCTATCTTGCTCTCTCTTGAAAGTATCCGGAGAACCAGCCTCCACCGTCCTCTGAGGCAGATAATTCCACAGACACACAACTCTCTGAGAAAAAGTATTTCCTCGTCTCCGTTCTAAATGGTTTACCCCTTATTCTTAAACTGTGGCCCCTGGTTCTGGACACCCCCATCTTCGGGAACATCTTTCCTGCCTCGAGCGTGTCCAAACCCTTAATGATCTTATATATTTCAATAAGATCCCCTCTCATCCTTCTAAACTCCAGAATATACAAGCCCAGCCGCTCCATTCTCTCAGCATATGACAGTTCCGCCATCCCGGGAATTAACCTTGTACGCATTGCCTACGCTGCATTCCCTCAATGTCAAGAATGTCCTTCCTCAAATTAGGGGACCAAAACTACACACAATACTACAGGTATGGTCTCACTAGGGCCCTATACAACTGCAGAAGGACCTCTTTGCTCCTATACTCAACTCCTCTTGTTACAAAGGCCAACATACCATTCACTTTCTTCACTGTCTGCTGTACCTGCATGTTTACTTTCATTGACTGATGAACAAGGACCCCCAGATTCCGTTGTACTTTCCCTTTTCCCAACTTGACACCATTTAGATCTGCCTTCCTGTTTTTGCTACCAAAGTGGATAACCTCATATTTATCCACATTAAACTGCATCTGCCATGCATTTGCACACTCGCCCAACCTGTCCAAGTCACCCTGCATTCTCAAAGCATCATCGTCACAGTTCACACTGCCACCCAGCATTGTGTCATCTGCAAATTTGGTCAGAAATTTGGTCAAATTTGCATCTCTTGCCTTCTTCAAGTAAGTGGACCAAAATTGATTGTGTTATATTCCAACTCCCCAGCTTTAAAAGCAAATGGACAATTGTACATGCATTGAAGTTCGTTATTAAAGCATAAGGATTTGCCAGCATTTCCCAACCCTTCACATTCTAAGTAAGGTGCTTTTTGCAGACTTGAAATTATCACTAGTTAGCCCTCAGCTGGAGTAGTGTGGATAATTCTGTGTGGGCACTTCAAGAAACATGAACAAGTTGAGAGAGATTGAACCAGGACTCTCTTTCTATGACAAGTTTGCTTCAGAAGATAAAATATGATAATACACAACAATAGAATTGTATAAAAATAAATCTGAAGCTTACTTTTACACATTGTAGGTTCAAGTGGAATGCCTTTTCCGGATCCCCTAGTTGGCCATTCAGGTTATTCCACACAAACAATTCAATTTTTCAGCTCCTGCCCTTCAACTTTGCTCAGTGTCAAGGAACCCCAGCAAAACACTCTTACCCTGTGTTCCAACCAGCACCATAGGGATCTCTGCGGTGCTCCGATAATTAGCCATCCTGGTGTAGTAGTAGTAGACCGCATTGAAGCTGTTCTCATCCTCCAAACTGAAGACAAATATAACGGCATCCACCCACATTGCAAACTGCAAATAAGTCAGATCAATCAATACAAAATCAGCAGAAGCAGATCAAGCAATTGACAATTTTCTTTTCATTCATTTCACAATCACTCACATGATACCACCATGTAATATCTTCTCAACCCCACCCCTCTTCCCCAAAGCCCAAGCTCTCCACAATTCCTAGGTTTGCTCATCCCATTCTACCCAGCCAGCCCCCTCCCGAGGAACGTACCCCTGTAACCGTAGGAGATGTAACACCTGGATGGAATTTCACTTCCATCCAGGGACCCCCGCATCTCTTCCAGGTGAGACAGAGGTTCAAATGCACCTTTTAAAATCTCCTGTATTGCATTCAGTGCTCCCAATGTGGCCTCCTTTACATTGGCGAGGCCCAGCATGTACTAGGCGACCATTTCACTAAACACGTGTTGTGTCCGCCAACGTCTACTGGAGCTCTCAATTGCTCACCATTTTATTTCTCCTTCCCATTCCAACCTTTGTGTCCTTGGCCTCCTCCATTGCCAGTGTGAGGCCACACGCAAACTGAAAGAATAATACCTCATATTCTGCTTGGGTAGCCAACAACTCAATGGTATGAACACTGAATCCTCCAATTTCAAGTAATAGCCTCCCTACCTCTCTTCGCTCTGCCCTGTACACATTTCTCTGGTCACCTTAGTCATTGTGCTCTTTTCACTCATCTCCCATCTCCGAGCTCCATATTTTCCTGTTATTCCACCCTCTTTCCCCTCCCCCTGGCTTTACATTTCACATCCTTTTTTCCCTAATGTGACACCTTTTTGTCTCCTATTCACTTCAAGCTCTTGTCACTCACTCCATCCATCTGCCAATCAACCCCACCACCTGTTTCCACCTATCGCTTGCTTGGCTTTTACCCATCCCCACCTTCCCCCCACCCCATCAAAATGTCATATTTGCATTCCCTCCACAAGTAGTCATAGAGTGATACAGTGTGGAAACAGACCCTTCGGCCCAACTCGCCCACACCACCAACAATGTCCCAGCTACGTCCCACTTGCCTGCACTTGGTCCATATCCCTCCAAACCTGTCCTATTCATGTACCTGTCTAACTGTTTCTTAAACAATGAGATAGTCCCAGCCTCAACTACCTCCTCTGGCAGCTTGTTCCATACACCCACCGCCCTTTGTGTGAAAAAGTTACCCCTCGGATTCCTATTAATTTTTTCCCCTTCACCTTGAACCTTTGTCCTCTGGTCCACGATTTCCCTACTCTGGGCCAAAGACACTGTGCATCTACCCAATCTATTCCTCTCATGATTTTGTATAAATCTATAAGATCTCCCCTCATCCTCCTGCGCTCCATGGAACAGAGACCCAACCTATTCAACCTCTCCCTATAGCTCACAACCTCTAGTCCTGGCAACATCCTTGTAAATCTTTCTGAACTCTTTCAAGCGTTATCTGATCCATTGAGTTCCTCCAGCACTCCGTTCATTGTACCCACATGAAAGGTTTGAAGTATCCCTCCTCCCACCAGTATTTAATGGTCGCATATTTTAAGATGACTGTAAATGAAAATGACAACTTTTGCTCACACGCCAAACACTAAATGTCAAGGGATCACATTCCTTCTTTTGCTCTGTGAAGGAATGTTTTTTTCTCCTTAATGTGATTCAGACATCGCAAACGGGCAGTGCTTTAAGACTGACACACAAAGAAGGATAAATCTCAGGTTTCCTCGCTACTTTCGGGCTTCTAGTCCTTTTTTTTTCATCGCACACAAACCATTGTAATATATAAAACACAGAGAAAAGTTGGGCTCAGCTTAACTCCCACTACTTGACGATAGCAAACCCCGTGAACTTCAATAAACACTTTGCAATTTAACGTTTAGTTTCAAAATCATGTATGTAAAGAAATGTCATCAGTGAAATTGCCAAATAAGGGGCACTCTAACTAACAAAAAACTACTGCAGGTACTCAGTGGGATAAGGAGCATCGGTGGTGACAAACGAATGTCGACATTTTAGGTCGTGACCTTACATCAGGACTGAGAAAGGAGAGGGGAGATAACCAGTATGAAGAGATAAGGGGGGGGGGGGGGGGGGGAGAACGTGACAGGCATCAGTGAGCATACAAATTATTTGTATTAGTTCAGCCTTTGGATACTATGGGACCAACTACCTTTCATATTCTTAAAGTTAATTCACCCAGGTCTGTTGCAAAAGAGATGTTTTAATTAACACCTAACAGCTGCCCATGAATTTAAGTCAGCAGCTCCGTACCAAGCTCAGAATCCACTGAAACCACAACCAACCCGTTCTCTTGGACTTGCCTCATTCATTCACCTTCAGACGAGGAGGTGGTCCTGCAAACAGGAACTCAGCCCATACTTGCTTATCTTTCGCAGCTTCAGGACACTATGAACAGTTTCAGGAGATGATGAACATTCACTTGAAATTTCAAACTAATTCATAACCTTCAGAGGTCAATGTCACGTCGTTGCAACCAGATTTTCGGTTATCCCAGAGTATCTAGTGTTTTATGGAAAGCTCTTTTGTGTCCTTCACTGCTTTAAAGTGATAATCTTGGAACAATTGTTTATCAAAAGAAGCAATGTTTCTCCATTATGGTGCTTTGGTGCTCATTTGTACCAGCTAAGATGATACCAAATAAAAAATAGTGTGCCTAAAGATAAAGGAAATATGGGGAGAATAACATTGCGATCAGTATAAAATGGGTGTTTAATGCTTGTCATGGGCTGCTGGGCTGAGGACCCGGTTTCCATGCTGTGTGATTCTATGAACTTTCTATTCTCTACTGTCCACATGTAAAAGGTTTAAACAAAAGTTGCAGCATGAAGTTATTCAATATGCAATTGGACAGCCAGTCTATGATTTACACAAAATGCTGGAGTAACTCAGCGGGACAGGCAGCACCTCTGGAGAGAAGGAATGGGTGTCGTTTCGGGTCGAGGCCCTTCTTTAAACTGAGAAGGATCTTGATCCAAAACGTCACCCATTCCTTCTCTGCAGAAATGCTGCCTGTCCTTCTGAGTTACTCCAGCATTTTGTGTCTATCTTCAGTTCAAATCAGCATCTGCAGTTCCTTCCCACACAGTCTATTTTAGTTTAGACTAGCTACCAAAGAACAGATTGGAAACCTTGGAGGAAAAGAAGATCAATAGAAAGCAATCATAAAACAATTAATGTAAGTTAACCACAGGACTAATCAGACTGTACCAAATGAAGCATGATTCAGTCACTGCTAATATCC
Organism: Raja brachyura; assembly: GCA_963514005.1. Next base: position 42,401,439 of record OY740787.1, on the reverse strand, counting down.
GCACCAGAACATCCTGATCCTCAAACACAATTAAAGATTAGTAAGGTATTAGTCAATTCACATGGTGTAGTCACACAAACTCAAAATGGATTTAAATTTCATTACAATGTATTCTTGTATAAACCAAATTAATCTACTGTAATGGTATATTCTACATGACCCATTTTGTCACAGATAGGAATTTAATTAGTTTTAAAATAAAATGATCTTGGCATTATTTTTAATATGACTCAGTAACACCATCTCACATATTAAAAAGGCATACAGAGTTACAGATGACATTTTGCATTGATTTGAATGAGAGCTGGTTGCCTGCAGCAGTACCTACCTGTGCCTCTGGAGGGCCCCCTTCGTCTCTGATCAGCAGCAGGTAGCTCTGGCCGTCCACCACAATCTCCTTCTTAAAGCGACCGCCTAGCACAGAAACAATTCACAGTGAAGGGCAGGGCAAGACCAGCAGCCGGAACAGAAAGTTACATCAAGGGAAAGGGGGATACCAACTACAGGACATATTCATACCATGGCACTAGAAGATGGATTACTGATAACACAGGACAGACAGTTGATAATGACCAGAAAGGATAGACATGTTACAGTGAAAACGTTATTACAAAAAATATTTTACAGCTAATTTATAAAAAACAATTGGACATGTTTGATGTAAGGGCCTATTTATTCAATATAATGTTTGCGGACTTCCCACTGTGTGGATTTGAGGACAGGTCAATAGTTTGTTAAAAAACAAACTGCTGGAGGAACTCAGTGGGTCAGGCAGCATCTGTGGAGGGAAATGGACAGACGATGTTTTGGGTTGGGACCCTTCTTCAGACTGGTGGCTTCCTCCGGCAGTTTGTTTTGTACTAAAGATTCCAACATTTGCAGTCTCTTGTACTTTTTTTTGTTTGTACTTTACTTTTTGGATAGAATGGTAAAAAAAAGTAACAGTTCAATATTTTTACAAACCTAGCCAAAAATAGGAAGTTAATTTACTTCCCCTGTTCCATGCACCGTGCACTGTAATCTTATAATACCTAGCATGAGTAAAACTACTCAATCTTTTAAAAGCAAGTAAGGGTTACTTCCAATCAAGTATACGCTTGGAGTTTGCACTGGTTATATTCAAAGTACCAATCACCCCGAGACTATTTAACACATCTCCCATCCTTTTCCTCGGGTGTTGATTGCGTGCTATTTGCATGTTCTCCATGCGTCTACATAGGTTTCCCCCTCACATCTCGAACATTTCCACCCACCCACCAAAAGCACTGACAAGCTCATGGCTATGCTATACCACTGCCCTCCAGCTGGGCTGAGAACCAGGACAGTCATGGCACCACAGGAATATCAGATGGCTCCATCTGTGGCCCCTGTATAAAGTACTCAATGGGAAGGGGGGGGGGGGGGGTCTTAACCTTATCTGAAGCTATTCCCTGTTCAATTATTAAAACATTCAACTTCTCCAAACTTGTCCATTAACAATAGAAAGTCTCTCATGGCGAGAACACATGGCTTCAATTATTTAATTGAATTGTGTAATTTACAATTTGTGACTGGTGTTAGACCCATCCTATTTTATTCTTCCCACATTCCCACCACGCCCCATATTCCAGCACGACATACACACTGGGGCCATTTACAGTGGCCAATTAAATGACTAAATCGCACACCTTTGGTTTGTGGGGGGAAGCTGGAGCATCTGTGGAATATCTATGTGGTCACAAGGAAAATGTGCATACTCCAACACAGAGAACACCTGAAGTCAGGATTGCACCCAGACCTTTGGCGCTGTGAGGCATTAACTCTATAAGATGCGCCATTCATCTGCCCTCTAGTGGCTGGCCGCCACCTTCTCAAGAACAACCAAAAACTTTCTAGAAATAATGGAATGTCTGTTTCGTGCACCCAGTGAACAAAGTAAAACCAACAATTTGAACGTGAAAGTTCGACTGGGTAAAGCACATGTATGAGCCTCAACAATAAGCTACCTTTCCAGTTTGAATAGAGAACTATTTCCAAATTCACCATATTTGTGCAATCACAGTTTCTCACATAGATGTGGATCTCCTCTCCACCAGCTATAAACATTGCCTCCAAAGCGTCTATGCTGTTTCTCCAATGCCAGGGTATCTTGACCACATGGATTTCCATACACACACATCTGGTTAGTAAACCAGTCAAGCTACAATGTGGACCTGCCAGGCAGAAATAAACAATGTTTGGATGAAAAGCAATACAGCTCGTTATTGCCTTGCATCTTCTTTTGCAGAAATGTGGCACTGGAGGTTCTAAAATAAGTTCCTAGCACTAAAAGCCACCCTTTATTAAGCCTGCTTAATGCAGCAAAATATCATAAGGTGCTTGCAGGAACATCAAACAAAACTCTTCCACATGAGGAGGTTACACGGCAGATAGTTGATTAATAGACAATAGACAATAGGTGCAGGAGTAGGCCAATTCAATGTGATCATGGCTGATCATCCCCAATCAGTACCCCGATCCTGCCTTTTCCCTATATACCCTGACTCCGCTATTTTTAAGAGCCCTACCTAGCTCTCTATTGAAAGCGTCCAGAGAACCTGCCTCCCTCTGAGGCAGAGAATTCCACAGACTCACCACTCTCTATGAGAAAAAGTGTTTCCTCGTCTCCGTTCTAAATGGCTTACTCCTTATTCTTAAACTGTGGCCCTGGTTCTGGACTCCCCCAACATCGGGAACGTTTCCTGCTTCTAGTGTGTCCAAGCCCTTAATGACGTTAAGAGGATTGTGTAAGAGGAAGGAACAAAGGTTACAGAGGGATGTTCAGAAGATTCTTGGAGTTTAAGATATAAACCAAATAATCATGAGCCAAGCAGATATCTCAGCAGGGTATAGGGCCACACGAGCTTATGTAAAGGGGCAAGACAATAAGGAATGTGGAAATCCAGAGTGCAATTCTAAAATCAAGGTTCTACCTAACAAGGAGTTACCCAGCGGGACAGTTCAGGTTAGGATACAGGTAGTAGAATTTTGTATGACCCCAAACCTAAAGAGAACAGAACGAGTAACAACAGTTTGAATCCACTGAAACGATGGAGTTCAGAGGTTAAAGTAAAACCGTGGACAAGAATTTCAATAACAGATAAGTTGAGGCACCAAAGATGTTACATAGAAGGGTGTAAATTAGGTCAGTTGTTTATTAGTGTCAAATTTGGCAATAATAGGTACTGAGCAACCTGAGTTGTAAGGGAAAGGATGGAGGTTATGGCTGGAGCACAGCAATTGAAATGGAGAACAAAGACTGAAAAATAGTGCAGGTCAAATCATAAATAAAATTTAAAAAGGCTGAAAATACTCAGGTCAGGCAGTACCTGTGGAAAGGAAACAATGAACATTTCAGGTCAATGACTTCATACATTAGCTGAAGAGTCCCTGTCTGAAATGATAAGTCTTTTAATTTTTTTTCCACAAGTGTAGCCTGACATGTTGAGTTTCTCCAACATTTTTAAGTTTTATTTCAGATTTCGTGTCAGCTGCTTTATTTAAATTTAGGTCAAATAGTAGCTGTGTCTTGCATTCACAACACTGCTAAGTCATTGTGAAGACCCCATCGAATTGACCTTTAAGCCAAGAGAGGAAGCAGCCCTGGAAGCAAATTCAAGATTTCAGAGATTCAAAGGTTAATTCCAGGCCCAGCAAGATGCAAGTGCTGCAGATGGTTTAATGATCTTTAATTTATTTCTGCTTGTTAAGAAACAAAAATAAGAAGATGCCGTATTGCAGTGGGAAAGGGCGACACATTGTAACAGAAGCCAATGGTGCGGAACCACACCTTTGGCAATTTGTTGAAATTAAGCTTTGCGATGGAGAACTGGGGAACTGCAGAATAGCAGAAACGACTGTCTTGCGCACGTGCCAGAAACAGGGCCAATGCCCCCCGAGGAGAGGTGATGCCGATTACGCTCAGCACCATATGTTAACACCCTCTGTACAGGAACTGTGAGTCACTTGATCAATCTGCCAGAGAGAAATTATTGCTGACTGCATATCACAATGCTGGCATGAATGCCGAGTGGGAATGGAGAAAGTGGGCTGTCAATACCATCTCCACCTTCAATGCAGGATTTAAAAAAGCAAGAAACTTGTTTTTTCTTGCATACAGTTGGGACAAAGAAAGTTATTTCTAATTAAAAGTATGATTCTGTTCATTGCTAGTAACCTTTGCATTGACTAATTGTTCACTGTCTCAGTGAATTGGCTTCTATTTACCCCGGTGGAAAGCAAGAATGAGGACATCTGGCAAATTCGTGATCCTTCTTAGCTGTACTGCACTCCATTGCTGCATAATCCGCCGTGACTCAATTCGTAGCCTCATATTAAATAATTGGGATACTGGTGCTATCAGAAATGTGTGGCAAGAGTAATTCACATCAGGGTGGGAGAACAGTGGGGCAGAAATGTTTATCGCACAAACTCTGCACCAAGAACTTTAGTTCTAAGTAAGCATGACAGTACTCACCTTAACATCAGTACATGTAGCATCATGTGAAGCAGCAAGCAAGCTGGAGTACGTAATTTTACAGCAGCAACAGTTAAGTGGAGAATTGATAGAGGTGTTTAAAATCAAGAATAGCTTTGAAAGATGAAATAGTCAGAATCTACTTCCACAAGAAGTTGAGTTAGCAACCAGCGGATAGAAGTTTAAGATAAATGTTAGAATTAGCAGAAGCAGATTTTATTTGGGGTTTGCTACACTAATGCAATTGCCTACATCGGTGCAATATTATTGTGCACTACTGTTACACGTGATCCAAGCTTATTGCATGATATTGCTATCAATGGCAAAAAAAAATTCCAGAACAGGAGGTGAGGACACATCCGCACCTCACATCATTGGCACTATTGTGACTTGCAAATGACCAGCTCATGAAAGAGTACACAGATATTTAGGTCGGAGAAATATTATTCCAGTCATGGAGGGAAACAGCAGGTAAACAGGTACTTCAGCCCAGCGAGTCCACGCTGATCACCAATCACACATTTACACTAATCCAATTTTATTCTTTCCAAATTTTCACAATTCCACCCAGATTCATCACTCACCTACATACTAGTGGCAATTTACAGTGGAGAATTTTCCTACCAACCTGCACGTCTTTGGGATGTGGGTAGAAACTGGAGTACTCTGAGGGACCCCTCACCATCACATGGAGAACATGCAAATCCACACAGACAATACCCAAGGTCAGAATTGAACCTGAGTTTCTGGCGCTGCGAGGCAACAGTTCCACTGGTTGCGCCACTGGCCTTTCTGGTGCTGGCAGCTTTCTATGAAGGCTTTCCCTATGACTCTGAGTATGGTGACCACCAATGGCTCTTGGTCCCACAAGGTGTCAAATGCAAACATTTTATCCTTCATTTCAAATCACTGCCTGCGTATTCCCCAGCTTTCATCATGACCACCTCCTGTCTTCCTGCAGATCTTCAAGTTCCTTCTTCCCAGTCATATACGGTCCTTTCATTTTTCTCAATGCTACACTCCGGAAGTTCCTCCTTTTACCTCTGCACTCCTATTTTCTTTGTTGCTCCATAAAACCTATCACATCAACCTGTTCTAAACAACCACTTCAGTGGCCAGTGGCAAATATGGTCTGAAAATTCTCCAGTAAAGCACCTTGGAAAACCTTTCTAAAACAAGGCACTGTGAATGTAGGGTACCCCACGTCGTCTGCGCCGACCATGATACTAATTGTAATTAATCCCAAATGCCTCCTAAGCCTTTGCAAAAACCTTTTGGTTCCAAGTGAATTAAGCCTCAGCTGACAATTTTCACAAACAATTTCCTTCCCTGAGATATAAGCACAAAATGTAAGCCCCAACTCAAAGGATATTGTACAGGAGGGATATGTAGTGAGAGGTGCCATGAGTCCCCTCCGCTCTCTTCACTGGACATTAAAAAAACTCTCATCCCTGGTTTCAGGAAGAGTTGAGTTCTTGTTGGTATCCTGGACAATGTTGGTTTATTCTTAACCAACATACTTAAAACAGTTTGGGGTTATTTTGTTGTTTGTATTAATAGCTTGCCTATTTTTTGCATTTACATACTATTACATATCACGGGTTACAAATTGCCTCGTAATATTATGAAAAGCGGCCAATGGCAGCCTTTATCTATCCTGATTTTCGTCATTCATTCTTGCAGGGTTTCTAGACACCATCAGTTGCACATGACCTCATCGGTTTCTATGTCTGAGTACCGATAGTGAATGTCAGCCTATTATTCAACAACACATCAACTAACCCTTTTCCCATGCATGTGCAAACAGCAGTGATCAATACTTTCTTGAAAAGATCAATAGAAATCAGAGCAAGAACCCGGCATTAATTTCCCAATATATTGAGATTGACGACAATGACAGTTCAAGTAGAACTTGAGCTGATGTCGAATAGATTAATAGCATTTCGTTGTCTCTGTAATGCATTTCGTTGTCTCTGTACTGTACACTGACAATGACAATTAAAATTGAATCTGAATCTGAATTAAGCAATGAACCTCAGAACGGAGAAACATCAGAACCAGAGGACAAACAGAAATAACAGATGGCTTAGTCGCGTACATTAAAAAAAACGGAAACAGAAATCAAACCCAGGCAGTACTGCGGCAATGAGCGGTGCAGGAGAATCCTTTCACAAACATTGTATTAGCTGTGCATCTTGTGCCAAAATCAGACACGATCATGGGAATTATTTTTAAGTGAGCATCTATTGTGGGAAATTGGAGGGGAGGAAAAGCTTGTCACTTGATGTTACAGAAGACATCAGCTTGCAAAATAATTTCAGCCCAGTGTTTAAGTGGGTCATGCAGTGGAGGTTGCAAAGCTGAAGAAGAGTGAAAAGATCAGATGTTATTTAACAGCTGTGCAATTCAAATCAAGATTTTCAGTTAAATTCTACATATCACTTTCTACCTTGAAACATCTATGTCCCTCTATTTAAAGCGTGTAAAACTAATAGTAAAATCGATTTTAAAAGGATTATTTTCAATTTGTTTCAGTGTCTTTATTCTCTGCTAAATCAGGAGAATAAATCTCATGAGCTGGTTACCATGGAAACATTTAACAATTCTGCTTTTGAGTGTGTTATATAAAGCTCAGCACCAACAATCCCATTAAATGACGATGGATTTTGTTATGGAACAATTAATAATCATCTTCTTTGAACAGTTGCAAGTCACGTAGGGAGGTGACCATCGGGTTCTTGGTCACCTCCCTGACCAAGGCCCTTCTCCCCCGATTGCTCAGTTTGGCCGGGCTGCCAACTCTATGAAGAGTCCTGGTGGTTCCAAAGTTCTTCCATTTAAGAATGACAGGGGCTACTGTGGTCTTCGGGACCTGCAATGCTGCAGAAATTGTTTTATACCCTTCCCCAGATCTGTGTCTCAACACAATCCTGTCTCGGATGTCTACGGACAATTCCTTCATCTCCATGGCTTAGTTTTTGCTCTGACATGCACTGTCAACTGTGGGACCCTATAGAGACAGGTGTGTGCCTTTTCAAATCACGTCCATTCAATTTAATTTACCACTGGTGGACTCCAATTAAGTTGTAGAAACATCTTAAGGATAATCAATGAAAACAGGATGAACCTAGGCTCAATTGTGAGTGACATATCAAAGGGTCTTAATGTGTAAATGTGATATTTCAGTTATTTATTTTTAACTTAATTTAATTTCTAAAGACCTGTTTTCACTTCTTCATTCTGGGGTATTGTGTGTAGATTGATGATAAAAAAAAAAGAATTAAATCATAGACAATAAACAATAGCAGGAGTAGGCCATTCGGCCCTTCGAGCCAGCACCGCCATTCAATGTGATCATGGCTGATCATCCACAATCAGTACCCCCGTTCCTGCCTTCTCCTCATATCCCCTGACACCGCTATTTTTAAGAGGCCTATCGAGCTCTCTCTTGAAAGCTTTTCTTTTTTTTCCTTTCACAGTCGGCCCCGTCCGAGCCGCTCGCTTGCCGAGTTCAAGTCCGCCCTCCCCTCTCCTTTAATCAATTTAAAAATTAAGCTGTAACGTAACAAAATGTGGAAAAAAGTGAAGGGGTCTGAATACTTTCTGAATGCACTGTATGGGCTACTATATAAAACAGACATTTCTGACTTACGAGGAATTCAGCTTATGGTTAGTTCTCAAGAACTGAACCCTGCTGTAATGCAGGAACTGCCTGTATTCTCAGATGGACGTACAGAACTAAACAGAAATGGAGATTGCAGGGATGAGAGTACGAAACCCTTCATGTGAACAAAATATAAATTGACACCAGTGGTGCAACTAGCAGAGCTGCTGTTTTACCGTTCCAGCAACCCGAGTTCAGTCCTGACCTCCAGTATTGTCCGCGTGGCGTTTGTACATTATCCCTGTGACCATGTTGGTTTCCTTCAGGTCCTCCAGTTTCCCCCCACATCCCAAGGGCACAGATGTTAGGAGGTTAATTGGCCATTGCAAATTGTCCCTCCTATGGATGGACGATAGGATATGGTATAGAGTTGGTGGAAAATTGAGATTAATGTAGAGTTAACATGGGTGAATGTTTGAATTCAGTTGTCCAAAGGGCCAGTTACCATGTTGTATTAGTCAAGGAAAGGTTCACAAGAAGAGCAATGACCAACATCCTTGGGGAGAAGGTGACAGCTGGTCTCACTGCACATTTGGAAGGTGATATCCAATATCCATTCCAATGGAAAGGAATAGGATGATGTGGAGACCAGAATCACTAAGTCTATGTTATTTACTTTAATGCTCAGGATAGGCCTCTTCAAAGCGCTGCAGTCAATGTGAGGTTACCTCATCCATATTTAGCACGAGTGAGTAATAACTTGAGGAAAGCAGTGGATAAAAGGCAGAGATGAAAAGGTGTTTTATATGAAATATTGTGGTGAATGGAGGGCTGAATATTTGTTCCTTACTTGAATCGAACTTCACCGTTCCTTTCTTATAAATCGCCCATTTCAATCCTCAAGAATCAAAAGCTAGATAGTTGAGATTCTGAAAGATTAGTTGTACATGAACGACTTTTCATCAGCATTCATTGGAGAAAGATGAGATAGAAAGGGAGTCTATCACATGATGTGAAGAGGAAGGATGCAGGTGATGACAACAAATTATGCTCATGAGAAAAATCAGTGACAGGATTAAACCAAACAGTTAAATGCTCATTTAAGGTGAAATTCAGTCTTGTAAACGACTAATAAATGTTAAGTGTCGGATGGAACTGCAGATGTTGGTTTAAACCGAAGATAGACACATAAGCTGGAGTAACTCAGCGGAACAGGGAGCATCTCTGGAGAGAAGGAACGGATGACGTTTCAGGTTGAGACCCTTCTTCAGACTCTTTCGGATCGAGACCTTTCATCAGACCTCTCCAGAGATGCTGCCTGTTCCGCTGAGTTACTCCAATAAATGTTAAGGATCCATCATCAGTTACGGACAAATAATCAATCCTCCCACTTACAGTTAAAAGAAAAGAAAGCAAAATGAATCACAATGTACTTGTGATGACAGTTACAACAAAATACATGGCGTTCACTTAATGTCTCATTCAAAATCTTAGCTTTAGCTGCAATAAAATCAGAATTAAAGATGAAATGATGATGTTTAATGGGTTAACAATATATAAATTACCTATTTTTACCCCTCAGGATGGATTGCTCCAACCTGCATTCTGCATGAAGCATTCTGAGAAATATTAATGCTCATTAATTAATTGCAGAATGACTTTAGGTAGCACTTCTGGTCCAATTCATTTGGGTTGATACAGTACATTTAATTGTCACAAAAGTGTTCAGGGAGCAACCTCAGTGCCATCTCCGCTAATCACAAATGACAGCACTGCTGGCCGGGGATAATTAATATTTCATAATGACTTTAATCGACCAGACCAAAATGAAATGATAGTTTACAGTTACCTAATACCCTCTTTATAGTTCAGTTACAGGTAATAAATTAACAGTGCTAATGTCCGACAATGTTCATTTCTCAAAATAAATCGCTCCTTGGGAGAGGTGATTCACTGCTTCTAAAGAGAGTAGAACTGGATATTTTGTCAATTGTGCTAGCGAGTTGGATCTTCCTAATGAACACGTTTTGATAAATTAATTTGGTAAAGAGGCAACAAGGAACCACATGAAATTAGAAAAAAAAATCCATCAACAGTCCAGATCTTCAGATGATCTGCTGAGGGGTTCTTTGACTGATTTAATCTTGTGGGTAGGGTACTCGGACAGAAATTAGCCAAATACTAGGTCCACTAGGGGCGCTGCACTGACAACAGGGTAAGGGGGAAACTAACTCCCAGTCGCTTCCTGGCGGGGATGTGACTATTTCTCTGAGTCGCGTCCTCGCCCCCCCACCTCACGGCCTATCTCCTGGATCGGAGCGGCCTTTCCTGCCGGGGACCGGGAACCGGACCAGAGCTAGAACAGCGGCAGCGCTGGAGTCACAACGGAGCGGGCGATGCCTACCTGGGTCGCCATTTGGAGCTCCGGAGCTAGTTTGGAGAGCTACCAACGCGGGCGGTGCTGAACAACTCTGTGGAGTCCTGGGACCCTTTGCCGTGGGCCGCCAGCGTTGTATTTCCACCCAGCGCTGTCTGCGGACTTTGGAAGCCGCAGATTCCGGTAGGAGGGGGCCGACTCGGGGTCCAGGCCGCTGAAGATGTCCATCAGCCCCGACGTCGGACTTACATCACCCCAGTGAGGGGGCCTGAACATCGGGTCGCCCATAGCGGCGACTGCGGAGGGCTTGGGGAGGCCCCGACCACAGGTGAACAGTGGGGAACATCAGGGGAAGAGACTGACTTTGGTGCCTTCCCTCACAGTGGGAAACTTTGATCCTGCTGTGTGGGGATGTTTTATGTTGAATTCTATCTACTCTGTGTTGTGTTCTTTATTAAATGTATCTTGTATCTTGGAATATCAGTATCGAATGATTACATTGTTACTGTATGAATGGACATAGGTTTAAAAGGATGTATGTTGGGAGGGGGATGTAGATTGGGGAAGAAGTGGATTGGGGAAGGGATGGAGGAGCAGGCGAGGGGGTAGGACCAAGGGGGTGGAGGGAGGTTAGGGGAGGGAGAGGTTGTGGAGGGATTATTGAAGGAGGGGTGGCTGAATTCATTCAGTAACTTAGTTTTGTGATCACTCTAAAGCATGATCATTAGAAATAAATTAATTTAGTTTCATTGTACAGATAAAAATGACTCGCATTTTACTTCTCTTTCAGAACACAGAGCATGTCCAATACAGCCAAAAAAAACCTCTGCAATGTAGCCATTGCAGCGTAATAAATGTGGTTGTGTGTGTGTGTGTGTGTGTGTGTGTGTGTGTGTGTGTGTGTGTGTGTGTGTGTGTGTGTGTGTGTGTGTGTGTGTGTGTGTGTGTGTGTGTGTGTGTGTGTTTTCCTTTAAAAACGTTTTAGGCACTTAATCATTGAGTAGTCAGTGTACAAGTGTAATTTTTCATCCACAGGATCACACTTCTCAAAGTACAGTACTCCCTCAACTTTGATTTTTGTGCTCAGGGTTCTTGCACAGGATTCTTGCACTGAAATTTGGGCAAAATATGGCTGAATACTTCTCCTTGCTGTTTATTTAAGTTCAAGTTCACTTTTATTGTCACATGCACCAATTATGGTACAGTGGGATTTGACTTACCATGCAACCATGCAATCAAAAAGAGCACAATACACAATAGAATTTAACATGAACATCCACCACAGTGGAATCATCATTCTTCACTGTGGTGGAAGGCAATAACGTTCAGTCAGTTCTCCTCCTTTGTTCATCTGTGGTCAAGGCCATGAACCCTCTGTAGTCGGCGCTATGGACTGCCGGATATACAGGCCCTCTCGTCGGGGTGATCAAAACTCTGACGTCGGAACGGTCAAACACACTCCGCGGCTTTGAGTGCCACTTTCCAACCGGAGACCGTGGCTTCAGCATGTTATAGGCCGCAGGCCGGCGGTCGGAGCTCTTCTCTGGCGATCCCCGGCAAGGGATCCCAGACTCCGGATGGTAAGTCCACGCCATGCCCGCAGAAGCTCCACAGACCACAGTCCCATGATGTCCAAGTCTCCAGGCCAGTGATCGGAGAACTCCTTTCTGGCGACTCCCGGCAAGCTCTGGCGCGACTCCGGGAAAGACCGCTTTCAGGTCGCGAGAGGGGAGGCGTAGAAGCGAGATGGAAAAAGTTGCCTCTCCATGAGGAAGTGACCAAAAAACGGTTTTGCCCCTTTTCCCCCTCACCACCCCCCATATAAGACACACCGATAGATATCAAAACAAACACTTGGACACACAAAAAAAACCCCAAAATAAGTCGAAATAATGAACACGCTGCTGGCAGGGCAGCTGACTCGCAGCGCCCTCAACCGACCAACATTGTGCATGTCTCTGCTACTTTCAGGATCTTTTCCGAACTACTTAAGACTCTTTGACATGCATCAATATACAGACCTAATTTGAACCTCTGTCTATACAGCTGCTTATCAGCATAAAGACTTTGTGAGAGTCTTTGTGACTTCCACTCACATTTCTTTTTCAAGTGTCTTATTTCTGCCAGAACCTGCCCTCCAGGTTGAGAGAAAATGTTGACAATTATAAGAAAGTGAAAAAAAATTACAACCATCTCCTGCCATACGAAAAATTGGAGAGTGGGACAAGATTGGGGGATGTGTCGGGAAACGCATGGGATGGAAACCGTGGACCTTGAATTGATGCTTCCCTGGAGTAAGACTCCTTCAATCAAAAGAAAAAATCTAATTAGATCAAACAGCTAATTAGTGAATTGTTTTTCTGCAAGTACACCCCAGGTGGTACGATGTTACTAAGGCAACTTTTTTGCGAGTCCACGAGGAAAAAATACACGCAATTAGTCAAAGAGCAGTGGATTTGTGGAGCTCAAATAGCCACACTGAAAACACAAATGCAGACAGTATTTGCCTTTGAAATCAGCAATCTGACAAAAAGCAAACATGAATTATATTATGTGAGATGCCTGATGGATAAAACAGACTGCAATGTTGAACACTACATGGATGGGCACACTGAACAATCAGAACTCTACTGTACAGTGCTGGGACATCTTCCTTCCTGAAGAAAGTATTGTTGCAGCCACGATTAAACAGAGCACAATTACCTGCATCCATGTCTGTAAAGAACGGAACAGCCATTCATGAGTAACAGCACAACAGAAGGCACAAATTTCCATAAGCATTTCCTGCTCTTAAATTGCCTAGTGTATGCCAGTGAGCCAGATGTAACACAAATGTTAAGGCAGTGATTTTTATTTTCTATCTCTGGAACATATGTGCATAACTTAGTTTGTTCAAGCATTGCATCTCTAAATATATCAATAAAAAAACATAGTTGCTTCCCATTCAGTCATTCAGTTGGAAAACTGCAGTTTTGTTTTAAATCAAACATTCATTTTAAAACCAGGCACAAGTGAACAGAGCATGATGCTGAGTTAATCATGGTTTCAAAAAAGAGGTTGGATTTAAGTTAGAGTTAAAAATCTAAATGCACAGGATATATTGGCAGGTAGGGATTTCACTAATACAAAACAAAAAAACATAAACAGCAAACCCTTTAAAATTCCAGCTGCTGTACATATTTGTCCAATGTTAATAATAAAATGGCCTTTACCCATTTCTTAGAACTGGCTAAAAGAATGACTGCCATACCATAAGTCCAGAGTTCCCAACAATGATTTCACCCCAATGCCAAGTTAGCTGAGAGGAACTGTCCAGGGTGTCTTGCCATGATCACTTATCCTCTTGAGATTTTAATTGGGGGGGGGGGGGGGGGGGGGGAGAGGGGAGAGACGAGAGGTGTAGAGAGGAGAGACCAGTGTCCTTAAATTGACCCATCAAACTCCAGAATACAGTGCAGAGCCTTCATTCCCATGACTGGAGCAGAAGTGTGGTGGCCATCAGGAGAAAGAGTAGGAAAGAAAACTGATGTTAAAAAAAGGTGAATCCTTTATTAACATCCACCCCTAAAAAAGCAGACCAAGGACAAGTTTTTTTTGTGCAGACCATGCTTTAAACTGTCATACTCTGGGACTGAAATGCAGCTCAGTGGCCTAAATTAATTTTAACTCCGCATTGGACAATTCATTAACTTGTCCATTGTCAGTGTAATTAAACATAAATAAAATGAGTGTACAAATTTTAAAAATTGGGAAAAGCTCCAAAGATTACTGCAAACAGAATGGCTGCTGGGGAAGCACACTGACCATTGATTATCAGGTTGAGTGTTCAAACACCAACAGTCTGCAATTCAACGGAACAAGTGGCACATCATTTCACAACGCTGAACTTTAGCAAGACGAAATTCAGGAATAATGTTACAGAAATGTAGCTCATTTTGGCAGCACACACTAACCAACAGAGAGCAATAATCATACATTTCAAACAAAGTTTCAAAGCAAATAGACAACTAGAATAACATACATGTTCAAAGAGCAATGTGATTAAGGGCTGGAAGGAAATAAATAAATAGAATAGAACTTTATATTAAAAACAGATAAATGATATTTTCATACAAGACATATTAATTGAAAAAATCTGATTCATTACTCTGAGGATGAAATCAGAATATAAATCTCACCATAATTAAGTTTTCAACCAGAAAGGGGAGCCAATATAATGCAAATACAAAAGAAAAATGTGTCACTAAACCTTTCATTCATATTTTACTTCTTTTAAAATCTTATTCATGCATGACAGAAGTTGCATTCATTTTACTGAACGGTATGTGTGGGATTTGATGAAGCGGTGCTGAGAACATAAAGAACAATCTACAGAAGGCTGCAGGAAAGTCGCAAATAGAAAACTTCAAATTAAATACCTCTATAATAGGTTGTTTCCGAATGGCAGCCTGAATGACATTGGTCAAGGTGAGGCATATGTCCATTATATTTCCCATTAATTAGCAAGTTAGTTTATTTTAAATGATAACATTTCTTGGTTCTTGGTTACTTGATCCTCCAAAATATTCCAACTGGAATTTAAACTGGAGGTGGTGAAGGGAGGGGTTTAGCCAGAGAGGGTTATTGGGAAGAAAGTGCCCCTTTAAATTTAGTTGCATGTGGCTGGGCAACCGTGGTTTGGTGGAGATTATTCCATGCTTTAATAGTGCGTGGGAAGAATGAATTGCTGTACACATCTGTCTTTGTGGCTGGGACCACAAATTGGATCGAATCTGCTCCTATTTGGTTTGGGGTTGGTGTAGGTCTTGTGATCTATGTCTAGCTGACCATTTAATATTTTGTATTGTAAAAACAGGTCAAACGGTGAGCTTCACATCTGTCTTAGAGAGTGTTCCACCCCAGAGAATTCTTGAGAAAGTTTGGTGACACTCGCTTCTCTCTCGTAGGTGTTATTAACAAATCAAGCGGCCTGTCTTTGGACACGTTCGATGGATGAAATGTTTTTATCTGTGTATGGGTCCCAAGCTGCAACTGCGTAGTCCAGATGAGGTCTAACGAGGGTGAAATACAGCTTCTCCTTGACAGAAGCTGAACGATGATGGAAGTTGCACCTCAGGAAGTTTAGGACACCTGTTGCTTTCACTGTTGCATGATGAGCACTGTTTCCTTGAATATGCATCAATTAGTAGTATTTCTCCAGATCCTGTCAGCAACTCAGTAACCAATGTTAGATGGCATGAATATCGTGAATCTCAAATTCATTCCAATTGGGAATTTCTTATATACCAGGCAAACAAGAAAGAGCGAGCGTCTTTTTCTGGTTGGAAAAGTGTAACGAGCAGTGTTCTTCGGGGATTGGTGCTGAAGCCTCACCTTTCAATTTCTCTCAAATGACATGAAGAAAAGCACAAAAGGTAATTTTGCTGAAATTGCTGATGACAAAGATGAATAAGGAAAGCAAGTTGTGGAGAGGATATAAAAAGGCCAAAGTTGGATAGGGATAAGTTAAGCAAGTGGACAAAGATCTGGCAAATGGACCATAATGCGAGGAAATATAAAACTGTCCAATTTTGCAGGAGTAAATAGAAAGGACGTTATGCAAATAGCGAGAGATTGCAGAACTTGGAGATGCAGATCTGGTTGCTATGGTATATGATTGGCAAAAGTGCAATGCGCACAAACAGTAAGTAATTAGAAAAGCTCACAAAATGTTATTGCTTAGGGAAACAAACACAAAGGGATGAAGACTACGCTTCAGTTATATGGGATATTAATGAGACCACATCTGGAGTGGTTTAATTTAAGAATGGATGGTAATGTGTTGGAAGCAGATCAGAGAAGTTTACTGGAACTTTAACCGGAATGGGTGTATTGTTCTAATGAGGAACGCTTGGACAGCCAAAGCTCGTATCCGATGGAGTTTAAAAGAGTGAGGAGGGATTTGACTGAATCATACTGAATATCTTGAGGGGTGTTGACAGAATCAATATGAAGGAAACGTTTCATCTTGTGGGGCAATCTAGAGTTAGTTAAGGATTTAAAGAGGTGACCCATTATAGATAGGGATTGTCTCTCATATGTCATTAAGTCTGCTCAGTCTCCCGCTGTACTCTCTCGCTATCCATGACTGTGTAGACAATCACAGCTCCAATGCCATCTTTAAATTCTCAGACGTCACAACCGTTGTTGGACAATCAATGGGTAATGATGTCAGAGTACAGGAGAGTGATTGAATGGTGCCAGAATAACAACCTTGCTCTCAACGTTAGAAAGACAAAAGAGCTTATTGTTGACCTGGAAGGATCCATGAACCTGCCTTTATTGATGGGACAGCAGTGGAATGAGTCAACAGCTTCAAGTTCTTGGGTGTGCATTTATCGGAAGATCTGTCCTGGGCCCAGCACACTGTCATAATCACAAAGAAATTCTCATCAAAGCTTCTACTTCCAGAGAAGATTCAGTATGTCGCTCGATACGTTATCGAGCTTGTACCAGTGTGCGGCAAAGAACAGACTCACTGATCTGATAATTCAAAGGCTCAGGAAGGAAGGAGGGTGCAAAAAGTGGTAGACATTGCCGGGTTCATCAGGGGTTCTGACCTCCCCACTCAAAGGGATCTGTAGGAGCACTGCTGGAAACAGGAAGTTAACATTATCAAAGACCCTGGTTGTGCTCTCAACTGACTACTACCATCAGGAAGAAGAAGGTACAGGAGGTAAAAACAGTGACCTTCAGGCACAACACTGAACACACCACAACCATTTTAGAGGTTTTGCACCAATATGATCTGGTAACCTGGTATTACTAATTATTAATTTATTTTATTTTTCACACAGAGAGTTGCGAGTCTGTGGAATTCTCTGCCTCAGAGGGTGGTGGAGGCGAGTTCTCTGGATACTTTAAAGAGAGAGTTGGATAGGGCTCTTAAAGATTGCGGAGTCAGGGGATATGGGGAGAAGGCAGGAACGGGGTACAGATTGGGGATGATCAGCCATGATCACATTGATTGGCGGTGCTGGCTCAATGGAAGAGATTATAGTGAGAATTTAATTGTTCCGTTGCCAGCGCATATGTCAATTAAACATTCTTGGCAGAGACTTCTTACAAACCATCGGATCTCAGAGGGCAAGATGTAGTACTTCTTCCTGCTGTTCATTCACTTCATAACCAAGAAGATAAATCCTGGGTCAGGATTAGCTCTCGGGCATGTGTTGTTTCCACGATCCAATGGTGATTAGTGCAAATGAGTGCAAAGAGGGCAGATCGACAGTGGGGGCTGCTTTCACTCATGAAGTCAGTGGGGAATATCTGTCATGTTAATGGTGTCCCAGTCCACTCTGACCACGGCATCACACTTTCAGTAGCTGCCATGTGGAGGTTACCTGGGTTAGCGTGGGAGGTTGTGATTGGATTAGCTGGGACTTTTTTCCCCTTTAGAACACAGGAAGATGAGATGTGACCTTATTGATGTGTATAAAGTCATAAGAGCCATGGATAAAGTCAACAGTTTTTTTTCACAGGGTGAAGGATAC
Organism: Raja brachyura; assembly: GCA_963514005.1. The sequence continues at coordinate 42,383,431 of OY740787.1, read as the reverse complement.
TAAATGATGTAGGCTTACTGTGAAAGGAGAAACATTTAAGAGAGACCTCAGGGACAGCATTTTCACTCAGGCGATAGTCCGTATCAGGAATGAGCTGCCAGAGGAAGCTATAGAAGCAGATATAAATCTGACTTTTAAAAGACTTTTGGACAGATATCTGAATAGAAAGGGTCAAATGCAGGCAAAGGCCATTATCCCAGTATGCCAACTTGATCAGCACAGACTAAGTTTTCCAAAAGTTCCATGTTGTACGGCTCTATGACTATATGTTGCAGCTCGAGTAGGTGATTGTGGAAAATACATCTGAACTCTACTTTGTCAGGGTCCTCCAGTTTTGGCTCGGGTGCCAGTAATAGACACACAATACAGACCACTCTCCACTTCATCAGAGGAATGTCAGTGTAATTGCTCTTGCTTACCTTCAGGTGATTCCTCCTGCACATAGGTTCCTGTCAAGTAGCGATGGACCAAGGCTGACTTGCCACTGGCTAAATTACCCACGATCCCCTGAAAGGCAAAAGCAACACTGATAAGATCCCATTCCACAATGGGAGTGTCTTCTCTGAAGCATCACATCACTCTGAACACCCGACAGTGCATGCAATTTAAGCCACAGGGTTAATTTAAGTCACAAGGTTCCAGTTGCCTTTTCAGGTGAATGTAAACCATTCCATAGTGCTATCCTGAAGAACTATGGAGTTCTCTTCAGTATCCAGGCCAGTAGATTTATTTCAGCAGCAGTATGCAAAATTACCAGTTTATCCCAATTTGGAGGCTCAGAGAAAGAAAATGCTGAGCATTCCTCAAATTGTACGACTGACTCCACTTTTTGTACTATACGGTGCTATACAAGCTTAGTTTAGTGGAGTTTAGAGATACAGTGCAGTAACAAGCCCTTTGGCCCACCGAGTCCACGCTGACCAGCGATCCCCACAAATTAACACTATCCTACACACAAGAGGCAATTTTAACCGGAGCCAATTGACCTATAAACCTGTACATCTTTGGAGTGCGAGATACAACTGGAGCTCCTAGGGAAAACCCACACAGGTCACAGGGAGAATGAATACAAACTCCATACATCCAGCACCCGTAGTCGGGATCGAACCTGGTCCTCTGGCTCTGTAAGGCAGCAACTCTACTGCTGCGCCTCTGTGCTGCCCATGCATAAATGCAAATGTATTCTCTTTAAGAGTTCTTAAGAGACACAAACGTGCTGCTGAGAATATTCCCTGATTATGTAGCCTAAACATACTTGTCCAGTATCTGAAGCTCAGTATGCCCAAGCATTAATGCCAAAAGAAAAGTGGGGGAGATATGCCAAATAAGCCACCGTCAGCTCAACAATTGGCAGTAAGCTACAAATTAAAGAGTACAATGGGACTGCAGTTCTGTGCCAAACTATTCAACATACCAACCCCTCCACAATTCATTGTGTTCCCTATCCTTTGGCCAAAGGGGAAAGCAAATCATCAACACTCATAATCCTTTCCATTGCATAATGAGCACAGCAAGGATGGCAGTGTCTTGACACAGTCAAAGGATACAACTATGTTCCTCCCCTCCATATAATTACTTAGAGCTTTTCAACCCTGTTGTGTCGATACACACAGGATTGCACCATGAAGCAAGACTGAATAATCAACAAGAATACACTACCTTCACCACCTCCTCACGCTCCTCGACCATTCCCTCCTCCCCAAACAAAATACACACTGAGCAAGAATTTCAGCTGGGGAAGAGGTACAAAGCATCCTCTTAAAGCAAAATTTGGCACAAAACATTTCATCAGCAGGACATTGAGTTTTCCTGTGCAGCTGAACAACACTGAACTTCACAATAAAACCATTTACAAACTGTATCAGCACATCAGTTGACACAACGGGAAATCCATTCAGTTGCGAGAGCTCCCAAAGCAGAATACTGCCACAGAATGGGCCTTTTCTGTTAGTTGCATTGCTAAGCCAAGGACATTAGGAGATTGTGCAATGGTTCGCTCCATCAGTCGCGAAGTACGAGCCATGGACTGATGCCCAACACCTTGGTTTGCTTTAATTCTTACTCTGCATCTTCACAGTCCTCTTGTTCACCAATACAGGCCGCCCTCAGTTGACAAAGAGATTCTATTTTTGCTGGTGACCCCAAGACGATTTGGTTCATAATTGCAATGAATGGAATCATAGGCACATAAGACTGAGAAGAACATTTATTGAAAGTGGAGAGAGAGGAAACTAGTTCTGTCATTGTGTAGGAAGGAACTGCAGATGCTGGTTTATTCCGAGGATAAATACTAAAAGCTAGAGTAACTCAGCAGGTCAGACAGCATCTCTGAAGAAAAGGAATAGATGACGTTTTGGGTCGAGACCATTCTTTGGTTCTTCTAGTTCTGTCATTAGTAGAAACTAACACAAGTACCTACATTGGACTTGTGAACAATAATATTATGGGAGATCAATTATATGGACGGGTGTCCATAAATAGGAAGGCTTGCAAGGTTGATCTGATGTGAAATCTTCCTTCTCTTCTGACAGTCCCTTTTAAATGCCCTATCTTTCATATTTCACCTTTATTCACATCACTGTGTGTGCATCCCCACATCTGCCCAAATCTGTAATTGATGCATCTATCTCAAAATTAATTCTACCTTTATTTCTAAACAGTTGAATTTGCTGCAATCTCGACTACCTCACAAATTTAACAATTAAGAATATTTTTAAACATCCTTTGCATGTAACTGTGTGAAAGGAAATAAAAACAATTATTCCTTTTAATACAGGAATTGCACCATTTCAATGTCTTAATTAGTTTTCCAACCCTCCAAATTTCAACTACATGAATTAGCAATTATACCACAAAACAAAGTATTAAACATGAATGTTCACATTTCAAAGATGAACATGGTAATTTTAGTAAGGTTTCTGTACAACAAGCCTGTGAATTTTCTCCTATATTCATACCCAATCTACTAATTCCTTCCAAAAACAAAGATCAGAGGCTGACTTTACAAGGAGGAACCAAATCAAACACAAGGCCAAAGCAATCAGTTCATTTCAATTCTAAGCACTGGTAAACACCTCCATCTTCAGGTCACACACATGATCAGTGCCAAATTTACAAAGTGGTATTTAAAAAAAAAAAAATTCTCAGAATAATTTGATCCTGTATTTCACAAGGTACCAGGAATGTTATAAATTATTGAGTGAATGAGTTTTGTTACATGCATGAGTTGCTGTTAAAATTATTATTTTATATGTATTATAAATGTATAAAAAAAGAAAACGCTAAAAATACTCAGCAGGCCAGACCACATCTATGGTCAGAGAAATAGAGTTACCCTTCCAAGTAGACCTGAAATGTTAACTCTGTTTCTCTTCTCATGGATGCCACCCAACCTGTTCCCTATTTTCAGTTTTTATTATTGGCAGTTAGAATGGTTTATGGCATGGTGGAAACTAACAATCCTTTTTCATTCCTTATGATAATTATAGAAAAATTAGAATCATTTTTAGGTGCTCCTTTGATCTTCGGGAATTTTAGATATTATATCAATTATAAACATAAAATTCTGTTTATGCTCTTCACTATTGTAATGTTCCAGTTTTTGATTTAAATCCTGAGGTTGTGCAGAGAAGTGGAAGATACAGAGGCTCTGAGGTGAACCTTGAATTGATTCCTTAACTCTGGTGAATTAGTTGATTAGAGATTGGAGTAACAGGTGTGCCTCAAGTGGCTCTGAATTTGGATGGGGAAAATTAGGACATTTTCTTCCTGAAAATGTACTTTGACCCTTATCGGAAGAACAGACACTAGATGAAGCGTCATGTAAAGATGCATGATAATTGAGAACACTGTTGGCTATCACACACAACAGATTATATCAGAAAATCAGAAAATGCTAGAAACAGTCAGCAGGTCAAGCAGAATCTGTGGAAAGAGAAACAAAGTTGTCTAGTGAAGGATCTTCCACTTGAAATACTAACTGTGTTGGAGATGTAGCCCAATCAATCGCATAGACCAAACTTCCCATTGACTCTTTCTATATTTCACGCTGCCCTGGAAAGGTAGCCAACATAATCATAGACGTGTCCCCCCCCCCGTCAATCCTTCTCCCTGCTCACATCCGGCAGATCGTACAGAAATTTGAAAGCGTGTACCACCAGACTCAGAAACAGCTTATTTCCCTCTGTTATCAGGTTTCTTAACAGTCCTTCCATAAACTGGGGTACTGTTCGATTCACCTCTACCACATTGTGGACATTGGAATTTGTTTATGGAATCAGTTTTATTTTAAATTATCGATGACAAATGTATGACCTGAAATCATACAAAAAGATAAACAGTACCCATAAAATCATCCTCCGCCAAAAGCCAGTTGCCTTCAAGAAAGGAGAACAAACATGAAAAATACCAAACTTATATACAGCATTTCAACAACAAACTTTACAAAGCATAATTCCCAAATCTGAGGTACACTAATCCTGGTGCAGCAAAACTTCAAGCTATCATCACAGTCACGCTATTCCCATCTGTGTAACCCCCTTAAGCCAACCCCACCCCTCTAATGGCCCTACAATCCTTTATTTCTAACTTTTGCTGATTTCTTTCGCCCCACGATGGTAACAATGCTTTTTTCGACAGTTTGACCAAGCACTGCTTTTGTGGTTCAGTGTCATTTTTTGTCAAATTGCACTCTACTTCAGGACATCTGGACTACTTCAAAGACACTGTGTAAACCTACGTTGCCACAAGTGCAAAGAGTGTAGTTAACCCAACAGTGTTTGGAGATTGTGAGGAAAGGAAGATGAGATGATGTTCAGTTTGTAGTAATTACTCACAAGCAATCAGTATAAACAAAATATTTCAGATCCGAAATTCTCGCTACAAGACACCAGTCCTATCTTTCTTCCAACTGCTTCTTTTCAATGTCACTGCTGCCTTGAAGACTCTTTACATTTAATTGGAACAAAGTTAATTCATCTCATATATCTCCCACATAAGGCTTACTGCATTCTATGAACCTTCCACAGCAAAACCAGTCCGCAAAAATGCTGGAGAAAAAAAAAACACTGGACTAACCAGTGATGCTACAATAGTTCCGAGGAATCACAGCTACTTCACACCCGTGCAGTTCGGAAAATGTTGTTGTTCAGCCCTCAGCAACAAAGTGATCAGCTGTGCATATATGGAGATGCCAAATGTCCAAGCACTCACAATGGGAAATACTGAAAGTACAGGTCAGCACCAGCGATATCTTACCCCAACACTTGCTGCCAATAAATAAATTGGCACGGTAATTCCTGTGAAGCTACCATCGCAGCACAGAATTGCAAAGCTTACAAGGTAACGTTAGACACTCAGAACAGCTGACCTAGGTTATGATTTATGATCCTCTTCACTTGCATGAGGGGAAGGGAAACAAATGGAAAATAGCTGGTCTTAACTGTAACAAGTGATCCTGTTAAACCACCAGGGGCGCCACACGATTGGCAGCCTTGCCAACAGTCTGTCTGTTTTTTTCGTCTTTTTTTAATTTTTTTGTGTGTTCAAAGTTCTTGTAAATGCTCTCTGGTTTTATGTGGGGGGGGGGGGGGGGGAAGGGGTGGGGGTTGGGGGAATCTTTTTTTTCCAGTCCTTACCTTGCCGGAAATGCCATTACCTTTCGGTTCGTGTCTCCAGTCGCTCTGCGACCTTCCATCGATGGAGCTGGAGGCCTCCTCAGACTGACCTCGGGCCCTACCGCAGGATGTGGACATAACATCGGAGTCTATCCCTTGCCTGGGATCACTACAACCGTGGCCTGCAGACTTTACATCGGGAGCTCACAGTCTCAGGTGAGGCTAGTCGGGAAGCTCCAACATCGAGGAAGATTCGACCAGCCCCGATGCGGGGTTCGATCGCCCCAATGCAGGAGCTGATTGCCCCGATGTGGAGGGCCCAAACGCCGCCAGCTATCGGAGTCAAGATCGTCCCGCCATCGGAAGACCCGAGGCCCCCAAACGCGGGAGAGCAAAGGGAAGAGATTGAACTTTTTACCGCCTTCCATCACGGTGAGGAATGTGGAGGAGTCACTGTGGTGGATGTTTATGTTAAAATGTGTTATATGTGTTCCGTTGCTTTTTATAGTATGACTGACTTGGCAAATGAAATTCCTTGTATTTTGCAAAACATACTTGGCTAATAAAGTACTATTGGGATTGTGATTGTGATTGTAATAGAGGCCACTAAAATCATCTGGATAAAAATAACTGGACCCGAGAGGCCAAATGGTAAAATACATGAACCTTGACACCAAAGTGGACAAGCTGAGCCTGGTCAGGATAAAGGCCATGATCCAGAGGGCACAGTTTGCTCTGGAGGGCCACGTAATCCATATGGACAGCTCCCAGATGCATCATCAGCCTCTTTCTGAGTTCCTGCGCAGAACCGCCGAGATGTCCAAGAAAGTAATACAAGCATTTTTATCAATGATAGCCTTAAACGCAGTGGCATCCCTGCAAGACAGCTGGAGCCTTATGCCCAGGCTGTTGACTAAAAGGGCCTGCATCAACTTTAAAGTCAATCGATGGGAGCGGTTCGCCAAAGGCAGGGAACACAGGAAGGCTTCAGCATCTACACCGACTACAGTATCTTTCCTGCACGCCCATTGTCGCCAAGTATGTCACTCAGGGCTGGTCTCAAACGTGCCAATAATGATGGCACAATGGCACCACCCAATGGTCAACTGGCTATATATAAAATGACCATGTGGGTGCTGGGGAATTGAACAAAAGGGCCAGTTTCCATGCTGTGTCTCTAAACTAAACTATCAAGGTCTAATTTATTTTATATTTATTACTAGACTAAGTGGGACACAATTGCATGGGAGTCCTGGTCCCCTACACAACCCATTCCCCAACGCAATATTCCACCACTCACCCATAGCCCCTAACTGCGCAGACACGGCTCATTTCCCTTCATTCCCGAGCACTCCCTCCCCCTCCTCTCCACGTGTAGGAGGGGAGGAGGGAAGGGAAGTATGGCGGTGGGGGGTGTGAGGGGTGTGTGTGGACGGCGAGATGTAGGAGGGAGGAGAGGGTTGTGTGGGGGAGGGGGGTGTGTGGCGGGGGAGTGTGGGGTGGGGTGTGTATGTGGGTGAGAGGGGTGTGGCCGGGGGGGTAGGATGGATGTGAGGGATGTGGGGGAGGGGGGTGTGTGGGGAGGGTGTTTGTGTGGGAGGGGGGTGTGTGTGCGGGTAGTGTGTGGGGGGGGGGGTGTGTGGGTAGGGAGGGGTTGTGGGGGGGGCGGGATTGTGTTTTTTTTTAATTTTTAAACCTCGCTAATTTTTACGACATTCAACCGATCAAACGAAGCTTGGCACACTCGCAGCACAGGAGAACGGTGAGTGAACTGGCGAAAAATCGTAGAGCTATTGTGAACCGTTTTTGTGCAAATAGAAAGACCGCCAAACCGGAAGATAACAAGATCAGAGTTTTAGTTTTAGTTATGTATGGATTGCTGTAGTTGTGTCCAATGTGCCTGTAAAGTTGCAGCAAGTAAGAATTTCATTATTCAGGGACATATCAAGTGGATATGACAAATAAAGTCTCGAGTTCAATGCACAAATCACCTTCTCTGTCCCGAATTGACTGTCCGTCCACATCGCATGATTTCCCTGCTAGTCTATAAAACCTTCTGAGTTTCCCTTTATGTTATTTATTGATCTGTTCCCATTTTCTCTCTTGTTGGCCTGCCTACATCACACACAGCCCATTGCACTTAGCTTGATTCTCACATAAAATATCTGTTATGTATCAAGAACCTCCTTCAATTGTTTTATCATATTCAGACTGTTGTCGACTGGGAGTTTGCATTTCCTTTGTGGGAAAATAAGCATCGTGTGTCCTCTCCCATCATTATAATGAAGTTTTACCTGACATTGAAAATTGAGATGTGGGGAACATTATTTCTGCAGATGGTTGTTGTAGATTGGCTATTTCATACTAGCCAATTATAGTGCTTGTTAGTAGTAACTCTGCCTAGTATGTGCTTCATATTATCAAGAGCCTGTTACGCTAGTTAGAATGATTAGCAGCTCGGAGATGTGATGACTGCAGATCCTTGCTGTATGTAGATTTAATAAATATGTGTTGTATCTTGATGTGTGTTCGAGTCGACTCATTACATGGTGTCAGAGTGAATCTTGCCCACTCTGCTCATGTTTATCGGGTTTTATTTTCTTTTGATTATTTTGTGTATTTTTTATCTCATTCGTGGAAAACTGGTGTCGCCGTCCAAGTCCTCTGATCTTTGATTTTGACATTGCTAAATGCTGGCGTCTTTTCGAGCGTGACTACACTCATTATGCTCGCATCGTCCATTGAAATGAACCCCTCCCCCCCCCCCCCCCCACCCCCCGACGTTTGTGCCCCTGTACTGCTTAATTTGGCAGGACCTGAAGCAATGAATTGTGCCGACAACTTCACTTTTGCTCCTGCTGTTTTGGAAGATGACGATCAGGTCAGAGTGCCTGCTGAAAAAATCGACAACCCTGCGGTTTTGATCAGAAAGTTCAGAGAGCTGTGTAACCTGCCCTCTAACTACATTATTGAAAGGACCAAGTTCTATGCTCGTTCACAGCAGGTCGACAAACCAATTGAACGTTTTATTAGCGATTGAAGCACATGGCTGCACGCTGTCGCATTCGTGATTTACGGGATGAACTCACCCGGGACAAGCTTGTTGGAGGAATGCTTGATAGCAAGCTACGAGGTGAGCTTCTTCGCAACACTGAATTAACCCTAGAACAAGCCGAACATGCCTGTCGTATTTCAGAGGTAACGTCTCCCCTTACTGACTTCGTCTAATGAGCAATTTGACCCTGAGGTAACCATGTTTGTGAATAACAGGTCTTTGATCGCCAAAATAGATACTGGCACCAAATGCAACGTCATCTCATTAAGAGAGTTTTAAAAAAACGTAATACTGAACATATTGATAAGGCCTCCACAATGCTTCGGGCTTAGGGGGGAGAAGTACTACACCCAATTGGACAAGCTGATTTAAAGTGCACCATCACCAAACATACCCATACCGTACCGTTTTATGGTGTTAAGGGAGATTCAGAGACTTTGCTCCGTATCAATGCATGTCACGATCTAGGCCTGGTTTACTTTGGCCTCGTTGTCCATAAACTCTGTCTCGTTGATGGGGCCACACAACAGCTACTCTCTCAATATAAAGAACGGTTTAACAATGAGCTTGACAAGTTGTCTATCAAAAACCACATTGCTGTTGATCCCAAAGTTACTCCTGTGGTCAGAACGGCACATCGTGTTCCGTATGCCATGCGCGACCGAATGCACACTGAACTCAAGCGAATGGTCTCCATGGGTGTTATTGCTAATGTTACTGACCCGTCTGACTGGGTTTCCATCATGGTCGTTGCAACAAAGAAAAACAAGGAGGAGATCTGTATCTGCATAAACCCCAGAGATCTTAACACTGCCATTAAACGCCCGCATTGCCCAATGTGAACGACAGAAGAAGTTGCTGCCCAGATAATGCAACGCAGCCATATTCTCAGATCTGGATGGTAAAAGCTCATTTTGGCAGATTCCACTGGACCCAGAATCGTCCAATCTCACTACATTCGGCACCCTCTTTGGCCGATACAAATTTCTGAAAATGCCCTTTGGCATCAACTCCGCCAGCGAAATTTCCAGCGCACTATGGAACAATTGTTTGCAGAGTACCAATGCGCTATCATTGTTGATGATATTGTCGTCTATGGACACGATCTGGCTGAACTTGATACCAATCTGAAGAAAGTACTTGACCGTGCCAAAGACATTCAGCTCAAACTCAAACCCCTGAAGTGCAGGTTTCGAGTTCCAGAGCTTACTTACGTCGGACATGTGTTCACAAGTGATGGTCTCAAACCAGACATGTTGAAAATTGCAGCTATCCACGAAATGTCGGTTCCTACTTACGTCGTGAGCTTACAAAGGTTCCTTGGAATGGTCAACTACCTGGGTAAATTCATTCCCAACCTCAGCGACATAGCTGCCCCCCTGCGAGAACTTACACACAAGGACGCGGCTGGTCCTGGTACCCGCAGCATCAAACAGCTTTTGACACTCTTAGATTGCAGCTGGCTAGCCCACCTACTCTCGCCTAATTTGCTTTGGAATTATCAATAACGCTCTCCTGCGATGCATCCCAGTACGGGCTAGGCGCAGCGTGCCTACAGACCACTACCGATGGCAATTTCAAGCCCGTTTCATACGCCTCCCATACGCTGACTGACACTGAACAGCGTTAAGCCCAGATCGAAAAAGAACTACTCGCAGTGGTTTTCGTCTGTACTAAATTCAAGGATTTTATCTTTGAAAAGTCTGTGACTATTGAGACTGACCACCGGCCACCATTCTGAACAAACCCATCCACGCTGTCCCAGCACGACTACAGCGAATGACGATGCAACTGCAGCGATTTGATTTCAACGTTGTCTGCAAGAAAGGCAAAGACATGCAGATAGCTGATACGCTATCCAAAGCCCCGTGTAAAACTAACGAACTCTCCGAACAGGACCAATTCTCAGTAATGAAGGTTTCGTTTGGCCCAACTGACCATTTGAGCAGCCTAGCAAAACACAGAGCTGCTGATGAGACCTTATAATTGCCGTCTACAGTCATCCGGCGCGGCTGGCCGGCTAAACAACACAACACCCCGCTCAAAATATGCCCACCCTTCCTGGATCGCGATGAACTAGTATTACAGGACGGAATTATTGTCAAGGGCCACAAGGCAGTGGTCCCAGCAGCCCTCCGGGACAAATACTCTGACGACATTCACAGGGGCCACCCTAGCATGGAGGCAACCCTCCAAAGGGCGCAAAGCATGTTTTACAGGCACGGAATGACCAAATACATACAAGAAAAAAAACAAAGTTTGCGCCGTCTGCAAAAACCTGACGCCACATCAGCAAAAGCAGCCTTTACTGCCGCACCCGGTACCCCCTCTCCCATGGTCCACATTAGCCACCGACATCTTTGAATGGCATGGGAAATACTATCTGGTTCTTGTAGACTCTTAGTCTGTCTGGTTTGAAATCGATTTACTTCAAACTACTACTTCTGAAGCAGTAATCGAAAAGTTGCAGCACCACCTCTCCGTGCACGGTTCCCCTGCATGTATCCTGTCCGACAATAGCAGACAGTTCACCAGCCAATCTTTTCCAAACTTTGCTAAACAATGGGACTTTAAACATATTACCAGCAGCCCCAAGTTCCCACAGTCCAACGGACTCGCCAAACGCGCTGTCCGAAGTGCAAAACAAATCAAGGAGCGGTCATACCTTGCCAAATCAGACATGTACCTGGACTTGCTCAACCTAAGGAATATTGCGCGGGATCCCATACTGGGTTCTCCAGCCCAACGACTGATGTCTCGCCAAACCCGTGCACCTCTGCCTGTGTCCCAGCAGCTTTTGCAGCCACAAGTTCGTTCCCCGACTGCAGTTCAGAAGCAACTACAATCCAAACGTGATACGCAGAAATGCTTCTTCGACAAGTCCAGCAAGCCACTTAAACCTCTCGCACGTGGACAAGTGGTCCGTCCCCAGACAAACAAGGGCTATGCATGTCTGGGACACATCTACAGCCCTGCCAAAGAGCCGCCCTCTTATTTGGTCGAAGCAGACGGAGTCATCTCAACCGTCAACATATCCTTCCGGTTAAGGAACCGCGTCCTGCAACTCTTTATCCTGTTGTCTTGCGTTTTGTATTCCATCCCAGTTGGTCCCACGTGCCCACTGCCGCCTATTGTTCCCACTGCGGTCTTTCCGTGGCGTTTGGCATCTAGCTTGCCTATCTCGACACTCTCCCTGCCTGTCGGGCCACCGGTTGTTACCCCATTCCCCTCCCCATTCCCCTTCCGTGCCACACATAGGCCGGAAGTGTTTGCAGGCGACTCGTTAGATATGGTGAGTTTGTATAATTCTGCAAATGTATTATTAACATTCCACCTATATTGCTTAGCCACCGATGCTTCTTTTGTTTCCACAAGGAAGGATGTAGATTGTCTATTTCATACTATTTCATACTAGGAATAATGTTGTTATTCCAGTCTTCTCTATCTCCCTATCCTAGGAATGGAGATTCAGAACAATGATAGGCACATTATTTTTGGTCCAAATCCATTAAAAAAACTTTTGTTTCTATATTTATACAAAAGCATATCTCCACAATGTTGAAAGAAAACAGATTTCCATCTTGACATAAAACTTGGTATATGCTTGAGCCTGAATTTTCAAAGGTTTGAAGCTAGACAAATGTGGATTGTTTTCTCTGCAGTGTCTGGAGCTGAGGGGAGACCTGATAGAAGTTTATACAATTATGAGAGGTGTAGACATGGTAGAGAGTCAGATCCTTCCTCTCCCCCCCCCCCCCCCCCCCAAAGGCAGAAGTGTCCAAGACTAGGGAAAATAGCTTTTAACAGTGATGGAAATGGGTTTTAGGAACTGGGGTACTCCTAGGTCCGTGAGGCTGAGGTTGGGAAGGGGGGGGATTTTTTATGTGCAGTCATACAGAGTAAGAATGCCTAACTTGTTTATGGTGTATTTATAATATAGTTTATTGTGTATTATATGTCATAGCTGCTTTCTTGCATCTCTCTCTCTCTCTCTCAGACAGACAAAAGCAATGATCATAGAATGGAATAGATGATATTTCGGGTCGAGACCCTTCGTCAGACTGACAGTCAAGGGAAAGGGAAATGGGAGGTATAGGCATATGTTCCATTCATTTGTCATTAGTACCGTCTATATCCCTTGCTCCTCTTTCCCCTCAGTCTGAAGATGACCCAAAGTGTCATCTATTCCACTCTATGATCATTGCCCAGTCCTTCTGCAGTTGTACAGTGCCCTGGTGAGACCACACCTGGAGTATTGTGTGCAGTTTGGTCTCCTAATTTGAGGAAGGACATTCTTGCTATTGATCAGTCCTCATTAAACCCGAGCTGAAAATTGAAAACTAGGGGAATGCCGTACCCCTACGTACTCCCCACCCCCACCCTTTCTATCACTGACTTTTAAGGTCAAAGGAAGAAAGTTTAAAGAACATGTGCAAGGCAAGTTTACAGAGTGGAGGATGCCTGGAACATGCTGCCAGGGATAATGGTAGAAGCAGATATGATAGCAGTGTTTAAGTGGATTTAATAATGGAATGTGAATATGTAAGGAATGGAGCAATCTGCATCATGTGCAGGAAGAGGAGATTAATTTCACTAGGTGTCATGTTGAGCTCACACATCATAGGCCAAAGGCCTGTTTTAAAGCTGTACTGTTTGTACATCATCCATGAAATTAGGAAACAGGTCTGCTGTGGTGCAAGAGCTGGATATGTGGTTAGGAGCTTATCTCAAGGTCGGATGTGAGATCAAGAACTCTGTTGTTGAATCTTACACAGCTACCTTAAGGAGTGATGGAGTCTGTGGCCAGTGCATGGAGTTTTCAATGATGGCCAAAATAATGGCTTTAGCATTCCCAGCCATCAGTTGGAATTAATTATTGTTCATTCAGTGCTAAATGTCAGGCAGATATTTGGGAACATGATCAAGAGAGATCATGATCATGGCATATGTGAAAAACAGGATAATTTTCAATCCGGAAATTAATTTATCTCCAACATGTTGAAAAATTAGCGGCGACTCGAATGAAGCAGCCAAGGAGAGAAGCGAAAATTCTCGTGCCGTAGGTGGGTCGCCAGGAGGTCCTATTGGGCTGCCTGGAGGTCGAAGGTTCTGGTAAGTTGTAAGCGGTGCTGACCGGTGAATTTTATTGGCCCATTGGGAATAAAAAACGTTAGCAGTAGTTTTCAGAACCAAGCATAACGGACCGGTAACGTTAATGTCCGCCGAGCTTCACAGCTGTGTATCTCTGGCTTCTTAAATGTTGTCTCCACTCCTTCTTCCCCCCCCCCCCCCACTCTTTTAAAGGACTTACCGTACACTGTGCTTAGCCGTTACAGCACCAATCTTCCTGTTCATCGCGGTGTGTGTCTGTATCACCTTGGCTTTGCACAGTGTGAATTTCACTCAGACAGTGCTCCCCCCGCTTACCTTGTCCCCCGCCTGCATAACGGACGGATGAAGGAAGGCGTGTGTGTGTGTGTGTGTGTGTGTGTGTGTGTGTGTGTGTGTGTGTGTGTGTGTGTGTGTGTGTGTGTGTGTGTGTGTGTGTGTGTGTGTGCGCGTGTGTTCCACTCTCACAGTCGCCGTTCATCGCCTAAGTGGCCCATTAGGTTTACTCAAGTCTTTTAACTTGTCAAATGAGATCATTAGTTGATTTTATAATCCATGTATGACATCATGAAACAGCAAACACCAATAACCCACACCCTACAAGTATGAAAGGTATTTTCTTAAGTGGCTATTCCGGATGCCAATACCCTAACTATGCACAAAATGTGCAACAGAAACTGGTCTAACAATATATTTGAGGATGCAGAACTTGTTCTACAGCATTGAAGATGAATGTCAAAAGGTAAACAACTTCTCAGCAATGAATAAGATATTAAAATATGATACATGACAACCTCCTTCTGTTGTCATGCTTTCAAAAATTAAAGAAGGTTGTATAGGGTGGAATGTGAGGTCAAGGAAAGAATGTTCACGTCGCGGCCTTGTTTTCATCAGTCTTTCCACCACCACGCACAAGAAGCGCAAGACAGACACCATTGTATGTAGATGCCGAGAAGTGTGCTCAGCTCTGGCTGAACAGCTTCTAATCTTGTGTGTGGATAGGAAGAATAGGGAAGATTGCAATTGTGCTTTGTCAGAAGCAACATATTGGTTCTTAAATCACATTTTCACTACTCCATTCATGGTCTGTCATGAAATTGTATTCTATACACCTTTAAGAAAAAATAAGGATACCACAAGTGAATATGATTGAGCTTTAATCTTAACTAGGAATATCTTTAATTACAAATGTCATTAGGACAAAGTGCTGGCAAAAATCTAGCTCTACACTATATTATCTTATCCTCTGTTTCGACCATTTGACAAAATAACCTCACTTGATGTATTCTATCCCCTCCAATGACCCACTCAAGCACACATCTATGCAGGCAAGCATGGGCTATGTAACCTGCCCTCATAATTCTTTCCTGGTGATTCAAGAATATGGCAAAATCTGACGTCCGCATTCATGAAAAATAATCCACGCTGAGATCAGAACGCAGTTCTCTTTACAGGAAGCAACCAGAACCTTACATAACTACCAATCTTCCACACCTTGACATTCCAGCCCTAAAACTCAAATGTCACAAACGCCTACAGAATTATTTTTGTACCCATCAACTAGCCTTGAGAGATTTCTTTACTTGGCAAGCAGTAGCAGTTAATGACAGCATTGCAATATGTAAGAAATAGCAGAGAAACATGCTGTTACAGTACAAGCTAAGGTTTCATTCACCTTTTGTTTCATTCAAAGGACTGTGACCAAGTGTACAGGGCCAATTGACAAAATAAAGAGAACCATGATATAAAACAATGGATATGAAGTTGTCCATGGATCAACATAATAGATTATAAAATTGAATCAGTCGAATGATCCAATACTTTCTGAATGCAAATTCTATCCTCTCATTACTGCACCTCTCTTTTCATAAATCATCTTAACCTCAATCATACTTTTTTGCCAAATGAATAAAGATGCTAACCAAGATCTTTTCCAGTCAGTTTTTGACATCCCAAAATGTTCTCCCACATGGTTTAGCTGAAACTGTCACTTCAGGAGGCCTTCATTTAGACTCCAGGTCAGGACCTTGTAGCAGGGGTGGGTGTGTCTACATATACTTGTGCCTGTGATCCAGTATGTGTCATAGACAACTTACATTTGCCAAATAACTTAAATTTCCAAAGATATTAAAATTTTCTATCAGTGGAAGTTAGGATGTCAGTTTATTTCAAAGAATGAAAGCTATTATTAGAAAGAACTGACTGCACAAAAGTGCTCATATTCAAGGTTCTTCGCACACTTGTGATGCATCATCTAATAGCCAATGCAAGCAACTAGACATTCAACAAAAGAGTACGCATTTCGAAGGAGGTATGGATGTGCCAAATAATGGGCATTTATATAATACTTTCAAGTAATAAAATCTCTTAACGCATGTTGTAGAGACCATTAGTACCAACGGGGCATGAGTGGAATCCAAAGGCTACACCTTTTCCATAGACAGCCCCTTGGGATTGAGGATGAATTACTTCATCTCTGAGGATTCTGAGGTGGCTGAGGAGACCGTTGTGGGAATTATAGACTCTTCCGCAGACAGGCTGGAGGTGGCTGACACATTTGAACAAAATGTTTGTTCCCTCTGCCGCGTACAAATAGTTTCTGTGTGCTCAGAGTCAGAGAGAGCAGCGATGTAACTAGGTAATTCTAGTGGAAAACTGGGGACAATTTACAGAAGCCAATTAACCTACAAACTGGCACATGTTTCGAATGTGGGAAGAAACCGAAACACTTGGAGAAAACCCACAAGGTCACAGGGAGCATGTGCAAACTCCATACAGACAGCACCTGTAGTCAGGATCGAACACGGATCTCTGACGCTGTAAGGCAGCAACTCTACCATTGTCACTGTGACACCCTGCGTGTGAGATGTTGCACTTTGGAAGTCAAATGTCAGGAGAATGTATGCAGTTAATGGCAAAACCCTGAATAGCATTGATGTACAGAGGGATCTTCGGACCCAAGCCCACAGCTCCCAGGACGTGGCAGCACAAGGAGATAAGAGTTTAAAAGAAGGGATATGATATGCATGCCTTCATTGGTCAGGGCATTGAGTCAGGAAGTCATGAAGCAGGTTTATAGCAGTTTGGTTTAGGCCGTATTTGGAGTATTGTGTGCCGATCTGTGATTTAGGCTGTATTTGGCGTATTGTGTGCTGAGATGGTGCAGAACAGGTTCACCAAAATGCTGCCTGGATTAGAGGCTATGAGCTAGAGGGAGAGTTTGGACAAAGCTGTATTGTTTTCTCAGGAACATCAGAGTATGAGGGAAAGCCTGAAGTATATAAAATTATGAGGGGTAGGGTGGACAGTCAGAACCTTCTCCCAGGATGGAAATGTCAAAGACTACAGGTCATAGCTGTAAGGTCACTGGGGCAGAAAGTTCAAAGATGATGTGTGGGGCAAGTATTTTTTCCACTGAGAGCGGTAGACTCCATCTACATTTTATGCTGCCTCGGGAAAGCAGCCAACATAATCAAGGACCACTCACACCCCAGTCATTCCTTCTTCTTCTAATCGAACATGTGATATAAAAGCTTAAAAGCACGCACCAGCAGATTCAGTAACAGCGTCTTCCCCTCTTATCACACTGCTGAACAATCGTCCCATAAGCTAAGGGTGTATACCCTATCTCCCAACCTACTTAATTGCAACGGTTGCACTTTTTATCTGCATCTTCTCACTTCCTGTAACACTATATTCTGCACTCTGGTATTTTCTCTTTGCCCTACTTGTTGTACTGGTGTATGGTTTAATTGTACGTGCTTAGTATGCCTTTACTGGATAGCACGCAAATAACGTTTTACACTGTATCTCAGTACACGTGACAGTAATAAACTTTGGGATGCTGTTGGAAATGATCAAAGTAACACATAATGATTAGAATCCAAAGTCGTTTATTAGCAACTCTGCAGAGGAAACACAAGGTGCTTTCTTCTCAGCATGCATACTACAAGTCTACCAGAGAGAAAGAGATCTCTCTAATAAGCCTGTGGGCGGAGCCGCAGTATGAGTGACACTAATCTACATCAAATACCCTCTGTTGTTGCTCATGCCAGGCCCAAACAGTGTCTTTGTGGGTCAGCTGGCACAGTGGGGTCGATATTTCACTGAAGTTAGGAATAAATTTCCCCAAGTAGTTTACCATGCCAAGGAATCTCTGCACGCTGAGCAAGTCTGTGGGTGCTGGAAATTCGTTAACAGCAATGGTTTTCGATGGATCGGCTTTGAGGTCATCTTTAGTGAACACATGGCCTACATAGTTCACCTCATTTACTCTGAATTTGCACTTTAGAAGGTTTAACTTTAGGTTGATTTATTTTGCGCGGTCCAGAACCTTTTTTAAATTTGCGTCGTGTTCTTGAATAGTCTTTCCATCAACAAGGATATCATCAACTACGATGGAGCATGGGTAGCCTGCAAACAATTGTTCCATAGCGCGTTGAAATACTTCACTAGCAGAGCTTATGCCAAATGGCATACGAAGAAATTTGTACCGTGCAAAGGTTGTGCTAAAGGCAGTTAACTTGGAGGAGCTGTGATCCAGGGCAATCTGCCAGAATGAACTTATGGCATCTAGTACTGTGAATACAGTTGCTTCGCCCAGCTGTGCTGCAATCTCTTCCACTGTGCGCATTGGATAGCGTGGTCGCTTAATGGGTGTATTTAAAACTTTAGGATTGATGCAAACCCGTATTTCATCCTTATTCTTTTTCGTTGCTACAACCATGGTCGAGACCCAATCCGAGGGATCAGCGTAGGGGGCAATCACACCCATAGTCACCATTCTGTTGAGTTCACCTTGTACACGGTCCTGCATAGCATGGGGAATCCGGTGTGCCGGACAGACAACTGGGAGTACCTGGGGTCAGTCGTGATTGTGTACTTGACAGGTAACCTGCCCAGCTTGTCGTCGAACACTTTTGTATTGTGTCAGGATTTGTTGAGTGAAGCCACATGTTGTAGACAGTTGATAGACGGACGCACTGAAGGTGACCAGACCCAGGTTGTTACAAACATCAATGCCCGGCAGAGAAGGCACAGGTGGAGGTGGCATAGCCATCGGGAAAGCAACCGTATCAGAAACAGATGGACGTACACTTGTGCGGTCAGGACTGTATGGAGGTGGTGCTGGCTCATTCACAGGCAGGATATGTTGCCTATCACGTCTGTATGAACGTGGCTTGGAGGCAGTTCCAGAAATTACGCTGATGCGGTCGTGACCTTTGCCGGTTTGCAGACGAACCACTTGCCCCTCAGCTCGTGGTGGAAGCGGTCTGCTCGTTTGTGTATGCCTATGCCTAACCTGTATAAATTCAAGATAGTTGCACTTCAAGTGTGCTTGCGCAGATCTGCCTGCTAATTAAAAGCTATATTAAGGACTTATTTTTCTGCTGAACTTTGCAGATCTACAAGTTTTGACTGGATTATGGAAAAAAGACTACAGCTATTAAATGCCATGCAGTCCAAAAACTTTTCCCATTCTGAGCCCATACACATAGACTATTCCCACTGCTTTTACTGACAGCCTTACTTTATAGAAACATAGAATAATAATGCAGGAGTAGGCCATTTGGTCCTTCGAGCCAGCACAACCATTCAATGTGATTGTGGCTAATCATACAAAATATGTACCCCATTCCGGCTTGTTCCCCATATCCCTTGATTCCTTTAGCCCTATGAGCTAAATCTAACTCTCTTGAAAACATCCAGTGAATTGGCCTCCGCTGCCTTCTGTGGCAGAGAATTCAACAGATTCGCCGCTCTGGGTGAAAAAGTTTTTCCTCATCTCAGTCCTAAATGGCCTACCTCTTATTTTTAAACTGTGACCCCTGGTTTCTGGACTCCCCCAACATTGGGAACATTTTTCTTGCGTCTACCCTGTCCAATCCTCTAAAAATGTTATATGTTTCTACATATGCTTCAGCATATTAACATCAAGAAACCAGTGATCTCTGATAAACTGCTGTTGGTGCATGATTAGGAGGCAAAAATATAAACTTTAAATAAAAATTATTTCTCAGATAGAGCCTTTCACATCCTGTTAAAAATATCTCAAATCAATGGGTGATATTTCGGGTCGTGACCCTTCTTCAGACTCGACCCGAAATGCCACCCATTCCTTCTCTCCAAAGATGCTGCCTGTCCCGCTGAATTACTCCAGCATTTTGTGTCTATCTTCGATTTAAACCAGCATCTGCAGTTCTTTCCTACACAGAAATCTCAAAGCTCTTCCAGCCAACAAAATACATGTAGGCAATGTGGTCACATTAAATCCACAAATAACCCAATGTGTGGGAAGACTAGATCATGTGCATTCAAACATTGGTTTAAGGATATCAATCGGAATGCCAGGGATATATTACTTCAACAAAATAACACCATCACCTCAGTTTTGCATCTTTTCAGAAAAAGAGCACCTGAAAAACTGCAGGACATAAAGCGTTGGAGTAACATGTACGGTGGATAGCCCAGTATGTCAATTTGGTCGGCATGGGCAAGATGGATTGAGGAACTTGTTTCCATGCTGCCTGCCCCACTAAGTCACTCCAGCGCTTGTGTCCTATTGCATAAATCAGCATCTGCAGTTCCTTGTGTCCACTTCAAAAACTGCAGGAGTCTCTCAGTACTGCACTAAAGTAATAGCCTGGGTTCTTGTACTCAAATCCATAATCCTCTAACTCAAGGTAAAATTCTTATCCGCTATATATGGATGAATAATGAAGGCGATGGCTGAGAGTAAAAGAACGATTTGTTTATTCACACAAGGTACTATGACTCACACTTGATAACAACAAGAATGTTTCAAAACTGCCACAATGCAAAAGACACGTTTCTGTGGAGGAGTTTCCTTGTTGTTTTCCACATAAAACTCAAGATTAGCAAGTTGGTGGAGGAACTCTGGGTCAGGCACCAACTGTGGTTCAAAGAAGGTCCTGATCTGAAACATTGCCTGCCCATGTCCTTCTACAAATGACCCACTGAGTTGCTCTGGCAGTTTATTTTTTGTTCTTAAATAAGGAACTCGATAACAATTAAAAGGTAGAAACAAAAAAATGCAGATGCTGGTTAATACACAAAAGGACACAAAGTACTGGAGTAACACAGCAGGTCAGGCATCATCTCTGGAAACCTGTGTAGGAAAGAACTGGAGATGCTAGTTTAAATCGAAGGTCGACACAAAAAGCTGGAGTAACTCAGGCAGCATCTCTGGAGAGAAGGATTGGGTGATGTTTCGGGTCACCCATTCCTTCTCTCCAGAAATGCTGTCTGTCCCGCTGAGTTACTCCAGCTTTTTGTCTCTGCCCTCTCTAGAAACCTGAATGGATGATGTTTCGGGTCAAGAGCCTTCACAATGATTTCCCCTCAACACCCTTTTATTGCCTGATTCTAACAATCTTCAATTCCCCAGGATCCAAAAGTCTTCCAGTCTTCAATAACTATTTAGTGATGCAACATTCACAAATCTCTTACACTGCAAAGCCTGAAAATTCAGTCTTCACAAAGGAGGAATTTCTCCTCATCTAACTGCTTCTCTTGAGACAAAGCACGCTGGTTCTGGACTCTCGTGCCAAGTGAACGGTCTCACAACATCAATCCTGAGGATCTTTCGGAAACTAAAAATGCTTCCCAGAGTTAATTGCTAAACTACTATCTACCTCATTGGAGACCCTCCGACTCTCTTTGATCGGACTTTACTGGCTTTATTTTGCACTAAACGTTATTCCCTTGATCATGTATCTGTACACTATGGATGGCTCGATTGTAATCATGTCTTGTCTTGTCGCTGACTGGTTAGCATGCAACAAAAGATTTTCACTGTACCTCGCTACATGTGACAATAAACAAAACTCTTTCTTCTAAACTCCAGAGGGCAAAGGCCAGACTTAAACTTTATGTCATTGGTCAATCCCCTTTATCTCAGAAATTAACTTTGAGATCCTTTGCTCCACTCTCTCACAGGCTGATTCTTCCTTAAATGGACTAATCAAATTTGTTCACTGCACTCTATGTTTCTATTCTATGTTTCCAAGCTTGCCCTCACCAAAGCCCAGCTGACTTACTTCTTTTTGTGGTTAAAAAGAAAGTCAACATCCCATTAAGTTACGACTTCATCAACTCCGGCTCCCTACCCCCGCTAGCCTCCAACCTCATCGTTTCCCAGCCCCGCACGGCCCGATTTTACCTTCTCCCCAAAATCCACAAACCCGACTGCCCCGGCAGACCCATTGTCTCTGCCTGTTCATGCCCCACCGAACACATTTCCACATATCTTGACTCCATCTTATCCCCCTTTGTAAAATCCCTCCCCACCTATGTTCAAGACACCTCAGACACGCTCCGTCGGCTCCGCGCATTCCATTCTCCAGGCCCCCATCCTCTCATCTTCACCATGGACGTCCAGTCACTCTACACCTCCATCCCCCACCAGGATGGTCCCAAAGCCCTCCGGTTCTTCCTCGACAAGAGGAGCAACCCATTCCCTATTGTACCCTCAATAACTTATCTTTTGACTCCTCCCATTTCCTCCAAACACAAGGCATAGCTATGGGCACACGCATGCCTCTTTGTCGGGTACGTCGAACAATCCTTGTACTCGGCGTACCAGGGCCCCATCCCTGACCTCTACCTCCGTTACATCAACGACTGCTTTGGTGTCACCTCCTGCACCCACACCTCTCGGTGCTGGGCCTCCTCCACGGCCAGAGTGAGCAACACCGCAAGTTGGAGGAACAGCACCTCATATTCCGCTTGGGGAGTCTGCATCCTCTGGGCTTAAACATTGAACTTTCACAATTCTGTTAACCCTTGCTGCCTCCCTCCCCTCCATTCCCACCTCTCCCTCAGCCCTCGGGCCCTGGCATTCCCTCTCGCTCTATCTCTCCCCCCCCACCCAAGTCGCACTTGCTTCACATTTTCACACTACAAACAGCTTACAATGGGTTACACAAAAAGCTGGAGAAACTCAGCGGGTGCAGCAGCATCTAAGGAGCGAAGGAGATAGGCGACGTTTCGGGTCGAGACCCTACCAGCTTACAATGGCCTGTTTCCTTTATCATCGATACTTTTTTGCATATCTTTCATTCATTGTTCTTTATCTCTCCACATCACTATCTATATCTCTCGTTTCCCTGATCCCTAACCAGTCTGAAGAAGCATCGCCTATCTCCTTCGCTCCTTAGATGCTGCTGCACCCACTGAGTTTCTCCAGCCTTTTGTGTACCCCCAAGTTTCTAAATTGCTTGCTTACCTGTGTGGTAACCTTCTTGCAGAAGAACACTCAAACCTCTCTGAACATCAATGTTTGACACTCAAAATCTAATGAAAATGATTTATTTTACTTTTCCGACATAAGTAAATAATCTCTTGTTTCCTCTCCATAGACTTAATTTGCCCACTGACTTAACCCATTGCCCTCAGCAGACATTTTTTTTGTCGTCATCCATTACTTTCCTGCCTGGCTTTGCACTTAATTGTCAGTGGGTTAGATTAATTACATTTAGCCCCTCATCTACCACAAATACACATTATTAGTAGCCAAGGGCTCCGCACCGATCCCTGAAATTATAATGTGCTAACCCCTGAATGACCCATTTATCTACTGTAAGTTCCAGCTACCAAACCATTCTGCCAGAAATGCTGATATATTATCCTCAACCTCATAAACACTGAACTTAGGCAGTAATTGTTTTACACACACTCATAAGAAATCAAAACACAACCCTATTCTGGACTCA
The DNA here is from genome assembly GCA_963514005.1 of Raja brachyura. The sequence continues at coordinate 42,359,918 of OY740787.1, read as the reverse complement.
ATATCAGAGTCAGAGTTGCACAGCACAGGAACAAACTCTTCTGCCCACCGAGTTCTAGCCAACCATCAATCACAAAATTATACTATTACTATTCTACAACTTCAGGTAATTTGATTTCTCTGCCTACATCAGTCCTCCATCTCTGATATTGGCCCAGCTAGCTGTTCCCCCCCCTTTTTTGCACGAGAGAACATGCCTAGTGTGGGTGTTAAAGAAGGAACTGCAGATGCTGGAGAATCGAGGGTTACACAAAAAGCTGGAGAAACTCAGCGGGTGCAGCAGCATCTAAGGAGCGAAGGAGATAGGCGACGTTTCGGGTCGAGACCCTTCTTCAGACTGGTCAGGGATCAGGGAAACGAGAGATATAAACAGTGATATGGAGAGATAAAGCAAGAACAATGAGTGAAAGATATGCAAAAAAGTATTGGTGATAAGGGAAGCAAGCCATTGTAAGCTGTTTCTGGTGTGAAAATGAGAAGCTAGTGCGACTTGGGGGGGGGGGGGGGGGAGATGGAGAAGAAATGTCAGGGCCCGAGGGCTGAGGGAGAGGTGGGGGGGGGGGGGGGGGGGGGGGAGGGAGCAGTCTGGGTTAACAGAATTGAGAAAATTCAATGTTTAAGCCCAGAGGATGCAGACTCCCCAAGCGGAATATGAGATGTTGTTCCTCAAACTTGCGGTGTTGTTCACTCTGGCCATGGAGGAGGCCCAGGACCGAGAGGTCGGCATGTCTTCTTGTTCTGCATTTCTCAGCTAGTCTTTTGTCTACATTCTCACCTTCTTTCTGCTCCCATTCACTCACTGATCAGATAGCTTTGTTTCCAGTTATCTCGTTGATCACACTGGTTTTACCCTGCAAGAGAGACCCGCCTCCCCTCCGCCATCCTCTCCGTAGGTTTAGATGTCTAATTAAAAGATATAGATGAGTCTAATTCTGAGATGCAGCACAAAAACAGGCCCCTTGGCACATCGAATCCGCACCAAGCAACAATCCCCACACACGAACACTATCCAACACACGAGGGACAATTTAACAATTTCCAGACGCCAATTAACCTATAAACCCGTATGTCTTTAGAGTGTAGAAGGAAACTGGAGCACCCAGAGAAATCCCACGTGGTCACAGGGAGAACGCACAAACTGCGTACAGACAGTAGGCATAGTCAGGATCGAACACAGATCCCTAGTGCTGTAAGGCAGCAACTCTCCCAATGTGCCACCGCATTGGCCTCAAATTTATTTGGTTTTCTTCCCAGTGCTGCCCAAAGCAGCTCATTAATTTATAGGAAGGGCGGGGGAGGGGCATGTCTATGATGTCTTTGACCTGAAATGTTAACTTTCTTCCCCCACAAATGCAGTATGGCCTGCTGAGGACTTCAAGCATTTTCTATTTTTACTCTAAATGCACGTCATCTACCTGTTCCCAATTATCCGGCTATATCCTCAAAAGATTGCATTTGATTTGTCAGCTTAATTATCATAATATGATTTCAAATTCCTTGTCCTGGCTCGTAAGGGACCAGTATTAACCTTTCCTATCCTCTTCCTTTTACAACAGAACTTTTACACTGCGTTTATTTATTTAACCTCTGGCTCTCTTCTGCCTCTATCAATATTTTATAATTCTTTGATTTTGAAAATTCATCCAATTCCAAAACCTTCCGAATACCCTTGCAACTTCATAAACCCTTTCTTTCAATTTCATACCAACTTTGACATAAACAGATTACTTTCATATGGTCTTTAGTGTTCAACAGAATTTATAATCTTTGAAAACAGTGAAATATTTATTTCTGTGTACGCCACTGATTATCTGCCATGACATTTTAAAATCTATGTAACTTATTTACTTTAGATAACACACTGGGTCTAAATCCTTGAAATCTTTTCCCAATAACACAGTATGTGTGCCTTCGGCAGGACTATAATGTTTCTATATGCCAGCTCACCACCACCTTCTGAAGAACAGTTAGGAATGAGCAATCATTGTTGGGCTTGCCAGCGATACCTCAATGTCAACATGATTATTTTTTAACTCTTCTCCAAGCTATGCAATTCCTTCAAGTTTCCAGTTCATCACTCGCGAATAGAATGTGAAATTCCTTCAAATAATGATTATCCTTCCCCTACAGATCCCCTTTTCTGTGGGAATAGTAATTCATTCCATATTACAGTACGTGGCTAAAACTAAAACAGCTCTTTAGTTGGGACCACAACGTGTTGTTCTACAAAAGAGTTTCACATGCATTCCATGAATTTGCCCTTCAGGTGACCTTTGCCAATTTGATTTTCTCAGATATTTGGTTAAAACTGTCCCAAAATGATTGCATGAACTTAATTACAAGCTCCCTATTTTGGTATTGATAGTCTGTCCAAAAGCATAGATGCTAGGGGCTGAAAGACTATTGCCACAATTATCGCCTGTTCCTTGTCACTCATCTCCACCCCCATTGATTCTACTATTTGAATCTCTGAGCCAAATCTATCTACTGTCCTAATATCATTCTTTATCAGGGCTACTACCCAACCCCACCTTTTCATTTCTACCTAAATTTCTAAAACAAGTGTGTTCTCAGTTTTCAGCCTGAAATGCACAGAATAGAAGTCAGCCATCTGGCCAAACAAGGTTATAGAATCATCTAGAACGACACCATAGAAACAGATCCTTCAAGTTCACAACACCATAATATGAATCTTATATGAATCTTATATTAATCACATATTCGTATCAATGATCCCAATTCTACAACTCTCCTATGCACCAAGCACAATTTACAGCAACCAATTAACCTACATAGCTGCACATCTTTGGGATGTGGGAGGAAACCCTTGTGAAACAGTGCAATCTCCAAACAGGCAGCATCAGAGATCAGGATTGAATCCGGATCTCTGAGCTGTGAAGAAGCAGCTTTACCAGCTTCACCATTGTGTTTTCCCATAAAAGTTGCTTCATACAAGTCTTCATGCTGTTTCATATAAGTTTTCTCCTGCCTTACCTCATCTGACATTAACAGGTCCTTTTTTTACCTTTCCACTCCATCTTTATTAAGCCTCCCACCTAAATACAGCTATGTTATTTGCCACAACTAAAATAGGAGATGCAAATAGACAGAGAATAGACAAGATTGAGGATATGGCAAATTTCAACACCCGCTATACAGGGAACAGTTAGGATTGTAGGAAGTAAAGAGCAAATGACTGCCACTTCACTCAACATTAAGCACAGAATGTCTGTAGATCTGATCACATCCGTCTGAAGAAGGGTCTTGACCCGAAACATTACCCATTCCTTCTCTCCAGAGATGCTGCCTGTCCCGCTGAGTTACTCGAGCATTTTGTGAATCTATCTTCAGATTCTTCATGACTTTACAAACATTACGAAGAATAATGATCAACGATGCAGCAAATAAATCGCTTAATTTCCATTCAACTTCATATGAATTGAAAGCAGCACTGAAAAATAGGCAAACTCCTCTTGAATGCTGCGTCCCTGGGCCTAAAATGTTAGACGACGAAATCCACGCAATTACTTTTCTTGGAGAAGATGATGGAGGAATTTCCTGAACAATACATATAGAGGGAATTAACAGGAGGAGCTCAGATGGAAAATCTGCTCAACTACTCCTCTTATATAATCAGATCTTTTCCATCACACATATAAATAAAAACATTTGTGCGTTTTTTTTCTAACCAGGATATAAGGAAAACATTTTCATAATCCATTCTTCCTTATTTAGTTAAAAATTATAGGCGCACGCAAGATCTCTGCAATTTAGATTTTTTTTTAATTGAAGATTTTGGATTCTAACCAGCCATTTAAAATCAAATATAGAAAATACCAGCAATTCCATGTTGGTGCAATGGTTTTATGATAAATAATTCACACTATAAAGCCATCAATACATAGTATCAGTCACAAGGATCATATTAACACACCACACACAGCTTGAAAGCATCAAGAGGAAGGAATAAGTGCACACTAAAATCTCTCGATATGATAACAAGAGCTTGCTAGAAACACTTAAGAGTGTTAAGTGCAGCTGAACTTAGAATTAAGCAAGGTCAATACTCCCAAAATCCAATGAGTAATGAAAAAATGATGATATCATACACTATTAAACCAAAAGACAAGAGAGATTTGAAGTTCAGCCTGAATGTAAGGGCCACAGAGGTTCTGATGAAGAGAAAAGATAATTTTGCAATATCTTTCTTTGGCCACTCTCCAAAAAGTCCAATTTGAATGTGTGCAAATCTTAAGAGTAGGCAAAAGCTGGATTTGGTTTGGTTTTGATGACCCAGGAGCCAAACCTATTTGGGCATGGATGTAAAACGTAGGCTCACAATTATTTGATTGGAACAACAGTACAGTTGACCAACACTCATTGTTATAAGTAAAATAGAAATAGCTGTTAGCTGGGATAGCAGATTTCCTACTTTTAAAGCTGTACTGAGTTGTAACGGCAATTAAATAGAGGAGAAATCTTGTCTGAGGGTAATAGAATAAAAATTGTCAAGTTTAGCATCCACTACTTCTGCATTATTGTAGAGAATCACTGTTGGAATAATTGCTAGAACCTTACGTGAAGTGACGTTACTCACCACTTTGAGTTCTGGCACAGATTGGCTAAGTGTCCACTCTTGGCTGTTCACAAAAGCATCTGCAAAACACAAGCACAGAGAGAGCCAAAATTAAACTTGGAAATTGAAGCGATAAATGCTTGTAAAAGCCAGGCAAAATCTGGCTGCCCTTTGAAATAACAATTTAGAGAGCAAAAACAGAAAGGGACAGTCAACTGTTCACAGTGATTGCTATATATCCTTAATCTACATGATTTAACTAACCCTAAAGATCTCATAACTCATTCATAAAGTTAGGTTTCTCCTCAGAAAAACACTGATATTTGTCAAAACAGAGTCTCCAGGTAACTATAGTTAGCAGGAGCCTACACTCCATTATACTAGAATGAGCAAAAAGTATTTATCTCATAGATTTGTCCACAAGTGTATTGCATACAATAATACGTTTCTTTCTGCATTTCCTTCCTTCCCAATTCCACACCATGTGTTTATCACTACAATAGTGTGAGATGACCACTCTGAGCACCCGGTTCGAGGTCAAGTCTAAGTTGCTGTCAGCAAAGTGTCCTGGTACTCGGCAAACAAAATCACAGGCATTCCTCCACAGGAAAACATCACAAACCTCAAAGCCAAATCGCAATCTTATACCCAAAATAATAAAGCATTATAAAATACGAAACAAAAAGAAGCATCATAACCCAGGTGAACAATAATTCCCCGATGCAAGTTAAGTTTTAGTGAAGGAAAGACGTGTAGTCCCTGCACTTTTTCAAACAGTGTCCCAGGAACTTATTCAGCCATCAATGGGCAGATATACTGTCAGATTAACATTTTATCTGAGCAGCACTTAGACTAGACTTTGCAAAGTCTCCGCAATGGAACATGTGACAACAAGGTGAGAATGCTACCAACAGAGCCTCCTTGATGCTTCTCACAGAATTAATGGAAATAACATCAGACACCTTACCCCTTCCATAACAACCTGACCTAACGGAGATTCAGAAAGCAATGCAGTTTGTATTGAAAATTTGACTGAGGCAAACACATCATTCACAATCAAATTTCAATGTTAAACCAAGATTGATTTCAAAACTCAGACCTTTTAACTACATTTCTGTGGCATCCTGTTTGTAATGGTGAATCTAAGCAAGTCTGAAGAAGAAACTAAAATTCACCCCTTTCTTCATGGGTCAGAAATCCTAAAAGTTCAGCCGAGTCTTCTCCTGGCAGTCCTGGAATCAAAATCAGGCTGGACTGTGCTCTGCTCATCTTCAGTTCCTTCTGTAACCATGCTTACCTTTGCGTCTGCGTGAATCTGACAGAGTTGGAGGTCACACTGCTACAGCTGTTCCACACAGTGGTGTCAACAAACTGTTATCAAGCCTCAGGAAGCAAATCTTAGAACTAGGAACTGCGGATGCTCATTTACAAAATAAGGCACAAAGTGCTGGAGCAACTCAGCGGGTCAGGCAGCATCTCTGGAAAGATAGATGACATTTTGGGTCGAGAATCTTCTTCCGAATGATTGTTGGGGTCAGGGTAGGGGAAGAAAGCTGGAACTGCGTAGGGAGCAGGACAAAGCCTGGCAAGTAATAGGCAGATTGTCGGCCAAAGGGCATAGATAAAAGACAGAACATGAGAAACAAAGGAATTGGAGAGTTATGAACTGTGAAGATGAGTAGCGGGCACTTTAAGTGACCTAAAATTGGATAATTCAATGTTCATGTCAATATCATTGGGCTGAGACCAATGTTGTTGGGCTGTAAGCTACCCAAGCAAAATATGTGGTTCCTCCAATTTGCATGTGGCCTCTCTCTGGCAGTGGAGAAGGTAAAGGACAGAAAGATCAGTAAACGGGATGTCTTAAACAGTAGGCCTTGGCAGACGGAGTGCAAGTGTCCAAGAAACAGTTGCTGAGTCTACGCTTGATCTCACTGATGTTTTAATGCAGATCCCTATCCCAGACTGCCTTGGTGGTCTAATCTATCTCTAATAATCAGAGGCATTTAAAAAACAATTACAATATTTTAAGTGTTTTTAAAAATAATTTAAAATAATTTTAACCAGAAAAATCAAAAGCATTAAAATTAGATTAAAGAAGAGGGAGTAAAATAAGAAACCATTGAACTTCACATACTCCATCAATCCAGGTTGGCTATCACAGTCAAATGAATGAGATGTATTAAATACACTAACTGGCTGCCAGGAAGCTAAAATGCTGGATATGGTGCACTGGGCCCCTCAGGTCTGGACAACTGACCTCTAACCCTGGAAATGACACTAAGACTAGTAGCACAATGAAAGGCCAGATGCGACTGCTGAAGAGTAGTTAAATTTGCGTCATTAACCCCAACAGATGGCTGAACTTTACATCACATGCTGAATCATATATAAATATCACACATACACGATATGAAACAACACCAAATAAATAATCTGCTGCAGCTAGAATGGAGTAACATAGCATGAAGCAGAGCTTGGTGATGGATGATTGTTTATCAGACTGAAGGCTTGCGGCTCATGGTGTGCCTCAAGCATTGGTGCTGGGCCCATTGTTGTTTGTCATCTATATCCATAACATGAATGAAAATGTACGTGGTATGATTAGTAAGTTTGCAGATGAATCTAAATAGGTGGTAGCAGAGATAGTGAAGATGGTTCTCAAGAATTACAGAAGGATCTTGATCAGCTGGGCAAGTGGGCCAAAGAATGACTAGTTGGGCTTAATTCAGATGAGTGTGAGGTGTTGCATTTTGGCAAGTCAAACCAGCGGTGGACCTTCATGATGAATGGTAGGTTTGGAGAGTGTTGCAGAGCTGAAGGATCTAGGAATGCAAGTACACAGTTTCCTGAAAACGGTGTTACAGTGAAGAAGGCTTTTGGTACATTGACCTTCATTAGTAAGGGAAATGAGTATGGAAGCTGAAAAGTTCTGGTGAGGATAAACCTGGAGTTTTGTGTTCAGTTTTGGTCCCTCTGCTATAGGAAGGATGTAATTGAGCTGGAAAGAGTTCAGAGAAGATTTACAAGGATGTTGCTAGGACTCAAGCCGGAGCTTTAGGTACAGAATGGCAGGCTAGGTCTTTATTCATTGGACCGCAGGAGGCTCAGGAGTGATCTTTGAGATGTGTATAAAATCATGAGGGGAATAGATAGGATGAATGCACAGAGTCTTTTTCCTAAGGTAGACTAATTAATAGAAGGCATAGCTTTCAGGTGAGAGGTGAAAGATTTAATGGGAACTCGAGGGGTAACTTTTCCACACAGAAGGAGGTGGGTATATGAAATGAGCTGCGTGAATAAGTATTAGAGGCAGATTCAAAAACAACATTTAAAAGACATTTGAACAGGTAGATTGTTAGGGTTAGAGGAATATGCGCCAATTGCGGGTAAATGGGATAAGTTTAGATGATGCATCTTGGTTAGCATGGACAAGTTGGACCAAAGGGCTGCTTCCATGGTGCATTACCCGATGACTATCTCCTACGCAATCCCTCAAGGCCAGTTGACCCTTGCAGGGGGGTCTCCTTCCCCAAGTTGGGAAGCGATTTAAAATGAGATGAAAATTGTTTTTAACAATTATATATTACATGAATAAAGTCTCATGATATTATTTTTGGAAAAATATAAAGCAACCGTTATTTTTATTGATGAAACTACTGGAAAATTAAAACATTCACCCAAATTGCTGATCCCTGACGGTCACATTCTATTATTACGACGTAAAGATTAAAGGAAATGGGTCAATTATAGAAGCTGAAGAAAAAGCAACAAATTGTTGACACAATCTTACTCAAAGAGCTTGTTAATGAATGTCTGTCACAAATTGAACCCTGGGGCTACAAATAATGGTCCTTGTTCAGAGCAAAGATATCATAGAGCACAGGAAACAATTTACAATGGAGAGGAAAAGCATGCCAGTGAACACACTTCATTATAAAGTCATTATAGTCGGCTGAGGAAATACCACCACCTTTTCAGTGAACCAAGTCGGGTTTGTGTCCATCTGTGTTCTGCATATTGCAACACACCTGATACGAGTCAGATTTGAATTTCCTTCCCGGACAAAACTAGTTAACCACACCTTCAGCAACAACTGGTCGCTTCACCAGGCTTGAAAGCAGCAACATTTTCAATTTGTGCCACATTACAGTAACAAGCTGTTCCACCGAGCAAAAACAAATTTCTGTTTCTTTGTATGACCCTTCATAAAGGATTTGATATTTCATCATGAATCACTTCAAGCCAAGACTTGATATCTTCAAACCCTTAATGATATATGCTGAGCTCAGATTAAATTGCACAACAGCCGTTTTAATAGTCGAGGACATTCTTAAAATGCCTAAAATAAATCAGGTAACAATGACGACTTTCACCAATGGGCCTGTGATGGCAAGTACCACTTGGTATTAAACAACGCCCTTAAAGCACAGCAAAAAAAATCAACAGCTCATCACATATGCATGAAAAGAAAATGAATACTGAGCTAAAAAAAGACATGTTAGGTGAGTTCATGAAATCTTGGTCAAAGAGGTAAATTTGAAGGAGAGCTTAAAAAGGAGTGGCTGAGATTTGGTCGAGATCCAGGAGTATTGAAGTAAGGAAAAATACAAGGTTATCATAGAAACATAGAAAATAGGTGCAGGAGTAGGCCATTCGGCCCTTCGTGCCTGTATCGCCATTCAATATGATCATGGCTGATCATTCAACTCAGTATCCTGTACCTGCCTTCTCTCCATACCCCCTGATCCCGTTAGCCACAAGGGTCACATCCAACTCCCTCTTAAATATAGCCAACGAACTGGCCTCAACTGCCTTCTGTGGCAGATAATTCCACAGATTCACCACTCTCTATGTGAAAAATATTTTCCTCATCTCGGTCCTAAAGGAATTCCCCCTTATCCTTAAACTGTGACCCCTTGTTCTGGACCTCCCCAACATCGGGAACAATCTTCCTGCATCTAGCCTGTCCAACCGCTTAAGAATTTTGTAAGTTTCTATAAGATCCCCCCTCAATCTTCTAAATTCTAGAGTACAAGCCGAGTCTATCCAGTCTTTCCTCATATGAAAGTCCTGACATCCCAGGAATCAGTCTGGTGAACCTTTGTGCTTGGAATATAGGGATGTAGGCCAGGTACTAAACAAGTACTCTGCATTTGTTTTCACCAAAGAAAAGGACTTGGAGCACAGTGAAAACAGAGAGAAGAATGCTAATATGCAGGGCAGTGTGCGGTTAAGGAGCAGCAGGCATTGGAGCTCTTGAGGAGCATTAAAGTGGATAAATCACCAGGACCTTAATGGAATCAATCCCAAGTCGTGTCTTACTAACTTGATCAAATTTTTTGAGGTGGTGACAAAGGTGATTAATGAGGGTAGGGTGGTGGATGTTGGTTACATTAATTTAGTAAGGCTTTTGATAAAGTCCCCCATACTAGGCTTATCCAGATTATTAAAATGCACAGGATTAACAATAATTCAGTAATTTGTATTCAGAACTGGCTTACTGATAGAAGACAAGAGAGCCGTGGCAGGACGATATTCAAACTGGAGATCCCAAAGTGCTTTTGTAACTCAGCAGGTCAGGCAGCTCCTTTGGAGAGCATAGAAAGGTGACGTTTCACCTCAGGACCCTTCTTCTTCCAGGCATTAGTAATGAAGAAGGGTCCCAACCCAAACATCACATATCCAAGTTCTCCAGAGATGGTGCCTGACCTCCAAAGTTACTCCAGCACTTTGTATCTTTTTTTTGTGGTAAACTAGCATCTGCAGTCCCTTGTTTTCAGGCCAGTCAGTGACCAGTGGGGTCCAGCACGGATATGCTGTTTGTGCAGGGTCTGATGAAGTGTCTCGACCCAAAATGTCGCCTATCTCCTTCGCTCCTTAGATTCTGCTGCACCCGCTGTGTTTCTCCAGCCTTTTGTGTACCCTCCAGCAGGGATATACTGTTTGTGATACATATAAATGACTTGGACGGAAACGTTCATAGGTTAGTTAGTAAGTTTGCAGATGACACCAAGATTGCTGGGGTCACAGATTGTGAGGAAGGATGTCAAGGTGTACAGCAGATTATCGATCAGCTGCAGAAATGGACAGCAAAATAGCAGATACAGTTTAATCCGAGCAAATGTGGGGTGTTGCACTTTCGTCAAATGTAAGGAGAAAATATACAATAAGCGAGTTTGGTATTCCGACTGCGCATGCCCAGGTCATAGGCCAGTAGCTATAAAACAGTCTTGGCAATGGTGTTGCTGAATTGTGTGCAAGCTTGCGTTTCGTCCGTAGTCAGGGTCGGGGTCGTCTCTCCGTCGCTGCGGGTGCTGTTGTGTTTCTGTTGGGCTGTACCCGTCCCCTCCCCGGTGCCCCGTCCCTTTCCGAAGGTGTCCGGGGTGGCCCTGGGCAGGTGGGGCGGCCCCGGACTTGCAGCCGTTGGCTCCAGCTCGGCTCTGCCGGTCACGCTGGGTCAGCCGGCAGTGCTCCACCTTTACCCCCCTCCCGTCAGTCCGACACCGAGATCCTGCTGAAGATGGGCAGCCGCCGGCCCTGCTCGAATTCGGGCGACTCGGAGCCGCTGCTGCTGGAGTCATCCTGGTCGGAGAGAGAGTCTGTGGATGGGGTCCTGCCGGCCAGTCCTCCTCCTCCTCCCTTGCCCAACCCCAAGCCCAGAGTCCGGGCCAGCTCTAACTCCAGGTCATGGATGAAGGCTGCCCACAGCATGGCCCAGTTGAGTACCAGGCCGGAGGAGGCCAAGCCCAGGCTGGTGCTCTGGCGCAGGCAAGGCAGGGGCCCTCACTCCTCCTCGGGGTTGTGGATGAAGTGGTAGTGGGTACTGTAGGGGCAGAAGCCAGTGGTGTGCAAGGTACGGCACGTGGCTTCTGAGGGAGCACAGTTCGGCCAGACATTGGGCAAACTGGCACTTGTCACCATAGTGGCCCATCGGGGAGCAGGTTCCTCTGGACTTGGAGCAGGGTTGGGCTGGACTCGGCTGTGGGTTCTGTGGGCCTGGGGCCGCTGGTGTTGTTGGTCCGGGCTGTCGGTTGGCCCGGCGGGAGAGGCAGAGGTGAGCTTGGGTTGGCTCTTCTCCACGCTAGCGGTGGGCCTGGGGCGTGGACCCAAAATCGGACCCAAACTATACTCACTAAATGTACAGTGCTTCATTCGATTTGTATTATTAGCGTTCTTCTTCTTCTTTCGTGTGGTGTGCACAGCCTAAAGTTGTCGGACAACTTTTTCTATTTAATCTTCCGTTTGTGCACGTCGAGTTGATTGCATTAGTTGAAACAGGGCAGACCACATGAAGGTTGCAATCTTCCACCCCATTTATAGCGTTCGACCTTTGACAAATCCCATGATTCCTTGCGTTTTTCAGAATATCGAATTCCATTATTAATGGCATGACTCATAACTGCATTGATATATAGAGGTATCTTGGGGTCCACGTCCGTAATTCTTTGAAAGTGGCAACACCAGTAGATAGTGGTAAAGAAGGCATAAAGTATGCTTGCCATCGTAAGTCAGGGCATTGAATATCAGAGTCAGAAAGTCATGATACAGCTTCATATGACTGTTTGTAGGAAGGAACTGCAGATGCTGAATTAAATCAAAGATAGACACAAAATGCTGGAGTAACTCAGCGGGCCAGGTAGCATCTCTAGAGAGAAGGAATGGGTGATGTTTCGGGTTGAGACCCTTCTTCAGTCTGAAACTGACCCGAAACATCACCCATTCCTTATCTCCAGAGATGTTGCCTGAGTTACTCCAGCATTTTGTGTCTATCTTCAAAATCTGGAGCTGATGTGCGGAGGGAATAGCACAGACCTTAGATAGACAATGGATGCAATATGGTGCTGAAGAAGCAGCTAACTTGCGATGGGCATAGAAACTGTGGCTTGGGAACCGGCACTAACCAGGAAACAAAAGTACTTGACCTATATAATTAGAATTGGTGGATGCAAATAGAGATTTGAAATTACAGGTCAATATCATGATGAGGAACAAATTTACAGCATCTTACATAACTTTTCACATCCTCAACATGTCTCAAAGAACTCCTGGTCAATATGGTGCCTTCACTCAGATTGTTTGTCTTAATCTCAAGTCATTCCACAGTGCGCAGCCCACATCTAGCCTTACGGACAATGGTTGTGTCAGTTTATGAGGGCCAGCTGAATCCAGCAATATAAAACCTATGACTTTTCTAAAAACATTTTGAACAACTTTTTAAAAAAGTTTTTGTAAACCTCTGCTCTAGGAAGAAGAGGTTTAAGTATCTGTGCACAATTAATTGTCAGCATTTTTTCCACAGCTGTATATTAAACCATTAAACAAATATTCATAATAAGATTATATTTTTTCTCTTAGCTACTTTCCATTTGGATGATAGGGATGTGGAAGTGGAAGTTCCAAGGGCATGCACCAGGATGGATTCACACATACAATGATTTGAAAATTACTGTTCAAATCTACAGGTTGCAGAGCAAAATGAATCAGAGCCAGCCCAATTAAGGGAAATACTCGGTGTCATCTGATTAACATTCTATCCAGCCATAAAGACATGTTATATTCATTATGTGTACTACTTCAAAAACCCTAATTAAACCTAAAAAATAACGGGTCTGTCCCACTTAGCCGATTTTTTAGACGAGTGCAGGAGATTCTACGCTCGCCTCATGGTCGACACATGTTCGCTGGTGGTCTCTGGTGAGTCTCCTTCATGGTCGAGAGGAGTTTCCGCATTCTGGGAAGTAGTCGCAGCCTTAGCATGATCACGGCAAATTTTTCAACATGTTGACAAATTTTCTGCGACCATAAATTGGCCACCATGGAGAAAATCGATACTTTTGCAATCGCGGTATGTGTCTGTATCACCTTGGCTTTGCACCGTGTGAATTTCAGAGAGCGCTCCCCCACTTTCCCTGAGCTTGAAGGTCGCAGGCAGTCCGCTGAAAAGTCGCCTAAGTGGGACAGGCCCTTAAAGTACAATAGTAACAGAAGAGTGAAATGGTTATCTCAACTAACTCGTGACATTTTACCTAGCTAAAAATAAACAATATATGATTATGTGTCAGCCTTTGAAACATTTGGAGTGTTGTTATTCTGGGAAAATTGTTCGCTTACAGATGCATCGCCGTTTTCAAAGGCAAATAATTAGTGAGCATGTTACTATGACAACTACAGTGTCCTCCATAATGTTAGGGACAGTCCCATCATTTATGTATTTGCCTCTGTACTCCACAATTTGAGATTTGTCATAGGAAGAAAAAAAATCACATGAGGTTAAAGTGTACCTTGTCAGATTTTATAAAGGCCATTTTTATACATTTTGGTTTCACCATGTAGAAATTACAGCTGTGTTTATACATAGTCCCCCCCCCCCATTTCAGGGCACCATAATGTTTGGGACACGTGGCTTCACAGGCGTTTGTAATCGCTCAGGTGTGTTTAATTGCCTCCTTAATGCAGGTATAAGAGAGCTCTCAGCACCCAGTCTTTCCATCACCTTTGGAAACTTTTATTGCTGTTTATCAACATGAGGACCAAAGTTGTGCCAATTAAAGTCAAATAAGCCATTGAGAGACTGAGAAACAAGAATAAAACTGTTAGAGACAGCAGCCAAACATTAGGCTTACCAAAATCAACTGTTTGGAACATCATTAAGAAGAAAGAGAGCACTGGTGAGCTTACTAATCGCAAAGTGACTGGCAGGCCAAGGAAGACCTCCACAGCTGATGACAGAAGAATTCCCTCTATAAGGAAAAATTCCCAAACACCTGTCCGACAGATCAGAAACACTCTTCAGGAGTCAGGTGTGGATTTGTCAATGACCACTGTCCGCAGAAGACTTCATGGACAGAAAAAGAGGTGCTACACTACAAGATGGAAACCACTAGTTAGCTGCAAAAATAGGATGGCCAGGTTACAGTTTGCCAAGAAGTACTTAAAAGAGCAATCACAGTTCTGGAAAAAGGTCTTGTGGACAGATAAGACAAAGATTAACTTTGTGATGACAAGAGCAAATTATGGACGAGAGAAGGAATTGCCCAAGATCCAAAGCATACCACTTCATCTGTGAAACAAGGTGGTGGGGGTGTTATGGCCTGGGCATGTATAGCTGCTGAAAGTACAGGCTCACTTATCTTCATTGATGATACAACTGCTGATGGTTGTAGCATAATGAATTTTGAAGTGTATAGACACCAGAAGTGGCGGCGCTGCCTTGCAGCTGCGGCTCGTCTGCAGTCCGTTCCTGCCATATCCCCCGTCTCCGTGTTGGTCTGCGCTGAGGCCTATCGTGGAGCTGGCGGCCTCCAACTGCGACCGACCTTGAGGCTGCGGAGCCAGGACCTACCACGCGAGGCTGGCTGACTTCGGGGCTGTGGTTGCGGGGCGACCCAACTTCCGACCCGACTTTGGAGCCTCGGAAGCTTGACCGCGGGCCAGTGCACGACATCATCGGGAGCTCGTGTTCTGTTTTCTGAAGCTCCCGCAACTACAGCTGCGTCCGCTGGACTGGAGGGCAGCAGCTTCGACTGCCCCGGGCTGCGGAGTTTGAACCGGCCTGTTTGCAGAGCACGGATCCAGCCGCGGGACTTACCTACCATCACCAGCGGGGCCACAACATCGGAGGCTTGGATTGTCTCAGCGTAGAGGGAGAGCAAGGAGGGAAGAGACAATGACTTTGGGACTTAAACTGTGTTGAGTGTTTGTTATTTATTCTATGTTATGTCTGCAGGCTAAACCATTTCGTTGCACTGAAAAGTGCAATGACAATAAATTGAATCAAAATCAAACATCCTATCTGCTCAAGTTCAAACACGTGCCTCAAAACTCATTGTCGGCAGTTCATTCTACAGCAAGACAATGATCCCAAACATACTGCTAAAGTAACAAAGGAGTTTTTCAAAGCTAAATAATGGTCAATTCTTGAATGGCCAAGTCAATCACCTGATCTGAACCCAATTGAGCATGCCTTTTATACGCTGAAGAGAAACCTGAAGGGGACTAGCCTTCAAAACAAGCATAAGCTGAAGATGGCTGCAATACAGGCCTGGCAGAGCATCACCAGAGAAGACACCCAGCAACTGGTGATGTCCATGAATCGCAGACTTCAAGCAGTCATTGCATGCAAAGGATATGCAACTAAATACTAAACATGACTACTTTCATTTACATGACATTGCTGTGTCCCAAACATTATGGTGCCCTGAAATGGGAGGACCATGTATAAACACTGCTGTAATTTATACATGATGAACCAAAATGTATAAAAATTAATAAAATCTGACAATGTGCACTTTAACCACATGTTAATTTTTTTATTACAAATCTCAAAGTGTGGAGTATAGAGGCAAATAAATAAATGATGGGTCTTTGTCCCAAACATTATGGCAGGCACTGTGTACAATATGGCAAACTCACCACATGCTTCCATCATCACTAACCGCACTTCTCACAAATATTCAGGCAGTCTGCACAAGGCTTTTCAATCAGGCTGCTCTTTGGAGGATATGACACATTTGTATTGCTCTGATGTTGACACACAACCCAAGATAAGGTTCTGGGGCCTTTTGTGCATCTGGAGTTCTCGCATCCTGGCCAATGCTGCAGTATGGGCTGTTACCCCACTCGAGACCCAGCTATACTCATCAGGCATCCAGAAGGGCCTGGGCTCCTTCCCAGCGTGAACTCAGCCAAAGAGTTCCTTCGAGCTAGGCTAAACACATGAAGAGGTGCTAATTGAAGTGCCTCCACATTTCATCCTATTAATTTGTTACCTTTTAAAACAACCATTAACAACATGGATACCATGGTAACTGCATTTGAATTTCTGATCAACTCTGTTCCAAGCATCATAAAATCATTAAAATAAGGAATTGGAAGCCATGAGCAAAATAGAAAATTTAGAACAATTCCATCTCAGTCGGAATTATAAGGATTCAATCTTGGCAAAAAATTATATGTAATATTCCTATATTTTTCATCATAAAAAGTCTCTATCACGTTGCTTTTTACACAAATGTCTGTAATATGTGAATTTCCCCTTGTTCTCACTGCAAATGAAAGATATCACATAGAATACAATGTGAAAAATTTGTGTTTATAATGTGTTTTTCTGTGCACATCTTTTGTGCACAAGCAGAGTATTTTATAAATTGGTACGTTGGGAAATGTAGATGTTTAACGGGGCATAGATGTCCAAATACTGAAACCTAACATTCAGACATCTAAGCCTTATGTTCACATGCTGGATCCTTGACCACATGCAGCACAATGGGCTATGGAGGACTTCTTACTTCCATCTTCTCACACTCAAGCATAAATGCCAATCTTCCGAGCAGACCAGAAATGAATTAACAATATTGTTGGCCAGCATCATCAGTTTCTGGTAATGAAGTTGTCAAATTCAGGTTAAGTTGACAATCAACCTGTTGGCCAACGATACATGACAAGAACTATTTGCCCATAATGCAGATTAGTCCTGTTTTAATTATACATATAATTTTAATTATACAGATCATGATATAGCACTGACAAAGAATGCCAGACTGGTAAGTAATGGAAGGTGGATTTTATTTAAAGATTGTATCAAATGCAGCCAGTGGAGGAAGGAAGAGAAAGTGATGTTTAGGCCATTGGACATGGTGTCACTAGAACAGTTGCATTGCGTAGCACAAATTATTTCAATTACAATTCCATTTAATCTTGTGTAAGGTTCGCATTATCTTTTTAGTTTGTTGATCCCATTATATAGCTCACAGAAATTGCTATGCTTTCCAAATATTTTCCAACCGATACATTTTCTCATTTTGCTCCCTCCCTCATTTTGCAAATTCTAAAACCTATAAACAATACAGCTCAGTGCACACCAAAAAACATCTTTCAGATTCATTTTAAAATACATTAGAGGAGGATGAAGGGGTTGCAGCTCATGTTGTTCTGTTCGAAGGGGTACATATCCATCACTGGCTTTGTTTGCTTGCCTTTACGTGACATCCAGTATGCATTGATTGGTCATGCCAAACAGTAGAAATATAACTTTTATAATATTATTTTATACTTAACTCTGCTTTAGTGTGTATACTACAAGGATTGTTTTCAAAAATTACCATACACATTGATTGCATAGTGGTTGTGTCACCACTATGATTTCTCAGTTGATTTCTCTCTTGATCTCCGTGATCATTAGGATTGAGGAATGGAGAGGAAAGAGGATCATTAAAGCCAACTTACTCTTAACATGACAGTTTAATCCGTTATCAGTTATTTTAGTTCTGAAGTGTCAATTTTGATTTGCTCATCCGCTGACAACTCCATCTCTTGATCTCCAAATTCTGCTCCGTTATCAATGAAGGCCTCACAGTAACTTCACAGGCAGGTTGCAGCTGCCTGTTTGCAAGCAGTGATCTTTAAACCATCTGGGTTATACCTAACCTCAACTGATAAAGCGTTTTGAAATAACTACACTGAGACAGCTTCGTGAAAATTGCCCCAGTATTAGAAGAATAAGGGGGTTAGCGCTGGGCAGAGAGAGAGGTCGTGTGGGAGAAGGAGAAAAGGGGAGGAAGACAGCAAGTCAGCTCAGGGCTTCATCCAAATCCCATTGGGTCATTTTATGGTGAAAATCCCCAGCAAAAATACAGCCAGTCCGGTTACCATGAAACTCAGCTTTGACAAAGGAAAACATTTAAATTATTTTGGAACCCTGATGAATAGTACAGGAACTCCACCAAAGTACAATTTACCATATTTTAATTTTAGGATAAAGAGATGAAAAGCAGATTCACCTGAAATTTGAATAGTCTTGACTCACACGAGATGTGTCTGTTTAACCCATTTAGTTGTAACAGGCATTGGAAAATAGTGTTACGTACCATATGGAGAAATGATGGCTTGAAAATAAATCTCCAGGAAGCATAGTTCGATCCTCACACATTTTAAAACATCGAGTGAAAGCAATCGTTGAGATGATTTTACAATCATGAATAAAACTAAGCATAGAAGTGTACAAATGATGTCTGTTTGGCCCAATTCAGACAAATCTATTTGAACACAGTGTACCAAATAAAACATCATGAAGCTAAGTACTGGATGGAATTGGCCATGCAATCATGAATGGGAATGCTTCCCACAGTTTCCATCAGAGAAAGAAATGTCCTACCACAAGGTAATATTGCATTAACTAGGCTTCTGTGAATATTCAGCAATATTACTGCCCCACTTGTCTTTGGACATAGAAACATAGAAAATAGGTGCAGGAGGAGGCCATTCGGCCCTTCAGCCAGCACCGCCATTCATTGTGATCATGGTTGATCGTCCCCTATCAATAACCCATGCCTGCCTTCTCCCCATAACCCTTTACTCCACTAGCCCCTAGAGCTCTATCTAACTCTCTTTTAAATCCATCCAGTGATTTGGCCTCCACTGCCCTCTGTGGCAGGGAATTCCACAAATTCACAACTCTCTGGGTGAAAAAGTATTTTCTCACCTCAGTCTTAAATGACCTCCCCTTTATTCTAAGACTGTGGCGCCTGGTTCTGGACTCGCCCAACATTGGGAACATTTTTCCTGCATCTAGCTTGTCCAGTCCTTTTATAATTTTATGTTTCTATAAGATCCTCCCTCATCCTTCCAAACTCCAGTGAATACAAGCCTAGTCTTTTCAATCTTTCCTCATATGACAGTCCCGCCATCCCAGGGATCAATCTTGTGAACCTACGCTGCACTGCCTCAATCACAAGGATGTCCCTCCTCAAATTAGGAGACCAAAACTGTACACAATACTCCAGATGTAGTCTCACCAGAGCCCTATACAACTGCAGAAGAACCTCTTTACTCCTATGCTGAAATCCTATTGTTATGAAGGCCAACATTCCATGAGCTTTCTTCACTGCCTGCTGTACCTGCACGCCAACTTTCAGTGACCGGTGTACAAGGACACCCAGTTCTCGCTGTACCTCCCCCTTACCTAACCTAACCCCATTGAGATAATAATCTGCCCCCTTATTTTTGCCACCAAAGTGGATAACCTCACATTTATCTATATTATACTGCATCTGCCCACTCACTCAACCTGTCCAGGTCACCCTGCAACCTCCTAACATCCTCTTCACAGTTCACACTGCCACCCAGCTTTGTGTCATCCGCAAACTTGCTAGTGTTGCTCCTCATTCCCTCTTCCAAATCATTAACATATATGGTAAACAGTTGCGGCCCCAACACCGAGCCTTGTGGCACTCCACTCACCACTGCCTACCATTCTGAAAAGGACCCGTTCACTCCTACTCTTTGCTTCCGGTCTGTCAACCAATTTTCTATCCACGTCAACACCTACCCCCAATACCATGTGCTCTAATTTTAGTCACCAGTCTCCCGTGTGGGACCTTATCAAAGGCTTTCTGACATCTCAAACAATATTATGTTTTCAAAGTCACAGATCACATTGCAATTTCTTTGATTGCAGTGATAATAATTGCAAAATTTATTCGAGTCTGCCCATTTCAAAAAAATAGGCGAGCCTCTGGTCATTCTTGATAGGGCTGTGCCAGTGATGCACCTGGTTGAATCCACCACTCTCTGCAGCTTCTTGCGTCCCTGTGTATTGGAAATGCTGTACCAAAATATTATGCAACCAGTCAGGACACTTTCAACGGTGCGTTTGTAGAGGTTTGTTAGTGTTCAGCAGGCATGTCAAATCTCTTTAAACCTCTACGAAAGAGGTGCTGGCACGCCTTCCTATTTGCATATATGGGCCCAATACAGGTCTGAGATGTTAACGGCCAGGAATTGGAAGCCACTAACTCTCCCACTGCTAACCTACCAATGAAAACAGACATGTGGTAACAGACAATAATTAATTCCTTGGATTTGCTGACATTGAGCAAAAGGTGGTTGTTGTTGCGGCACCACTTAACTAGATGTTCTATCTGTATGCTGACTTGTCACCACCAGTGATTTGGCCTACAACAGTGGCGTTGACAGTGGAATATTATGATGGCATTGGAGTTGTACTTAACCACACAGTCTTGGGGGTAAAGTGAGCAGAGCAAGGGTCGTGGTATGCAGACTTGAGGTGCCAATGTCGAGATAGTGTTGTTATCGATCCGCACTGATTGACGTCGGCCAATGCCGAAATAAGACAGAGGCCCAGGTCTTGATGCATGGTGTTGAATTTGGAAGGGATGATTGTGTTGAACATTGAGCTGTAGTCGATAACAGCAGCTTAACACAGAAGTAGCTGTTCTTCAGATAGTCCAGAGAACAGTGCAGAGTTAGTGAGATAGCATCTGTTGTTGACTTGTTGTGAAGATAGACAAATTGAAGTGGCTGCAGGTCATATCTGAGGCAGGAGTCTGAGCCATAACCAACTTCCAAAAACAATGACAGTGGATGCAAGAGCCGGGTGGTAGTTCTTCAAGCATATGACCATGCTCTTCTTGAGTACCAAGATAGATGCCCTCAGCTGGAGCCAGCGGCCCACGGAGCTGCGGGGTCTCCTACCAGCACTGGCCACACTCAGGGGGGGGGGGGGGGGGGGGCGCTAACGGCGAAACTAAAGGCTGACCCCTGCAGAACACCGCTTCCATCTATTCTGCTCGCTAATGTCCACTCCTTGGAGAGTAAGTTGGACTACCTGAGGCTGGATTTGGTAACCAAACGGAAGGCGAGAGATTGCTGCGCCCTGATCTTAACAGAGACCTGGTTAAACTCCTCTGATCCCGACGGCGCTATTAGCGTGGAGGGCTAACAACATTCCGGTCGGACAGGAGCTGCGCTCTCAGTGGGAAATCCCGGGGTGGTGGTGTGTGCATTTACACTAATAACAGTTGGTGTAATAATGCCACAGTGGTCTCAGATCATTGCTCCCCAGACATTCAGTTTGTGACAATAGAGTGCAGACCCTTCTATCTGCCCAGGGAATTTACCATTATAACCATCAGAGCCGTGTACATCCCACCAGTGCAAACACTAAGGAGGCCCTGAATGCTCTTCATCGCTCCATCAGTGACTTGCAAACTACACACCCAGATGGTGCTTTCATTGTTGCTGGGGATTTTAACCAGGCCAACATGAAGACAGTTCTCCCACATTACTACCAGCAAGTGGACTTTGCCACCAGGGGAGTGAACACACTGGACCTAGCCTATACAAACATCAAGAAGGCATTCAAAGCAGTCCCCCGCCCCCACCTTGGCTCCTCAGACCACATCGCTGTGATGCTAACTCCTGCATACAGGCCACTGCTTACCAGAGAAAAACCTACTGTGAGCTATGACAGCATTACAGGACTGCTTTGAGTGCATGGACTGGGACATGTTCAAGAAGGCAATCAACACACCAACCTGGAGGGTATGCTGCGTCTGTGTCTGCTTACATGGAAAAGTGCATAGAGGATGACAGTGTCACCAAGACCATTACTATACGGGCCAACCAGAAACCCTGGATGACCCCTGAGGTACGTGGAATGCTGTGAGCATGAAATCCCACATTTAAATCCGGTGACTTGGTGGCACTCAGATCCGCAAGAGCCAACCTGAACCGAGTCATCAGGCTGGCAAAGCGTGCCCATGGTCAGAAAATCCAGAGCTTCTTTCATAACCCCATGAACACCAGGCGCATGTGGCAGGGAATCCAAACCATCACAGACTATAAGACTGCTTCACCACCCTGTGAACACAACATAAATTTCCTCAATGAACTCAATAAAAATTTTGGACGGTTCGAGGCAGTCAACAACACACCCGCGAGGAAAGGTATTCCTCACTATGATGAACAGGCACTCTATTGAATGACAATAAAGTCTTGATACAGTGGATGTCCGGAGGACCCTAAAAGGAGTTAACACACGGAAGGCGGCAGGCCCTGATAACATACCAGGCCAGGTGGTCAGGGAATGTGCTGATCAGCTGGCACATGTCCTTACTGACATCTTCAACACCTCGCTGAACCAGGCTGTTGTCCCATCGTGTTTCAAGACTGCCACCATCATACCAGTGCCAAAGAAATCCGCAATAACATGTCTCAACGATTACCGCCCTGTAGCACTCACTCCCAATATGATGAAGTGCTTTGAGAGGCTGGTCAGGGACCATATTACCTCCAGACTCCCCTGCACACTTGACCCATTCCAGTTTGTTTACAGGCCCAAACCGCTCCACAGAGGACACCATGTCCTCTGTACTCCACCTGAGCCTGGCACATCTAGAGGAGAAGAACACACATGTGCGAATGCTGTTCGTGGACTTCAGTTCAGCATTCAATACAATCATCCCTCAGCACTTGGTAAGAAAATTGGGTAATGGACTTCCTCACTGACAGACCCCAGTCAGTGCAGGGTGGAAACAACACCTCCAACATCATCTCTCTCAGCACCGGCTCCCCTCAGGGCTACGTCCCGAGTCCACTGCTGTTTACCCTGATGACCCACGACTGCTGTGCCAGGTTTAGTACAAACCACATCATGAAGTACGAAGATGACACAGCAGTGGTGGGCCTTATCCAGGACGACAATGAACTGGCTTACAGGGAGGAGGTGAAACAACTGGTGGACTGGTGCAACACAAACAATCTGATCCTGAATGTAGAAAAAACAAAGGAGGTCATCGTTGACTTCAGGGGAAACCGGCACAGTCACACACCACTACACATTAATGACAGCGATGTGGAGTTGGTCAGTAGAACTAAGTTCCTGGGGGTGCAGATCACGAATAGTCTGACCTGGTCACAAAACATCGCATCACTAGTTAAGAGAGCGCAGCAGCGGTTGCACTTTCTGCGCCGGATGAGAAGAGCTCACCTCCCCCATCCCTTCCCCACCACTTTCTATAGAGAGCATTTTGACCAGCTGCTTGGTGTCTGCTTTGGGGACTGTAAAGCCTCCAACTTCAAGTCCGTGCAGAGAGTGGTGAGGACGGCTGAACTCACCACTCTTTGGACTCATCGGGACTTCTCTTCCTTCAACCCAGGACATTGCGAGCAAATGTTGCTTGTCCAAGGCCAACATTACTTTAAAAGACCCCACACATCTCCGTCATGGACTGTTCACTCTGCTGCCCTCGGGCAAAAGGTATCGCAGTACAAGGAACAGAACGGCCAGGTTTTGCTACAGCTTCTTCCCCCGAGCCATCAGATTCTTGAATGCTATGTAATGGGCTGCCACTATTATCTATTTCATCTTTTTATCTATTTTATCTTTTTATCCTTTTGTTATTTTATGTTGCATGGTGAGCCAGATGCAACAAAATTTCGTTCAGACTTGCATTTATTGGTGTATCTTTTAATGACAATAAAGTCTTGATTGATTGATTGATTGATTGAAGCCCAGGTGTGAAATTCTGATCACTGAAGCGAGAAACTGAGGATGTCTTGAATACTCCAAGATGGTCCGCATAGAGTTTTAGCACTCAGCCAGTTACACCATCTGGACTGGACACTTTACATGGATTCACTCTCTTGAAAGATGTCCTGATGTCGGCCTTAGAGATGAGATCACAGGGTCATCAAGGGGTATGGGGGGGGCGACACCTGTGTAAGTCTATTATTATTCTCCCTTTCAAATATTCCCTTTGGGAATAATCTTAAGTGCAGATATTTGATCTGAACATATTTATATAGATAGGAAGCTGTAGCACAGAACACCTATATTAACTACAATTTGGCTTTTTTGGGGCGAGGATAACGGTGTGTGTTGATGCTGATGATATCAACATGAGGGTGTCATGTCAGCTTTCACAGGCAATACTGAGATCGGCGTGGTCGCTATTCCATTGGATTCATGAAGAATTACTGAAGGACAACTCTGGCTGAAACAGAGGCTAGTCCTTCATGAGCAACTGATGGTACATTTTGGTCTAAAAGAATAACAGTTCCCCATTCTACAGATGATTTAATTGATACAGAATAATGATTGTATTTTCTATGCTATGCACCCAAAGCAGAACCACTCTCTACAAGTTATTTTTACAATTTCCCCCCCAAAACAAACAAGCTTTCCTCAGTGAGTGTTGTGCACATGAAAGGCGATCAAAAATCTTACAGCACGACAGGTGGAATGTGCTTTATTTCAAACAAAGCCAAGTGGCTGAACTGGTTTATGTTTAACTCTTTGGACAAAAACTTCTATAATGGTACATTAACCAACGTTCTTCTAATGTTAATGGGCTGTCCCACTTAAGAGACCTAATCCGCGAGTTAAGAAGAGTGTCTTCAATCTTCAAGCTCGAGGGCATTCGCTTGGAAAGCCTCGAGCTGGATCGACCGTCAACGATGAAACTGCGAACTGGATCGATTGACCGCACACACACACACAGCGCAAAGGCGGGGGCTAGGGAAAGCGGGGGAGCGCTGTCTGTGTGATGAAGAGGAAGGTAAACGGCTGCCACAGTGTACAGTAAGTCCTTTAGAGAGTGCGGAGGGTGGGGGGGGGGGGGGGGGGGGAAGAGGGTAGAGGAGGGGGAGAGAAGCGGGGGGGGGGAGAATGAGGTCGCGGTAAATTTTTCAACGTGCTGAAAATTTTCCGCGACCTAGCTGAGGCCACGAGTATTCGGGAACTTCCCTCGAGCATGAAGGAGAGTTCCAGCGACCTCATAGGACCACCTAGGACCACGTGCCGACCAGGCTGCGACTTTGAAGGTCGAACACACTCTTCTAAACTCGCAGATTAAGTCACCCAAGTGGGATAGCCCCTTTATTAGATCCCCAATCCATCATGGAACAGTCCCGATAAACTAATTAATTTCAAAGACAACTTAAACTCAAAACACTTATAAAAAGGAAACTAGTTCCACCTCACAGCAAAGGAAACCGGAGGTGATATAGTGTTGGCTCGATACTAACAACCTTTGTGAAAAGATTGCACACATGTTTGGATATTAACTGCTGCAGATTTTGTTGATATATAGTCTTTTAAAATAAACTTCCAAATGTTGGATGGTGTATCAGATCCTAGCTCTGCACCTTCTGGACCTGGAACTGCAGTTAATGGACAGCATCCTTTGTGTAGGTTGGATATTAGAATTTCTTTAAAACTAGTTTGGTAAGCATTAAACCACACTCAGAGTCATAGAGTCATATACAGTGTGGAAACAGGCTCTTCAGTCCAACTTGCCCAAACCGGCCAACATGTCCCAGCTACATGTCCCACCAGCCTGTGTTTGGCCCATATCCCTCCACACCCGTCCTATCCATGTACATGTCGAACTGTTTCTAAAACATTGCAATAGTCCCTCCTCAACTACCTCATCTCGCAGCTCGTTCCATTCCTCCACCATCCTTTGTGTGAAAAAAGTTACCCATCAGACTCCCATTAAATCTTTTCTCCTTCACCTTAAACCCATGTCCTCTGGTACTCGATTCCCCTACTCTGCGCAAGAGACTCTGTGCATCTACCCGATCTATTCCTCCCATGATTTTATACATCTCTATAAGACCACCCCTCCCCGCGCGCCAAGGAATAGAGTCCCAGCCTACTCAACCTCTCCCTATAGCTCACACCCTCGAGTCCTGACAACATCCTTGGAAATCTTCTCTGTCCCCATTCCAGCTTGACAACATCTTTCCTGTAACATGGTGCCTAGACTGAACACGATACTCTAAATTGTGGTCTCGCCAATGTCTTATATAACTTATGGATCTCACAACTTCTATACTCAATGACTGATGAAGGCCAATGTGCCAAAAGCTTTTTTAACAATCCGATCTACCTGCGACTCCCCCTTCAAGGAACCATGAGCCTGTACTCCTAGATCCCTCTGTTCTACAACACAGCCCAGAGTTCTACCATGCACTGTGTAGGTCCTGCCCATGTTATACTTACCATAATGCAACACATCATATTTTTCTGTATTAAATTCCACACTGGAATATAGAGTTCAAGGCCCCATGGTACAAAACAAACCATCTCATTCAGGGACTCAAGGACAGGATTGTTTTAGGCTGCAGAGTGGGGTGGATCAGCTTGGTCATCGCCAGCACAGCGTCACCCCACCATTGAAAGCATCAACATGAGATGCTGTCTCAAGAAGGCGGCATCTATCATCAAGGAAACTAACCATGTGGCCCATGCCTCCTTCTCGCTGCTGACAGGCAGGAGATGCAGAAGCCTGGAAGCCCCATACCACCAGGTTCAGGAACGGCTACTTTCCTACAACTATCAGCTTCTTCAACTGCCCTACACTGCTCGCACTATTATGGAATTGTTTTCCATTTGTCGTTTTGCACAATCTTTTCTCTTCTCACCGTCAGGTATAATTTATGTTTTGTATATTGTCTGAGTCTCTGTGCCTGTGATGCTGCTGGCAGCTAGATTTTCATTGTAGCTGTACCTCACCATACTTATGCATATTACAATAAACTTAAATTGACTCAAAATCCCAGGATGGCTGGTACAGGAAATGCCACATGCTGGGCATTCTAAAGTTGGGACAATATGCACATTGTGGGGGAGCAGCAGAAAGTTTAGATACCAAATTTGTCGTCTCTATCCAGGTTGTCTGAAATAAATGGTCACAACATAAAGTCACTGATGATTTTACAACATGGGAGCATCATGCCTCTTCTAACTCAATGACCACTGGTCCCATGGCACTGCAAACTAAATCAAGTATAAAACAAATTCCCTTTCGAAATGACTGCTAAATCTGAACCAACAACCTGGCAATGCATTCCAGATTATAACAATGTATGCATAAATAGAGATGAATCACAATAGTCACTTACACAACATTAGTCATAAACTGCTTAAAGCCACCCCTGCCCTCGCCATGTGCATTGAAATGTTTGCTCCTTTTGCTCCAATATGAAAACCTCTTTAACAGAAAAGAAATCCTGGTTTATGCATAACATGTAACCACAATTAACATAACTCCGTCACAATTACACATCGTGCTTCACCTAAAAGACAATGGTGAGGGAAATGATGACCTTTAATTCTTGCTAGGATTCATTAGCTTTTCTAAAAATAATTGCATTATTTTCAGTGGAATAGACGCACATAAATGTAAAAAATACAGCTCTACAAATATTCTTTGAAATGTTGACAACAGCCTTTGAAGATTGCCTCACATAAATTATAGATGCTGGCATGCTCGTTTTCAACAGTTTACATTGCAACTGGGAACACGAGTTTAACCATGTGAATGTAAATGTATTTCAGCATCGGGAACCAGGATTGTTGCTGGAACAAAGTATGAAAGCATCTTGTGCACAATCACACAGGGCAGGGGGAGTGGAAGACAGGCAACTACTACTGCACCAAGTTCTTTATACCCACATGGCTAGATACTGGGATAATCGTATGCATGATGCACACAAAATATAAAGAATCAAACACATTTTATATTTAAGTTACCACAACCAAAGAGAATTCATCAAAACCAAATTTGGTTAAAATAGATTATGTGAATACAATTCAAGATATGTTATTTGCCATTAGAATCTGCACTAACCACAAGAGTTGATGATTCAAGACTAAATCTGCATTCCATACCTACCCATTTTTAGAATTTTGATAGAATTTGTTTTGGAACCACCAAATGTCAACTTAAGATTTTCTTTTTCTGTCTATTCTATCTAGGTATGTTACAAAACTTACCTTTAGCGGCGCTGCACTTCTGCCGCTCCCCGTGTGCGCGACTTTCGCGCCTTGCAGAGGGGTGCGGGCTTAAAGTGCCGTTTTTCCACAGGCCTGGATAATCGATGAATGTCGGGCGATTTGGTTGCTGAAGAAAAATCGCTCCGACATTTAATGAATGGTGGTATTTTTAAATTACTCTAGATTATTTATTAACTAGAGTAATTTAAAAATCACCTTCAAAAGCCGTGACCGCAGACAACCGGAAGCATTTAGCGTAGGGGAGAAAAAAAGGTAAATAGTTTATTTTTATATTAAAAGTTGGTTTTTCGGGAGGCATTAATAATATTTTTATGTTGCGAAATGGGGTCCCCTAAAAATGTATGAACCCCCAGTATTTTTCCCCCCGACTTTACCGCTAACCGCAACGTTCCAATCCACCGCATTCCACTAAAACCCACTCGCTAGTTGATTTAAATGGCCATTAATTTACAGGCATAAAACACTAAATTCCTTCCATTTGGCCCAGAAATTCATGAAAATGAGATTTAAAAATTATGTTATATTGTTGATTATTGTGTGAATGTTATTTGGACACTTAGGCAATTTAAAAAAAGTTTATCTTTTCTTAAGAAATTGATAGATGTTTAGATCTACTCATTGAATTATGTAATTAGTTACAATTAGATAACTAACTAATTATATGCTTTAATTTCAGGTAATCCAAGTAAGATTGTTTAATATTTGTTTCAGAATGCTTCAATCTATAATAACTGAAAATTTCATTGTGCTTAATTTTTAAGAATGTTATGGACTTTTAACTTTTCCAGATCACAGCTTTTGAGTTAAGTCAATTGAAAGGCAATGGGAAGCAAGATGCTCTATTCCGAGTATGAAAATGGCCATAACTTTCTTAATACTGAAGATATGAAAGTAAATTAGGTGTCAAATTAAACTTTTTATGCTTTATCTGATGGGATAAATTGCAGACTTGATTTTTAAAATCTCAAAATTTTGTAACATTGCTATTCTATCATAACAGAAACCATGACAAATCAACAACATTGTGACATGAATGAGGGTAGATCAAAGGAACTTTTTTGCGATAGGTGAGAATTCTGGAAAATAATATGCACCTAGAAGATGCGAACTATCCAAATAAAGCCGTTGCTCTCCTTTTGTCTAAACTGTATTATAAAAGCAGAATTTCCACATTGGTTACTCACTGTTATGTCAACAAACAAATGAAGCAGGTCTGTTGAGTAACTTTAGTTTAGTTTAGTGATACAGCATGGAAATAGGCTGATACAACATGGAAACTAAAATGATTTTAGTTAATAGGAACCACTCTCATTTACTGCATAAACTTATCAAAATTTATTTTTTGATCCGAATGTCAGGTATGCTAGAACCTAACTTCCCAAAGCCATAAACATTGCTGTCATGGAAATCCATCCTACCCCAATTTGTACACTTGATGTACAATGCCTGGCACACTGTTCCTGAGGTGCTACCTGCACCTTCTCAATAGTCAGATAAGAATTAGGCTATAAGGTTAATTCTAATATTTACTTGCTTTTCCGAGAAAGCGATGTATAGAGTACAGTTAGGTCACTGTGATAGGAAGAATTAGGAGAGAATAAAGATCGTGAATAAATTTGGAAAAGAACCAAACATCAATAGGTACTGGACCTGTCCTCCACTCCCTGCTGTAAGACATTAAGGAAATATGTGGCTTGAGCATCGCAGTCAACAAACTGGTTCAGTGTCAGGATGTTTGATCTTCCAAACTCAATCCGATTTATATTCTTCAGAATTATGAAGGTTTCCAACCCAAACTTCACCTATCTATGTTCTCCAGAGATGCTGCCTGATCTGCCTAGTTACTCCAGCGCTTTGTATCTTTTTTGTAAACTAGCTTATGCAGTTCCCTGATTCTCCGTTTATCTAATTTTCTGTACATTTCTAAGTACAGATGCAATGGAATTTGGAAAATAATTGACATTTTCCATCAATCTCCAAACACTGCCATATGATCTTTGGGGGAAGAGTAAGTGGGCAGGCTCCATGTCAACAACTTAATGTGCTTTTCATTACATGATTGTGGACAATGAATTCTTTTCCACAGAGTAAGGCGCATCCATAAAATCTTTTCAGCTGGAAAGATTTCCAAGCAATAGAAGCTCAAAGCAATTACAGAAGTGAGATAAGCTATCAGTTGATTCTCCAGAGATAGGTATTAACATTAAACAGCCGAGAAGCTACATTACTTGGTTAAGTGCAACAATACTAAGTAGAAAGTGAATATACCTATCTTCATAATTATTTCTGAGAACTACAGGTTTTATTGTAAACAGCAGTTACTTTTTGGGACAATCTTGAAGAAACTATAATTACTACAAAGCCTCAAACAAAAGGAACAGCATTCTCTGAGATAGTAAACTGAGCAGGTTAGAGTTGAAAATAACAAAGAAGCCACCATTTCATTCCTTGTTCAGCACTGTTAATTGCTTTAAGCCACCATAACATTTTCATTGGTAATCTCTTTGCCCTTGGACAACAGAATGAATCAGTTAGAGTTCACCTCATTATTGCTCACTTCTAGAAAGTTCCCTTTTGCATCATCGCACAACAGGAGCACAGCCTTCCTTGTGTAGATGGAAACATGAAACAGAAGAAATACATGCAAGTCTGCTTCCACCATACAAAAGGTTCCTGGCTTATTCACTAGCTCGCATCCATTTTACTGCCTAACTCTGATATTTATGGATTCCCTTTCAGTTTAAAAAAAAAAATTAATTTTAATCCTCAGCGTACTCAATGACTTGAGTCATCACAACCCTCTGTGGAAGAGAATCCCAAATCTATACAATCCTCATGAACCAACTCTTCACCCTAATCTATGTCCTGTAATTCAAGAATATCCAGATACCTGCTTCTCAGAAACTTTAAGTTTCAATAATTCAAATTTTTATCATAAATTAGCCTGCTGATAAAGTATGGGGACAAAAGAGTCGACTAAACCTATGCTTCCAAAGATGTTGCCCGAGTCACAGAGTTCCTCCATCAGTTTGTTTTTGTTGCTGATATGTATGGGACCTAGCTTCATGGCCTGATGGAGACTGCTCACCATGATTATTCTCTTTCCCCCTCTCTCATTGGGCAAAAGATATAGAAGCATGACAATGCACACCTTGGTATTCAGGGACAGCTTTTCTTCCCAGCTGTTATCAGGCAACTGAACCATCCTACCACAACTATAAGTAGTCTTGAACTACTGCCGAAAACATTGGAAATCCTCGGACTACCTTTAATCGGACTTCACTGGCTTAATCTTGCACTAAACCTTATTCACGTTGCTCTCTTTATCATGTATATGTACAATGTGAAAGACTCGATTGTAATCATGTATTATCTTGGCACTGACTGGTTAGCACGCAACAAAAGCTTTTCACTATACCTCGGTACACGTGAACATGGTACCACAATAAACTAAACTAAACTTAGAATGAGAGAAAGTGCAGTTTTCAGAATCTGCTAGCTCACATCCTCAGGTTTTTGCTGCACTCTAGTATCTCACTCCTGATCTCTGAGCCTCCAATAAGTAGACAATGAGAGTGATTTATGGTTGACAGTGTGTGAACTGCTTACTGTGTCTCTGTTGGACCATGATTAGACACAAAAAGCTGGAGTAACTCAGCGGGTCAGACGGCATCTCTGGAGAAAAGGAATTGTACTGTCCTCTCGGGTCGAGACATTTTGTCAGACCGTTGGACCGTGGCTTGGCCAAGTTAGCCTTTCATAGATCCAGATATTGTGGCAAATCCATCGCAAATGCTTTCCCTTCTCCCAAGATGATGTTCATGCCTGGATCCCCCTGAAAAGTAAGTGCATTGTGACCACCAGTACTCAAACAATGGGCATTACAGCGACACCATTCACGCTGAAAGATTGGGATAATAATTTTAAGTCCAATTCAAAAGCAAACCACTTTTGCAAAGTACTGCGATTGCCCATACTTTCCTTGTGACATTCAGTCATTATTTCTATCCCACAGAAAATTAGACAATCGAAATGAGGGAACGTGAAATTCGAAAGAGGTGAATTCTGCATAGTGTGGTTATCACGTCAGTCACATTTGAAACTTCAAACTACCATGGGATCTCCGAGCCAGAAAAAGAGGACATGTTTGAGGAGACACTTATATGCACAGAACGTCTGGTCAAACAGAGATGGTGAATGAGCACCAATGGCATCAGTGAGGGGATCTTTGGGAGGGTATGTTGGTGGAACCTCTCCCAAATTTCACATGCAAGCACTGTCATCTCCCAAATTTCACATGCAAGCACTGTCATAAGGGAAATGCAGCAGGAAACATGCACACACTTAGCTTCCACAAACAGCGATGAAGGGATAAGTTCATCCGCTGAAGTGGGGGGTCAAATATTTTTCAGGAGAACTTACCCAGCTAACTTCAAAATAATCATACTGATGTCCTACAGAAAATATTTTTGCAGCTCATCCAAAAGAAATCAAATATACAAACTCTAACAATTGTTAATTCAATAAGTAGGTTTCCACTGAATGCTGTGTTTGGAAAATAACAATATCTGAAAGAAACAACACTGATTCAGGGCAATAGACAATAGGTGCAGTAGGCCATTTGGCCTTCGAGCCAGCACCGCCATTCAGTGTGATCATGGCTGATCATCCACATTAAGTACCCCGTTCCTGCCTTCTCATCATATCCCGACTCCGCTATCTTTAAGAGCTCTATCTAACTCTCTCTTGAAAGCATCCAGAGAATTGGTCTCCACAGCCTTTTGAGAATTCCACAGATTCACAACTCTCTGGATGAAAACGTTTTTCCTCATCTCCGTTCTAAATGGTCTACCCTTTATTCTTAAACTGTGGCCCCTGGTTCTGGACTCCCCCAACATCGGGAACATGCTTCCTGCCTCTAGCGTGTTCAATCCCTTAATGATCTTATATGTTTCAATAAGATCCCCTCTCATCCTTCTAAATTCCAGAGTATACAAGCCCAGCCGCTCCATTCTATCAACATATGACAGTCCCGTCATCCCGGGAATTAACCTTGTGAACCAACACTGCACTCCCTCAATAGCAAGAGGTAAAGAACAGTGAGCTCACATAACAAACAGTAGATTTCAAAGAGTAAACAGGACACACCAAAGCAAGCCTAGGATCATAAAAGAGCACATTAATGTAAAAAAGTTACCAATGCACTCTTATGCTGATAATTAACCATTAAAAAATGAACGTGAGACAAGTTCAATTCTTGCCCTTGAGCAAAATGTACATCAGCAGAAGGCCGGAATACAAATCTAAACATCTAATATTTGGCAAGAATATTAAAGGTGGTATTTACCTATAACTTGGTCAAAAGTGATGAGCTCTTTGGAAGCATTGACTGATTGCCGAACTGCTGACATTCTGATTGATCATTCCTTCCTCTATTGTGTATCTAAGTTCCCATGGAACTCAGCAGGTCGCCATTGTTTGTCAATGCCCCTTCCACTGTGCTTGGCATTTATACATCCTTTGGGCATCAGGAAGGGCACAGATAATGTTATGCTGCTCTCTTGTAATATCAGTTTAGTTTAGTTTAGAGATACAGGGTGGAAACTGGCCCTTCAATCCACCGAGTCCACACTGACCAGCGATCCCCGTACACAAATACTATCCTACGCACTAGGGACAATTTTACAGAAGCTAATTACCTTACAAACCTTTAGAATGTCTTTAGAATATGGGAGGAAACTGGAGCACCAGAAGAAAACACACGCAATCACAGGGATAGCATACAATCCAGACCGACAGCCACGGTAATCATGATCAAACCTGGATCTCTGACGCAGAAAGGCAGCAACTCTACTTCTGCGCCACTGTGCTGCTCATGTTCTTGGGCTGGTTGTGGTTACTCTGATAGTATGAAGCTATAACGGCTACAGCTGATATACAGCTCCTGCAAGCTGCAGGAGCTCTTTCTCTTTCAAACATGAATTATATATAAATACAAAGAATAATGCTTTGCAATGACTATTTTGGCTTCCATTTTCATTCACATGAAGGTAATGGAAAGGAACAAATGTAGTTGCGATGAGCATTATTTACCACCAAGCGCATTGCTAAAGATTATTATTTAATGATAAGTCTCATCAACATGACATAAAGGACAAGACCACGTAAACACATGTACACCATTTACTCTTGGATACATCCCTCGGTTCAATGAGATTATCAATGATCTATGATTCTGTCTTTCCCCCAAACATTTTATATAACAGATATCAATGGATTAATTAACAACTGGCCTGATTTCGATTGCTAAATGTCAGAAATTATATAATCTTTCCATTCTGCACACGGAAATTATTTTTGAACTCAGTTCTGAAAGATTTGGCTCTGATATTTAATACTCCCAACCCAAAGCAAATAATTTCTATCTATTTGACCAGCTCTCCTTCATACCATGAAAACTTCAAACAAATTATTTCTTCATCACTAGATGGTTTAAATATGAAGAAATCACCATTAACTCATTTTGTTATCTCAACATGTATGCATGCAAGCACACGAACCACGGACAACTCAGTCTTCATGTTTTGGCCATTGTAAACACAGCAAGACAATGCCTGATAGTGGGTTAAGTGAGATAGCAATAACAAGTACATGTTTGATTTGGAATCGGCATTGATACCAGTTTCACTGGCTGCATGCAACTGCACTGTTTTCAAAATGGTCTCCAGTATGGATTAAAAAAAGGTGTTGAAGAGATTTCCTAAGTAAAGGTCATGGATGAGGGGCTTTAGTTATATGGGTAGAATGGAACAAAGGAGTACGTGAGGTGACCAATGTGTACCGACATCCCCACCAGCGAAGGGATCCACAGGAGGCGCTGCCTCAAAACAGAGGCAGCCAATGTCATCAAAGATCCACTCCACCCTAGTCATGCTTTCATGTCGCTACTACCAACGGGAAGGTATAGGAGCCCAAAGACTGTGACCTCCAGGTTCAAGAGCAGCTTCTTTCCAGCAACCATTAGACTCTTGAAAACTGCACAACACTAACCAACCCCTGTCCTCAGCAATTATGGACTATTTTGGAAGCACTACACACTTTGCTTTTACTCCATTATGGTCTGGATACCCAGTATTAGTGATTATTAATTTATTGGATTGTTCATTATTGTACATTTGTGTGTTATTGCGTTAATGGCCTGTAAAGTTATGGCAAGCATGAATGTCATTGCTCTGTTGCCTGTACACGTGACAATGGGGTGGGGGGGGGGGGGGGGGGGAGAACGGTGTGTAATGCAGTTGTAACCACAGTGTCACAAAGATATAGCATGGAATCAGGACTTTCAATCTACTGAGACTGTACTGACCATCAGGCACCTATTTGTAAACTAATGCTGCCCTAACCAATTTTATCTTCCCCACATTCTCAACTTCCCAGATTCTACCACGACCTCCACACGAGGGGAAAATTTACAGTGATCAATTAACTTACCACGCCACGTTTTAGGGAGATGGGAGGAAATTTAGCACCCAGTGTAAACCCATGCTGTCACAGGGAGAGCGTTCAAACTACACGCAATCAACAATGCAGATATGGTTTGAACATGGTTCTCAGGAGCTGTGGGGCAGAGACTCTATTTGCTGTGGGGTTACGGCTCTATTAGCTGCACCACTGTGGCTCCAACTATGGACAATTTGCATGCCACATGATTTGACCCATTTACCTGTGCAAGGCATTCAAATTCCTTGTCAAATTGAATCAATTTCCTGTATCTCTGCACTGTGGATTATGTGTAGTCACTTCGGTGGCCTGGATGTCACGCAACAAAATAGCATGACTAGATTTGTAAATGCTGGGATGTAAATGCTGTAGCTTTATAAGGCATTGGTCTGACCGTATTTGGAGTATTGTGCACAGTTTTGGGACCTATATCTAAGGAGAGATGTACCAGCATTAGAGTGGGTCCAGAGGTCTACGAGACTGATCCCTGGGATGTTTTTAACCTGTGCTGCATCTTTATCCCAGAACAAGTCTGTTGCTACCTGAATCACTTCATAATGCATGATGTATGTTTGACGGCTTTGGGCCTGTACTCGCTGGAATTTAGAAAGATCAGCGGTTGTCTTAGAAACTTATCGAATAGTGAAAGGCCTGGATAGAGGGGATGTTTTCACTAGTGGGAAAGCCTGGAACCAGAGGGCAGAGCCTCAGAATAAAAGAACACACGTTTAGAGAGCTGATGAGGAGGAATTTATTTTGCAAGAAGGTGGTGAATCTGTGGATTTCTTTGCCATAGACGGCCCTGGAGCCCAAGTCATTGGATATATTTTTAAAACGGAGATTGATAGGTACTTGATTAGTAAGGGCATCAATGGTTATGGGGAGAAGGCAGGAGAATGGGGTGAGTGAGAAAGATGGTTCAGCCATAATTGAATGGCAGAATAGGTTTGATGGGCCGGATGGCTTAACTCTGCTCCTTTGACATGAACTTATTTAGTACTACCCTTACTCCATACATCATGCCTCTTCGCCCCTGTACACACTGACCTGAACTGGTTCCAAGTCCAGCATCACTTTAAATTAAAAATCCACACAAAATCCTTCCATGATTTCTCTCTGCCTATAAACACCTTCAGCATTTATGCATTCTGGCCTTACGCAACCCAATTTCTATTCCCCAGTCAGAGGGAATTCTGCAGCTTGTTAACCCCAGTTTCTGGAATTCTTTATCATCCGGCCTGTTCTGAGGCTTCTGAAGATATACCTCCATCTGCCCTCATATCTCCCTTGGTCAATGTCCAATGCTGTTTGATAATGCTTTTGTACAGCATATTTTTATCATATTAAAAGCTATACAAATGCAAGTTGTTTCGAACAGTAAGCTATGAAGTGATTCAAGTATCAACAGACTTGTTCTGGGATAAAGATGCAGCACAGGTTAAAAAGAAATGCTTCAATCCATGCAGAGCCATCAAGTGCATTACTCCTCAGATTACAAAGAAATAACTTGAGATCTTTCCAAGGATCACAATGTTTTCGCTCGAAATATTTCTGCAGTGAGGAGCGCAGTCCAAAAAAAGAATGGAATGTACAGCATTACAGTATTTGTCAAGTTTTATGTCATTGGCCAACAGCCGTTTACACTTAGCCTGGTATGTCTGAGAGTGAAAGGAAACCATCCTCTATGCTTCGCTCTCCCACAAACATTGGCCATTCCCTATTAACAATCTAGTGCGCTGCTGTTGTAACAATGAGATCACAGGCACAATATCCAGCTCAGCTGGGCAGCTAGCCATGGTATGGGAAGGAGTGCACAGTTGTTGCATGTCCACGTAGGCAGTAGGGCAATAAAGCCTCAGGTACAAGTGCTTTGTTAAGGGTAGTGCCAGGGTAAGGGTTTGTCATGGAGGCATATGGAATTTAAGAGTCTTTTAGACAGGCACATTAATATGTAGGCAATGGGTCATGTGCAGGCAGAGGTTATTAGTTTAACTTGGCATCATGTTTGGCACAGGCATTGTGGGCCAAAGAGCCGGTTCATGTGCCATACAATTAAACACTATGATGTATATCCACCACATATTTTGAAATGGGGGAAACTTGCTATGTGGCAAAGCCTGCTCTTGTCCTTACATAATCCCAAAATAAATTAATCACCAGCAAAAGAATAGGCTGCTGAAGGAACTCAGCAGATCAGGCAGTATCCGTAGAGGGAAATGTACAGACAGCCTTTCGGGTCTGGACACTTCATCAGACTGATTAAATGCTTCTTCCGGAAGTGCTTACCGAACGTCATGCTGGCAGTGCCATATCACATCTGCAATTCTGCAATTCAAGGTGGCTCACAAGCAGCTTAACAAAGAGCAAAGTAATATTGCCCAAGTTAGCAACACTTATATTCTGTACATTTGTTAAAAATAGAATGCATACAATGAATAGGAAGTCATAACTGCCTAAATATCATAGATATGAATAAAACAATGATTGAATGATTGAATGACTTCACATTAAACCATAAAATATTCTTTCTTCCACTAAAATTATACATGTGAAATACCTGTTTTCATCGTCTCATCTAAATAAACCTAATTGCTTAGTAGCTTGTTATTCTATCATGCAACATTGCACTTGCAAAATTAGTTATATTTGATACAAAGAGGAAAGATCGGCTGCCACAGTTTACATTCAAAGCTTCCATGTATACAATGAAAACTGAGTTTGAGGATCAGGCATGAAACATTCCAACCTCAACAAAACACATTCACCCTCCCAGAGCTAATAATCCTCAGAAAGATTCGACATGATGTCACTGGAAGTCTTGAAGATATCACATGCAGATCACAACACAATGCTTCCTTCTCCATGAGAACTAATTTGGACCTCAACAAACAAATCTACTATTTAACTACTGTTCATTATGCCATATTAATTTTTCTTCTATCGAGAAATCACGATCCATTTTGTTTTCATGTATTTTCTTTAAAATAAAACTAGCATAAACCGGGAAACTTCATTGAACATAGCTCCTGATTGAATCTAGTTCCTATACAACATGAAGCCTACTATTAGCCGAATATGAACAAAGAAATTAATTAAATTTGTAAGATAGCAACAGTTAAGATAATTACCATGTTCCTTCTCAATATTCATGCATGATTTGCACAAATAACAATTTCACACGGTAGAGCTGTTGAGCAGGAGCACAAAACTAATTTCAGAATCGGATACATCTGTGGCTGCTGAGGGAAATAAGGGCAAAGATTTGCGGAGGCTTGGCCATAATTTTTCAAACATCTCTAGATTAGAGGTAATGCTCAAGGGGTTGTTCAAATGTTACACCATGTTAAAACTGGGTACAGGGATAAACTCAGTTGTGGTACTAAAGATCCGTTAGTCGAGAGAGAGAGAGATTTGGAAACAGTAATCAGGGACAGAATTAGCAATGACTTGCACATGTGTAGATTGGTTAGATAAATCCAGCATAGATTTGTTTAACGCAAATTATGCTCAAGTTATTTGCAGTTTCTATTTCCAAAGGAGTAACAAAGAAGGCCATAGAGGGAAATGAAATTAGTGTGGTTGATGTGAACTTCCAAAAGACATTTGATATAATTGATGTACCGTCCATAAGCTGACTGAGCTATAATTATGAAAGATGTGCACAGAGAAGGTCATCAAAACTGAAGGTGAATAAAATTGGCCATAACATCATGGATAGAAATTCTGCCAAACAACAGGATTCAGAGGGTAGAGGTGAAAGATTGTATTTTGGACTGAAGTATACGGTGGAGCTCTCTGAGGATCAGTACAAGGATCATTGATTTCATGTCATTATATTAATAGAGGGTGCAATTTCCAAATGTGCACTTGGAGGTATAGTGAACCGTGAGGAGGAACAAACATCAAAATGACATAAAAAGACTGGTAGCATGGGCAGCATGAACACAGATGAACTTTAATGGTGATGGTAAGAAAATATTACAATTTCATAGGAAGAATGAGAAAGGGCATAATTTTTTTAAGTATAGGATACAGACATGGGAGGTTAAAAATAGGTTAGAAAATTGAGGGGCTCTTGGGTTTTATAAATAATAAAGACAATCAATATTAGGACAAGGAATTCATCATGACAAGGAAATCATGACGAACCTTTATAAAACACAGGTTCACCCACAAATAAAGTGTCTATAAAAATAGGATAGATATGACTTTAGAGAGGGTGAGGATGGTTTGTCAAAATGATTGTATAATGAGGGACTGTTTGTGGATAAGAGTAAAGCAGCTGGGGATGCACCCACGACATAGAGAATCTGACCGAGCTATAATTATGAAAGATGAAAAGAGTAGGTCAAGAGAAAATGTCCCCGCTGGAGAGGGATCAAAAATCAAGGCACCTAGAAGGAATGTGGACGGCAAAAGCATCTTCTTCTTCTTTCGTATGGCGTGCACAGCCTAAAGTTGTAGGACAATTTGTTCTATTTGATCTTATTTGATTGTGCACGCCAGGTTGATTGCATTCGTCGAAACAGGGCGGACCACGTGAAGGTTGCAACCTTCCACCCCGCAAAAGCATCTGAAGTGACACGAAGGACAGGGTTGTTTTTTTTACACTGGTACCAGTTAGTGTGGAATACGCTATCACTTTGGGAATAAGATAGGGCAGGTATGTGAAGAGGAAAAAATTAGTTAAGACCAAAGTTGGACCCTTGAAGACTGAAAAAGGTGAATTTATTATAGGAAACAAGGAAATGGCAGATGAGATGAACAGGTACTTTGGATCCGTCTTCACTAAGGAGGACACAAACAATCTTCCTGATGTACTAGTGGCCAGAGGATCTGGGGTGACGGAGGAACTGAAGGAAATCCACGTTAGGCAGGAAATGGTGTTGGGTAGACTGATGGGACCAAAGGCTGATAAATCCCCAGGGTCTGATGGTCTGCACCCCAGGGTACTTATGGAAGTGGCTCTAGAAATTGTGGATGCATTGGTGATCATTTTCCAATGTTCTATAGATTTACGATCAGTTCCTGTGGATTGTAGGGTGGCTACGGTTATCCCACTTTTTAAGAAAGGCGGGAGAGAGAAAACAGGGAATTATAGACCAGTTAGCCTGACATCGGTGGTGGGGAAGATGCTGAAGTCAATCATAAAAGATGAAATAGAGGCACATTTGGATAGCAGTAGCAGGATCGGTCCAAGTCATAATGGATTTACGGAGGGGAAATCATGCTTGACTAATGGTCTGGAATTTTTGAGGATCAAACTAGGACAATGGACATGGGAGAGCTAGTGGATGTAGTGTACCTGGACTTTCAGAAAACATTTGATAAGGTCCCAAATAGCAGATTAGTAGGCAAAATTAGGGCACATGGTATTGGGGGTAGAGTGCTGACATGGATAGAAAATTGGTTGGTAGACAGGAAACAAAGAGTATGGATTAATGGGTCCCTTTCAGAATGGCAGGCAGTGACTAGTGGGGTACCGCAAGGCCTGGTGCTGGGACCGCAGCTATTTACAATATACATCAATGATTTAGATGAAGGGATTCAAAGTAACATTAGCAAATTTACAGATGATACAAAGCTGGGTGGCAGTGTGAACTGTGAGGAGGATGCTATGAGAATGCAGGGTGACTTGGACAGGTTGGGTGAGTGGGCAGATGCATGGCAGGTGCAGTTTAATGTGGATAAATGTGAGGTTATCCACTTTGGTAGCAAAAACAGGAAGGCAGATTATTATCTAAATGGTGTCAAGTTGGGAAAAGGGGAAGTACAACGGGATCTGGGGGGGGTCCTT
Organism: Raja brachyura; assembly: GCA_963514005.1. The sequence continues at coordinate 42,318,441 of OY740787.1, read as the reverse complement.
GTACATTAGTCAATGAAAGTAAGCATGCAGGTAAGGCAGGCAGTGAAGAAAGCGAATGGCATGTTGGCCTTCATAACAAGAGGAATCGAATATAAGGGCAAAGAAGTCCTTTGTACAGAGCCCTAGTGAGACCACACCTGGAGTATTGTGTGCAGTTTTGGTCCCTTAATTTGAGGAAGGACATTCTTGCTATTGAGGGAGTGCAGCGTCGGTTGACAAGGTTAATTCCCGGGATGGCGGGACTGTCATATGCTGAGAGAATGGAATAGCTGGGCTTGTACACGCTGGAGTTTAGTAGGATGAGAGGGGATCTCATTAAAACATATAAGATTGTTAAGGGTCTGGACACGCTAGAGGCAGGAATCATGTTCCCAATGTTGGGGGAGTCCAGAACCAGGGGGCACAGTTTAAGAATAATGGGTAAGCCATTTACAACAGAGAAGACTTTTTCACACAGAGAGTTGTGAGTCTGTGGAATTCTCTGCCTCAGAGGCTGGTTCTCTGGATACTTTCAATAGAGCTTGATAAGGCTCTTAAAGATAGTGGAGTCAGGGGGATATGGGGAGAAGGCAGGAACAATTGGGGATGATCAGGCATGATCACATTGAATGGCGGTGCTGGCTCAAAGAGCCGAATGGCCTACTCCTGCACCTATTGTCTATTGGCAGTGAAAAGAACTCTACTGTTCTGAGGTAGACTCAGCATGCATGGGCCTCTTTCTTTGACCATAGTTGGGCTTGAGTCAACGAACACACCAGGGAAAGGGAGTATGGAGCACTGCAGAAGTGGGGGAGAAATGGATGGCTTGAGAGGAATGAGAGAAAGGAGAGCAAGAGAACGTTAATGAGAAAGGGAATTTTAAATTGTTGTATACATGCAGCTCCCAGTAGTGGTCTGCATCGGCCAGTATATAAAGTGCCAAGCTATGAAAAATTAAAGTGCAACTGCTCCCCAGGAATGGTCGACCTGTAAAGTCGCACTGTTCATGGAGCTGATGTAACAAGTGATGCATGAGGCATGGATAGCATGTTTAACCCCCCTCCCCCGACAGTAAAAAAACATTGCACTTTACAAAACATATACCACTGTCACAATCTTATCACACCTGAAAGACGATGCATCTTCTGAACTTTGAAAAGCACTTTACCATCATTAATCTCAGAGTTTCAATACCAAAAAAAAAATTATATTCAAAGTAACTTAGTATGTTTGTGTCCAGCATGGTTTGTATAAAATTCACAAAAGCCTTGTAGTCTTCACGCTTATGTGAATATCATAACTACACAATTTGAGTTTCAACTTGGTAAAAAATCTCCTGCAATTTAATTGTCAACATTAGTGTGTTAAGCTATGTTAGCCACAATCAGCACACAACCATAAAACCAGATGTTTGAAGTCTATGCAATCAATCATCATTCAACTGCAGACCAGCACCTTTCAGCAATAGAAAATGCACCTAAATATTTAGGTTGTGTGCCACTATCACACACACCATGAAGACAGTCTCCACAACGAGCTTTTGTCACAACCTTTACTCTCAGCTGTTTAATTATCTTGCCTGGTTGACCAGGCTCAAACTGGTTTGATTAGTCAAGCATGTACAAGTTGCAACTGCAGACCTTTCTAACCACAGAATATATACTACAGTAAAGATGCATATCAAAACTAGTACTAATGCAGCCAAAAAACAATACTGTTAGTAAAGGTTCATCCTAAATAATTATTTCAGCTCTTGGTACATAAAGGCAAAGATTAAAATGTTTGTCTGCCAGTTATTATTTCTTTAATTTAAAAATAAATGTCTCCCAATAAAACCATGGAAGGTCCATTCTTTGCAAGATGTTAAAAATGCCTCAGAACAAAATGTATGTAATTTCTGAAAGCCAATGCTCAAGTCTGTTTTAACATTTTCTTTGGTTCTAAGATTTGAATCAAACACCCTGTACCAATTGGCTCCAAGTGTACAGTTCATTGTGGGGGCAATTAAATAGTTATTTTAACCCTCAAAACAAAACAAAATATTCCCCTATGTTCAGTTATAAATTTCAGTAGGTCAGGTATTAATTTTAATCTAAGCAAGTCAGGCTGAGATGAAAGCATGTCAGCATAGATTTTCATACTGTTAATGTGTATACTCATTCAAAAACAATTTTGAAACAAACATTAGTATACAGAGGAAGAGAAAGAAATACCGAACAAAATATCGCAGACGAATCAATTATGTTCATCTAAAAGGGAGAATGAAGGTAAAAATTAATGTTAGCAGAAATAAATTAATTTGCTGAGCAAAACATTGAAACTTGAAGTAATAGTGTGAAATACTAAAAGATTAAACAGCTTAAAAAGCAAATACCACAGTTGCTTGAAATCATACATAAAATTATTCCTTAACCTAGGATTCCCCTAAATATAGGAGTACCTAAATATTCATTCCATTTCATCCCTTCCACTTCTTCCCCTCTCTAATTAATAGGGTTTCTATTGCCCTCATGTTGGTGTACAATTTTGGTCGCCCAATTATAGGAAGGATGTCAACAAAATAGAGAGGGTACAGAGGCGATTTACTAGAATGTTGCCTGGGTTTCAACAGCTAAGTTACAGAGATAGGTTGAATAAGTTAGGTCTTTATTCTCTGGAGCGCAGAAGGTTAAGGGGGGACTTGATAGAGGTCTTTAAAATGATGAGAGGGATAGACAGAGTTGATGTGGACAAGCTTTTCCCTTTGAGAATAGGGAAGATTCAAACAAGAGGACATGACTTTAGAATTAAGGGACAGAGGTTTTGGGGTAACATGAGGGGGAACTTCTTTACTCAGAGAGTGGTAGCGGTGTGGAATGAGCTTCCAGTGGAAGTGGTGGCGGCAGGTTTGTTGGTATCATTTAAAAATAAATTGGATAGGCATATGGATGAGAAGGGTATGGAGGGTTATGGTATGAGTGCAGGCAGGTGGGACTAAGGGAAAAAAGTTGTTCGGCACGGACTTGAAAGGCCGAGATGGCCTGTTTCCGTGCTGTAATTGTTATATGGTTATATGTTCCACCATGCCCAGTTTCATAGTCCCACTTTTGATTAATCATTCTCCACCATTTTAAGACACATCATTCCTTCCTTTCACAATTCCAAGGGGGCCTTTTCCTTATTCACACTGGCTCATTCCAAGCTTAGCTACATACCTTACCACTTTCCAAAGGACCTTGCATAGATAAGCACAGGAGATGTCTTGCCTGCCCTGAAATGTTCACTTCATAGTGATCAGATTCCAAAAACTCCTCTACTGGATAAAACAAATATTACACCAATTTCCTTCAATTTATAATATCTGCTTGCTGCTCACAAATCTGTCTCTGCAGATTTGGAAATGAAAGACACACACGGCGACTGTGATGCCGAGCACCTCTGTTCAATTGCAAGCTTGATCCAGTATAAACACAGTCACCTAATTGTCCGCCCCAATCCAATCTGGCTCCTCAGCCTCCTGCACTCTTCCAGTGAGGTTCAATGCCAACTTGGAACAGCACCTTATCTTCCAATGAAACCCATTCATAGTTCAGCCTGACAAATACACCAGGTTCACTGTTTTCAGAAAAGATTCCGTTTTTCCTTTGCCTTTTAGTCACCTTCATTTAATTACCTTTCTTATCCATTATCATCAGCCTTTCTGTCATTTCATTCTTCCTGATTTCCAATATATTGTAGACTTTGCCTTTTGTTTTCTCTTCCTTTGAAACAGGTTTTGCATTGAAACATTAATTGTTTCGCTCTACAGATACTGCATAACTGATTGAGGCAGCATCTATGGAGCGAAAGAATAGGTGACGTTTTGGGTCAAGACCCTTCTTCAGACTGAAGTGGAGGTGGGGGGGGGGGTGGGGGGGGAGGCGGGAAGAAGAAAGGAAGAGGCAGAAACAGTAGGCTGTGGGAGAGCTGGGAAGGGGACGGGAAGGAGGGAGAAACCAAAGACTACCTGAAATTGGAGAAATCAATTTTCATGCCGCTGGGGTGCAAACTACCCAAGCAAAATATGAGGTGCTGCTCCTCCAATTTGTAGTGGGACTCGCTCTGGCCATAGAGGCCCAGGACAGAAAGGTCGGATTTGGAATGGGAGGGGGAGTTGAAGTGTTGTGCCACCGGGAGATTGGGTTGGTTAATGCGGACCGAGCGGAGGTGTTGGGTGAAGCGATCACCAAGCCTGCGCTTGGTCTCACCGATGTAGAGCAGTTGACACCTAGAACAGCGGATGCAATAGATGAGGTTGGAGGAGGTGCAGGTGAACCTCTGCCTCACCTGGAAAGACTGCTTGGGTCCTTGGATGGAGTTGAAGGGGGAGGTAAAGCGACAAGTGTAGCATTCCTGCGGTTGCAAGGGAAAGTACCAGGGGAGGGGGTGGTTTGGGTGGAAAGGGACAAATTGACCAGGGAGTTACGGAGGGAACGGTCTCTGCGGAAACCTGAAAGGGGAGGAGATGGGAAGATGTGGCCCATGGTGGGATCCTGTTGGAGGTGGCGAAAATGTTGGAGGATTATCTGTTGTATGTGATGGCTGGTAGGGTGGAAGGTGAGGACAAGAGGGACAAGTGGGTGGGGATGGGGAGTGAGAGCAGAGCTATGGGATATAGAGGAGACCCTGGTGAGAGCATCATCTATAGTCGAAGAGGGGAACCCCCATTCACTAAAGAATGAGGACATCTCCGATGCCCTGGTTTGGAACACCTCATCCTGGGTGCAGATGCGACATAAACGGAGGAATTGGGAGTAGGGGGATAGAGTCCTTACAGGAAGCAGGGGGGGGGGGGAAGAAGTGTAGTCCAGAACAATTTGTCACAGCACTTTAAAATAATCAGAACCTAATCTCTCAATTGCCAACTTGATGTCATGGGAAGGCAATAAAACATTTAACTATTTTCTCTCGAGCCACAGCTAAAGATCTTAGCTTTAAGTTCCAAACCACAAACTTGTGTAAGTTTCCCGAACTCAAACTATTCAGAGCAACAAAAGCCACTTAATTTAGATATAAAATTTAAACAAAGTATTAAAAGCTAATTATATCCCGGATCAGTTTATTGTTATATTTACAATGGTGCTATGAAATTCTTGTACGTCAATAAATACAATGATGAATGCAAAACAGCAGAATTGTGCAAGATTGTAGTGCAATCTGTAGTACAAAAACATTTGAAATCACAATCACAATCACAAAATAACCAAATGAGGCAAAGTTTTATAAACACACATACAGCAGCACCTCTGGGATGTAGGTGTGAAATAGTTGATTGATTCAGGAGTCTGACAACAGTGGGGAAGAAACTGTTTTTAGATCTGGACGTCCACGCTTTCATGCAAATCTCAGAAGGTAGAAGAGAGAAGAGAGAATGGCCAGGGTGGCAGGCATCCTTGATGATACATCCAGTCTTCCTGAAGATGGATGGTGGAAGGAAGTGACAGGCCTGTGATAAACAGGGCAGTGCTCAGTGCTCTCTGTAGCTTCAGGCGGTCAAAGGTAGAGCAGTTGCCACACCAGACTGAGATTCTTTCCATAACCCATCTGCAGAAGTTCGAGACAATCCTTACGGACTTGCCAAATCTTCTCAGACGCCTTTGAAAGTAAATATACGTTGATACCCTTCCTTGATCACCGCATCTGTATGAAGAGATCAAGTAAGGGTGCCGGTGGTATGGATGCCGAGGAACTTGAAGCCGTTGACCATATTTACAGTACCTCTGTTAAAGAGGACAGCGTTGTATAGTACAAGTTGGACGGCATGCTCCATAGACCCATTTTTCCTGTATGCAAATGGCAGAATGTCTGGAAGATTTGGACAAAAGTAGAATCAGGCAACCAAAATACAGTATCACAGACATGTAGAGAAATGAGGGGGAACAATGGGACTAATACGGTTGTTCACCTGGGAACCAACATGACCAATTACCTCTTTCTGTGCCTTACAGTCTAAGATACAAGATCATAAACACATTTGCAATCATTTGTTTGCTGAATCACTTTAAATACCTTTGGCATAAAATTGTCTGAATTATTACTAAGCAAGTACAATAACACCCACCAAAACTTCCCAGAAAAAAATGAGTTTCATTTTAATGATTCAAAATATTTGCTGGTACAAGTGCCCTGCTTGTGCAAAAGTCAAAATTTACAAAGGAAACGGTCAATTCTACTGTATTTCTTCCTTTACAAATTTACATTACAAAGTAAATCAATTAAAAAAAGGTAACAAATCACCAACACTTCAATGCAGTCCTGGAGTTACTTGCCTTTTGATTTTGACTGGCGTTATGCTGGAAATTATGATAGTGCTCTTTGTAAGCAAGAAGATAATTATGTCTGAAACAAATAGTGCAAACCGGTCCATTTACCACAATCAATACTCCAGATTAGTGCTGACCTTTTAACAGCATTATGGATTTTACATAAAAAGGGGAATTTTTAGTACTATGAAAATAGCGGGTGACGCGACTCTCGTCGCAGCGGCCTCTGCAGTCCATCTGTCTTTTTTTATTTTTTGTCTCGTTTGAGTGTAGTTAGTGTTTTTATTTTTAGCTGGATATGTGTGGGGGGGTGGGGAGGCGGGGTGGGGGAAACTTTTAAAATCTTTTCCCTGTACGGAGGACCCGACCTTTCCTCTGTCGGGTCTCCGTTGCGTCCTAGCATAGTGAAGCGGCCTCCAACCGGACCTGGGGCTCCAGTCGCAGAGCCTGCGGACTACTCACCGTCGTGGAGCTGGCCGAGTTAGGAACGGGAGGAGCTGTGGTGGCGCGCTGCTGCTGCCCGACCCCAGAGATTCGGAGGCTCCAGCTGCAGGCCGGTGGACGGTAACACCGGGAGCTCGCGGGTCCTTGGTGGGAGACCGCTTTTCGGAGCTCCCGCGGCGGCAACTTCTCCCGCACGAGTTGCGGGGTTGAAAATGACCTGGAGCGGGGCCTGACATCACCCGGAGCGGCTTTAATGGCCGCGGGACTTGCTAGCGCCTGCCAGGGGCTCTAACACCAAGACCCGGAGCGGGGCCTTGCATCGCCCGGCGCGGCCTGAATGGCCGCGTGACTTATTTACCATCGCCCACTGGGGGCTTTGACTCTGACATCGGGAGGAGAATGGGGAGTGCAGGGGAGAGATAAGACTTTGCCTTCCATCACAGTGAGGAGGAGATTCATTGTGATGGATGTTTGTGTAAATTGTGTTGCATCTTGGTTCTTTTCTTGTTGGTATGACTGCAGAAACTAAATTTCGTTTGAACCTCAATGAGGTTCAAATGACAATAAACGGTATTGTATTGTATATAACTTTCTACTGCTGTCAGAAATCAGATGAACCATGGTTACTAAATCTATGATTTTATATTTTTAAATTACACGGCAGTAGGTTTAAACACCTACTTTTCATGGATTGGAAAGCGAATTGACTGACAACCTATTAATCCACCCCATGAATGTAGTATTGAGCATCACGGATTATATGACCAACACAGAGGCTTGCATTCACTATCCAACCATGATCTCATCCACAACACATGTGTTTTAATGGAATAAAAGCTAAAACAACCAGAGTTTTACTGCAATCATTGTGGTTGGCGAGAACAGTGTAAGTAGAATCTGTGCAGCAAGGCGTTCACGAACAGATAGTGCCAGTACATAACAGATAACAGGAACAGCTGTTTTTAAGGTTTTCGTTCTCCTTCTTTACAGGGTCTGGACATTGCTGGCAAAACCAATGTTTGTTGTCGATTCCCAATGGTCCCTGAATTGTCAAGCATGGGCCAGTGTCTCAAGCCACATACAGCCCCAGTTCTATAATGGCAGATTTCCCTGCCCAAAGGACAAACAGGAATTAGATACATTTTAATGAAAATCTGGTACTTTCATTTCATTCCATACCATTGCGGCAACTAGAAGTTTTTGACAAGCCAGATTTATTAAATTACATGAATTTAAATTCCCCAGCCGCTACAATGGGATTTGAATGTATGCCTTTAGCGTCATAATCCAAATATCTGCATGTTAGTTCAGTGACTTAACTATTACGCTACTGTACTCCATAAATCAATGACAACTGCTGAGCATTCGGAGCCATCTGCAGCAGAGAGAAACCAGGGCTTGGAGTAGCCAGGTATCAACATACAGAGCCAAGCAATCCATAATCTATACCCGTACTGCTCAGATCGTTAATCTACAAATTAGCGGGAAATGTCCCAACTCTGCATTATTATTTTATTGTAATGTATTATCTAGCATTATTATTGTCAACATTATGCCACCACCCGCCTGCACAGCAGGCATAATGAAAAGACAACCATAGAAATCGAAATAATGAAGCATGGACTGTCTCGCCTCATGGCTATAATTGTCAAATCCAGACAACCTCATCCTCTCTGCACCCTCCCCAGTGCCGTCACATCCTCTGTACAGTAGAGACCAGATCTGAACACAATCCTCAAGTTGTAACCAACATTAGCTTTATACAGTCCCATCAGTCTGAAGAAGGGTTTCGGCCCGAAACGTTACCTATCTCCTTCGCTCCTTAGATGCTGCTGCACCCGCTAAGTTTCTCCAGCTTTTTGTGTACCCTTAGCTTTATACAGTTGTAGCATGGCCTCCTTGCTATTATGTTCCATGTCCTGCTCAATAAAGGTAAGTGTATTGCATGTCTTTAGAGCTAGCTATCCACCTGTCACACTGCCTTCAGTAAACACTCCACAATCTGTTCACAATGTTTCTTCTCCCTGTTCCCATCCAGAAGAGGTTCCAGAAACTTGAAAGCATGCAATGCCAAACTCAGGAACAACTACTTCCCCTCTGTTTTCAGGGTTCTGAGCAGTCTTTCCATAAGCTAGAGTGCTGTCCAATTCACCTCTACCCCATTGTGGACGTTGAACATTTTCTATGGAACTGATGGTCTACAATGTTAAGAACTCTATTCTGCACTCTGTATATTCCCATTTGCTCTAAACCTAAACCCCAAGACAATAAAACGCATGCCAACCAGTACCCTTTGTCTTCTCTGCTGATTCAGATTTTAATAAAACATGTTGTATTCACTTGTTTAAGATGGAACTGCAGATGCTGGAAAATCGAAGGTAGACAAAAATGCTGGAGAAACTCAGCAGTCTATGGATCGAAGAAAATAAGCAACATTTCGGGCCGAAACCCTTCTTCAGTTGGCATAATATTTTATTTTCTTCATGAATCTGAATTGTTGATGTTAAAACTCAGCAGAGTGAGCAAGAAACTTTCTTCTCTTAACAAATTGTACTGACTGTCTGATCAACCTGCCTTCATAAACACCAACCAATTTACACTGCCTTCCATTGATTTGTCCACTGGGAGTTAGGGTGGACAGACCTGCAGTCCATCCCTTTATATTTCATGCAGACAATAGTAACACATAACTCGCCTGTCAGCACCATATCGCAGCCAAAGAAGATTTGAAAATGAGGTACATTATCCTAAAGTTTAAAGTCAATATCTGTGAAGGATTACTTTCAGCAGTTTTGCATCCACCGTTTCGTGTTTAAGTAGAATACATCCAAATTCAGTAATATATTACCACCAACTTTATGATGTTCTTAGTTAAGTTCCAAATTTTTTGTTAATTTTAAAATGTAATGCAATCCAGTGGATTTAAATGGATAGAAAAAAGTCCTCACAGAAAGTCTGCCTGTGTTGCAGTTGGACTTGAACTCAGCACCGCTTTTTCATGCAATCAACAACAGGAAGATAATTACATTTACAGAAGTATAAAAAATGCAGAAATCCCAGCATCATTACATTCTAGGATTTTGCTTATGTAATTAAATAGCATCCACAGGAAGCCAACTAAGTAGTCAAAATTTGAAGGAAAGAACTGCAGATGTTGGTTTATATCGAAGGTGGACACAAAATGCTGGAGTAACTCAGCGGGACAGGCAGCATCGCTGGAGTGAAGGAATGAGTGTCCCAAAATGTCACTCCAGAGATGCTGCCTGTCCCACTGAGTTACTCCAGCATTTTGTGTCTCCCTTCAACTAAGCAGTCATGCAGTTTTGTGGTAAGCTGAGGAACAAAATGGGTTTTAGAAAGAAAGACTACAATAATTCAGTTTTTGTATGAATAGGATTTGATAGTCAGCATGGACATGGTGGGCCAACAGTTCTGTTTCTGTGCTGTATGACTATAACTCCATGATCATCAGGCATACAACATTTTTGTGTTTCTTTTACCATGGAAGATTACTCTTATCCTCATTGTTTAGAATTGGTAGGAGGAACAAACCGCAGTGCCCCCCCCCCCCAGTTATTTTAAATGGAACCAAGAGTTCCCACTCTGTTGGTGATCCAATTTGAATTGAACCACAACTAAAAACATTGGGCGGGGCAGGGGGAGTTCCCTCTCTCTTGAAAGTAGCTGTGAGGAACTTTCACATGTGCATGCAGAAAATACTTATGATTCTTCTACTCCTCTAGCAACATTATCAGGGATTCAGAATACATTCACAGAAACAAGTTGAAAATATTGAAATTCCTTTAACAGGGAAAAGATGATGAAAGTCCTAAGGGAATGTGCTGGAAAAGAGCCACAACGATTGATGGCTCTACCATCATTATTGCTCGGAAAATGGTATTAAGAAATCTTAACTTACTTCGAAGTAGATCGTCCAAAATATAAAGTAGCACAAGAGGAAAAACAAGCTTATGTGTAAACGCTTCACTGAAGAGCTTCAAAAATGGCCAGCATAGGAAGCAACAAAATCACTCCCATAGAAAGGAAAGCAACCATGCAATGCATTACACTTAATTTGCCATTTCAGAATGCTCTTGTCAATAATCCTCCCATCTGTACACCAAAACTCACCAAGTCTTTCAGGTTTTGCATTCTTGTATTCCCTTCTTCCTAGCAGAGGGAACTCTAATAGTATTATTGGTTCTCCCTCCTTGATTTCCTCCTCAGTTTTTGTGCCAGATGTACATGTATGTACATAGATGTATGGATGAAGATGTATGGATCAATGTACATAGATGTACATAGATGTATGGATCAAGAAAAAACTGAAAAAAGAGAAGAGAGATGGGGGGGGCCCCCCGGGGGCATTGCAGATTTTTTTTGATAATTGACCCTTGACATGACACGTTTTTCTTGCCTGTTTACCCTTAATTTATACTGTATTTCTTTTAGTTGGACCTTAAAATAGCACATTTTACTTGCTTGTCACTTCTTAATTTACACAGAAAATTTGTGATAATCATACCTTAAAATGACACCAATCCCGGTACATTAGGCCTAGGGGACAGAGGAAAACCGCTACTCTACATGTGCGGAGCTGAGCGCTAGCTGTAGAGATGCGCATGCAAAGAGGCCGACCTGCACCCTCGTACACACTTCCCGCTAAAATCGACTCCGCGGATTTCCACGCACTCACCCATCGGCGCAGCGGCTCACTGTCTCGCGGAAAGCCATTTATAGCGGAGATTTCAACAGATTTTTAATTTTTTTTAACCAAATTTCAAAATCCGCAGAAATCCGTGGAGAAATCACGTGCCTGTCACAACCCGATGTGAAACGACTGTAAGATTTCTAGTCGAACCTTTGTATGTAGAATCACCTCGCTTGATCACCTGTATGTGGCTGGTGCTGTTAGCAAGCATGGAATCCAACTATAATTTGTTTGGTGCGGTTGCTGGCATCCACGCTTGCATTCCTCATTGAATCAACTTTGCTATCCGAGTTTGCAGGGAGCCATAGAACTAGTGTGGGCGGGTGGCCGCTGGTTGGGGTCGACTCAGTGGGCCAAAGGGCCTGTTTCTAGGCTGTATCTCTAACACAAAAGTACCTGCCAATCAAACCTATCCCTACAACTCAAGCCCGCAAGTCCAGGTAACATTCTGGTGAACCTCTTTTGCACCCTTTCCAATTTAATGACATCTTCTCACATGCTAATTGGTAGGTGAAGACGATGCTATAAATTATCCGTAGTTCAGGCGGGTGAAAGGAAGTTCAAGGAAGAAAGAACAGGTTACAGGAAAATAAGAGCAATATTCTGGAAATTAAGACTTGCCGGGCCAAATGTCCTATTTCAAAAGGAAATAGGGATCGTGACAGACCGTCACATTAAATATCTCATGGTTGCCCAGTTTTGAGCTGTCATAAAGTCATAGACAGTCATAGACTCATACAACGTGGAAGCAGGCCCTTCAGCCCAACTTGCCCACACCGACGAACATGTCCCATCTACACTAGCCCCACCTACCTGCATTTGGCCCATATTCCTCCAAACTCGTCCTATCCATGTACCTGTTTAAGCGTTCCTTAAATGTTGCAGTAGTTCCTGCCTCAACTATCTCCTCTGGCAGCTCTGTCCATACACCCACCCAGTTTGTGTGAAAATATTACCCCTCATATTCCTATTAAATCTTCCCCCTCCCCCCCACCTTAAACCTATCACATTAAACCTTAAACCTTGTCACATCAGTTCACTGTATCTTATTTACTATGATGTAATAGCAAATATGGTAACCTATGAGTGAAGCTGGACTTTGTATTTACATGGATCGTACTGTGGATGCTCCTTTGTTACTGCCATTGACGGATGCAAATGCAACAAGTAGATTGGTGAGGAGGAGTTAGTGTATTCATTCTCTATGCTGATTTGGTCACTATCTGCCACAGACCAAGCCTTCAAGACTCGATCACCCAGGGTACATTCTGTGCCCATGCTAATTTCAGTGCTTTTTCAAAGCAGTTCTCAAAATAGAGTAATTGCATTGTGCAGCAGAGAAACTGGCCCTTTGGCCACCATGTCCATGCCACCTATTGATCCTATCTATACTAATAACACTTTTGCCCTGATGCCATGAACCTTCATGGTGCCAAGAGTCTAAGTTTATGACTGACACAACTACTCCCTATCACCTGCATACACCTGTGCTGCCACCTCTGGCATGACTGAATATACCTAGGGATTGAGATAGAGGCGTTTGATACATTTCTGCAAGGAAGGATTCAGTGTATATGATGTTAGGTTGATGCTTACCTAAATTATAGGAAAGCATTCCACATTTAGACACCAATTCCACGATACCAAGAGGGTTCTGCAAGGTTGATTAAGCTGGAAGTGGCTTCGCCACATCCACGTTCTGTGCCCAGGTCAATGCCGGTGTTTACACTGGTATTATCCCCATTGTGCTTTAATGTATAAATGAGAACATAAACAAGTGGCTTGCTGGATCATTTGAGAGTGCAGGAAATCACAAATCTATGATGAAGGCCTGACCGAGGAATTATGTCAGATCTCCTCCCCTAAGAAAATGCTGAACCACGTTAGTTTTACAATTCAGGAGTAATGTTGTCCCCCTAAATCACATATTAATTGACAATGAGTTACCAGGACAGTGCTCCAGTATGAAATAGATTAAATCCCCAGAATTTCTCAACCAGGACCATGTGCAGACACTCAAATATAACTGCGCTTGGAAGGCAATGTTAAATGCACAAATATTACATGCATATAAGTGGGTATATGTTTGTACCCTTAACATGTGCAAGAAGGAACTGCAGATGGTCGTTTAAACCGAAGATAGACACAAAAACCTGGAGTAACTCAGCGGGACAGGCAGCATCTCTGGAGTGAAGGAATGGGTGACGTTTCAAGAAGGGTCTCGACCCGAAACGTCACCCATTCCTTCCCTCCAGAGATGCTGCCTGTCCCGCCGAGTTACTCCAGCTTTTTTTTTGTCCTTAACATGTTGGCCTCGATCTCCAGCCCCCTCTCTGAGGAATTGCAAAGGAAAGGTTTAATCGTTACATAGGAGGATTGGGGGGGAGGGGGGGTGGAGAGGAATCCTGCATGCTCCTGTGCACTTTGCTGACACGATTAATCTTTCATTCTTTATATTAACTTTTTCATCCATAAATGCATGCGAGTTTAATGCAAGATGGGATCTGCCATTCTGATGATCCCAAGTGAATCGCTCGCATCAGCACAACAATAAGACAAATGATGCAGCAAGGCCATGATGGTGAGCTTCAGGCGTTCGTCAGACATAAGCAATGATTTTGAGGGGCTTCATTTTTGCTTAATTATATAGATTTTTGTCTTTTAAGCCTTCCTAGCAAACAAACACATTTTACAAAACAATGGAAGATGATGAAGCATAGCAACAAAAGGAAAGAAGGTGGATCGGTTAATGAGCAGCAGGAAGCTTATAAAGGTAGATGCACTACTGCATTCCAGAGATAGTTCCCTGACTGAAGGGTTGGGCTAGCAAACAATCATTTAAACTTTCTCTCCTGACCAATGACAGAAAATGCACAATCTTTAAAAATTCAAAGCTTAAAGTTTTCTAGAACATAATTGAGTGCTAAACGGGGAAATAAATAAGCACGTGCATTTAACCTTCATATAACCATTCAGTTACATGGACAGTTTTATTTTCCATTTTGAGTCACAAAATAAAAATCAATACTGTGCAATCAAAATCCTCAGATTCATTACATCTGAAACACTGACTTAATAATAACATTCATGAATTTTATGTGGGGAGCTTTCAATCCTGAGTGACAAAGATAAGATTTGTCTGAAATCTGTCTCACCTTCCTTAAACTACACAGCTTACAGTTAACATAATTCAACATGCATATTGTTGTTGAAAATCAAATTAACAAATCCCATACCAATTACCAATGATTGAAAGAGCCCATCGGTCAGGAGGATAGCTGAATTAGTGTAAATATTCCATCCAGTTTATTCAATGATTTCCACTGTGCATGTATATACGTTAAAGGCACAACAAAATAGTTACAAAGCATTTAGGATAAATAAAGCGACAACCTACATTTATAAGGAACATAAACACTGTAAAATGTGTATTATGGAGGTGCGTGTTAAGGTATAAGAATGTCACTGATATAAATACTGCCCTTTAGCAAGGACTCCGTTCTAGTTACTTTATTAAGAGTACTGATGTAATCAACACATTCCGAACATAAAACACCCCAAAACTGCTTTCACAATCAACTGGAATGTTTGAATGTGAGACTACTGCTTTATTGGCAAAGTGAAATAAATATTCCTATCTAATAATTTTTTGAGGACTCTGTAATGTAAGACACTAGGTTGTGATCAGGTTTATATGATCTGCGATGTATATACAAATTTGGAAATCAAAAATCTACAGATTCTGAAATAACAACAGCATTAAGAAGATACAAATATATTAGGTTGCAAATATATCAGGCTGCACCTCAGGAAGATTAGTCCTTGGCCTCCTAGGCTCCAAGGAATAAAGTCCTCCCCAACCTCTCCCTACAAAATCATGCTTACTATCCTATTCAGCCTATCTATCCAACATATCCTCAAAATCCTCCTCAGTAACCTCATTACTTTAGATGTTAGGTGCACTGCTTCATATTGCACAGGCTTTTCTTTGCATCCTTCTTCAATAGAGATACACCATTAGCCAACCCTGCAGTCATCTAACAATGGTTCACATATCTCACTCTGCAATTTTCCTCTAGCTTCCCACAGTCTCTTTGGATACATCTGATCAACACCAGGATATTTGATCTACCTACATAAGCCTTAATATCTCCTTAAATACCTCTTAAAAGCAGTTGCCGAGTTTTGAATTGTCTTTTAAGAGGAGCTTGATTGAATCCTACTGTGTATGTATCTATCTTTCGCAACTAACCACACTTGTCACTAGCAATACAAGTAGCCCAGTTAATTGCTTTTGAAAAGCTGTAAGCTGGTAAAATACCAGACTTCCTTATTAAAATACCTTGGGAAACATACATCAGTCAACTACACATGTGTCCCTTCTTTCTTAAAGCCCCAAAGCAGCCCTGTGATTCAATTCCAGCCTCTGGATCACTTGTGGCACCTCCTTCAACCACCATTTCCTCATATTTAAGCCTAGATACAGGATGTCAGAAAGGTATCCAGTGATGCGGAACTATCATACTTGAATTCCATCCATTGTTCACGTACATTCATGTTCCATGGCCTGGATCACTGCAAATCAGTCCAGTGTGATTGTTCTGGATGTTTTATTTCTGCCTACCTCATAAGCAGAGCACTTCCATAGTGGAAATTGAGCACAATGCACACAGGTCTATAATCTTGATCTCTGCGGTTCAATTGCGTTGTAAAGAACCTAATTAAATGTCTTTGAGCTAATATCAATAAAATAGTAAATCAATAAATTATGAATAAAACCAAATGCCATGACAAACTACTTTAAAGATTCGAATAACTCAAATAACAAAATATTCTGCAATCAAATTCCAGATGGTATTGCATGTCCATACAATGCAAGTACACAAAGTTAAATAAAACTGAAAATTCTGGAAAGGCTCAGCAGTAAGGCAGCATTTTGAGTAACAAACAAGTATTAACAATTCTGTATCAGATTACTCATTATCCTCAGCAAGATATTTGAAATTCCAACACTTGAGACTTAAAGTTATGTTTTCTCTCAGTGGGAGCAAAGATAAAACTTAAAATAGATGCCTTTTTAAAAAAAACAATAATTTACTCCTATCAAGACCTTAAAATATATCTAATGGGCTTTTTACATTCCAGATAAATGATATTCTTAAAATGTTGGCCATATCTGAAACTCCAAATTTATTTTCATTTTGTTTGTACCAAGGCCGGGATGTCAGTGTAAAAGAATGGAACATTTCAGAGCACAAATAAACGCAGGTGATTTATCTTTAATCACTGCCAGCAAAAGCCATTTAGTTGGTAACTCCATTTGAAGGTTGTGGTTCAAGACTCATGATCTGACTTGAATACCTATTCAAGTCTTGGAGCAAGCTAGAAGGACCAAGTGTCCTATTCCTGCTCCTTTTCTCTCTCTCTCTCTCTCTCTCTCTCTCTCTCAATCTTCCAATTTGATAATCTAGTCATTATGTTCTGCACTGAACTATAAATCTGACAACCAAACAGCAGCAATATAATGAGCACATTAAGGCACTCTATTAATTCAAATGATTTTCCCCAATCTCAGAAAAAACAAACAGGTCAGACTATTATTACTTATCATATGAGCTGCTCCACAACATCAATGTTGAGAGTCGATTTAATCCTGAATGCCTGTGAAGTTATACAAGTTCACCAGAAATTTGTGTAAAATCCAAAAGCGAATCTTTCATGTGTCACTTCAAGGAGTGAGAGGAGATTGCAACTTGAACAGCTTGGGATCTCTCTGAGCCTGTCAGCACAATAAAGGGAAAGATCTCCGCTCACCTTGAGTGCATCACACTGCATTAACAGAATTATACCACAGAAATGGGCTTCTACAGATTTAATAAAACAATTTCACAATGGAGTACTGGCAATCAAATATTTCATATTTTTAAACTTGGATAACTGAAAGATCATTCCAGGTGTGTCAATGAAATGTAATTACTAATTCACCAATTTAAAAAAAATCAGAGCATTATTGTATTTCGTTCAGATGTCAAACTACAATGTTTTAATAAGTATTGTGTTATATTATTAGTAATATGTATGGCTTCTAATAAAAATATTATAAAAAAAAGTATTGTGCTTATTAAATTGAATTGTCAATCATCTTCCCCCCATTTCACCTACTCCAGTTGGAGTGGAGAATGGAGAATGGATGGTAAGAAAGGATAACAGAATGGAGACTACCAATTATTGACAGACAAGTTTGAACAATTTATTTTTACTCTCTTGTCTAGATTACTCATTGTAACCAGAACCATCCTCTGAGGAAAATTACGTAAATGTTCGTTAATGCTTGAATTCAAAGTCGAACTTTCCACAGGAAGTTGAAATCTAACTACATTTACAGATTTAGCCACTCTGCCAGTGTCTGCCACAACCACCAATTTCTTTACTCTCAGAATTTCAACTCAATTCAAGTGAACAAATTCCCTATGCAGACCCACACCATACTAGTGTCAAATCTCTTCACAGTGCTCCACATTTGTCTGCCACCAAAGAAAGTAGCACCACTACAGGCACTTAAAATTAAAGAACTCTGAATTCAATGTCAACAATGATTTTATTTAACGTATTTCTTCATGGAATTTGGACATCACTAGCAATTATTACATTTGTCATCTATTCCCGAATGGAATAAGCAGAAAATCATTAACATAACGCTGGGTTGGGAGTCACATATCGGTCAAACTAAACAATGATAACAGATTCCCTTCCTTGTAAGACATTATTGAAACAAGCCAGTTTTTACAACAACCCAGTAGTTTTAAGGTTACTGCTACTGAGACTTCTTCCTCTTTGTAATTTCCAGATGATTTAGTTACTTGAAATTAAAATTTGCTGACAGATAAGGGGGATTCTAACGAGCGTCCCATGATCAATGGTGGGGAAAACTATTTGCTAGCCCAATAAATATCATATCCAATACCCCTTAACAAAGTTTTTTTTTTAATTGAGAAAAAGGAGTTGGATAATTGGGCTTTAGGTTTTCCTAATTGAATCTTTTGATGTACTTTTTCAGGAATCATATGACCTTTAGATATCACAAAATGACATTACCCTGTTCAATTTTAACAAGGGATTAGCTCCTTTGTCATTGATGATGAATTTGGGATTTGATTTTTGCCAAGCCAAAGTCTCAACATCTGGCAGTCCTTTGAATATTCACGTTGACATGAAACTCTAAACAGACCCTGACCTCAATCCCATTTGACCGTAATCATCTGTGATAAAGATCTCAACCTATCACAGAAAGCAATGACTGTAAATTACAGGTCATGCTACAAATCAAATCCCATTTCTGACAAAAGTCTTTCAGAAAATATATAGTCCACCTAATTCCTAATAGATCCTAAACTCCATTAGATAACAACAATCGCTTGCAGAATCACATGCTCACCAACCCTCAATGCCACATTATTTCCATTCCTTCAAAAATGCACATTTGACCAATACCTCACTGGGCAAAGTCAGCTATGATTGAAGCCCAAATTAAAATACTGCCGGGAATAGTGTACAAAACACAATTGAGGGGTGGGTGGAGGGGATGCAAAAGAATGTTGGGCAAGAAAATGTGTGCTTAGTTTTCGACACCTCGTCCTTTCAAACAACTTTAAAATATTAAAATTAAGAAACATGATTATAAATATTTGTTTCTATTGCAGAATAGAAAGAGATAAATGGTGTGCAATATGAAGTGGCTGAACAGAAATGCATAAAATGTTCCTCTTCAATTTGGTTCAAATGAATAAAATCTGAACTTCAATACACAAAATTATTATCATTTAGCACGCCAGAGACCCAAAACAAAATTCTTCAAAAAATAACTTCACAAAATAATTTTCTTCCACTAGTCACAAAATGCTGCATTTTCCATTTTATTTCATCCAGTAATTGCAAGCTTTCCAGCATATATCACGTGAATTACTTAATGCACCGAAAGTACCTGGCATCTTAATACTAATTGCCTGTTTTTTATTTTTTTTTAAATGCATAAAATCCATTAGGGGTTCACATGGTCAGGGCTAATAGCATTATAACACCTCAGTATCAATCAAATAACAATTATGATTATCTATATTCATTTCTCATTTGATTAAATATGTTAGTGCAGCTCACGTTTCCCTTGTCACTTTTATATTACTGTGACCCAAGCAACCATTTGGTAACCTAATGGCGAGCCTATCAACTTTAAGAAGTAAAACCATGTAAATATCCAGAACAAATTAACTGAAAATATTCAAGTAAACAGGCAGAAGAGCAAAACACAATCAATTCCATACCGTTCTGAGCAGTATTTTCATCAATACTCTCACTGCTGGACTGCTCAAGGTTTGATCCACTCTTCTTCTGGACACTAGCATGTTCGTTGGATTTGGAAATAAAATCTCTGTGTGACTTTCCATATGGACTTGTAACAGGTGTTGAAGTGCCATCGCGTTTTGAGAAAATGCCGCTGAAAAACCTGAAGAGTTTGTGCTCTTGGGAACTGGATCTCGCACCACCTGTTATAAAACAGTCCTTCCCCATTTCCCGGTTTTCAGAAAGCTTATGAATGTCACTATTGTCTAAAGTCCTGTTCTTCCGTTTACCCCGATCCCACCGCTCTTGCTCAGAATGTGCATCCGTTTTGTTTAGGACTTCTCCGACATCCAATGTATTTCGCTTCTCATTCGTAGAAGGTTCCCCACAATTAGGCTTTTGGGTTTTTAATTCACTTCCAGCTTCCACTCGAGCGAGACAGCTGGAGCTACCATGGTGTTTCTCTTTTGATAACGCTTTAAATCTCACCACCTCTCCATTCCAGTGTCTGAAACTGAAGCTAAAGCTTCTTCTGAGTAAACTTGGATGCCTTTTGTCCGTTGCTAAAGATAACGAGGGAGGCTGTTTAATAGCATCTACACAAGAAGAATCAGCAGCCAAGGATGAGTCTCTTGCAGGGGCTACTGATAATACACCCTTTGAAATTAGTTGTTTGGAAAAATCAGCCTCAGGAGGCATCGCTATGGACTCCTTGTCCTTTGAGGGGCTCTTCGGTGAATCATTATTTTTCGTGGTTGCCTCTATTTCCCTCAAAGCAGATCTCCCGTCTTCGTTTGGCGATTTCCTGGCGTAAGGCGCCTCTGCCTCGTTGGACTCCGAAGGTGACGAGAACTCCTGACCGCGAGTGGCGTTGGCCAGATCTCCTTGTCCACTTGCTGCTTCAGGGCAACTCCTATCATCTGGGAAGTCCTTCCCCTGGCTGGGGCTCTTCCTCCCACAAACCTGATCTTTGTGTTCAGCTGCTGATCCCAAGCGCTCAGTCCAGTTTCTCTTGTTCTTCGACTCCACGTCCACAGTGGCCAGCATGCTGCTCGGTCTGCTTGATGCCCCATCCCTCCGCCTCAAGGTGACCAGCTCTTTGCTTGGGGTGCTCTTCAGTTTGCAGGTCTGATCGCGGGACTTCCTGGCCACCTTCAGCCTGCCCAGTTCCAGGTGGCCGGTGCTGAAGGTCCGGAAACTCCGGAGACTGCCCTGCATCTCGAATTCGTCCTCGGCTTCGCTGCCCTCGGCCGGACCCGGGCTCCCTGGCCGCTGATCCCGCCCGGCCTCCGAAGCCCCCTGGTGCCGGGGGAAAGGGGGAGCTCTGCTGCCGCTCTCGGCCGCGGTGGCCTCCCGCTTGACCAGGGTGAGTGAGATGCGGTAGACGGTCTTCCTCTGAGGAGTGCCCCTCTTCATCATCTCCGGGTACGGCTCGTTGTCCAGAAGGTACATGGCTCCGGCTACACACACACACGGCGGCCCGAGCAAGCAGCCAGGCGGCACGGGCACGGGAGCGGGACCGGGACCGGGAGCGGGACGGCACCGACCCACTTCACACGGGGTGC
Source organism: Raja brachyura (assembly GCA_963514005.1). Next base: position 42,297,124 of record OY740787.1, on the reverse strand, counting down.
AGCGTGGACGCGGGCTCAGGTGTGCGGGCAGTCCGAGCTCAATGCCCTTAATTCCCCTCCTCCTCCTCTTCCCCCCGCATGCAAACGCGAAGCAGTGAATTCAGTGCTAGACCGCTCGCCTGCGACCGGGAGCGCTGGACAATCAAAGAATATTCCCAGGCTCCCACTGAGCCCAACATCTTCCCAAACGAGCAGAGCAGCGACCTACAGCCCGCCAGCCGGCGTGTACAAGCACCGACTCCCGGGGGCGGGGGAAATTGCAGACACAGAGCGAGTGTCAGCTCCAAACACTGGGCTGGATCTCCTCGCTATGGGAATGGACTGTAAAAAATACACGAGATTTTCGAATCGGAGGCACTTTAAAACCAGTCTGAAGAAGGGTCTCGACCCGAAACATCACCCATTCCTTCTCTCCAGAGATGCTGCCTGTCCCGCTGAGTTGCTCCAGCATTTTGTGTCTACCTGCACTTTAAAATCACACTAGCAACGCACTGCATTGTAATTAACGTGTTTTCGAAAATATCAAATGAAATTTAAGAAATCTGTTGAAGGAGCCTGAAGATTTTCTGAAACATTTCCAAATTCCGCTGTTTTTTACGGTTAAACCTGGCACTTGTCTGCAAAATAAAATACTGTAAAAATCTTGCAATAATGTAGAAAGAGCCGACAAACATCCACTATTTCCATGTTTAAGAAAGAACTGCCGATGCTGTAAAAATCGAAGGTAGGCAAAAATGCTGGAGAAACTCAGCGGGTGAGGCAGCATCTATGGAGCGAAGGAATAGGTGATGTTTCGGGTCGAGACCCTTCTTCAGACGAAACGTGTCCTATTCCTTCGCTCCATAGATGCTGCCTCACCCGCTGAGTTTCTCCAGCAATTTTGTCTCCCTTCCATTATTTGCATGATTACAACTGACTCAATTCTGAGGAAGGGTCCCTGACCTATCTTTCCACAAGATTTATCTTTCCACAATACTGCTTTGGCTGAGTTCTTTCAACATGTTGTGTTTTTGTAAAAGTATCAATTAAGAGCTGTAATGATTGAAGTAGTATGAACTCTTTTTACTGATGTACCATGGAAACTATTCCAAAAGTTCAAGAAACTGACACGTGGTTTCTCACTTTTGTAACTCCAAACAAAATGTAACATTCTAGTTCAATTGTTTATTGTGTAGCCCAAGCCGAAATCATGGTGCTGTTGATTTCCACCCTGTTATTTACCAAAATAGCATATTTCATACAGAATTTTGAAGCGCCACTGTTAACAGCGATCAGTATTTATGTAGTAGTTAAGAAGTGTAATATTTTGTTACTTTGCAGGAACTTCAACAAACAAAACTTGAAACTTGTACATATATCTCGCTAAAAAATGGAGCAAGGAAATTCCCATGTCTGGAAACAGATCAGCTGAAGGCAGATGTGTCATTAAGGGAGGAATGAAACACATTGATCGATAACTGGATGGAAGTGAAGCAAACAGAAACCCCAGTGAATTGAACAGGTGCATTTAAAGGTGTGCAGCAGCAAAACAATGTAGAGATTTGAAACTAGGGAAAATATTAGTACATATATGGAGTGAGCAGCCAGAGGAGGTAGTTGAGGCAGATAGCATACATTTCAGACATTGGGATAGGAACATGATAGCAATGATTTAGAGGCATATGAACCAAATGCAGGGAAATGTGACTAGCTTAGATGGTACATCTTGGTCAACGTGGACGAGTTGGGCAAAAAGGCCTGTTTCTATGGTATATGACTATGACTCAAAGTCGAGATATTATTGAGGTGTTACTGCTGGACTGAGTTTGCAGACATGTTGGGCGAAAAAGACCAGAGTGAGCCTCAGATTAATTCATATTTACGGGAGAGTGAAAAAACTGGAAGCAGAAAATTGGGTGAGGAGAAGTGCAAATATAAATCAGGGATGTAAAAGTTGAAGTGGGTGTCAGGCAATGCGAAAGGCTTGGGAAAAGGAAACGGTGGTGAGGAGATAGAATAAATTATGGAGAGGAGAAGTGAGATACAAGAAGATGGGAAGAGGAGAATGGGGTAAAGTGAGGGAAAGGGGAAAATAGGAGAGCTGGAGTAAGGAAGGCAGCAAAATAATAGGAGGGAGGAAATTAGGGATAAGGAATGTTGAGGAGGGGATTGTAAAATGGGGGGATGTGGGTTATGTAGAAGAATTGAGAAAATAAAATAATCAAGCATTCGGAAAAAATGGAGAGGGTTGAAAAATAACTGCTGGGTGGGGAGAAAATCACGAGAAGAACAAAACAGAAAAAAAGAGTAGATGGGCAAAAGGGGTAGGAAAACAAAGGCATGACGAGGAAAATGGGAAGGGCAGAAAAGATTTATGCAGGATTACAAAAACGGGACAGAATCGAAAACCAGTTGGAAAAATGGTGGGGACAACATTACAAAATTAAAAGGTTGTCAATCAGGAGTGGCTGGAATAATCAAGATAATAAATGAAATGTCTACAGCAACTCTTTGGTAAATAAAAAGAGTTTCAGTCTTGGTCTTGTATATTATATCATGTATCAGACCAAAACAGATTTGGAGTCATCATTAATCTTCATCAAGTGAGTTGAGTTTATAGTCATTTGCACATGCACGGTGAGGTACTGATACAATGAAAATCTTGGTTGCAGCAGCATCAGAAGCACATAGACTCAAGCAACACACAACACCATAAATTATGCATCAATTCTGCAAGATTGAAAATTTAAAAAAGACTGCAAAACCAAAACATTAGTGCAAAACACAATTAGAAAAACAAGTCCTGGTATTGAACAATACCAAATCCTCCTGGGCAGAAGCAGAACCCTGATGTACATCAAAAGAAACAGGTTTTTCCAAAATGTGCTTTGCATGTAATTGTTCCTCTTCCCTCCCACTATAAGTTAAACCATTGTGTAAAACATGCTCTCTCTTATTTTACACCATATATTCACACCGGATAGCAACATATCTTCATTACTTTTACATCCACAACTAGAGGTCATTATTTATTTTTTTAGCTTTGCTATTTCTCATCCAGAACAAATGCAACATACAGTGCCCTCTATAATGTTTGGTACAAAGACCCATCATTTATTTATTTGCCTCTGTACTCCGCAATTTGAGATTTGTAATAGAAAAAAATCACATGTGGTTAAAGTGCACAATGTCAGATTTTATGAATGGGTATTTTTTATACATTTTGGTTTCACCATGTAGAAATTAGCTGTGTGTATACATATACCTCCCATTTCAGGGCACCATAATGTTTGGGACACATGGCTTCACAGGTGTCTGTAATTGCTCAGGTGTGTTTTATGCCTCCTTAATGCAGGTATAAGAGAGCTCTCAGTACCTAGTCGTTCCTTCACCTTTGGAAATGTTTATTCCTATTTATCAACATGAGGATCAAAGTTGTGCTAATGAAAGTCGAAGAAGCCAGTATGAGACTGAGAAACAAGAATAAAACTGTTAGAGACATCAGCCAAACCATAGACTTATCAAAATCAACTGTTTGGAACATCATTAAGAAGAGAGAGAGCGCTGGTGAGCTTACTAATCGCAAAGGGACTGGCAGGCCAAGGAAGACCTCCACAGCTGATTACAGACGAATTCTGTCTATAATAAAGAAAAATCCCCAAACACCTGTCCGACAGATCAGAAACACTCTTCAGGACTCAGGTGTGGATTTGTCAATGACCACTGTTCGCAAAAGACTTCATGAACAGAAACGTAGCGTCTACACTGCAAGATGCAAACCACTGGTTACCCGCAAAAATAGGATGGCCAGGTTACAGTTTGCTAAGAAGTACTTAAAAGAGCAACCACAGTTCTGGAAAAAAAGGTTTTGTGGACAGATGGGACGAAGAGTAACTTATATCAGAGTGATGGTAAGAGCAAACTATGGAGGAGAGAAGGAACTGCCCCAGATCCAGAGCATACCATCTCATCTGTGAAACACGATGGTGGGGATGTTATGGCCTGGGCATGTATGGTTGCTGAAGGTACTGGCTTACTTATCTTCATTGATGATACAACTGCTGATGGTGGTAGCATAATGAATTCTGAGGTGTACAGACACATCCTATCTGCTCAAGTTCAAACAAATGCCACAAAACTCATTGGCTAGCAGTTCATTCTACAGCAAGACAATAATCCCAAACATGTTCAAGAAGGAACTGCAGATGTTGAAAAATCAAAGGTAGACAAAAATGCTGGAGAAACTCAGCGGGTGTGGCAGCATCTATGGAACGAAGGAAACGTTTTGGGCCGAAACCCTTCTTCAGACTGATGCAGGGTGGGGGTGGGGGGGGGGGGGGGCAGGAAGAAGAAAGGAAGAGGAGGAGCCAAAGGACTGAGGGAGATCTATGATGGGGAGGAGACAGCAAGGCTACCGGAAATTGGAGAAGTCAATGTTCAAGCCGCTGGAGTGCAGACTGCCCAAGCGGAATATGAGATGCTGCTGCTCCAATTTCTGGTGGTGCTCACTCTGGCCATGGTGGAGCCCCAGGGCTGAAAGGTCGGATTCAGAATGGGAGGAGGAGTTGATGTGCTGAGCCATTTTAGACTTGGGGTCCGTTGCAGGTCTGGGTGAGTGAGGCCCGAAGTTTCCCAAATCTTCCTGAATAATCCCAAACGTACTGCTAAAGCAACAAAGGAGTTTTTCAAAGCTAAAAAATTGTCAATTCTTGAGTGGCCAAGTCAATCACCCGATCTGACCCCAATTGATACATGCCTTTAATATGCTGAAGAGAAAACTGAAGGGGACTAACCCCCAAAACAAGCATGCTAAAGATGGCTGCAATACATGCCTGGCAGAGCATCACCAGAGAAGACACCCAGCAACTGGTGATGTCCATTAATCACAGATTTCAAGCAGTCATTGCATGCAAAGGATATGCAACAAAATACTAAACATGACTACTTTCATTTACATGACATTGCTGTGTACCAAACATTAAGGTGCCCTGGAATGGGGGGACTATGTATAAGCACAGCTGTAATTTCTACATGGTGAAACCAAAATGTATAAAAATACCCTTTATTAAAATCTGACAATGTGCACTTTAACCACATGTGATTTTTTTCTATTACAAATCTCAAATTGTGAAGTACAGAGGCAGATAAATAAATGATGGGTCTTTGTCCCAAACATTATGGAGGGCTCTGTAAATCCACACTTATTCCACAAACCATGCTATTGTTATTTACTTATTTACAATTGCAAACAGTTTCAACCAATAAAATAAAATGCTCAAAATTGACACACATTTAACAGATTAAATATAGTTTGTTCATAAATCTCATTACCTTGAAAACAATCAGAAACAAAAATAACCACGTATTATAATGTGTGAAACAACACTGGAAAGCAAATGTGGAGAATTAGTGGAATTCCCTTCATATATTAAGTTACTGTTGGTTAATTTGTCTAATTGTAAATTAGTTCAATTTAATAATGCAATAACGAATTTAAATGTAATAGTATAAAATATTACCAATATCCTGGAAGAAATAAAAGTAACAATTAAAATAATAATTGATTAAATAATATATTTTTTAAACACTCCAGTAAATGAGTCTTTTATTTATAGACTGGGACTCATTCTATTTATGGAGCTGCATTCTTCTCAGAGTTTTAGCAAAGAGGAAGCCATAATTAAAGCAAAATATTGTCCATGAAGTAGATGTTCTTTAAATTAAAACAAAACAAATGTTTGGGAATTGGTGTTCATTGGACGCTCAGTATCTCATGAGCTCAACTAGTAAAAAAAAAAGTAATTAAATTATTGCTAATTAGTTGCATCTCATGGGAAGTTGGGAAATGTCAAAACCAAAATAAATTAAAAAATACCATGGTACAGGGCAATCCATAATGTAGTTACATTATGCTGGACAGATGAATTCCACGTAACCTCCAAACCAAATTATTACACTGAAGATGGACACAAAAAGCTGGAGTAACTCAGCGGGACAGGCAGCATCTCTGGAGAGAAGGAATGGGTGACATTTCGGGTCAAGACCCTCCTTCAGACTGGTTAGGGATAAGGGAAATGAGAGATATAGGCGGTGATGTGGAGAAATAAAGAACAATGAATGAAAGATATGCAATAAAGTAGCAATGATAACGGAAACAGTTGTTTGTAGGGTGAAAATGAAAAGCTAGTGCGACTTGGGTGGGGGAGGGATAGAGAGAGAATGCCGGGGCTATCTGAAGTGAGAGAAATCAATATTCATACCAAGCTGTCCAAGCAAAATAAAAGATGCTGTTCCAAATTTGCATTTAACCACTCTGACAATGGAGGAGACCAAGGACAGAAAGGTCTGTGCAGGAATGGGAAGGAGAATTCAAGTGTCGAGCAACCAGGAGATCAGGTTGGTTCAGGCGGGCTGAGCGAAGGTGTTCCGCGAAACGATCGCTCAATCTGCATTTGGTCTCACCATCTTGAACAACAGATCTCATATTTTGCTTGGCCAATGGCCTGTTTCCTTTATCATTGTTACTTTTTTGCATATCTTTCATTAATTGTTCTTTATCTCTCCATATCACTGTCTATATCTCACGTTTCCCTTATCCCTAACCAGTCGACCTGAAACGTCATCCCATTCCTTCTCTCCAGAGATGCTGCCTGTTCTGCTGAGTTACTCCAGCTTTTTGTGTCTATCTTCAGTTTAAACCAGCATCTGCAGTTCCTTCTTATACATAAATTATTACACTAATCCTGTGCAACTATCAAAGCTTCACATATGGCTTGACGTGATTATTTCTTGGCCATGCTCCATTAGAAACACAGAAAAAAGGTGCAGGAGGAGACCATTTGGCCCTTCAAGCCAGCACCGCCATTTATTGTGATCATGGCTGATCGTCCTAAATCAATAACCCGTGACTGCCTTCTCCCCATATCCCTTGATTCCACTAGCCCCGAGAGCTCTATCTAACTCACTCTTAAATCCATCCAGTGATTTGGCCTCCACTGCCCTCTGTGGCAGGGAATTCCACAAATTCACAACACTGGGTGAAAAAGTTTTTTCTCACCTCAGTCTTAAATGGCCTCCCCTTTATTCTAAGACTGTGGCCCCTGGTTCTGGACTCGCCCAACATTGGGAACAATTTTCTTGCATCTAGCTTGTCCAGTCCTTTTATGATTTTATATGTTTCTATAAGATCCCCCCTCATCCTTCTAAACTCCAGTGAATACAAGCCCATTCATCCAGTTCCTTGGTCATTACATTGGCTTTCAGTCCTCTGCACATAACATTTATATTCTGTTTGATTCCTCTCATTCCTCTGATCACCAAAAACTAAAAACTACAAGTTTCCCCAATTTAAGATAAGGCAAGTTTTTTTTTTAAATGGTCTCTTCTATAGTTATAAAAGACGTGCAACCAATGTTGCTGTTCTCTATAGTTTTCCTATATTTGTCACACAGTACAATTCAATCCTTATACCTTTGCATTGATGGAATTATGTCAATTCCTTTGCCAGATGTGGAGGTAGTTAAGCAGATCCTTGGAATGATGCTCTGTGACAGAGAATAGGACAACCCCTCCATAATTAGTGCATTTCTTTCCTGTACATAATCATAATATCCTATATAATATCCTTTCCTGCAGATAATCAAAGTAAGAATCATAGGTCCTCTCCCCAGATGAGGGTATCAAAGTCAGCAATTTGCACCTGACATACTTCACCACTATTTCCAACTTCAACAAGGATTTTGTGTGCCAATTGAGACCTTACTGTTTTCAACATTTTGACAAGCTTTTAAACCTCACTGTGTTGTCGGTAGGATCCAAGGGCACTGGATTCAAAAATGGGCTTTTCTTTGAGATGTTGCAAGTGTTCTTTTCAAGAGGTACATACACTATCTCTGTACACAATAAGTTCTCTTCCCTTCTTGGCTCTTAGAAGCTTGAGTCCTTGTTTTTTTATGCTCTAGATACCCATTTGTTGCTCATCCCCAATTGCTCTTAAGAAGATGTGCTGAACTACCTTCTCAAACCACAGAAGTCCATGTATGGTAATGCTCCCCAGATACTGTGCACCCATTTTAAAAATGTGTATTTAAAAAACTGTACCATGTTAGGATCTATGTTTTAAACAAACCATAAGCTGTTTTATTATCAAACTAGCTATTTGACAATAAGATCAAATTACTTGAGATTCATAACTAATCCATAAAAAGATTGTGAATATTGAAATTAAGGCACTCCTATGGACATTGCTACAAAAATATACCGTAATCACAATAGAAAATATTTATGTCCTGTAGTACATCCCCAAACTCTTCCCCGTTAATTGTCAACATCATTTAAGGGCCTGTCCCATTTGTGCGTCATTTGCGCGTCATTTACGCCTCGTTATTTACGTGTCACGATGCACGTGCATGGTGTGCATTACGCGCATGGTGCTTGGTGACGTAGGCAGTGACGCGCAGTGCCCCGGGATTTTGGTATGTGCAAAATCTTTGTGCGCCATCTGCGTGACGCGCAAATGACACCCAAGTGGGACAGGCCCTTAACTCTCTGAACACGGTTGCAAAAGGCTTTTCCAAAAATATCTCTGTTAGTATCCTAATGTACTTGCCTTATGCTGTTTCTGTTTTAATAGGTGGAATGGATTTTAGGCTTGGGGCAGATTTGTGCCTACAGTCACAAACATTAATTGGCTGTGCGGATTTAAAGGACAATTCTTTTCATAATGCAGCCTGCTGATGGGGCAAATTAAATATCTAGGCTTGAATGGACTAGGTATGACTTGCTAAAATTACTTCCATATTCCTAATGACTAATGTCATCATGAGGAATAATGATTGTGATATTACCGTGGATTATACTGAGTGTATGTTTAAATTTCTGATGTTCTTCGTCCTAATCCCAGGACCATCTTCTATATCTTCTATCTATATCCATACATAACTAAAACTCTGATCTTGTTATTTTCCAGTTTGGCGGTCATTCTATTTGCGCAAAAACGGTTTGCGATAGTGCTACGATTTTCCAACCAGACTTTCGGAGGGAATGGAGAGGGGAGAGAGAGGGATGAGGGAGGGAGGGGGGAGAGAGGGATGTGGGAGGGAGAAGGCAGAGTGGGATGAGGGAGGGAGGGGGGAGAGAGGAATGAGGAGGGAGAGAGGGATGAGGGCGAGAGAGGGATGAGGGAGGGAGGAGGGGAGACAAAGGGAGGGAGGGGGGAAAGAGAGGGATGGTAGAGTGCAGGGGGGGTAGGGATGGGGGTAGAAGTGGTCCGGGGTGATGGGCCAGGTGGGATAGAGGGAGGAGTAGAGGGAGGGGTGGATGTGATGGGAGGCGGATAGGCGTGAGTGGTGGAATATTGCGCTGGAGGAATGGGGTGCATTGGGGAACGAGTTGCGTTGGGGGACCAGGCCTCCCGTGTGATAGGGACCCAACGGGTCCCACTTAGTCTAGATCCGACTGTCAGTCCACTCCTGGAGCTAGGTATCTGACGCCAGAGGACTGACATCAGCCTCACACCTGGAAGCAGAGACCAAATCTGTCTACCTATCAGTGCCACTCGTGGCTGCTTTATTTACCATTTATGGACTACATTTGACAAATATCCTTATGTATTTTTGTGTTGCATGAAACAATCCTGCATGAAGTAAACTTGACTTCTGCCTCTCACAATACTGTCACAAAAAAGGTTCCAGTGGTTGGATCCAGCTGGTCCCTGGGGGGGGGGGGGGGGGGGGAGAGGTGTGACCTGGGCAGCTTCTCCCTTGACAGGTGGACCACAGATCCATGGTTATATAACAGTGTACCCAATGTTTCACAGTGGCATTTAAGAATAATTGTAAAAGCACCACTACAGTTTGACTATTATGTAAGAGTGGACACGCATGAGTGAAATGTTGTTTGTCAAGATTTGAAATATGTAAAGAGAAATCTTTCAACTATTGCCACATTTAGAGAGAAGATGAGGAAGAATTTCTCAGTGATGAATCTGTGGAATTCATTGCCATAGACAATGATTATGGGGGCCTATTTATTGGGTATTTTTAAGGCGGAAATTGACAGATTCTAGATTAGTAAGGGTGTCAAAGGTTATGGAGAGATAGCACGAGAAAAAGTTTGAGAGGGAAAGATAGATCAGTCATGATTGAATGGCGGCGTAAACTTGATGGGCCAAATGGCCTACTTCTGCTATGACTTATAAACATGAACTTATTGAGAAATTTCAAATTAGTAATAAGGTAAATATCCAAATAAACCATGATATTTGGTGTCTGGATTAATTCTGATTTTTCCCTTGAAGTGGTTGAATAAAACTATTGCTGTAAAAGTTTTGCATTTACATGGTAATTAATTGAACTCAGCTGGTTGGTTATTAAAATGGCAGATTCTAATAGCAAATAATAAGTAATTGTTAATCATTTGTATACTTCCATATATTTAAAATACACAATCTACATTATTTTGAGCTAACACACCATTATTTAGTACTATAATCTGTCAGTATATACGTATAGATGCAAAGCTACAAATGCTTGAAACACCAATGTTTACAGTAAACACACCCGGAGCCAGAGGTATTCACCCATCCTTTCCGCCTACCATGTTACATTGTGGAATTTTCTGAATAAACATTAATTCCTACTTACAAATATATTTGACTGAAACACCAGGGTATTCACTTCAACCTTTAAATGGCCAGTTATTTTGGATGTTTAGTTTTAACATGGTTCTTTGTGCATATAGCAAGCCAATGAGTTCCATCATATCATATCCATATCTCATCATATTCATATCCTTATAACTATAAAACTCTGATCTTGGATGTGCATTTATTTGTGTGTTTGTGTGTGATTCTCATCTTCTCGAAAAAACGACGCGCTAACAGTAATATTTTTAAATATTCCGATAGAGATTTTTTCATTTTTAAATTTTTTAATATTTTTATTAGAAGCAATGCATATTGCGAATGATATAACAGTTTTTTAAATACACATTTAACTTGTTTCAAAAGTTATACAAGTATTACAACATGATTTATTTAAGCTTCTATTTTTTTTAGAAAGTAAAGTAAAAGAATAGGTGTATAATCAACGAAAATGGAGATTAAATAATATTGATTATGATTATATAAGTAAAATAAAAAAAATAAAGAAAAACAAAACAACAAAAATAAAAAATAATACAAGCAAACAATTATTATATAATAAAAAAAGATTAAAGTATACATCTTAACAATGAATGGAACAATTTCACATAACAATATCTATAGAGACATGTATACAAAGCTCAAAATAGATCATTTCATCTAATCCTACAACTGGATATTTGTTGAATTACAGTGCTGAGCTCAGCTACCGCTTCATATAGTCAGTGAATGGAGACCATATTTGTTCAAAAAGTTCATATTTGTCCATTAGGACAAACCTGATTCTCTCCAAATGCAACGTCTCCGACATTTCCACTGTCCACATTTTAATTGTGGGGGATAATGTTCCCTTCCAGAATTTTAATATTAATTTTTTTCCAATTATCAAACAGTAATCAAGGAAATTTATTTGATTTACTGTTAATATTAGGTTTGAATCTGAAACTCCTAATATTATTAGCTTTGGGTCGGGATCCAATTTGATTTTAAGAACTACAGAAATGATTTTAAAAATATCGGTCCAATAACTATTAAGTTTTATACATGTTACAAAACTATGCGTTAAATTAGCTTCTGAATTCTGACATTTATCACAAATAGAGGAGATGTTAGGAAAAATTCTATTTAATTTCGTTTTTGAAAACTGTAATCTATGTACTACTTTGAATTGTATCAAGGTATGTCTGGCATTTAACGAACAACGGTGTATACGTTGTAGACTTTCTTCCCAAATATCTTTCATTATAGATAAGCCTGTTTCATTTTCCCATAATTGGCGGTATGATTCTGTTGTTGGAATGTCCCTATCCAAAAGAGTATTATATATATACGCTATTAGTTTTTCTGTATTTGGGTGCTTGTTAAGCAATTCATCCAATAATCCTGGTTCTCTATTTTTTTTAGTCTTGCATTTTTGACTTAATATAGTCTCTGATTTGTAAATACCTAAACAAGTTATTTTGATGCAATCCATAGATATCTTTTAACTCTTGAAATGAGAGAAATTTATGCTGTGAAGTCATCCATTTTTTCTCGAGTTATTAATCAAAATGTTCAAAAATCTGAAAGAACTTAGAAAATAAAACCAAGCAGCTTTGGCTGATGACGTCACAATGGCTACACGCTGTGTTCTCGCGCTGCGAATGACGTCACCCGGCCGCGCCCTTGCAGTGGCCCTGCGCCCTCACTCGGGGGTCCTCGGGCCGGTGGGGAAGTTGCTCCCCTCTCCCTGTCTCTGCCCTCTCCCTGTCTCAAAAAGACGCCGCAAATCGGAAACCCCAGCTCCAAAAGGCAATGGACACCCGGAAACCCCAGCTCCAAAAGACAGCAAGCCCCCCTCTCTCTCCCTGTCTCTACCCTCTCCCTATCTCTGCCCTCTCCCTGTCTCAAAAAGACACCACAAATCAGAAACCCCAGCTCCAAACGGCAACGGACACCGGTAAACCCCAGCTCCAAAAGGCAGCAAGCCCCCTATCCCTGTCTCTCCCCTCTCCCTGCCCCCCCTCTCTCTGTGCCCTCTCTCTCTACCCCACCACTACCTCTCAAGCCGCGCCTGCGCAGTTGGGGGCTATGTGTGAGTGGATAGGGCGGAGGATGGGGTAAAAGGAGCGAATTAATAAATATAGTATAATATCAAGAGGAGGGGTTAGTGTGTGGCGGGTGGTTAGTGTGTGTGTGTGTGTGTGTGTGTGTGTGTGTGTGTGTGTGTGTGTGTGTGTGTGTGTGTGTGTGTGTGTGTGGGGTGGTTAGTGTGTGTGTGTGGGGGGGGTGGTTAGTGTGTGTGGGGGGGTAGTTAATGTGTGTGTGTGTGGGAGGGGTGGTTACCGTGTGTGTGGGGGGGTGGTTAGTGTGTGTGTGTGTGGGGGGGGAGAGGGGGGTGGTTAGTGTGTGTGACGCCGCAGGCGGCTCCACCCCCCAACTCCCCTCTCCCTGTCTCTCCCTGCATCTCTCTCTCTCTGTGCCCCCCTCTCTCTGCCTTCCCTCTCTACCCCCCCTCCTTCTCTAGCCGCACTAGCGCAGGTGGGGGCTATCTGCCCTCTCCCTGTCTCTTTATCTCCCTGTCTCAACCCTCTCCGTCTCTGCCCTCTCTCTCTCTGACCTCCCTCTCTCTCTCTACCCCCCTCTCCCTCTCTAGCCATGCCTGCGCAGTTGGGGGTTATCTGCTGCCTCTGCCCCGGCCTCTTTCTGCCCCTGACTTACTCTGCCGCTGCACTCTATTAAAAGTCCGATCTTGGATATGTATTTGTGTATTTGTTTGTGTGTGATCAAATCTTCTCGAAAAAAAATGACGCGGTAACGGTAACATTTTTTTAATATTCCGATAGAGATTTATCCCGTGGAGTCCAAAATCTGAAAAATTCATGCATTATTTCTCGAATTATTGATCAAAATGTTCACAAATCTGAAATAACCTAGAAAATATAACCGATTGGATTTAGCTCGTGATGTGATGACATCACAATGCGTCACACGCTGTGTTCCACGCGCTGCGAGTGACGTCACCCAGCCGCCTGCTGCCCAGAGGCTGCCCGGGACTGCCCGCCCCACTCCCTTCCTCTCCCCTCCTACTCCTCCTCCTCTCCCCCCACTCCTCCTCTCCCCCTCCTTCTCCCCCCCTCCCTCACCGTACCTCCCCCTCTCTCTCCCACTTGGTCTATAACTATCAAAACTCTGATCTTGTTTCTTTATTTGTATGTGTGTTTGTGTGTAATCACGTCTTCTCGAAAAACGAAATTTGTACATATTCCGGTAGAGTTTTCTCCGTGCAGTCCAAATTCGCCTTATCTGAAAAATTCATGCTTTATTTGTTGAGTTATTAATAAAAATGTTCAAAAATACTTTGAACACTGCCAGCACTCTGAACTGAAGTGCACCCGACATTTGCAACAATAATGCCATCATAGCTCCTGGCAGGACAGGAGGAGGAGGGTCAATTGGTATTGCAATTGGGGATTGATATTTTTTTTTTCAACTCCAGTGCTGGGGGAGGCTCACGAGCTATGAACTTTGCTGAGGAGTGCTCGAATCTTAACTTTGGCAACGGATTGAGTTGGTCCATGCCTCCCGTGGGGGCTACGGGTAGGGGAAAGGGTCTGCACTTGGCCTTAGTAACTATTAAAACTCTGATCTTGGATGTGTGTGTGTGCGCAGATGTGGATGTGTGTATGTGTTTATTTGTTCGTATGTAGTCACATCTTCTTGAAAAAACGTAACGGTAAAATTTTTACATATTCCGGTAGAGATTTTTCCCCTGGAGTCTACTTATCTGAAAATTTCAGGCTTTATTTCTCGACATTATTGAAAATGTTTATAAATACTTTGAATTTAAAATGGTTTTACTGTTAAAACTCATTGCTCACAGCTTCCAACACACTTCGATACAAAGTTGCAAGACAGAAACATTGCCAGCAACACTCTGAACTTTTCAGCTCAATGGCATCTCACAGCACGTGCACCGGACATTTGCAACAATGTTCCATCATAGCTCCTGGCAGGACAGGATGGGGAGGGTCAATTGGTATTGCAATTGGGATTTTATTTTTTAATCCCAGTGCTGGGGGAGGCTCATGACTATGATCTTTGCTGATGAATGCTCGAATCGAAGGGTAGGGGACGGGTGCGTTGGGAGAGCAGACCCAACGGGTCTGCACTTGGTCTAGTAAACAGTAAACCTCTTCAACAATACAGTAAGTGAAAACTTTCCTGACTACTCATTTATCCTTACCTTCTTTCCTCACCATATGTTATTCAGAGATGCACCCTGCTGACATTATCAGAACATGACAGGTTGCAGGGAAGCATGTTGCCAAGGACCAACGGAAGCAGGAAATAATGTGAAACAGCAATTACGACACCAAGCCTAAGAACTGTGATGCTGGGAGCTGATCTGCAAAGCATAATTTCTTTACAAATCAAAATGTTTATCTGTATTTATCATCGTTAATCTTTCTATATATATATTTTTAAAATCATCTGCGTTTATATAGAACCGTTGAAATCTCGCTCAAGATGTTCCAAAGTATTTTATAGCGTATAAATGACAGCAGATCACTGTTGCAATGTAGAAAGCATAGCTGTCAATTTCTGAGCAGCATGCTCCTGCAATTATCAGTTTGATATTAACCACACAACTGGCTTCAATACTTTAATCGAAGGCCATCAACTAAAACTCTGTTTCTCTCTATACAGATACTGTCTGACCTGCTGAATATTTTCTAATTTTAATGCCATCAAGCCAAAAGTGTTGGTTGTTGATCAAGGAAGTGGAATCTGGCGTCATATAACCAGCAGCTTCTCCTGGTGCCTTCACAATGATGTGTTGATCAAGAAAGCACATCAGCATGTTTACTTTCTTAGGCACCTGAGAAAATATGGAAGGGTCTCGACCCGAAACGTCGCCTATCTCCTTCGCTCCTTAGATGCTGCTGCACCCGCTGAGTTTCTCCAGCTTTTTGTGTAACCCAAGAAGATATGGCATCTTGATTGAGTTTTTGAGAGGTGACAAAGGAGATTGAAGGTGGTAGGGTGGTGGCTGTTGTATACAGGGGTTTTAGTAAGGCTTTTGCTAAGGTTCCTCATAGTAGATTGATCCAGAAGATTAAGATGTATGGGATTCACAATAACTAGATAGTATGGATTCGGAACTGACTTATTCAGGGTTTAGAGGGTTGTGATGGAATGCCCAGCACACTTAAATATGAAGAACCCAGCTTTCTTGTTTTTCTTGAAAGTGGTCTACTGAAAATATAAATCGCTTTCAAAATTGCATGCTCAATGATCCCAATTTTTATAACTTTTTAAAATGTTCTATTAAACATAGAACAGTACAGTACAGGAACTGTCCCTTTGGCCTACAATGTCAGTGCTGAACATGATGCCAAGACCAAATTATATCTGCCTGTACATAATCCTCCATTCCCTGCATATCCATATGCCTATCAAAATGTTATCTTAAATGCCACTATTGTATCTGTCTCATCCACCACCCCTGCTCCTCAGCAAATGAAACAATCTATGCCTGCATACAGCAAGATGTGAACAACTCTCAGACATGGACTGAGAAGTGGTAAATAAAAATTGTATTACATAAGTGGAAGCCAATGACCATCTCCAATGACAGAAAGTGTAACCATCTACCTTTAATACAGAGGCATTGTCATCACTAAGACCCCCCGCCCCCCACTCCACTCCTTAAATAGATAGGGTCACTACTGAACAGAAACTCAACTGCAGCAGCCATATAACTACTGCCTGCAATAGAAGATTAGAAAATGGGAATCCTGCAGAGATTGAATGAGCAACATCCCAAAGTGTTTCCCCAATCTACAAAATACAAGTCAGGAGTGTGTTCGAATACTCTCCAGTTTCTTAAATGAACACAGCCCCAAACTCAATCACACAGCCTGAAAACATTCAGAACAAAGCATCCTACTGAATAGGTAGTCCATCCACCACTGCTACATAATGGCTACAGCTGACAGAATTTTCTGAAATCAGGTTTACCAGCACTGAAGATAGGTGCTTTCAGGTCCATGAGGATATCACCACTTTCCTCCCTACATTACATGCTATTCTGCCTTAGAAATATATGCCCTTAATATCACCGAGTCTAGATTCTGGAACTACCTACACAATAGCTTCACGCAAGTACCTTTATCACAAGTGAATGCCTACAATAGAAAAAAAGCACTGGTTCAAGAAAGTGGGTCACCATCTTCTCAAGGTGAGGTAGGTGGAACAACAAATGTTTTCCTTGTCACTGATGTCCAGATCTAACAAAATTACTTACAAAAGTAAACATTCTGATGGTGTGTAGAATTGTACTTGTTTATGTTAAAAGATGCTGCCATAATAGAAGATAGTTGGTGGTTGCATCTTCTCGCACCTGAAATAGTATTTTGCAACTTTTTTAAGGGGCGGCACGGAGGCACAATTGCTGCCTTACAGCGCTTGCAGCGCCGGAGACCCGGTTCGATCCAGACTACGGATGCTATCTGTATAGTTTGTACGTTCTCCCCGTGACCTCATGGGTTTTCTCCGAGATCTTCGGTTTCCTCCCACACTCCAAAGAGATACAGGTTTGTAGGTTAATTGACAATGTATAAGTGTAAATTGTCCCTTGTGTTTATAGGAGAGTGTTAATATGAGGGGTTCGCTGGTCAGTGCAGACTCGTTGGGCCGAAGGCCCTGTTTCCGCGTTGTATCTCTAAACTGAAGTAAACTATGACAATTACACCAATTGGTGGAAAATATAAAAGACTTATCAGATATCACCCCAGATTCATAGACATCATTTCCATCACCATCTGCAGCTGGGTCTAGTACTCAGTTTGATAATAAAGATGCAATGCAGTTAGACAAACTGTACAACAAAAACAACTGTTTTCCTTTGCCAAATCCTAGCTTTGCTCTGTTGCAATAAAAATGAATACATCTCTGGCTAGTCCCCATAGTACATTTTGTTTGGCCCAATGACAAAATTCAGATTCATATGAAAATATCACTTGGAGATTAACATATGTCTACAATCTGTTGAGGTTCTGATCCTGTAACATTAGCTTAAGCAAAGCAATGTATAGCATTACCAACTTTCTCCATTTTACACTCACCAGTTACACATACATTAAGACTGGTCATCTTCTCTGGCAGTGCAAAGAAAGCAAGTTGCAGGAGGTTTCTACTCAGTCAAATGTCTAGAGTTCTAATAACTGCAGCAGTCCATCAATTTTGGTTGCAAACTTCAGCCTCGACTCATTTCAAACAAGTGGAACTCCTCTCAATTTGTCATTGTCATAGAATCAAAGAGTGAATCAGTGTGGAAACAGGTCCTTCGGCCCAACCTGCCCACGTCGGACAACACTTATCTGTATTAAACTCCATCAACCAGCTACACTAGTCCCACCTCCCTGTGCTTGGTCCATATATTGTTTCAAACGTTGAGATAGTCCCAGCCTCAACTACTTCGTCTGGTAGCTTGTTCCATACACCCACCATCCTTTGTGTGAAGAAGTTAACCCTCAGATTCCTATTAAATCTATTCCCCTTCATCTTGAACCTATGTCCTCTGGTCGATTCCCCTACTCTGGGCAAGAGACTCTGTGCATCTACCCAATCTATTCCTCTCATGATTTTATACACCTCTATAAGATCACCCCTCATCTTACATAGAAACATAGAAAATAGGTGCAGGAGGAGGCCATTCGGCCCTTCGAGCCAGCACCGCCATTCATTGTGATCATGGCTGATCGTCCGCTATCAATAACCCGTGCCTGCCTTCTCCCCATATCCCTTGACTCCACTAGCCCCTAGAGCTCTATCCAATTCTCTCTTAAATCCATCCAGTGATTTGGCCTCCACTGCCCTCTGTGGCAGGGAATTCCATAAATTCACAATTCTCTGGGTAAAAAAGTTTTTTCTCACCTCAGTCTTCAATGACCTCCCCTTTATTCTAAGACTGTGACCCCTGGTTCTGGACTCACCCAACACTGGGAACATTTATCCTGCATCCAGCATGTCCAGTCCTTTTATAATTTTATCTGTTTCTATAAGATCCCCCTCATCCTTCTAAACTCCAGTGAATACAAGCCTAGTCTTTTCAATCTTTTCTCATATGATAGTTCCGCCATCCCAGCGATCAATCTTGTGAACCTACGCTGCACTGCCTCAATCACAAGGATGTCCTTCCACAAATTAGGAGACCAAAACTGTACATAACTGGAAACATCCTTGTAAATCTTTTCTGAACCCTTTCAAGCTTGACAATATCTTTCCTATAACATGGTGCTCAGAACTGAACACAATATTCTAAATACGGTCTCAACAACTTCTTATACAACTGCGACATGTCCTCCCAACTTCTATACTCAATACTCTGAGGTCAAAGTGCTGTATATGAATGCGCGAAGTATAGGAACAAAGTGGACGAGCTTGAGGCTCAGTTAGAACTATGATGTTCTGGGAATTACTGAGACATGGCTGCAAGAGGGCCAGGGCTGGGAACTGAATATTCAAGGGTATACCTCATATCGAAAAGACAGACAGGTGGGCAGAGGGGGTGGGGTTGCTCTGTTGGTGAGGAATGAAATTCAGTCCCTTGCAAGGGGTGACATTGAAACAGGAAATTTATTGAACAGGAGATTGAAACACCTGCACTGTGTGCTGGTCTGCTCCACACACGCAGGCTGCTGATGAACGCAGCCCCCAGCGATGCATGTTGGCGTTGAACCGGCCGACCCCTGTACGGAGCCGGTTCAGGGGGATCCTTTCTTTGCGGGGCAGGTCCAAGCCGGGTGGGGCTGTGGTGTTCGGTGCAACAGTGAATTGAGGAGGTCGCGAAGTCTGTTACCAGCTGGTTAACCATGCTCCTAGTGTGTTGAAACCGGAGCTACAGAGGGTCCCTGCGTGACGGGAGAAGGTGAGTGGATTGATCAACTTTATTCAGAATTGGAGTGCAGATATCACCATTGGAATCATATCCCACCTTCAGTTAATACCTTCAGAATATACAGTCTGATATACTGGTTGGATTAATATGTAACCTGGCCATAAATTTGCAATAATTAGAATTAAAAGAAACATAGTTATACATAAATCATGTGGACTTAGTGTTGAAAATCTGAACATTCAGTGAATGATTGATCATCAAAAAAACTGTACAAGTTGAAGCATTGTCAATTTGTGTCCATTGTCAACATTGCAACTCATAATGATCACAGACTGAAGCAGAGCAAAATAACTGCTCCATCACCTCACAAACAGCATCTCAGTAGGGCCTCATTGATACACCTGGGTGCCTTGTATCACGGCCAGCTTCAATACCAGTTGGTGCTAAGTTTTGGGGTAGATTTGTTATAAAGGCTAAACATAAATTTAAATAATTTAAACTTACTTTATAATTAGCAAACAGAACAAATCACCCCAGTATCAGTTGTGGTTTAGTTGGCAGCACTTTAACTTGCTGCAGAAGACTGCGGGTTCAAATCCTACCATCAATTCTAAAACCTGGCTTCGCTGGAGTGCCACATTATCCACGAGTTATCAAACCAATCCCATCTATACTCTTATGAACGATCTCAGTGTACTATTTCAAAGAGAGAGAACCTATCAAAGAGATAGAACCAGGAGAGCTTGTCCTCAATGACAGACAATATTTCTCCTTAACAAACACTCTTAAACAAATTACCATATCACATTGTGGAAACAGGGAACTGCAGACGCTAGTTTACAAAAGAAGATTCTGCAAACAACAATGTGATAATGGCAAAAAAGACACAAAGTGCTGAAGTAACTCAGTGGGCCAGGCAGCATCCCCAGAAAACATGGATAGATGATGTTTTGGGTCGTCTGAGTTTCTTTTGCTAGGCTGAGTTATTCCAGCACTTTGTGTCCTTTTTACCCATTAACACATTGCTGCTTGCAGGAGTGTGCTGTGTACAAACTGATAAATGTATTTCAAATCTTACAGCAGTGACTTTAAAAGTACATTATTGACCATAAAGTGTTTGGGACATCCTGTCTTCCCTGCTAGTTTTTCTGTTAGGCTGTGCAATTGTACACAATATTAATACTGCTTTGGAAAAAAAGTTAATTGTCATCAAATCAACATCAAAGTTTCATTTTTTCCTCCACTTTGTTTTGTTACATTCTCCAAAAAGCTACCCATCTGAAAGTCCCCTATCAAAACATAAACTACACTGTGCCAAATGATTGCAAGAAGATATACATCATTTTCTCTGCATAAGAACTGAAATCCACTTCCTATTTTCCAGAAAACCTCATATAAGCTGTCTCAGGCCAGTTATGGGAAGATACCATCTTTCAAATAACATGGGGAGTACCTAAAGCTTTTGGTTAACTTTGTGCCAAAATTGGATTTCTGCAATGCTTCATTCTAAAATTACTACCAGATGAATATACACAATTCCATTTTTTGTACATATAGAATTTTTTAAAAAGATTAAAGATATAATATATTTATTTGCACTATTATAAAGGATTAACACAAAAAACACACATGCAGTGGACTATGCACGACTTTAATATTCAGAGATAAGTCCAAACCTGCCATAGGCATACAAATGCTGTGCTGAAGAAGTGTTACTTTGCCTTGCAAAATGACTTATTTAAAACATTTTAGCAAGCCACCGCATACCAAATTTAAATCAGAAGAATACATTCAGTTTTAACTATCAATAGGACAGCTTATATTTAATACTGGGAAAGGCTCAAAAGGTCACAAAATGCTGGAGTAACTCAACCGGTCAGGCAGCATCTCTGGAGAACACGGATAGATGACGTTTTGGGTTCAGACCCATCTTTAAACCCAGAGATGAACACTGCACTTTTTCAGGGTGTGAGGAAGGGTCTCAACCCGAAACATCACCAGATATGCTGCCTGGCCTGCTGAGTTACTCCAGCACTTTGTGTCCTTTTGTGTATTAACCAGCATTTACAGTTCCTTGTTTCCAAATACTGGAAAAGGTTCTTAATGATTGTGTGGTGGTGCTGCCTCTTCGGCTGCGACTTACCTGCATGCTGTCTGTCTCTCCTCCTTTTTTGTCTTATTGTTAATGTTAGATTATGTAATAGTCTATTTTTAGTGGTGTACTATGTGGGGGTGGGGGAAACCATTTTTTATCTCTTTCTTCAACGGAGATGCAGTTTTTTTTCCGTTCGTGCTGCGGCCTAACGTTGTGGAGCTGGGCGGCCTCCAGCTGGGATCGACCTTGAGGGCTCTGGTCGCAGAACCTGTAGACTCACGGAGCTGGCTGACTTTTGGAGGCTATGGTGGCGCTGCGATTGCGGCTGCGACTCGACTTTCAGAGGCTTCGGCCACAGGTCCTGTGGTCTGTAACATCGGGAGCTCGCAGGTCCCTGGTTGGCGGCCGACTTTTCGGCAGCTCCAGCCACAGCAGCTTCGTCTGTCCCGAATCGCACGGTTTGATTCGGCCCGTTCGCAGGACCTTTTATGGCCTGGCAAGGCTCGGCCGCAGGATCTTCCATTGTCCAGCAGGGGGTTCAATATCGGGAGCATCGATCGCCTCGACACAGCTGTTTGACTGCCTGACCACAGGAGAAGAAGCAAGGAAGAGATAAGACTTTTATCTTCCATCACAGTGAGGAGGTGCCTGTAGGAGAGTCACTGTGATGGATGTTTATGTTAAATTTATGTAATTTTGCTTGCATTTTATTGTTATGACTGGTAATGACATTTTGTTCAAATTTTTTTTGGAATGACAAATAAATTCAATTCAATTTCCGGACAGCATACAGACATGCCACTCTAGGAAGATACTTAGAAAGGCAAGGAACAGGAAGATACGCTCCAAATGCTGGCAAATAGGATTAGTGTAGTCGTGCAATGGACACAAGGAGCTGAAAAGCCTGCTGCTATCTATGACACCGAAGCAAGCAGCCCAATGCCAAGTATAGCCATAACCACATATTTAACCCAGTGGCAATAAACTTTGGAAAATAAAATCAGCTTTGTGGGGCCAACAAACACCCCGGGTTTTTGCCGAGATACAGGCTGGATCCTTGCAATCTAATGTTTCCATCTCTGCCGCATAGTTTAAGAAGAGGAGGAAAGGAAAAGGAAAAATTTGTCTGAGCAGTGCCAATACAGCTTGTTGCAGCTAACACAAAGCAACAATGACAAAGGGCCACAAGCATGTCACACTCAGCCCGCCACCCGATTTATTATCTGGGGCTCAGGAGAGATGTAACATGAGAGATGATTGAGGGATTTTGCAGTTCATATGCCTTCTCCACTTTCAGGAGGTAAATTTAATTACATTGCAATTATTAACTAAATATTTCACTTGCAACACGTATTCACTAGCATTGAGTCACAGAGCTCTCAGTGCACCTACAGAGCATAGAAAAAGGCTGTTGGGCTCACCTTATCCATACAACCAAGTTGTCATATTGGCCTACAGTTACCTGCTTTTGGCAGACAGCCATCTAGACCTTTCTCCAACATTCCCCCTCCTCTGGACATTTTTATTTTTAGCTACTGGCGCAACATCGACTGTCTTAACCTCGACTCCCTTGACACACTCCTATCTCACCCCCTCTGAACAGGCCTCCGCTCACTTAGCAGCAATTCCAACAGTGTTATTAAACCCGACAAGGGAGGTGTCGCTGTAGTCTAGCAGGATGACCTCAACCATGCCGAGGCCTGGCATCAACCTTTAGATACCTCTTCATACCTACCCGCTGGCAATGACTCCTTTGTACAACCATCTACCTATCAAAACGACCTTCACCTCTCCGTGTTCACCTATTACCTGCCACGCTTTATCCCGCTCCTTCCCTCCTTTAACAATCTCTCTCCCCCCCCTTACAATCTGTCTGAACCGTTCCAAAACTGAAATGTCACCTATCTATGTTCTTCAGGGATTCTGCCTGATTCACTGAGTTACTCCAGTACTTTGTGTCCATATTAAATCCAATTGGCTAGTTGACTAAAGGACAGCAATATTTCATTAACTTATAGATTTAAAAAATTGAATAAAGATGGTTTAACAATTTTGTAAAACAAAGCACAATAAAATAGTGCACCATCTATTGGGGTATCTGCAGTAATTAAAACATTTGAAAATGCTTTCAAAGGTATAAAGAGATTATGTACTTTTCAAAAGACTAAATATGATTGATGTCTGCATCTGGTGATTTTCATTCAAAATCTCTCAATGGCATGGATTATGAAGAGGATTTCTTAACAACCTAAGTGGGCTGCAGCAAAAATGGAAAACACAAATATCTTTCAGGACTTAACCCTCCCTCCAAGGCAGAAAATATTGTATAAATGACTTTCAAAGCTGTTTCTCATGATTTAACTTTGTCATGGTTCTCTTTACTTGACATCACTTAGAGTAGCTAATAAAATCGCCCCGACGGATGGTTCGACTGCCCCGACCGCGGGAGAATAAAGAGGAAGAAGATTGGACTTTTTTGCTTTCCATCACAGTGAGGAATGTGGGGAATCCGCTGCGGTGGATGTTTATGTTAACTTTTATGTAGTTGTGCATCTTGTTGCTTTTTTTTCCCGTATGGCTGTATGGTAATTCGCATATCACTGTACCTTACTTGGTACATGTGACAATAAAAGACCTTTGAAACCTTCCTTGATAACCATCAGCAAAGGGGCACCTCATGTCTGTGTGCTCAGCCCCCTGCTCTCACAGTTCCACCACCTTCTGTAATTTCACTGATGACACCACCGTCCTTAGACCAATTAGTTAATGATGATTCAGAGCATAGGAGGGAGATGGATTGTCTGATCAAATGGTGCCAGAACAACAACCTTGCTCTCAACGTCAGTAAAACTAAGGAACCGATTCATGATTTTATAAAAAGGATAGGATCCACAAACGTATCTTCATCAATGGGTCAGTGTTGGGGAGAGTCAACAACTTCAAGTTTCTGGGTGTGAATATCTCTGAAGGCCTGTCTTGGACCTAACACATTGATACAATCATAAAGAAAGCCCAACAACGCCTCTGCTTCCTTAGCAGACTGAGGGGATTTGGTATGTCGATGAATACTCTCTTGAATTTCTACAGGTGCATGATACGTAGATGGTTGCATCACAGCCTGGTTCAAGCAACTTGAATGGCCAGGAATGAAGGAGGTTACAAAAATTGGTGAACGCTGTGCAGTCCATCACGGTTACTGACCTCCCCATCATCGAAGCAATCTATAGGTGCTGTCTCAAAAAGGCAGCCAGCATCAGCAAGGACCCATACTGCGCTGGCCACGCTCTCATTTCATTCATGTCATCGTGATGAAGTTATAGGTGCCTGAAAACGATGACATCCAAGTTCAGGAACAGTTTCTTCCCAATGACCATCAGACAATTGAAAACTACCAACTCAAACTAAACTCTGAACTACAAACTGCCTTGGATGCACTTGGGACATTGAGCTTTATTTTGTTTTTGCACAATATTGTTTTTTTTATTCATTGAACTTTATGTTTGCGATATTATCTATTGAGTACTGTGTTTACAAATCTATTTGTAATGTTGTGACCTTCATCCCCTCACACTTTCTCAAAGTGTGTGGAGTATCTAAGTGGCCACTGCAAAGCGAATCTGCCTAAAGAAAATGTGAAAAGAACAATGAAGACAGAGGAAAGCTACTTGTTACGTCTGTGATCTGAATACTTGGTTAACAGCTCAATCCAGACATAGTGTGCAATGCATTTATTGAAGCAAGGGTCCTTGGTGTTAATTGCATTTGTTAAACTATTAATTGAGAGATCTAATAAACATGTAAATTCTCAATACTGAAAATCATTCAAATTCTTTCATAATTTCACCACTTCTCAAGACTATCACTTCTGCTCCCTTTATAATGCAACATTTTAAGGACCTGACGAGGTGAACCAGTTCCCCTTGCTTCCCTTAATCTGTTTCCCTTGGCAGGAGTACTTAGAACAAAGAAGCAGTCTCAGCGAAAATGGGCAACCATTTACTACAGAGATGAAGAGAAATTTGTAAAATGCAAGTCAAGATGGCGTGGGGCAGGAGGGGGTGAGGTGGAAGGTGTTATATCATTTCAGATTACTGATGTAATTACTAGAGATAAGGTCTCAAAAAGTAAAGTTGACATTAGGATTTAGTTCTAGAAAGATAGGGAAATTAAACTTTGATTGAATCTTGGTTAGACCAAACTTAGAAAGACTGTGTAGGTCTGGTTATTATATTATAAAAATGTAGAGGTGCAAATTGGGTGCAAATAAAATCCATGAAAAATTATACCAAAAAACACAAAGGTGTATACATCACAAAAAGTGAACTGACTGGGTTTCCTTTCCCTTGTGTAAGGCGCTGGTGGCTCCCAATAGAGGACTTTAACCTTTATTTCAAATGTTTTGGTAGAAGGAATACAGATGGTGATTACAAAATCCAATAAAGAACTCAAAATTAACTATTTTTACTTAAAGAAAGTGTAAATGCAGAATTCTTTATCTAGAAGCAATTGCAGCAGGAACTGCAAATATTTCAGAGTGAAATTGGACAATGACAAGGGTAAAGGAACGAGAAGGCTCTCCTGATAGAGGAGGAATTAGGTGGCACATAACCACCAGCATTGACAGGTTGGCCTAAAAGACCTTTTTTCCATTCCCATGTATACTGCATCTTTTGTGAATTTTATTTTTTGGCAGAAAGCAGTGAATGTCTGCAAAACTTCATTGCAGTTATGGATGCTAAGCCTTTGAGAGTTTTGATGGATGTGTGTCTTTGAGGAAAAGACCATTAGATTACTGGACACAAATGTGAATCAAGATTTATGGGGACCCATCAGAAAGAACACTAGTGGTCAGCAATAAGCCATGATGTTACTGAATAGCTCCACGCGTATGAGCTACTCCCATTCAGGTTTAGGTTTATTATTGTCAGGTGTACTTAGGTACAATGAAAGGCTTTGTTTTGCATGAACAGATCAGATATTCTGTACATAAATTCATAGCATAAGGAGCAGAACATCAAGGTTCTGCAACAGCTTCTTCCCACGAGCCATCAGATTCCTGAATGCCATGTAATGGGCTGCCACCATTGTCTATTTTATCCTTTTATCTATTTTATTTTCCATTTTAACCTGTTAATTATCGTGTTGCACAGGAAGCCAAATGCAACGGAATTTCGTTTGGAATTGCATATATCGATGTATTTCTAAATGACAATAAAGTTTGTTTGACTTTGACTTGACTTTTGAAATAGTATTATGTTAAACTCAAGAACAATAGATAAAGGGGCAGATACAGAACGTAGAACATAGTTCTGAGCATTGTAGAACATCGGTTCCATGGTTAAAGCCCAATGACCACAATGAGATAGAGATGAATCAGACAGTACCATAGCTTATGGCAAGACTGTTCAGAAGGGGGAGGAAGAAGCTGTTCCTTGACTGGTAGTATGCACCTTCCAGTATCTGTACCTTCTGCCCAATGTTAACAGGGAGAATTACTGACCGGAGTGGGATCAGTCTTTGATTACATTGGCTGTTTCTCCAAGACAGCGTGAAGCGTAGATGGAGTCAATGATGGGAAGTCTGGTCTGTGTGATGGAGGAATACATCCACAACACTCTGAATTTATTTGCGGCCTTGAGCAGAGCTGTTCCCAAACCAAGCTGTGATGTAACCAGATGGTATGCCTTCTATTATGCATCCAACAAATTTTTCAAGAGTCATTGGAGACATGCTGAAATTCCTCAGGAAGTAGAGGCGTTGTCACGCCATCTTGGCTGTCGCATTATTGTGGATGGTCCATGACAGATCGTTGGTAATATTAACACAATGGAACTTGGTTTACAACCATTTCCATTTCAACATAATTGGTGCTGATTAGAGCATGTTCTCCACCATGCTTCCCGAAGTCAATAACTTTGGTCCTGCTGACATTGAGGGAGAGGTTATTGTCCTGATTCCAGTTATTAAATTCTCTATCTCCTTCTGAACTCTGTCTCGTTATTGTTCATGATCCTGCCCACTACAATGGGGTCACCTTCAAACCTACAGATTAAGAATTTGGCCTTGAGTGTACGGTCTTGAGTGTAAAGAGAGTATAGTAGAGGTCTGAGAACACATCCTTACTGGGCCCTGATGGTGAGAATTAACCTGGAGGTGGTGTTGGCACCCACTCTCACTTCTGTAGGTCATAAAGTGGGGGATCCAGTTGCAGAGAGGGGTGATGATTCCTAGTTCCATTAGTTTGTAAATGAGTTTGGATGGCTTTATTGTATTCCTATTATTTATATTGACTGAAATATTATTACATGCTTCAATCAGTATCAATGGTCTCAAAGTGGAAATGGTTGAGAGCCTCAAGTTCCTTCAAGTTCCTTCAAGAACCAACAATCACAAATGATCTGTCTTAGATCAACCACATCAATGCAACAACCAAAAAGGCACACCAGGCCTCTACTTCTTTCGAAGATTGAGGAGATTTGACTGTCTCCAAGGAAACTTAGAAACTTTTACTAAAGCACTACAGAGAGCATGGGTTGCATCACGGCTTGTTTGGGAACAGTTCTACACAAACTACAAGAAATTGCAGAGACTTGCAGATGTAACCCAGTCCATCACATAGACCAGAGTCCCCACCATTGACTCCATCAACACTTCATGCTGCCTCGGAAAAGTAGCTAACATAATCAAACAGACTCAGGAACAGCTTCTTACCCCTGTTACAGACTTATGAATAGTCCTTCAATAAGCTGCGGTTTTGTCCAATTCACCTTCACCAATTGTCCAATTCACCACTTGCGGTGCTGACTCGTGGGGCCGAATGGCCTCCTCCTGCACCTAGTTTCTATGTTTCTATCCAATGTATACAAAGGACTTTGTTTATGGAACTGATGTGCGGCAATGCTGAGAACTGTACATTGCACTCTATATCTTCCCCTTTGCTATACTTATTGTTCTTGAGTTTGACTTTGATAGTGGTATCTGATTTGGTTTGATAGTTCACAACAAAGATTTTCACTAAATAAATAATAAACAAACCTAAATTTACATTATTTTCACATTTATTTCTGAACTTACTTGGATAGGATGTCCCATAGTTATGCCTTTTTCTGGTTTTATTTCAAAATTACATTGTTTACCACATTTTTAAGAATCTCTCTGTGGATTAATTTGCCCTCCCCATATTCATGAATAAATTCAGAAACGTGGACAGATACAGCCGTCATTTCAGACTGAAGCACTGAGCAGAAAGTTTGACAAAGTAAGTAGTAAAGGGAGGAGTCAAGAAAACTCCACTGAAACATATTTCATGATCCTTGGAATCACAAGCAATTTCCTCTTGTCCTTGTAAATATTGTCTCATTATAAATGAGGCAATTTTAATGAGTTGTCCATTAATGCTTTTCAATGGTCTCCCACACAATGAGGACCTGTTAAGCAGAAGATGAAACCCAACTTTATAACAGACAAGGCATCTTTCTGTGTCCCCAAGTGAAACAAGCTTATTTACGAAGAAGGGTCTTGACCTGAAACGTCACCCATTGAGTCTGAGGAAGCGTCTTGACCCAAAACGTCACCCATTCCTTCTATCCAGAGATGCTGCCTGTCTCGCTGAGTTACTCCAGCATTTTGTGTTTATCTTCAAGTTTATTTTTAATATTTTTGGCAATTCGTACATGATTTTCTTTGATATTTGATGTGTCGTTAGTTGGATAGGAAGAAAGAAGAACCTAGTGAAAGACAATGCATTTGTTTTAGTAGTAGCTCTTTGTTCCAACTCATAAAAGATTTCAAGAATAATAGATGTTGGCTCAAAAATCTGACCTCATTTGAGGCAAAAAAGACGGTCGAAAAGTGATTTTTTTTTCAGTTAAACAAAAATTATGAAAAATAAATTGTTTTTAACAACCACGCTGGTCAAAAGATCAAAATCTGATACGTTGACCTAAAGGAAGTCAGTTTTCTATAATTGGAAATAAATTTCCAGTCTTGGCTTTTGCTGCTTAAAACTAGTGGTTAAACAGTACCAGCTGTCCAGGAAATACCATAACACTTAACACAAGACTGTACGGTGGGAAAAAAGATCTCTCTCCAAATGTTTTATCACTGTGTGCAGCAGTGATCTTTAACCATTCATGAATCCCATGTCCTTAACATGCACTTTTCTATTCAGAAATAGATGAATGCCTTTAATGCAAAACAATTCTCAGATTAGCAGCAAGGTTCAAAATAAAATTGACTAATGCTCAAAAATGATGAGTATTTAAAAAAAACTGAAATGTCAGTGTGCCAGTGAGATATTAGACAGTTTTCCATAAGCATAGCATTGAGAGATGTGTACATTTCAGAAATTAGTCTTCAGCAGTACCCACTCTGCAATGCAAAAACTCAGGTTATCAGACCTTATTTTACTTCGGAGTCACGTGAGTGACTACGTGAAGAACCCCGTACAGCCGTTCGTGCGTCATTTTGCGTCAGACGTTTTTCGTGCAGACAGCTGTGGAGCAGCGCAGCTCCTCCATGGTAAGTCTAAAAAAGTTGCAGGTAAGTGCTATTTTTCTTACCTGTTCTAGGTCTCTGCAGGAACCTCCGGGGTTTCTGCAGTGGATGTTCGCGATAGCCGACAAGGGAACCAGCCGAGGGCTTTGGGGGGGGAAACCCTGGTCCGACCGCGGAAGCGGAGAGCTGGGAAAGTCGGGTTCGCGATCGGAGTCACTGATAACGCGGTCAGTGACTCCACAGGTTGGGTTCCCGGGGAGGGGAAACCCGAGAATAGTGCGGTTTTAGACCGCAGTAATCCCTAGGGGATGGGGCTTAACGGACCTGAACGGTCTGCCTGGGTTCCCGGTGGAGGGGAAACCCGAGGATAAGTGCGGTTTTAGACCGCAGTAGTCCCCAGGGGATGGGGCTTAGCGGACCTGAACGGTCAGCCTGGGTTCCCGGGGAGGGGAAACCCAAGCATATGCGGTTCTAGACCGCAGTAGTCCCCAGCACATGGGGTTAAAACTAACCTAAACGGTTAAGCTGGGTTCCCGGTGCAGGGGAAACCCAGGTATATGTGTGGTTCCCAGACCACAGTAGTCCCTAGGTAATGGGGTTAATTCACATAAATCATTAGCCTGCGTGCCATGAGGGTACCGTGAGTATCTATTTATATATATATATTATATTTATATGGATTCCTGGTGAGGGGAAATTCACCTATGGGGTTCTCAAGCTACAGTAATCCCCAGGATATGGGGACAACTGACAAAATAGTCAGTACAATTGGGAAAGTTGGGAGATTTCACCTCTAGGAATTAATTTAGAGAGCAGCACTTTTGGGTAGGGCTGCTTCATGGGAATGTCAAGTTATGGCAGTGCCAGCCTATGGGAAAGGCTGTGTCAGCAGTACCTTTGTTTAGGACTGCTAATGGGGATGCCAAGCTATGGTAGGCTCGCCTGATGGAGAGGCTGTGCCAGCAGTACCTTTGCTCAGGACTGCTCATGGGGATGCCAAGCTATGGCAGGCTAGCCTATTGGAGAGGCTGTGCCAGCAGCACCTTTTCTCAGGGCTGCTCATGGGGATACCAAACTATGGCAGGCTAGCCTATTGCAGAGGCGGTGCCAGCAGTACCTTTGCTCAGGACTGCTCTAAGGGAATGCCAAGTTATGGTAGGCTAGCCTATTGGAGAGGTTATGCCAGCAGCACCTTTGCTCAGGGCTGCTTGATGAGAATGCCAAATCTATGGCAAATACTGGGCTATGGGAAAGTCCGGGCCAGCAGCTACTTTGTTCAGGGCTGCTTCATGGGCACTAGGGGTACCTTGTTAGGGCTGCTTTATGGGGATAGCAGTTTAGTAGGGTATTCCCATTCACAGTGATCATGGGGGATGAGGAGGCATTGTTAGGATAAGGCAATATAACAGAATGATGACAAAAGTATTCAAAGAAAACTATACACAGTTTAAACGTGCTTGTGCTAAAATCCGCTGTCTAGTCTCAAACTATATTTGAGAAATTGGGCTCCTCTATCCAGTTAGATTAAGTCCTATCAAATAGATTTGTAGGATGTTGGGATTTGCTTTTAGGTATTCAATTGGCCATGATGCCGGCCTGGGCAACAGATTGCAGTCAATAAGACTTTGGTAACAGTTGTTGGTATAAAACAGTTCTAGTCGTTGGACTAATTGTTAAGTGCATAGATGCAATTCAGGTGTGTAAGTAGTGCAACAATTATTTTGTTACATGGTTGATTAGTAAGTGCCATCTAGGTCATTG
The DNA here is from genome assembly GCA_963514005.1 of Raja brachyura. Next base: position 42,265,267 of record OY740787.1, on the reverse strand, counting down.
TTAACACCAGCTGAAATTAATAATGTCACGATGATGGACAAACAGTGTTCATTACTGCTCTAGTAGTTGTTAGGTAAACCTTTTATTCTATTGCAAATTGGTGCTAATGGCCTAAATGGGAAATGGTGTCAGCAGAGCTGTGTAGCAGGCCTGCTTTATGGCTCCCTCATGTAAGAGGTGAGCATGTGGGATTGGTATAGTTTAACGCCGAGTCTGAGGGTATAGCCATAGAGCATGCCCAAGAGATCGGGGCATGTGCCAGAGGTCTATGCCTGACAAGAAAGTTACCATCCCAAACACAATATGCAGTGAACACCGCTCTCAGGGGGACATTACATTTGGCTGCCGAATCCTCTATTCAGGTAAGACTTTTCCATAGGTGTAACCTGGAGGGTGAAGCACAAGCTATTGGAACAAGCAAGGTTTCATAGTTCTGGCAGCAATGCATCCCATGTCTTTTTTGGCAGTAGCGGTTCACTGAAGTTGCTGGCAGCATGAAAGCTGGCCAGAGGTTCCACGCACTGGACTTGTGCTACTCTACAATTAAGGGACCACTTGCAGTTTGGTAAGGTGTATACTTAGTTATACAGTACAAATGATTGAGACATTATCAGCTACTTTGAACGGTAAATGTAAAATGTACAATATTGGGTTTCAAGCAGGTTAGAATTGCACAGGTTCAGTATAAGGACCAAGATTGTCTTGTTAGACTGGCTCGGAAATCGGGCCACAGTTGCTATTTAAGGTAGTTACCAAGTAGCTGAAAGATCATCTCGAGTTTGGAGATGGAACAGATTTGCATGACTTGCCCAAAAAGTTCTGTTATTAGTATCAACTATTTATAGACTCTACGGGCATTGTATGGGCTATAGAGTGATTGGACAAATAAGCATATTGTCATGCTCATGTTCAGGTTGATGCATTGTGATGATGGCATATGTTAGTCACGAGGGTGCAATCGGTTAAAGAATCACTGGAATGGTTACATAATTTTGTTGCCACAGGAGAATCATCAAGTGTGGGTAATGGCAACACAGAGTTGGTGTTGAATCGCACTGTATTATGAAATTCTGGTTCAATGGAACACCTAATATGAATATATGTGTATACATATGTATGTTGGTTTCATGTTTATTTCACTGGTTGCAAAATAGTTGGCATAGCAGTGGCAAAAGATACATTCTCGCCAAAAAGGAGCAGGTGGGTCTTTTATGGCTACCTCCATTTTGTCTCATCACTCGAGGTTTCAAATAAAGTCATTAAGAGGCTTTAAGTTCTTATTGTGTGATTATGCAAATTGATTCCCGATTTGTTGCAAATAATTATATAACCTTATTGGTTATTTTAAACTTGAATTTGCTTGTTCAGCCTGAGGCTTCGGAAATCAGATGTTTCATGATAAACTCAAATTTATGTTCTGCAGGTCTAACAAACTGTCCTAAGGTTTGGGTTGTTACATCTATCCTTCTATGTGTTCAAAGAGTTTGCATAGCACCAAACGGCTATATTTTCTTTTCCAGGAGATGAAAGAGTTTGTTATGCTAATGTTCCATGAAAAATGGTATTGATTGCTAATGTTTCGAGTTCATGCTAAATGATTGTCTGTTAATTATAGAGTAATACGGCCATTAATTGGCTCAATGAGCTTCCTCATTGAATTGGCTGTAACGAACAAGACTCGCTGTCGGGTCCACACCGGTTATCAAGGGGTAGGATAGTTTCAACATAGGTCCCAGGACCAGTATAATGCCATATGCGATGTTGATATCTGTGAACACTATTTCACCAGGAGGCAGCAACTATATCCTTAAATTTGGCTGGAGTTTATTAGGTAGTTATCCTTCTGGCACTGGTTTAGTGCAGCAGGTTGTCGCAAAATAATTGTGATGGTACAGGATGATAATGTCTGTAAATTATAATATATAATATGTTATAAATACTTGAGCAGACCAGAAGGGGGTCAGGTCTCAAAATAGTCACAGGCATACCAGGGGACCTTTGATAAGGTAAGCACACATGTATACAACAATATGTCAAGGTCATCAGGAGCTTTGGAGTTCTGAACTAGCAATGTTGTTAGTCACAAAGAATTTGGGAGAACGTATTGTTCATGGCATTCCAGATGAGGAAAACGGAGTTGTGTTATGCACTAATGGATTCTGTTTCCAGATCTCATTCCACCAGGGCTGCTACAACATCAGCAGCAAGGGTATTTATGTTCCGCTGGGTCGCATTGTTGCGGCTGGAGTATGGTCCATCGAATGAATCTCCACACATCTGTAATGACCCATTGGTGAACCAGGAGTATTGTTAACTCTATTTATGTTCTGGTTATATGTTCCATCTGGGTGAGAGATGGAAATATTATTGTTTCATTTAAACAGCATCGGCATGTTTTACATCTATGTTATGACTGTATGCATTATGAATGTTTTCCCTTCATTTGTCAATGAAGCAGCTGTGGTTGTGTATCCTCGTTTCACACGGCATGAAATCACAGAGCTTTGAAGTCTTCACGTAGTCACTCACGTGACTCCGAAGTAAAATAGTAAGATTAAACGAGAACTTACCAGTTTGAAGTTTGATCTTTATTTTATGAGGAGTCGAGTTGAGGGACTACGTGCCCTCCGCTCCCAGCCCTCATAGATTTCATCTGGTAGTTCTAGTCTTTATCTTACACTATACTTCGGTTTGCTGTGATTTCACACCGTTGCTTTGAAGATTGACGCACGAACGGCTGTACGGGGTTCTTCACGTAGTCCCTCAACTCGACTCCTCATAAAATAAAGATCAAACTTCAAACTGGTAAGTTCTCGTTTAATCTTACTATTTTATCCTTATCTCACAACTCCAGGGACCTAGATTTGAGCCTCACATCTGAATGGTGTATGGAGTTTGCATTATATGGAATTACATCAAGTGCTCCAGCTTCTCTCCAAATCCCAAGGTGAGATGGTAAGTCAAATGGCCACCGTTGGTTATTCTTTAGTGTGGGTTATGGCAAATAGAATCAAATGGGGATTGATGGGCATGTGGAATAGAGAATGAGTTACAAGGGACACTGAGATATGGAATGTGGGAATGGGACTATGACTAATGGGATTTATCTCCTGGATTTGACCTGGTCCTAACAGGCTGAACGGCTTCCTACTGTATCATTTTAAGGTGAGCTAATTTGAATTCAGTGTACTTTTCTGATAGATTGGCTTAATAAAAAATATTCAACAAAAGAAAAACACGACTTGCACCCAAAAGACAAAAACATTTCAGATGAGCTTACTTGTCTCTGCTATTTTATTGAAGTGCGGTCCAGGAGTGACAGATATTAAGATTGAACTGAGATTAATACCACACAGCATAAACCATCTCCTTGACTGGGACTATTGGTGATAATGAGAAAGTAAATTAGTAGTCATGGAGGTAAGATCATGGTTGGTTTTTAAAGTGATGTGTTACACAGTTACACATTGCCTCCAGCCAAAGTTCACAAACAACAACTTTGGGCAAGTTTAAATGCCTTCAATGCATGTAGAACAGTGTATTCTCAGTTCAATTAAGAATGAGAGAAGGGGGAAAAACACATGCGAAAAATAGAAATGCAGAGACAACAACCCAGCAAAATTCAGACTCTTCTGTGTAAAATGAGAAAATAAAAGCATTAACGCACAAATACATCACAAATGCTGGGCGTGTCTCACAATTTGTTTATAGAGTGAGCTATATAAACTTGCAGAACACAAACAAGGCCATCTCTACCTGACTGCAGGCGAAAACATTATTTGCTGTGCAGGACAGTTTTAACCAGAGTGAATCAGACTTTCACAACCTTTTTTACTCATGGACATTTTTCATCATGCTAGAAAAAACGCCCCGACCTACTTGATGCCATGAGTGCCTACGACTAGCATCATGGCCTGCTACGACCTACCTACAACCTCGTGACGACCATGCTGCGAGGATGAGTCAAGTGCAAACTCGGCAAAGGTTGAATTAGGTCGTGAAAGTGGGACAGGCCCTTTACACAATCACACAGTCCACTCCACACGTGGACATCTTGCATTCCAAGCTTCTTCCTGCAGCTGCAAACAGCTTTTAAACAAAGGCCATCATAACTTTCAAAAACCAGCAAACCAAGCATAGAAAATACTCCGTTTAGATTTTCTAGCCCTGATAATGTTATTTTAAATAAATAGATTAACCCCAGCAACATTTATTAAAAGTAACAATATCGTCTCTTTCTCATTCAGTGGGTAAACACAAGCTTGGTAACGTCTCTATGTTTGGGGGGGGGGGGGGGGGGTAACCATGAAGGTCCCAGGGTGAATTCCTGATTTGTAATGATTGAGCTAATCTCAGTCATAGCAATGTGGCGACACAAGAGTTAGGGTCACCATCCAGATGTACGAAGACAGATGTTAGATCGGGCTCTTTACTCCCAGTTCAATATATTAAAAGCAAACAGTATTACCCACATCATTCCATTCCCAGTATGGGTGGGTTGCTGGTAAATTGCCTTCAGAACAAGAGAAAATGAAACCAAACATCACAAGATATTTTTGTCAAAAATAAACTTCTCAGACCCATGTACTGCTTTGCATTCAATTTACATTATGTGAATTGAAGATTGATGCTCTAAAATTAATGAAACCCGAAGAAAAAAATAAGATAGCATGGCAAGGAAACTAAAATATGCAGATGAACGCAGAGCCTCTTGCAAATTAGCTCTTAATTGAAAATACCAAGTGAAAAATGATTGAAAATGTTTGTTTCACACATCAACTATTCTTACCTGGATAAATTGTGCAAGAATAGCTTTCCGACACAATTTCATTTTAATTCCTTAAATGTGCATTGCAGGACACTAATGTAAAGCCAATAAGCAATGAAGTAAAATCCTTAACCTAATAAAGCCAGTATTCGTGATATATATATACATATATACACACACACATATATATATATATATATATATATATATATATATATATATATATATATATATATATATATATATATAGTGCACTAGTGCTCTTATTTTCACATTTCTTTTGAACCAATGAAATGAATGCAGATCTGCAAATTTGTTATGTTAATTTGGTTCACTCCAAGTCCAAACCTGACCAAAGTATAATATTTCTTGACTAGCTGTTTATGTCACATTCACTGGTAAAACTATTAATTTCCACAAACAGAAAATGACTTCCAAATGATTGTTAAATGTTGTTGGCATTTACTTATCTTTTCTTCCTGACATTTACTGCCCAAAATCTTCTGTAAAATTCATCTTGGATGAAGCACCAAGTCAGCCACATTTTGGCCCAATTTTAGATCCTAACCAAAGTTTCTTAAGAGCTTAGAAAATAAATGTAATAAGATGGTCTCTGGTGGGAAGTTTTTCAACTATCCTATTCTGAAGAATCTCCCTTTGAGAATGTCTCATCTCCCCCAGGTTTCTTCTGCCAAAGACATTTACTGTCTTCTGAAGGTTTAGGTTTATTGTTGTCACGTGTGACAAACTACAGTGAAAAGCATTGTTTTGCAGTCTATCCATTCAAACCACTTAGGTTTCTGTATGTTTATTATTGTCACGTGTACCGAGGTACACTGAAAAGCTTTGTTTCACATGCTATCTGAACAGATCAGATTACCATCTATCCATATATATATATATATAACTTTAAAACTCTCATCTTGTTTGTGTGTATGTGTGTATATGCATGTGTCTTTATATTTTCGCCAAAACACCCCCTAACTCTGTCCCCCTCCCCCTCCCTCTCTGCCCCCCTCCCCCCTCTCTTGGGAGTGGTGAGGATTGGGACCTATGGGTGAGTGATGGAGTATTGCGTTCGGGGACCAGCCATCCCCTGTGACATCATGCTGTTTGCGGGGTTTTTCTATTTGCACAAAAACGGTAAGCAATAGCGCCACGGTTTTTCGCCAGGTTACTTGCCATTCTTCTGTGCTGCGAGTGGTGATCAGTGGTATATTGTAATAGTTATCGAGGTTTAAAAATCTTAAAAATCGCGCGTGCGCAGATTCCTTCAGTCAGTCCACGCAGAATGGTCCCTTCTCCTGTCAGTCAATGCCACGGCCAGGCTAGGCGATGCCTCTTCCTGCCCCACCGGCGGCGGCCTGTCCCGCCTCACTCACAAACTCCTCTCTCCCCTCCTCACAGTTAAGGGCCTATCCCATTTGGCGAGTTTTTCGGTGAGTGCCAGCATCATTGACTTACTTAAGGGTTACACAAAAAGCTGGAGAAACTCAGCGGGTGCAGCAGCCCTTGTTGTGAGTGGGGGAATGGGGAGACTGACTTATCAGGTCACCCAAAAATTTGTAGCATGACGTGGCGGTGACACGGCGTAATGACTTATGACGGCCAGTGTTTTTTCAAGTGTTGCAACATTTTTTTGTCGCCGCTGGATTTTGAAATCTACCTGTCCCCCCGGGTCTGTCTCCTCTGCCACCGCCATTGCGGTAACTCACCCTCACAGCCTTCTCGGAGGACATCTTCTCCACCAGCTCATCGAAACCCGTGGTGCCCACCGTGACGAACGCCGACTCCACTCCATCCCCCCCCCCCCCCCCAAACGGATAGGAGGCTGGGATTAATCTTTCTTCATGGATACAATTTTCCATCTTGGCAATTTTCGAGTAAATTTCCTCTGCAATCACATCTTTTTTGTGATCAGAACTACAGACATGACTCAAGTCACAGCCTAATTATTATTGTATGTTGTTCTAGCACATTTCTCCTCTTATGTTCTATATCTCAGATAATAAACAAAAGCATCCAGTGACCTGAAACTGATAAATTATCCATTCTAAAGATGCTAAAGATTTTTATACTTTTACTTCATATTTATTGACAACAAAAACTGATGCTATTTCAGCCCATTAAGCCAGTTCACAGAGCAACCCCGTCCCCTATTAATTTCCTTGTAACCCATTTTCCCCACATGTCCATCAACTTCCCATTTAACCTACCAAATCATGCATCTTATGTTACACTTGACATATCCACCATTTCATACATTTTCACCTTAGCTATAACACCAGTATGAAACCCCTCTTTTGTGAAGTCAGCTGCAAAATAGTCATCAAGAACACGTCAACAAGAACATTATTTACATAACCCACATCCACACACATTACATTTTGACATCCTTCTTTCTCTTTGATCATCCATTTGGACTATGGACATAAAAACATCTGTGGAATTTCTTTGATTTTACTTGCATTTTTTACATATCTTCACTTTCGCTTTCCACATTTCACTCCTGCACTCTGCCAGGTTTTCTGCAGCATTAAGCTCTTGATGTCTGACATAAAATTTCCTTTGTCTTCTCCTCCCTTCAATGGACCTTGTCATCCAGGGTTCCCCAGATTTGTCAGTCCTATCCTTTTATCTGAGCCTCTCAGTTCTCTCTATCACAAGGCAATCTTAGAAAGCCTAATGTCATCTAAGAATCTGAATGTAGTTGCACCCCATTAAGAGTTTTACTCTGAGTCATGAATATAGCCACAAGATGGAATCATCAAGAATTCCTTCAGTTTCAGCGTAAAAATCTAAACATTCTGCTCAATATTAAATGGAAGAACGGATTTCCCCAGTGATATTGCTGAATGGGAATAACATCCATGTTGAAAACAGCCTGTCAATAGTACGTGCCTGTCCAATCATCTTCAATATGACAAAATACAAACATCTGCACACTAATTCAAAACACTTCAAATTTCTTCCTGATTTGTCAACAATCTAACACAGACTCCTTGAATAAAGTGTGTTTGGTTTTAATCTAATCAATCAAACACCAATATTTTCCGTAGATTAATTCATGTCCTTTTAAATGAAGGTGAATCAAGACAAGTTATGTTTAGTAAATCAATGCACCAACAGTATTTAGGATTTCACCTCAATGCTTGAGGTCATAGCCATCGTATTCTCTCCCCTAGAATGACAAAATTAGCTATAGTTTTTTTATGTAGAAATGTGTCTAATCATTAATACTTCAGGCTATTTTTTGGTTCCTTTCTATTTTTTTCACAGATCATACTCGTGGTAAATCAGATCCTCGCCTTTTCTAGTATATATAGTTTCAGCAAAAAGTAGTAATAATAGAAAAGTAAGCTAAGCAACATTAGTTCCCCGTAAACAAAATATTTCAGTTACAGCAACATCCATCAACCTCAGATCATTTTTCTCCATCTACTTCACCACAGAGTAAATTGTCTGTAAATTGTGCTCATCTATTTCAGAGCTAAAGCAAGGAAATACTGAAAACATGTGGTGCCTGACTTTTAAACACACTCCTTTACCACCCACCCATAGCTCCAGCAAAGAATTTCTAACTAGACTGCTCGTACAAAACAATGGTCCACATTTGCTGAGAAAGATCTTCATAATATACCTGGAAAGGGTATGGAAGGAGTGATGTGACGTGAGATATGTTCCACAAAATTCCTATCCTTTTTGTTTTGAAGTCAAAGCAAATCCATCTCTCATAACAGTAAGGTTATTATTAACCTATCAATGAGCTGTGGAATATGAAGAAGCTGTACGTATTTTTGCCAGAACTGTACTTTTCTCAGTTTAGTTTATTGTCACATGTGCTGTGTAAAGTGGAACTCATAGCAATCTGCATTTATATGGAGTTTAAGAAGGAACTGCAGATGCTGGAAAATCGAAGGTAGACAAAAGTGCTGGAGAAACAGCATCTAAGGAGCGAAGGAAATAGGCAACGTTTTGGGCCGAAACCCTTCTTCAGACTGCATTTATATGGAGTTAACTGTACAGTTACACAAACAAAACAGGCAACCTCTGCGCTTCGATGGGGTTCCTAGAAAGAAGTCTGTATCACAATTTTCCACAGCATGGAGCCACATCGTCTACAAGAAACGCAAATCAAAAATAAATACATTTTGTGTTTATTTACCTTTTTTACCCACAAATTCTAAATCCCAAATTTTTGGTAGTGATTAGTAAATTTGTAAGAACAAATTTCCGTTATTCAAACTGCTATAGTACGGGTTTAACCTGCGAATAACATCATGCTAAGAAGGGAGTGGTGTAAAAAATTATTACAGTATAGTTCGATGTACTCAGATATTGAATAAGGCAATACCAACTACTGAGCAGTCCAACGCATGTAGTTCGGAGTTACAAGCTTTTTTGTTTTTTGTGACGCCATTATCCACCACGGAGCATCTATGACAATAAAATCACAACACAATTTTCCTGTGTGGTCTTAAAGTGGCCTCGCATTTTCAGGTCATTACAGAAAATAAACATTCCTTTTTATTCAAGAGGTTAGTTTCTCAGTTTATTAAAAGCATAGAGGTTTAGTGAAGAAATCCCAGAGATCACAGCCTAAACAGCAGATGGCACAGCCACCAATGGTGGGCAATGAGAAGATAGAATGAATGAGGTTCAATGAGATGGAAGATAAGAGTTTGAAGGATAGTGTGGATTACATCTCAGAGAGCAGGCCTCAGCCTCAAGTTTGCTCCACTAATTACTATGATCATGGCTAATCGGATTGTAACCTCAAATCAGGCATGTGCCGCCAGGGTAGGCACTGTCTACCTGACTAAAATTATAAAATGGTAATTACTAAATATAAATAGTAAAGGCACGGGAGAATTAAGCGGCTGACATGAGCGAGGCCGGCAAGCGGCAGGAGAGAGTTGTTCAGACGGAATGCACTGCCAGAGGTGAGCGGGCTGGCAGAAGGCGCTGAGGTCCCGGCCACCCGAGCTATTTCCCTCCTTGGTTACAATGCAGTAGCTCCACGGCAACGGTGAGACAGTTGCTGGCATGCTCCCCGATCCCCTTCTTCTCAACGCTCCTGCCCTCCCCCCAACTTTACCCCTAGCCAGACTCCCCACACGCTGTGAAATGAACTCTCCCCCCACAATTGATCCCTTGAACTAGTACTGTCAATCAATAAGATCACAATTGATTCAACTTGTCCCGATGTTCTCCCGTTTTTTCCACCATCTCTCAACCTGCCGTTACCCTCCAACCCCACCCATTCAGTAATTCAGAATGGAGATTTGGAAGCCTTGGGCAAATTGCGTTGTGACTTTCTTTATTATTATTATTTTTTGAGTGTGAGAAATTCTATGTCCCGCCAGCACCCTCTCCCTCTCCACTTCCCCACAGGATCCACTCTGTCAAGAGCCCTCTCACTTTTCTGAAGGCTAGGCTGTCTTGCCTCTCCTGATGTGGGTCCTTTGAAGGCAGAAACAGGTGAAATTATTATGGGGAACAAGGATATGGTAGATGAATTGAACCGGTACTTTGGTTCTGTCTTCACTAAGGAAGACAAACAATCACCCAGATGTACTGGAGTACAGAGGATCTAGGAAGACAGAGGAACTGAAGGAAATTTGCATTAGGCGAGAAATAGTATTGAGTAGAATGATGGGACTGAATGCTGATAAATCCCCAGGGCCTGATGGTCTGCATCCCATGGTACTCAAGGAGGTGGCTCTAGAAATTGTGGATGCATTGGTGATCATTTTCCAATGTTCTATAGATTCAGGATCAGTTCCTGTGGATTGGAGGGTAGTTAATGTTATCCCACTTTTCAAGAAAGGAGTGAGAGAGAAAACGGGGTATTATAGACCAGTTTAGTCGGTGGTGGGGAAGATGCTGGAGTCAATTATTAAAGAAGTAATAACGACACATTTGTAGTAAAAGGATTGGTCCAAGTCAACATGGATTTATGATAGAAAATCCTGCTTAACTAATCTTCTGGAATTGTTTGAGGATGTGACAAGTAGCCACGGGAGGGGCGTGGACTTACCAACCGGAGTTTGAGATCCCTTGCCTGGGATCGCCAGAGAAGAGCTCCGACCGCCGGCCCGCGGACTATAACATCCTGAAGCCGCGGTCTCCGGTAAGAAAGCGTTGATTCGTGCACTCCAAGCCGCTGAGTATGTTTGACCGTCCCAACGTCGGAGTTTGGATCATTCCGACGAGAGGGCCTGTGCATCGGGCCGTCCATAGTGGCGACTACGGAGGGTTCATGGCCCTGACCATGGGTGAACAAAGGAGGAGGACTGGTTGAACTTTGTGCCTTCCACCACAGTGAAGAGTGCTCTGGTGGATGTTTGTGTTAAATCTTATTGTGTATTGTGTGTTCTTTTTAAGTGTATCGCTGCTGGCAAATTCATTTCACTGCACCTTTAGGTGCATTGGACGAATAAAATTGACTTTGACTTTGAAAATGGATGAAGCAGAGCCAGTGGATGTAGTGTATCTGGACTTTCAGAAAGCCTTTGATAAGGTCCCACACTCGAAATTAGTGGGCAATATTAGAGCACATGGTATTGGGGGTATGGTATTGACATGGATAGAGAATTGGTTGGCAGACAGGAAACAAAGAGTAGGAATAAACGGATCCCTGTCAGAATGGCAGGTAGTGGCGAGTGGCGTTCCGCAAGGCTCGGTGCTGGGGCCGCAACTATTTACAATATAAATTAATGATTTAGATGATGGAATTAGAAGTAATACTAGCAAATTTGCAGATGACACAAAACTGGGTGACAGTGTGAACTGCGAAGAGGATGCTAGGAGGTTGCAGGGTGACTTGGACAGGTTGAGGGAGTGGGCAGATGCATGACAGTTTCTGTATAATGTAGATAAATGTGAGGTTATCCACTTTGGCGGCAAGAACAAGGCAGATTCTTATCTCAATGGTGTCAGATAAGGAAAAAGGGAAGTGCAACGAGACCTGGGTGTCCTTGTACGCCAGTCACTGAAAGTAAACATGCAGGTACAGAAGGGAGTGAAGAAAGCTAATGACATGTTGGTCTTCACATCAAGAGGATTTGAGTATAGGAGTAAAGAGGTCCTTCTGCAATTGTACAGGGCCTTGATGAGACTGCATATGGAGTATTGTGTGCAGTTTTGGTCTCCTAATTTGAGGAAGGACATCCCCGCTATTGAGGCAGTGCAGCATAGGTTAATGAGGTTAATCCCCAGGATGGTAGGACTGTCATATGAGGAAAGATTGGAAAGACTGGGCTTGTATTCACTGGAATTTAGAAGGATGGGAGGGGATCTTATAGAAACATAGGAAATTATAAACGTCCGTCTGAAGAAGGGTTTCGGCCCAAAATGTTTCCTTCACTCCATAGATGCTGTCTTAGCCGCTGAGTTTCTCCAGCATTTTTGTCTACCTTCGATTTTCCAGCATCTGCAGTTCCTTCTTAAAAAATATAAAAGGACTGGACATGTTAGATGCAGGAAAAATGTTCCCAATGTTGGGGAAGTCTAGAACCAGGGGGCCACAGTCTATCAATAAAGGGGAGGCCATTTAAAACTGATGAGAAAAAATCTTTTCACCCAGAGAGTTGTGAATTTGTGGAAATCTCTGCCACAAAAGGCAGTAGAGGCCAATTCACTGGATGAATTTAAAAGAGAGTTTGATATTCTATGGGCTAGCGGAATCAACGGATATGGGGAGAAGGCAGGCACGGGTTACTGATTGCAGATGATCAGCCATGGTCACAATGAATGGCGGTGCTGACTCGAAGGGCCAAATGGCCGCCTCCTGCACCTTTTTTCTATGTTGCTATGTTTCTTAAATAAGCAAATTAATGCTGTTCCAGATGTGGTCTCGCCAATGAATTATGGAACTAAGACAAAAGGAGTTAAGGACAGATGGCAATTACATAGGTTTGTTGCAGGTGTACTATCTCAATTTCCAAGGGGCGAAGGGTAACAAAATAGGCAGCAGTGGTTTTTTTTTTAAACTCCTGCATTTAGAGAGACTTTCCAACACTCATACTTCAAGAATAACTCCTTGTTTATTTCACACAAGGTTTTAAATAAGTACTTTCCCACATTTGCATCTGCAACTTAAATTCCAGGAATGTGCATTTACGCAAGACCGACAGTTGTCTGCAATATAATGAATTATTTGGCTCCCGGTTACTTCCTGTGGGTTACTGAAGTCATCTTTTAGTACCGTCCATAGGATTTCATGGGGCTGTTGCTCAAACAGAAAACTAGCAGCTTCATGGATTGCTCTCCCATATTCATTTTGCTTCCTGCTCCAATCAAACCCCTATGGACGCCGGGGACCTTCAATTCCCACCACTAAACAGCATGAGAATTCATGCACAAAAGCAAAATAATGCAGATGTTAAAACTTAAATAGACAGAAAATGCTATATTCCTTTTGCAGGAACTTTCATTTAAGTAACACATTTAACATTGTAAAAGGCCATTGAACATTGACAACACAGGAACAGGCCCTATGGCCCACAATTTCTGTGCCAAGCATTAAGCGCACTTAAACTAATCTCATTTGCCTACACGTTTTCCAAATCCTTCTATTCTCTGCAAATTCATCATCCTATCTAAATGCCTCTTAAACACCTCTATTGTATCTGCTTCCACCACCAGCTCTGACAGCAGGTACCATACACCCTCGACTCTGTGTAAAAAATACTCGCCTTTGTTCTTTTCAGAAATTTAACAAAAACAAAACTGACATTAAGCCACAAGATATATGGGAAGATGGTCCAAAGCTTGGTTAAATAGATAGGTTTTAGCTGCACATTGAATGGTGTGGAATCTCAGGACATTTTGACAGTGAGGAATGTATTCCACAGATTCAAAGGCTGAGAAATTGGAGAGATTGCAGAAGATGACACAAATAACTTCTCTGAAAAGCATAGAGTTTCCAAAAGATGGTTCAAATTGGCTTTCAGAAGTTTTCAGATCTTTACCGGAGGACTGGGAGAAATTCAGAATCCAGCAGAGGAGGACAAAGGGCTTAATTAGGAAAGGGAAAATAGATTATGAAAGGAAACTGGCAGGGAACATAAAAACTGACTGCAAAAGTTTTTATAGATATGTAAAGAGAAAGAGACTAGTTAAAACAAATGTTGGTCCCTTGCAGTCAGAAACAGGTGAATTGATCATGGGGAACAAGGACATGGCAGACCAATTGAGTAACTACTTTGGTTCTGTCTTCACTAAGGAAGACATAAATAATCTGCCGGAAATAGCAGTGGAACGGGGGTCAAATAAGATGGAGGAACTGAGTGAAATCCAGGTTAGCCGGGAGGTGGTGTTGGGTAAATTGAACGGATTGAAGGCCGATAAATCCCCAGGGCCAGATAGTCTGCATCCCAGAGTACTCAAGGAGGTAGCCACAGAAATAGTGGATGCATTAGTGATAATTTTTCAAAATTCCTTAGATTCTGGAGTAGTTCCTGAGGATTGGAGGGTAGCTAATGTAACCCCACTTTTTAAAAAAGGAGGGAGAGAGAAAGCGGGGAATTACAGACCAGTTAGTCTAACATCGGTAGTGGGGAAACTGCTAGAGTCAGTTATTAAAGATGGGATAGCAGCGCATTTGGAAAGTGGTGAAATCATTGGACAAAGTCAGCATGGATTTACGAAAGGTAAATCATGTCTGACAAATCTGATAGAATTTTTCGAGGATGTAACTAGTAGAGTGGATAAGGGAGAACCAGTGGATGTGTTATATCTAGACTTTCAGAAGGCTTTCGACAAGGTCCCGCATAAGAGATTAGCATACAAACTTAAAGCACACGGTATTGGGGGTTCAGTATTGATGTGGATAGAGAACTGGCTAGCAGACAGGAGGCAAAGGGTAGGAGTAAACGGGTCCTTTTCAGAATGGCAGGCAGTGACTAGTGGGGTGCCGCAAGGCTCAGTGCTGGGACCCCAGCTATTTACAATATATATTAATGATTTGGACGAGGGAATTCAATGCAACATCTCCAAATTTGCAGATGATACCAAGCTGGGGGGTATAGTTAGGTGTGAGGAGGATGCTTGGAGGCTGCAGGGTGATTTGGATAGGCTGAGTGAATGGGCAGATGCATGGCAGATGCAGTACAATGTGGATAAATGTGAGGTTATCCACTTTGGTGGCAAAAACATGAGGGTAGACTATTATCTGAATGGTGGCAGATTAGGTAAGGGGGAGATGCAACGAGACCTGGGTGTCATGGTACACCAGTCATTGAAAGTAGGCATGCAGGTGCAGCAGGCAGTGAAGAAAGCAAATGGTATGTTAGCATTCATAGCGAAAGGATTTGAGTATAGGAGCAGGGAGGTTCTACTGCAGTTGTACAGGGTTTTGGTGAGGCCACACCTGGAGTACTGCGTACAGTTTTGGTCTCCAAATCTGAGGAAAGACATCCTTGCCATAGAGGGGGTACAGAGAAGATTCACCAGACTGATTCCTGGGATGTCAGGACTTTCATATGAGGAAAGATTGGATAGACTCGGTTTGTACTCGATGGAATTTAGAAGATTGAGGGGGGATCTTATAGAAACCTACAAAATTCTTAAGGGGTTGGACAAGCTAGATGCTGGAAGATTGTTCCCGATGTTGGGGGAGTCCAGAACAAGGGGTCACAGTCTAAGGATAAGGGGGAATTCCTTTAGGACCGAAATGAGGAAAACATTCTTTACACAGAGAGTGGTGAGTCTCTGGAATTCTCTGCCACAGAAGGTAGTTGAGGCCAGTTCATTGGCTATATTTAAGAGGGCGTTAGATGTGGCACTTGTGGCTAAAGGGATCAGGGGGTATGGAGAGAAGGCAGGTACGGGATACTGAGTTGGATGATCAGCCATGATCACATTGAATGGCGGTGCAGGCTCGAAGGGCCGAATGGCCTACTCCTGCACCTATTTTCTATGTTTCTATGTTTCTATGTTTACCCAAATGGAGGTAAAATGTCTTTGGGTGGAAATACATTACTGCACATGCTTCAGCCTCTTTGATTTACTGTTGAAGTCATAAGCAAGTATGAATAAAAGCTTATGATTGATGTTGTATCAGTTGCACTTGTTTTTTTCTCACATCTACTCTAATACAAACTGGGCAAATTGGACAAAAATGAATTCAAATGCCTCAATCGTTGAACAAAAGCACATTGTAGGGCTTCAACTGTGGTGAAATAATTAATCAAAGACAAACCAATTATTTTAATTAATTTTAAAAACAAATGTGGGTAAATACAAGTCAGTGAGGATCAACACAAAATCACTGCAAAACACTTCATTGCCAGTAATTACTAACTCTCACAACATGCTGTTCCAGTTGTGACATTTTCCAATTTCACAGAGTGCTCTCCCACCACAGTCAAAGCAAGGTTCCCCATCGTGCCATACCCTCACCCCACCACCACTTATAATCAATTAGGACAATTGGAAACCAATCTGTGAAACATGGTACTTTCAACATCAAACTCTTTTCATTTAACATTTGGAATTAAGAAACCAAAACAAAAAATGATTCAAACGCACTTAAGGGTAAATGAAAATATCAGAGAAATACTAAAGTTAATGCTTGAGATGGCATCCATCAGATCTAATTACAGTGACATGCAAAATGTAAACCTCATGTTATATTACGTTTGTTTGCTTGTTTCCAGAATACTATGGTTATTTTCAAATGAAAGAATAAATCGGAGTATATTGAAGAAATACACCACAAGAATGATTGCAATATAGTGGATAAAGAAGATTTTAGATTATTTACATATTCAATCCCAATGAAGAAGAAAATTAGGTCGTGTAATTAGAATTAACACTTTTAGAATTAAAATTCTAAACATATTTGTTGAAATCTTACAGCAACAACATGTTCAAACACCAACAGAATTGGCAAATTATTATCTGATTTTGTTCGTATTTTCCAGATTCTGGGAGAGTTGGTTACTCTTTGTTGGGTTAATATCCAAAACATAAAAAAGACATGTAAAACAAAGTGGATCCCTCAATTTCATCCACCATTCAAATAAAAATGAGCAATCTTGCACCTGAAGATAATGGGCAGCGTTGGAAGACTGAGCAAGAAATCTACAAAGGTAGGAAACATAATGTCCTAGGTTCATGTAAATTTTGCACACAAGTCAACAAAAACCTTTGTGCAAAAATCCTAGTAAAGCCAGTTGTAAGGGACTGGCAGAACTAAACAATGAAACTGTGACATTCGAACTTAAATCCTCACAAAAACCTGCATACAACTTCATTTGGTTGCTCTGGAGATAAAACGGAAAGTTTCTTGTAAATTATCTCAGACGTTCAGCCATAACACCTAAAAATATATTTTCTGCTGTCTAAAGTGGCATCTATTTATGGCTTTATTTATCAGAAAAATCAATATATGTGTACAAAATCACATCTTGAAAGATCCATGTGAAAATCATATCATCTCTCCAGGGAGGGGCAAGCAAGTGCTTTGTATAAATATTTATGAAATCCTGTAATTCTCAGTAAAATTATGGTTGAATGTATCCTCAATAAATTTGGCTCCTCCAATAAATATTAGTAAAGGCCAGGTGACAGATAAGCAGAAGTTCCAAGCCTGAATTACAGATGTTCCTAGCCAGGGCAGCAAAGAAAAGCAGCAAATATATTGCAATTCCCTACAAAGCAAAATTTGCTCAAGGGTCTAATTTCATAAATCCAACAAATGCTACATTGTGTAGCTTGTCAAAGAGCAATAGATAGTCAGATAAAGTTGAAAGGGAGACTGCTAACATTAGTTTATGACATATAATAGATACCACACAACAAAAAGCCTGCTGATTCAATTGATGCTATGCTCATAAATGTCAAGCTTTCTACCCTAAATTTGGGAGTTTCAATTACATCATGTCTTTCACTTCAAAAAGATCAATCATTCATCTCCAAATGTATTTATTTACAGTGAACCAAATGCAGGAGTAACTCAGCAGTTCATGCAGTATCCATGAAGGGAATGCATAGGTAGCATTTCGGGTCTGGACCTTTCTTCAAGCTGATTGTAATAGGGAGCTGGGAAAGAGGTGGGGTGGGATTAAGCAATAGGTGACAGGTGGATACTGGTGAGGGGGTTGGATTGGCAGATGGGTGGACAGAGGCTAAAAATGAAAAGGATGTCAGATAAGGAGAGGAGATTGAAGCATAAAACCAGAGAGAGGGATATAGGTGGAAGCGGCAGGGAGGGAAGAAAAGGGATAGTGGGAGAAATGGGTGTGCACCGGGGATGGGGGGGAGCACACAGGAAGGAGAGTGTTGGGTTAAGACATTGAATTAAGTTATAATCTTGCCAATGTAAAGGAGCCCACAACGGGAGCACTGAATGCCTCCTCCAAAAGACAGAGTGAAGCCACATGCAAAATGGAGGCACCTCACATCCCATTTGGGTAGCTTACAACGGGATGGTATGCACATTGAATTCTCCAATTTTAAGAACACCCCTCTCTTCCCCCTCTCCTTTTCCTGCGCCTTCCCAAACCCTAGCACTCACATATTTCTCTCACTTTCCCCTTTATCTCTCCCTCTGACCATATATCACTCCTGTTTTTCTTCTTATCTGACACGCTTTTGTCTCCTTTTCATCTCTACCCGTTATCCACCCATTTGCCAAAGTCCCAACTTCCTTCCCCCTACTTCAATCAGTCTGAAGAAGGTTCCCGACTTAAAAAACTGCCGACCCATTCCCTCCACAGGTGTTGCATGACCCACTGAATTACTCCAGCACTTTATGTTTTGTTCAAAACTCAAGCATTGTGTCACTCAGTTCATTGTGCCCATACTTAGTTGGTCAGAGGCTTGGTTGAAATGTCAAACTTTGAAAATATTGCTTTCAAATATGTTATTGACCTTTCCGGAGGTTATGAAAAGACTTTAGAAATGCATGATTCTTTGTTGATTATTTCTTTACAGGAAAACTGTAATCTAAAGTTACCTGTCAATATCAACAAAATGAAGAATTCCTTTGCATGCAAATTTCCAATCCTACAATTATTTACAAAGTCCCCCGCAAGCACTGTCTTGATGGATGGCAAGAGGACAACTAGGATCATGGGAAAGGAATGTGGCCAAGGATGGCAATAGGCAAGCAGCTTCTGAGGGAGTAAGAGTGCACATGCGTGGCTGGCAGTGCCGTTGTCTGCACGGCAGCTCATTCTATCAGCGTTATCCATACTCGTTATCTACTCCATTGGCCCATGTGAGAAGGTAGAAGTAGACAAAGACACTTGTGCCCAATCCTACCTGTACGCATGTGCTGATAAAAACCTGCATGTGTACTCTGTCCACTTTGTGCAGCAGTGTTTGACCTCCAGTTAACTTGGATACGTTTATCTTTGGATCAAAACGTTGCTCCGACTTTAGTGACCTGTGCGCAACAATGACCTCACAATAAAGACACAAAAGCTACTTAATTATTTATTAAGACCCTTGAATGCTAGGTCTCCCATGATTGGCCCAAACACCAGACCTGACATAAGACAGAAAAAGGAGACACAAGAAGCTGCAAATGCTGAATCCTTGAGCAAAAAGCAAGTGCTGGAGGAACAAATCAAGCAGCATCAGTGGAAGGAATAGACAGACAAGGTTTTGGGTAGGGCTTCTTCTTCAGACTGATGGACAGGGCGGAGAAAGCTGGAAAAAAAGAGGTGAGAGTGGGGCAAGGACTGGCAGTGATAGATGAATACAAGGCGGAGGAGGGGTTGATTGGCAGATGGGTGGAGTAGTGACAAAGGGTAGAGATGAAAATGCTGAAATTTCCCCTCCACACAGTTACAGCTCATTTTGTTTGTCCAAGCTACATATAGATTTAGGATGTCATGATAATTGTATTACACTTACTAAATACAATCTAATTTCCTGATTTATAGTGCACCCTACATTTTCTCCACAGTCTTGTGCCCTGCAGACAAATCTCACTAATGTTTCCTATCAATTCAGCTCGAGCTTCAAGCAAAGATTGCAATGAAACTGAATGAAAAACCATTGACCTCTAAACATTCATATTATGTATTGTGTGCATAGAATGTGTCCAGAGCTTGCAGCGGCACTATAGACTCCAAAATTCCCTTCAGTCCAAAATGTGCTGCAGGCAATCAATATCATTACAACAGCATAATACATAAAAGAGTGAGGCTTGTTTTGTTAAACTTGATAAATTTGCTTGCCACACAATGGAAAAACTCATATTCTTTGGATTTAATTTTATAAATTCAAACGCGATGTTTTTTTGATTCATGCCCAAGGTGGCTTTTTCCCATCTTTAAAATAGAGCCACAAATCTACAATTTAAAATAAATGTTGGTGATTTTCTCCATTTAAGGTTAATAGATTATATAGATGTTTATGTACTGTCACATGGTTTCCAGAGCTATTAAACAATCATGCAGCAAAACCTAATCTCTCACCTTTTGTCCATCAGACCACGGCAGAAATAATCATTCACCAGACTTTCACCATTTTACAGGCTTTGACCATCTCCAAAGAGGATATGTGATATATTTTGACAGACAAAAATAATCAATTTTGTTCTCAATTTTTTATAAATTTGCAAGTTCATGATTTGGTGATTTGGATAAAAAAGTGAGGAACTTGCATTTACATCGTACCTCATCGTAGATTCCAGAAAATCCTCTTATTCAAAGGGTTTTTGAGGATGAAACATTTTAAATGCATCCCCTTGCTTTGTCACTACCGCCATCACAATGTCGAGCGCATTCCTCTTTTTTTTTGACAGACCTCTCTTCTTCAAAAATACTCCCCTTTCCAGGGCAACCCCTTCGCCTCCCACCTCCCTCTACCCAGAGCACTCCACCCCTCATCTCCTCCTACGCACAGCACTCCTCCTCACCACCCCATACCCACAGTCTCCCCGCCACCTATCACATCACTTCTCCTCATTCCCTACCCAAAGCTCACCTCACCTCCCCTTATCCAAGACACTCCTCCATCACATACCCATACCCAGGGTATTCCTCCATCACATCCTCTACACAGGGCACTTCACTTCCTTGAACCCAGAGCAATGCACTCATCTCCTAACCAGAGCACACCTCCCTCTATCTAGAGCCTCCCCCTTCAACTCCCCCCTACTCAGACTCCTCCACCCCACATCTCCCTCTCCCCACAGTTTCCCCTCTCCAACCCAGACCCTGCCCCCCTATTCCTCCCTCTACCAAGAGCACTATCACAATTTCCTCTACCGAGAGCATTATACCCTCACCTCTACCAAGTGCACTCCCCCTTCACCTCTCCCTACCCAGAGTTCTCCCCCCACTCACTTGTCTCTACCCAGAGCACTCCCATACCTTCCCTACCCAGTCCTCTCACATCAGCTCCCCTGACCAAAAACACTCCCCCAAGCTGCCCTCCTCTCACTTCTCCAAATCTGGAACACCAGCCCTCACCTCTCCCAATCTGGGACACACCTCTCTCTCTCCCCACATCACCCCACCCCAAACCCTGCCAAATCCAGAGCAGTCATTGCTTACGAGGCATTTTCAACAAATTCCTACTGGATAATATATAGCAAAGCCATAATTCATAGGTAACTCCTCCTTCTATGTTTGGCTGCCTTCAATAGCAATCACCATGAAGCAGTGGTTAATTAAAAAAACATAATAAATCTGATATGAACAGCTAACCATGTGGCTGGGTCACAAAGATAACAGACTCCGATGCAATCAGCTAATCTGATTTCTGGGTTTACTGTTCTTCTTAGTAAGCCTCTTGAGACCAGCCATGACTTGCCTAGTCTCTAACCCTGAGGAGCAAAAGAGCAAAAAGCGTGCAAAAGAGTGCGCAGTGGGCAGCTCCTCTCGGCATCTCTCGGCATCTCTCGGGAAACAGATGTGTGTTCAGCAGCTTCAATCCAGAGCCCGGGGGGGGGGGGGGCTGAGGTGTGTGATGTCATCACTTGGGTGCTCCTTGGCAGCTCTCGGTTGCTCTCGGGAAAGCCAAGCTGATGCGCAAGCGTGGAAAAGAGTGCGCAGCGGGCAGCTCCTCTCGGCACACTTGCCCTCATCGCTCAACTTCATCACCTCCTCAAAAAACTCAATAAAGTTAGTAAGATACATTCTGCTGCGTCCCTAATCTACTCATTCTCTTCCTGATGGGAGAAAATCCTATCCTGCAAATCCTCTGCAATAGCTTCCCCACCATTGTCTTGAGGCTATAGATGAGGCTCATACCAGGGTCTCCTCCATACCCCTCCATTGATAGGGGGCGCCGTCCTGTATGGCATGGCTGCCCAGCCTGCAGCTGTATGTTTTTCACCCTTTTCTTTTTTTTTTAGTGTGTAAAGTGTTTTGTTTTGGAGCCTATTCTTTTTTATGTGGGGGGTGAGGGGGGGGGGGGGGGGGGAGAAAGGGGGAAACTGTTTTTCCTGGTCCCTACCTGGTCGGAGAGGCAGCTTTTCTCCGGGCTGCATCTTCGACCCGTCCTCGCGGCCTACCTGCGGGCCTGGAGCAGCGTTTCCTGAGGGGGTCGCCCAGAACCTCGGCTTCGGCAGCAGCGGAGCGCGGGAGCGCCATCGCGGGACGGAGCGGGTGATGCCTTGCCTGGGTCGCCGCGCTGGAACTCCGGGGAGCTGAGACCGCCGAGACAAACATCGCGGAGCCGCGGGGTCTGTGGAGCGGCCGGCTGCGCTGAACTTTAACATCGGGAGCCAGTGGGGGAGCTCCATTCAACGCGGCCTTGTCGGCTTCGGAAGCCACGGACTCCAGTAGGAAGCGGCCTTTCCGGGTGTCCCAAGCCGCTGAGAGGATTCTCCCAACGCCGGAGCGCCACCACCCGGCGAGAACGGCCTGGAACATCGGGCCTCCGTGAAGGCGACTATTGAGGCCTCAATATGCCTGACTATGGGTGGACATGGGTTGGGGACTGGACATTGTGCCTTCCCTCATAATGGGAACCATTGTGGGGTGATGTTTTTATGTTTAAATCTCTTTATTAGTGTTGTGTCTGTGTTCTTTATTTTATGTGCTGCATGGCAAGAAGCATTTCACTACACCAATTGGTGTATGTGACAAATAAACTAACCTTGAACCTTGAACACTGCCCTCTCTCCCCATTCCCCCACTTGCAACAAGGGCAGAGTCCTCCTGGTCCTCACCTCTCACCCCACCAGCCGGCACATACAACACATAGTCCTCCGCCAGTTTCGCCACCTCCAACGTGACCCCTCCACTCGCCAAATCTTCTCATCTCCCCCCGTCTGCCTTCCGCAAAGACCGCTCCCTCCGCAACTCCCTTGTCAATTCTTCCCTTCCGCTCCACCCCTTCCCCGGGCACTTTCCCTTACAACCGCCAGAGATGCTACACTTGTCCCTTCACCTCCCCTCCACTCCTTTCAGGGACCCACGCAGTCCTTCCAGGTCCGACAGAGGTTCACCTGCACATCCTCCAACCTCATCTACTGCATCCGCTGCTCCAGATGCCAGCTGATCTATATCGGTGAGACCAAGCGGAGGCTTGGTGATCGTTTCGCCGAACACCTCTGCTCGGTCTGCAATAACCAACCCGACCTCCCGGTGGCTCAGCACTTCAACTCCCCCTCCCACTCCGTATCCGACCTCTCGGTCCTAGGCCTCCTCCACGGCCAGAGTGAGCAACACCGCAAGTTGGAGGGACAGCACCTCATATTCCGCTTGGGGAGTCTGCATCCTCTGGGCTTAAACATTGAATTTTCTCAATTCTGTTAGCCCTTGCTGTCTCCTCCCCTTCCCACCTCTACCTCAGTCCTCGGGCCCTGGCATTCCCTCTCTCTCTATCTCTCCCCCACCCAAGTCGCACTAGCTTCTCATTTTCACACTACAAACAGCTTACAGTGGCCTGTATCCTTTATCATCAATACTTTATTGCATATCTTTCATTCATTGTTCTTTATCTCTCCACATATAACCATATAACAATTACAGCACAGAAACAGGCCATCTCGGCCCTTCAAGTCCGTGCCGAACAACTTTTTTCCCTTAGTCCCACCTGCCTGCACTCATACCTTAACCCTCCATACCCTTCTCATCCATATGCCTATCCAATTTATTTTTAAATGATACCAACGAACCTGCCGCCACCACTTCCACTGGAAGCTCATTCCACACCGCTACCACTCTCTGAGTAAAAATGTTCCCCCTCATGTTACCCCTAAACTTCTGTCCCTTAATTCTAAAGTCATGTCCTCTTGTTTGAATCTTCCCTATTCTCAAAGGGAAAAGCTTGTCCACATCAACTCTGTCTATCCCTCTCATCATTTTAAAGACCTCTATCAAGGTCTATATCTCTTGTTTCCCTGATCCCTAACCTGTCTGAAGAAGGGTCTCGACCCGAAACATCACCTATCTCCTTCGTTCCTTAGATGCTGCTGCACCCGCTGGGTTTCTCCAGCCTTTTGTGTACCATTGACTTGAGGCTCACCAGCCCATAATGCCCTGGATTTGCTCTACTTTCCTTCCTAAATAAAGGAACATCATTCGCTACTCTCCAGTCCTCCGGACCTCGCCTGTGGCTAAAGAAGTAAAGTTATTTGAGAAGGTCCCTGCAATCTCCTCTCTTGCCTCTCTCTATATTGCAAATGTCCATCAGATACTGGGGATTTAACTAACTTAATGTTCTTCAAGAGCCCCAATATCTCCTCCTTCTAAACCTCAGCATGCCCTCGTATTTTTATTACACAGAAATCCCCCAATTCTTTTGTACCTTGCTTGGTTTTGTAACTATTAAACAACATTTTTAAATGGAAATCCCTCAATCTCTATTTAAATATATTATATAATTAATCCTTAAAAACAGCAGTACTACTTTCCTCAACTGCTCTTTGTGGTATAGCATTGTGCATTCTAAGGGTTCTGATGAAGGATCTTTGACCTGCAATGTTACCTGTTTCTCTTTTCACAAAAGCAGCACAACCTGTTTTCCAGCATTTTTTGTTTTTATTAACATCGCTGGACCCTCAGAAGTGGAACCCTATTCTATCAAAGCACAACATTATGTTGAAGACTTATATCTTCACATCTTCAGTATTAATTATTTCCTCTTTGAATCTTCCACACTGCTCGATCCATAAGACATGTCTTCAAAATTTAACATATTGATTTTTTGCAGTTAGCAATCAAAGATAAAAATAGAAGCAGAAGCAATCACCTAATTATTTTAAGAAAATACATTAATTGCCATTACATGCCATTAATTATAGTAAGCATTATTTTATCACACCATATTTAAGGGGCTGTCCCACTGTACAAGCTAATTCAAGAGCTCTCCCGAGTTTAAGAAAAAAGTCAAACTCGTGGTAAGCACGTAGAATGTACGGAGCGAGTACGTCGGAGCTCGGGACGTCGCTTAGCGGCTCGTAACGCTAACGGCAGGTACTTGGGAAACGCGGTAAGCTCGGGAAGACTCGTGAAGGATTTTCAACATGTTGAAACATGTCCATGAGAGCCCCGAGTATCTACGAGCGGCTATTACCATAATTCTCCAAGTTTGAATCAGGGGAAACGCGGGAGAACTCTTGAATTAGCTTGTACAGTGGGATAGCCCCTTCATTATCAAATGTACTCAACTCTGAAAATTCAACATTTTGTAATGTAGATACACAGTTTTATTTAAATTTAACATATTCTCCGTTTCTCCCTTAAATGTCCATGTGGCATTCATCAACTTTAAGTAAATAGTTGGCTCACAGAACACAACTGAATTCCCATCAATAGTTACAAGGGCCTGCAGTACAACCTACCACTGGCTTTCTCCCTTGCCTGTAGAGGGAAAGCAAGACTCACAGCACAGCTAACACAAGAAACTCACAACATGAAGATGCTTGGGTGGGCGTCTATGCCTTTCATTTCTAGTCCGCATGCTGTACACTTTTGATTTTTGGATGGACGTAAACTAATAGTTATAAAAACATTTAATGCAGTCCCTTTGGTTCTTATAAACCTACTCTGTTTATTTGTCATACATCTTGTGGCTTATGCTGATACTACAAATAAACATCGAGTGATATTCAAAACATAGCCTGACCATGTCTGGCAGTACCTGAAATATCCAAACTTAAACAAGTAACATGAACTGTTGTAAAGCAAAATATGGAAACAGGGTCAACAGAAGTGTATTTTAGCAACAAACATTGGTATGTTGCAGCATGTCAAAGGCAGAGCACATTGTTCGCATACCTGACATCAGGCTCCCAGCACAGACATTCTGAGTTCTGTCACCAAGCAGACAGGGGAAACGATTCAAGCAGGTGCTCAAAGCCTCAATGAAATACTACTACCCCACAGCCTCCTGAGAATCTCTGGCCTATGGCCATACAAAGTGGAAAAACAGCATTTAGGTTACAACTGTGATTCTTGGCTCCATGCACTGGGAGCACACAGCAGCCCTGTGTAAGTGGCAAAAGGACCATATCATGTCACATCAAGTCACAAATACCCACTCAGCTGCCCCAACAGGCACTTCCAATTCAATCTGTTGAAAAATCTGAGGTTCCACGTTGGTCTCCTCAAACACCTTGGTTCCCACAACACTGGAGTAGAAGCAAGTCAAGAATCAGCTATTCGACAGTCGCAATTTCTATATTTCACTTAGTCCCATCGATCTTTTCACTTCCACCCTCTTGGGGTGGCATTGAACAACAACATAAATAACCGTCTGAAGGTAACGAAAATTCATTATTTAGATCATTGGTCTGATGACAATTGAGAACAGTTAGACCATGCTAACAAAATGAGGGCTTGAAGATAACACAAAAATGGGCCACTTTCTTAGGTGTTGAATCCAAGAAAATGCCTTAAAACAGATTTCATATTCTGAATTTTCATTTCATAGAAGGAGACCATTCATTCCGTTGAGTTTATGTTGGCTCTTCATTAATCTAACCTGCCCAATTATTTCCCATTAATTTGTTCTCTCTCATCAAGTTCCTCAACTCTCCAGCCATGCTGTGATACCAGGGAAAATTTACAGCAGCCATTTAACTTATCAACTCAAGTATTTGGGATGTGTGAGTATCCAGAGGGACATTCAAAACCCACACAGCAATAAGGAAAACAGAAAACCAGCCCGTCGGCAAAATCTTTGTCTTAATTTTTCATTGTGCTTGTCTCCTATATAATATATATATATGTTTTAATATAGTCTATAGTTCACTTTAGATGTGACCCAACATGACTCTTAAGGCTGGAATTGTCTCATAAATGCCAGGGGTCCGGGGTAGACCAGAGTCACTTTCATAGTCTGCAGATTCAAGCGTTTGCTTGCATGGACGATAGTATCCTCACACATCAAAGCAGCAGTATAACGATCACTTCTGGATTGCATGGCACGCCATCTACAATGTTAAAACATGTGCCACAAAGAATGTGACACTGTGCTGAAATATCAGGTTAGATTAAAGTAACTATTCATTTGAAATCAAAATGTCACAGCAGTACCTGGGAAAGAGCAACTACATTTAATATTGAATTTTACAAAATAAACCACACTCATTCTGATGTGAGAATTGTTCCATGCAGAATGATGTCCAGATGTTGCCCAAGGGATAAAGAAAAATAATAGGGAGAGAAGAATCTGATTTCTTTGGACAAATATGTGTCAACACACGCACTTGAGTCTTTATTATGATCTGTTTATAACGCATAAAAGTTTAATTTAAAGGGAATTCCTGGCTGCACGAGGTTTTGATGATTGGATAGATCTTTGCTGCTGAACTCCAGGAACTACATTGGCTGATTATAGACAAAAGCAGTAATTGAAAAGAGTAAAGCTCCCGCTGCAAATATTTGTGGGCAAAGTATTTTCTATCCAGGTTAGTAAGATAACACGATACATAATTCTAGGCCTCTTTACAAAAAAAAATCAAGTCTATTCTTGAACTAGGTATCAAATTTATGAAGGAAAATGTCTCAAAATCAAACAAATTGGTTGGTTCATTAAATACATTTGCAAATAAAAGACGTTTCACAAAGCAAATGTGTTGGCTAATGTTATTTTCTACACCAGCTTCTTCAGCCACAATTTTAATAAATTTGATGAAAATAAGTAAAGAACACTATCAACCAAATGCATAAAAAATAAATGGAATTTAAAGTGCTTGAATTCCCATCAATGGCACTTAACATTAAGCTCAACAATTATTCAAAGAGAACTCTTGTTTATTACTGAAAATTACAGCTACAGAAATAAAACAAGAAGACTGCTTAAACAGAAAAGAGCTGCAGATCCATCCTGCGGAGGCATGGGAAGATCATTAGTGGAATGTTGTCAATATGGTCTGGTTTGGTTAGAATGGTGTAGTAAGCAATATTTCCTAGCTTCATTGAATCATAGAAACATACAATAATTTGAGGCAATTCAATCCATCACATCCAGGCAACAAAGAAAAAAATGTTCCTCCAAAAACTCAGCACATTATGTGTTCATCCATGCTTGTTTAAATATGATAAGAATTTCAGCTTCCATCAGCTCTAACCTTCCCGCTGGATAAAACATATATATTTTACGCAGTTCTCCTCTAATTCTATTAACAATTCATTTAAATCTATGCCTTCAACTTACTAATAATGTGCAATGAAGAAGGTCCTTATAGTTCACCGTTTCTATACCTTTTATAAATTGCATAGTCATAGAGCCATACAGCACGGAAACAGGTCATCCAGCACGTCTTGCCCATGCCAACCAAGATGCCTCAACTACACTAGACCCATCCACCCATTTTTGGCCCACATATCTCTAATGTCTTTCCTATCCATGGACCAATCTAAATATATTTTTTTAATTAATTTCTACAGCCTTGGCAACACCTTCATAGATTATCTCTGGCCCCCGTGTCATATTTCCTGCGTCACAATGATTGGAATCCTCCAACAATTACATTTCATAATTGCTATTTTGTCTTTGACTACTTTTATATTTATTCAGTGCATTATCCAATGAAGGCGAGTATTCCTCTTGAACACCCTACCTGCAAGAGGGCTCCTTGCAGTGATCTGTGGATGGGTATTGCAAAGTCTTTCTGTTCCTTTATAGTTCTCAGTATGCCATCATTTCCCGTGTATTACTGAATCCAATGCTCCAGCACCACTTACACATTTATGAAAGACTAAAAAGATTGTGAGCAGCATCATTGAGCACAACAGGCTGAATGATCGTCACAAAATGTCCCCTTTGGTTTCTTTGATGCAGAATCAATGGGGTAGTAAAGAATTATAGGGTAGAAAAGCTGGCAAGTAAGAAAATAAGATGTATCTGGCTTGTGACAGAGTATGTACACATTCAATACGTGTACTATAAAAATAAATTATGCTGTAGTAAATATCGAAGGACAGGCCATATAGCTTAATTATTTTTATGATTCTAATAATCTGTGCCCTCTCAAATCTAGCTTAGTCAAAAAAGGTTTTGATGATGAAGAGATCCTGTATTGACTAATAAAAAGGTTTAACTGGTTTTGCTTCTCATTTGGACTCTGAGCAACACATCCACAATAGCTTAATGAGATTAGAGAAGTCCTGCAATGATCAGACCTAATATTTCTAAAATCTTACCCAGTACTTAAATGGGGCCACAAGCAGTCAGCTGTAGGAACTCTGGGTCGAGCAGTTTCTGTGGGAGGGGGGGAAATATATGGTTGGCATTTCAAGGTGGGAGATGGACGCTGTTGAGTATTATGTAGAAGCAGACAACTAAAAGGGCAGACAGAGGCAGGAGGGAGGAGGAAAGGGTAAAGATGGATGAGCTGTGGAGGGTGATGCCAGAACACAGAGACAGCCTGTGCTGGAATACAACAAGCAAGGCAGGTGTTAGTAGGAATCAAAGAGGAGAAATGACGGGCTCTGAAGAAGGCTCTCGATCCGAAAGGTCACCCATTCCTTCTCTCCAGAGATATTGCTTGTCCCGCTGAGTTACTCCAGCATTTTGTGTCTATCTTAGAAATTAAGGGCAGATGGAATCAGAACCAGATGAAATGGGGGGGATGGATGTGTGAATAGCAGGTGGGTAGAAGCAGAACAGGAAGAGGGATGAAAATGGGTGATTATGGGCTAGAGAGGGAGGGAAAGGAAGGGTAGGGGATGCCATACCCTTCCCTTAAATTGGAAATGTCAATGTTCATTCCTTGGGATTGTAGACTACCCATGTAGTTTGCAAGGGCTTACCCTGGCAGTGGAGAAGAACAAGGATGGGCAAGTTGGTGTGGGAATGGGAAAATTAATTGAAATGGCATGCAACGGAGCTCGGGGTGAACGCATGTGCTCTGCAAAGTAGTAGCCCAGTCTGTGCTTGATATTGCTGGTGTGGAGGAAGCCACATCAGGAACATGAAATGTAGTAGACTAGGTTGAAGGAGGTACACGTGAATCTGCTTAGGCCCCTGGATGATGCTGAGGGAGAACAAGTGTTACATGCAGGGGTGATTGCAGGGGAAAGTGCCCAGATATCAGAGAGGAGTGGCTAGGGAGGATTGAGCTGACTATGGAATTTAGGGAGAGATCCCTGCAGTTGGCAGAGTGGGATGGAGAGGACAAGATGTGGCTGATGGAGGGACTTGTTGCATCTGGATAATGTTAAAGGGAAAAATAATGTTAAAGGGAAGTTTACACCCCAGCGGTATGAACATTGACTTCTCTAACTTCAGGTAGCCCCTGTTTCTCTCTCCATCCCCTCCCCCTTCCCAGTTCTCCCACTAGTCCTAATGTCTCTGCCCACATCCTTTCTTTGTCCCACCCCCTCTCCTGACATCAATCTGAAGAAGGGTCTCGACCTGAAACGTCACCAATTCCTTCTCTCCATAGATGCTGCCTCACCCGCTGAGTTACTCTAGTACTCTAATGTAACACACTGCTCACTTAATTTTTCATAAATCTATTTCCTGCCACAAAATCTGGGAATAGGTAACAAAGCACGCGTCACTTGAGGATGCCGTTACAGGAGCTGATTTACAATACGTTTAAAAGAAATGGAGTGCTACTAGGTCGGAGCCTGGCCAGGGCCTCGAGGATTGGAGGAGCCTCGCCTCAGGTCAGAGCACGGGTCGATGGAGCCCGCGGCTGGGGCCTGGGTCGACACCAGGGAGGCCTCAGGAGAGGCCTCGTCCACGTTATTAGAAGGTCGGTGAGGTGACCGAAGATGGTGCCAATCAACAGACGAGACAGACACGTGAAGTGGGGCGTCGGCAGCGGTGGGGCCACGGCGGCGGTGAAGTGACGGCAGTGGTGAAGCCTTGCGGCAATGTAGCCTCGGCGGTCGACCCGCGGTCAATGAGAGCGTGGGGGAACCGCCGTGAGGAAGGGGGAAGAATAATGGAAGACACGCTGTGGGGGGACCACCATGAGGTGGGGGGGTGAAGAACAATGGACAATGTGGAGGGAGAACAAAGTACATCGGGGACCTGGCGAATTTTGATAACCATTTATAACCGTCTATGATACCATCTATTTTAGTACAATCTGCAAATTTACTAATCATGAAAAACAGAAATGAGCCCAGTACTGATCCCTGAGGCAACCGAGTTGTGGCCCTTGTGGCTAAGGGGATCAGAGGGTATGGAGAAAAGGCAGGTACGGGATACTGAGTTGGATGATCAGCCATGATCCTATTGAATGGCGGTGCAGGCTCGAAGGGCCGAATGGCCTACTCCTGCACCTAATTTCTATGTTTCTATGACTTGTATGTTTTTGAGATGCGGCAAGAAAACGGATCACAACCATGCGACACAGGGAAAACATGCAAAATATCTTCAGACAGCACGAGAGGCAAGGATTGAACCTGAGCTGCTGGAAGTCAAGATGAATTACTCACTTATTCAGGATTTTCTTTAATTTTATTAAAAATAAACTTTATTCAGAGTTTAAAAAAAACAATACTGGTACTGTGCAATAAATATTTCCAACATTCTCGGAAGCTTCATTGCGTCGTTGCGTAGTGTTTACAAATTTTGCCCGACACCCTTGCCACTCATGTGGTCCCTTCGGGTGATATCTCTTCCCTTATTTGAGGGGCATCTCCACCACATCCTGCCCCCCATTCACTTATTCAGGAATTATCACTCTGGGACATTAGGGACCCAGACAACAGAGAGGAAAAAGGATTTGAGGCTCAGGACCAGCCATGATTAGACTGACTTTAAGGGCCATATGATTTACACCCATTTCTAGTTCATATGTTTATATGAAACAAAAACGCTGTGATCAATTTAAAGAGCTGAGAAGCACGGTCTAATCGTGGTGCATTGGTACATATACACATCGTACGATGCATCAACATGCACCTCTTCTAAACATATGTTTGAACAAAAGTCTAAGCAGATTAAAATGTCAGTTGGACAAAATCATATGTCTGAAAAGTGATTACATTAATTTGTTTAAATTTCCCACATTATCTATATCAACTAATACATATATTTGATATGCTTGTACAAAGGACACGAAAAAGTAGACTTTTACTTTTAAACTAGAAATGCACAAATCCCACTATGTCCAAGTACTCACTTCTGGGTTCCTCAAACACACAGAATGGTTTAATTGTTGAATTATTGGGCAGAAAACAGGAAAACAATTGTAAGTAAAACAACTTTATAATTTTTCATGGTTACCCAAAACTAATGCATTAAGAAAATATCAGTATCAAGACTAACACAATAGCTTTTTCAAAAAGCCAGCAACAACCAAAATGGGCTGATTGGCCTCCTTCTGTGCTTTACAATACCTTGTGTTTCTATCATTATAAACCACAAACAGGATAAGGAAAACAAAAAACTGTACTTTTAACTGCTCATGCGTGATTTTCACTCTCATTCTTTCACTTAACAGCTCGAGTGGTTTGTCTGGCATGTTGTGAGAATATGTATTATGTACCTTCGCTTTTCCTGAAAAGACACCATTCGAACATTTTGAATACACATAATCAACCATTTTTTCAGCTGATGATAACATAATTCAAAGCAATTTTCACTCCTTCATTAACAGATAAAGCACTTCTGCCACTGTTGCCATGGCAACAGCCTCTAGATGCTACCATCATCCATTATTTTTCTAATTATTTCAAATGAGGCATTGATATGCATTTCCTTTTAACATTTGTCTGCATAATGCATGAACAATGATGTAATGAAACGCAGCAGAGATGGAGACAGCCATGACTTCAATAACAAGGAACATGCCAGATAAGTTAAGTCATATGTGATATCCATGACATAGATCACTATTAACAACTAAGTTGGGCTGTGCCTCAGTCTATATATTATTCATACTTCTGCATCATTAATGGCTGTTTACTGTGCTAAAGCCAGATTCAGAGAATTAAAACAGTCCATGTGCCATATTATATTGACAACACCATATTATTTTGCCTCAGTGACGAGTACCATAGGAATTGAATTGACAGCATTTCATTAGCTACAAGATCTGTCACACCATGATTTCTGGGTATCCTGCCTACTCTCTCAATTACCCTGTGTGTAGGCAGATAAAACTATATTAAAATTCAATGTACAAACACGGTGCAAAAATAAAACCAGCTTCTGAGCCACCACGAAATCGGCTTCATTGTCAGCAGAAAAATCTCATAAGGTCTCTTTGAATATTTTTGCACAAGATTAATTAATTTTCTTCAGCTCAGATTAATTGAGTCCATTGTGTTGTGTGCTGTTTCAACAGCTGGCCAAATAGAATCTTATTTCACACCTTTTGTATATATTTGGATAGGAACACTACAGGTCCGCAGGGAAAGCACAAGGCACATGACTAATTGGACAACTCATTTGATTAGCGTGATAGTCAAATTGACACTATCTATGCAGTATGATTGCATAATTTTATGTCCCAATTTAGGTTTTCCCCAACCTTTGCCTTCTGCAGTAGAAGGCCCGTTACATGTTCTTCATTTTGCTACCCTTGTGATGGGTAAGGCAATAATTATATAAATCTTGAGCAGCCCAATCCATATTTAAAGGCCACAGAAATGTTCAATATACACTGTAATGAGAGTGCAATTGTCCCTGTTTTACCCTGAATATTTCAGTGTTTGGATATTTGTAGATACACATCAGTAACCCGCCCAGATCCATCCCTTTCTTTTTTGAATGAAAGGTAGGGAAATCAAAGCCAATGTGTTTTCATTAATTTTGCAAAGTAGGAATCTGCCTACAGCTAATTTTCAGAATTTGTCAACCAGCCACAGAGAATTGCAAACAATAAATGGTGAGGGGTAGAGAAGATTGGGAAGGGTGAGCTGAGAGGAAGGACAGATATGAATAGAGAATATCGGTGTGAACCATTAAGTTATGGTGCGAATCACAGAGGAATGGCTCTCAACTTAGGAAGGATAAATACATTATGAGGTGGGTACAAGAAAGGAGCAAAGTGATCTAATTAAATTATTCATATGGCTGTTAAGTGGTAATGGATTTCACAGATTATTGATATATAACATTAAACAAAGATTTTAAAGAAAATGTCAAACAAAAGTTTTTTAAAAGTCTAACCTACTGTGGTGATTGCAACATTAAATAAGCAATGGCTGTTATTTATTTCTGCACCTTAAATTATGACATGCTCACTCTTGGTATCAATAAATATTATTAGCATTTTCAAAAACCAACAGTCAAATAATATTTATTTGATTAACACGCACAATTTCGATATGCAGGACTTAAGTGCATTGTGCACAGAGGAGACAGCATTACAAAAAAGCAAAGCAGCGGCAGCCAAGAACAATAATGAAATAAACATCCAGTGCCTAGTAGAATAAACTCATATATTTAAATTTAGCAACATCTTTGAAAGTAGCATGGACAATGATTATTGAAACAAAGGGCCCCTGAGACGCAGTGATGCAAAAAGAGAGAAAGTAATGTTCTACAGTTTTCTTTGACTATCTTTGGGCAAGGGATGAACTTTTACACTTTTCTGAAGATCCAATAGGATGAAGATCCTTATTTTCTGATTCATTCTGCAGGAGGTGGGTGCTGCTGACAAGGCCATCCACAATTGTCCTCAAGAAGTGGGTGGTGAGCCGTCAACTTGAATTGTGGCACTGCTTCTGGTGAAGGTACTCTGCCACTTGCACTGTAAATGCAGGAGGCTCATGAAGTGATTAACCTGTTTTCACTCAAAGCTTTTTTATTGCCCTGTCATGTGACCAAATGAAAGACCACCAAAGCATAATTGAACATGCAGCTTCAAAATTCAATGACATTATCATCATTGGCCTTACAGTTAGACAGAACATTTTTCTGTGCTTTTCTGTTTAAAAACACAAAGCAGGAATGTGTAATGGGGCCGTCCCTGACAATCAGCATAATGGCCAGAGCCATTGTTATGACCTTGTTATTAGTCCGTAATAACAAGGGTCTGTTGTACTTGATTACTATCAAGCCATCCAGAGTGTTCTGATACAGAATAAAGGATACATTATTTAGTCTAAGATATAAAGTACGAGAAAGTCCTATTGAAGATAGTTTAAAGGTCTCCAATTAGATAGATGCGAGGTCAGGACAGCACTTTAGTTGGTGAGAATTCATTTAAATGATAACAGCTGGGAAGAAACTGTCCCTGAATCTGGTTATATGTGTTTTCAAACCTTATGCCGAAAGGGAGAGGGGAGAAAAGGAAATGACCAGGGTGAGACTGGTCCTTGATTATGCTGGTGGCCTGGCTGAGGCAGCAAGACGTGCAGATGGAGTCCATGGAAGCGAGATTGGTTGGCATGATGCCCTGTGCTTGGTCACAACTTTTTGCTATTTCTTGCGGTCTTGGATGGAGCTGTTCCCAAATTATGCTGTGATGCGTCCCAATAAAATGATTTCCATCGCGCATCTGCAGAAGTTGGTGAGGTTTGTTGGGAACGTGCTGTGCCTCCTCAGCATTCTAAGGAAGTAGAGACTTTGATGTGCTTTCGTGGCCATAACGTTGATGTGGCTGGTACGGGACAAACTGCTGGTAATATTTATTCATAGGAACGAAGTTTTCTACCATCTCTACTTCAGTACTATCAATGTATACGGGGATAGGTTTACTACTTCGCTTCCAGAAGTCAATCACAATCTCCTGGGTTCTGCTGACATTGAGGGAGAGTTAGTTGTCTTGACACCAGGTTACGATGTTCTCATTCTCCTTCCTGTACTCCGTCTCATTATTTAATATCCGGCCCACTGTGGTTTTGTCACCTGTGAACTTGTAAATTGAGCTGGATTGCAATTTAGCTGCAGTTGTGAGTGTATAACGAGTATAATAGGGGATTGAGAAAGTATCCTTGCGGGGTATCAGTGTTGAGGATTATTGTCGTGGGTGATTTGTCAACCATCATCATTGATTGTGGTCTGTTGGTCAGGAAGTTGAGGATCCAGTTGCAGAGGGGAGTGGTACCCCAAGTTCCCCAAGTTTGTAGATGAGCTTGGGGTGGAAGATTGCAACCTTCAAGTGGTCCGCCCTGTTTCGACTAATGCAATCAACTCGACGTGCACAAACGGAAGATCAAATAGAACAAGTTGTCGAACAACTTTAGGCTGTGCACACCACACGAAAGAAGAAGTAGTAGATGAGCTTGCTTGGGATAATAGTATTGAAAGCGGAGTCTATGTAGTCTATGAATTGCAGTCTTATGTAGGTGTCCTTCTTTTCCAGTTGTTCCAGGGATGAGTGTCGGCGCAGGGAGATGGCATCAACCGTGGACTTGTTGTGTTGGTAGGCGAACTACAGTGGATCAAAGGTGCTCGGTCGGCATGATTTAACGTGTGCCATAACTAACCTATCAAAGCACTTCATGGTGGTGGCTATCAAGGCCACTGGACAGTAGGCATTAAGGCATGAGATATTTGGCTTCATGATGATGGTGGTCTTCTTGAAGCAGGTGGGAATTAAACATGTCCGTGAACACTCCCGCTAGTTGGTCCTCGCAGTTCCTAAACACTGTTCTGGGCTTTCTATCCAGGTCAGTTGCTTTCCATGGGTTCACCCTCAGGAAGGCCGATCTAATTTCTGCAACAGTGACCCTGGGAAAAGGCACACTCAAGTCTGACAGGACTGTCATCGCCCTGGTTCCCTTCTGCTCAATGTGAGCATAGAATGCATTACGTTCTTCAGGGAGGACCCAGCCCAAGTCTTGCATCCCATGGTTTTCTTCTAGGTCATTTTGGTTGTCAACTTTCAAATTTCCTTAGATTCTACAACAGTTCATACAGGGAAGTAGCAAATGTAACCCCACCATTCAAGAAACAAAATACAGGGAAAAGAAGGAATTTACATGCATATTGGGTTAATACACAGGAAAGTAGTGTTGGGGTAAAGTCAGTTATTACATGATTGGATGGTGAGACAGGTAGAAGTGAGATCCAAGTGATCTATTCCTCCTTCTGATTCATGTATTCAAGTAAAAATTGCAGGTGGGCCAATGAGGCAGGTTGCTTTTTAGATCCCTTCAGCTGAAGGTAGAAGACTCTGAAATTATTTGTTTATCCATCCCATGGTAGTTCAGATTTTTTTACATAATTGTAAGGATGATGATTATTATTGATATAAAACAGAATAATACGTAAATGTGTGCGAAGACTGGCACATTGTCAAAATCAATGTCCGTTGGATGAGGCATAAATCTTTTGTCCTTTCAGGCATGCCCTCTCTTGCGTCCTAGGCATCTTTCAAACAATATTACTAAAATAAGTTATTACGTCGTCAACACATACTTGTTCATGACCTATTGCACTGCAAATTGACTACCACCTTTCCTACATAACTACGAACAGAAAATACCAAAAAAATCAATTGGCTGATGTGATTAAGAGCATCTTGCTCTTAAGGAACCATTTCAAAAAAAAAACTTTCTTTCAGGCTGAATTGAGGTTTATTTCTTTATTTTGCATGTTTAAGAGTTCACTTTCCTTTTTCATGTGGTGCAAACTCATTATGTCTAGGAGTCCGAGCTTTGCCCCAAGTGACCACTATTCATGAATGAATCAAAACAAACAAACAGTAGCAATTTGTTTCTGTTGGGATACTGCAACTCAAGTTAATCTTCCCATTATTGGTCAAACTCATGTGAAAGAAAATATTGACAATTGATCAAAAGTAAGACATTCAACAAATAACTGCCCAGAACAAGCCAGAAGCCACAAGATAAAATTAATGTGAGCTCTCTTAATACCATATGTGATTACATGACTCAGAACTAAGCCAGATATGTAATTGTTATTGCAATTCTCAGCTCACTTACAACAGGCAAAATGCAAAAATAGTTTTCTTTGAGCAACCATGAATGTGTCACACATATCAGTTCCCAACAATAGAATAACTTTATATGACAGAGAATACATATTTACCTATCGTAAAGGATGTGCAGCTTACTTTCTCTCATCCATTTGTGGTAAATACATTTTATGGACACCTTTTCCACAAATAAGCTATATTATACTAAAACCCTTCCCTTTGTTCTCAACATTCTAAATTTCCGTGTGAATGTAGAGTTGTGTTGGCTTTCTTTTAATCTACTTAATTTGTATCTTCTTCCAAAACGCTTGTCCACAGCCTCCCATTTTCACACATGCTACTCACATTTTTTCCCTCGACGGGATAAACATCTTCCCGTCACATTCCAACCTATTTTCCAAAGTTTTTAAAGTTTTAATCGTTTATTTCAAAACATTAACTGCTTTTCAGTGGGGGACTCCTGCAGCACTTTCCATTGATAATGTCACAGTGGCATCTAACAGTCGTCAAATCACAATGGATCTCATTTACATATGGCATCACAATGGGCCGGGGTGGGAGATTGCAACCTTCACGTGTTTCCACGAATGCAATCAACCTGGCGTGCACAATCAATAAGATAAATCAAATAAAATCAAATAGAATGTTGTCCTCCCCCTCCCTCTCTATCCCCCTCCCTCTATCCCCTCCCTCTCCCTCTCCTGGGAGTGGTGAGTATTGGGACCTATGGGTGAGTGGTGGAGTGTTGTGTTCAGGGACCAGTCCTCCCCTGTGATGCCGCGCGCCCCCACCCCCTACCCCTCTCTACCCCCTCCCTCTACCCTCCCTTTCTACCCCCCTCACCCTCCCTCTCTACCCCCTTCCCTCTCCCTCTCTAACCACGCCTGCGCAGTTGGGGGCTATGCGTGAGTGGATAGGGCGGGGATGGGAAAAAGGAGCAAATGAATCATATCAATATAATATCAAGGGTGGATCAGTGTGTGTGTGTGTGTGTGTGTGTGTGTGGGGGGGGGGGGTGGTTAGTGTGTGTGTGTGACACCACAGACCCCCCCACCCCCCGCAACCGCGCATTAAGGGGACGGGACCCAACGGGTCCCACTTGGTCCAATATTATACATTTCGGTCAGGTTCGAACAGGTGAAATAAAAACAATGCCCATTGAGTTGAGAAGCAGGTCAGCAGTATCCTTTATCTATTAGCAGAAGGATAGAATTGCATTTTTAAAATGAATACTTGGAAATCAGACAGCATACTGCTTGGTACACAAATTTAATGTGAAGGTTGGGTGAGGGACTTAAAAGAAAATACTCAATTGTTAGATAGTTTATTTAACTTTTAGAAAACTATCTACAAGAATTAAAACAGCTCTTCCCATATTTGAACTTGAAGAAAGTAGGTAGGTAAAGGGAGTGAATAAAATTTTTCAAATTATTTCAAAATTTTCTATTTGACAATTACTCCTAATCAATCATTTCCATTCTGTGTTCAAGTTTAAGTCCTGGTATAGAATTTGCTTCTGTTATGTGCTTAACTGGATAAAGAAAATATAGTAAACCATTCAGACATTATCTCAAGGAAAGACTCAAATTGAAATTAAATTCTTTGAATAAAAAAATAACAACTGGCCATTCATTAATAAAATTCTCCAATTACAATACTTCATAGTTCAAAACACTATTGAGTACTCTCAATTAACAAGAGTGAGTGTACTTTCAAATTAAGCCAATATCGTTTGATGTTATTGTGAATACTTGTACTTAGCATACAAAAGATAGGATACAGTCGCAGAATAAAATGTTTTCAAAGAGCATAGAAGGCTCAGCCAGCCATCAGAGTAACTAAGTCCATCAAGTAATGCAAGC
Source organism: Raja brachyura (assembly GCA_963514005.1). The sequence goes on along the minus strand of OY740787.1, from coordinate 42,225,417 downwards.
AGTGATAAAGGGAGTAAAACAGAAGAATGATACTCTCTCTCTCTCACCAAGGTTCTCACACACATTCTTCTTTTGCTCCCAACCCCCTCTCAGCCCCGTCCTTCAGTTTCTTTCCCCTCCCCCACCTTCTCCTCACACTGTGTCCCCTTCTGCTATCCCCCACTATACCCATTTACCCACCATCCCTGTATTTTGTTCTGCTTTTCTTTTCTTTGCCAGATTCCTTCATAGGCAGCCCTTTTAAATCTTCATATCCTTTCCCAGCTTCTGTGACTATCTCCACCATTCCCTTCCCCCACGTCACTCCATCTGCCAATCAATCCCACCAACCCAAATCTTGCTTGCCAGCTTTGCCTCACCCCTTCATATACTGGTTATTTCCCCTCAACCCTTTCAGACCAGATGAAGGGTCTCAACCTGAAGAGTCATCATTCCATTTTCTCTCCACAGACGTTCCCTGACCTGCTGAGTTCCTCCAACTGTTTGTTTCTTTCATAGCACCATCCAATGATAACTTTGGATTATTCAATGTTAAACTGGAGAACATTGTTACTTATCTATGGTAGATGTTGAGATAATGAAGCAAGGATGCTGGTGGAGCGAGATTACACAGCAGCATTAGTGGGCCGCCGCAGCAAATTAATGTAGCAGGGAAATGCTCTGGTTGAAATCACATATCTGGGAGTGAGGACAATAACATTCAGAGCTATATATATGAAAATACTGACAAGTGGCAAAACCAACTATAATTTTTCATAATGGATAATCTCGTGTTTTTATAACAAAACTGACAATGTTACTAACTTAATAACCCTGCTCCTCTGAATTACTGAAAAGAACGCTCATTTTATGAATTACCTGGCAAAATAAACTGTCAAGGCCATTGCCCCTGAGATCTAATTACATGAGCCAGGACTCACAGTTTACATGAATTATTTAGCCAAATCTACTGGATTTAATTATGCACATATATTACAGGCACTAAGTGCATCTGGGTTCCACTCTGATGTTGTGGTGCTGTGCTTGATACACAACAAAAGTGCACATCAAATTAAGATAAATGCTGCACAAAGGACATTTTCCTTGACCTATTCCCTCTACCCAGAGCATTAAGTCTGAGGTGCACAGCCAAAATAAAAAAGAATAGGCGCTGATTACAAATATTCACAATATAATTTCAACGCTATTTCTTGCAACAGTGAAGAATTTCTCTGTCCCATGACTGCTTACCACATCGACATTAGATTATGTGTGAAGCCTGCCTCTGGAGCTTAACATTTCTAATAAGAACACTTTTAACTTACTTTGAAGCGCTTTAGTTAATGCAGAGCAGAATAATATGTAAACACGGCGATCTATTGCAATTACATCACAGATTACAAATTCAAGTAAAACAGTTCTTTCAGACAATATTGTCAAATCATAATTTATTGCAAATTCATTAAACCACTGACATTTTAAAGACTGGTGCAGTTTGCCCCAATTTTTTCAGTATACCAAGAGAAATGCAGATGCAAGGCTCAATACATTTCAATCTCATGCAAAAGAGGCCTATTTCAAAAAAAAATCCTGCAATTTTCACAGGACATTATCGCTGTTCAGCCCCTTCAAATTTCCATGTATGGTACTATATACCAGCCAATGCAAATAAAGTCATTAAGAAATCTCCACATATAATAATTGTCTAAGTAGAAACTCCATTATGATGCATTGCACAAAATATGAATGATTGTTTTTCAGTTTTCACTTTTAAACTTTCAGCTGCTTATAAATTCAATTTGTATGTTTATAACACACACTTCTAATACATATTCTCTGGGATAAAGCAATTCATGCAAGCAGAAATTTGCTAAATACAGAAAATATTTTTTGCAATTATAAATAGTGATAAATAACGGAATTGCCATTTAACATGTGTATACCATACTATTAGCACTATTTATATACCCATATTTATTTTCCAAAGAATTTGAATCTAATCATATGAATAACATTGGTCTTGGATAAATACTGACTGGCAGCCTATTTTAACAGTCCAATAGGAAAGTAAATGGGATGATGTTAGATTAGGTTAGTTATTCCTTGTTCACATGTAGCTCACAGATGCATACAGTAATAATAAATGCAATATGTGCAAAATAGCAGAATGGTACAAAGTCCAAGTGGTGCAAAAGAACATTAAAGTACAATAAAAGAATAACCCAATGAGTTAAGAGCAAGGCAAGAAGAGCGAAAACGGAATAGCCAGGGTGGGGGAGGGCATTTATTTTGTCTTTCTAAAATGCTACCTATTCTTGCTGACACTATGACACAAGGTTCTTGACCTCTTTCCTGTATTTTGTTTCATTGTGTGGATGTAGCTGACAATTGTGATGTCTTGAATGAACTTAAAGATCAAGCTGGCATTGTACAAGGAGTGGAATTCTTTCATACAATATTGTCAAATTATAATTTATTGCAAATTCATGAAACTACTGACACTTTAAAGACTGGTGTCCAGTCACGTGTGTACAAGAAGTGGAGCAAGGGATTGACTTCACAAGCCGGAGGGGCACCAGAGCTATGAATAATTCTAACTGACGGCGGTCTGCCAGTCAAAATGTCCAAAAGCCAGCTGCAGATAGAAGCTCCCAAGCCAAAGTCCAGGGGTTTAGGGATGAGCTTATTCGGTATTGAAGGCTGAGTGCTGAAGGCTGAACTGTAGTGATAAGTAGCATCCTGACCTCAATGTCCTTATTATCAAGGTGATCCAGGGCTGAAAGTAATGCAAGAGAGATGGTATCTTCCGAAGACCAATTTTTTCTGTACATGAATTGCAAGATTACTTGTTGTCTGGAAGACTGGCACAAATGTTGACAATTACAATCTTTCAAAGCAGATCATGATGGTCAATGTTATAGATACTGGGCTGTAGTCATGGAGACAGATCACTTTATTTTTCTTGGGGACTGGAATGATGTACGTTTCCTTGAAACAGATGGGGACAGAAGATTGTTGAAGTGTGAGATTAAAGATGTCAGCGAAAACTGTAGACAGCTGATTAGTGCACAAATTCAAAACCATCCAGAGACTCCATGTGGGCTAGCTGGTTTCCAGGGGTTTATGCTCATGAAACTGGATCAGATTTCTGCCACTTTGATGCATGGGACAGAGTATGCAGGGAATAGAGGGACACGCCTAGGACAAGCTTTGTTTGCATGTTCATAACGGATGTAAAAGACATTAAGCTCATCTGGTACAGATGTGTTGATGCCAGAGATCGCCCACAACTTTGGCTTGTTGCTCAAGATTGTACAGTTGCCTGGCATCCACTCAATTAAATTGAGACTCAGCCAGCTTTAGAAGTCCCTCTTGACATCTCAGATAGCCTGAAAGAAATTACTAGACTAACCCCCCATCAGTGTACGTTGTGGAGCTGATGAAGCTGTTTTTTAATTGAAGCTCTTACCCTGACATCACTGAAAGGTGGTGGAATATTCTGTTTCTGTGAGGGGGGCATTGTGACGTCACTGGAAGCTGGTGTTTTAAAAGGTGGTTTTGGCGTTTTTTGAAACTTTAATCATGAATAACCCGGGGGGGAAGGGGCGTATGGTGCAAATTGTGACATTGTGACATCATCAGTGGAAAATCCTGGAAAAAGGCTATGTGAGTACCGTTTTTTGCCTTTTTTTTAAACGAATCATCAATAACGTGAAATATAGAATGAAATCTTAAGTGAACCTGATTACTGCGTGGAGGGGGAAAATGTGAGACAGAATATGTAAAAATGTAAGAGTTTTCAGAACCAAGGGAAACCGGCTGGTAATGTTAAATGCCCGCTAAACTTTATTAAAAGTTGTCTGGCTTCTTAAAAGTGTCTCCACTCATTCTCCCCCCCTTCCCCACTCTCTAAAGGACTTACTGTACACTGTGGCAGCCGTCTTTACCTTCCTGTTCATCGTGGGTGTGAATTTCAGACAGCGCTCCCCCGCTTTCCCTGGCCCCCGCCTTTGCAGAAGAGTGCCCTCGAGCTTGAAGGTCGAAGACAGTTGCTGAAAAGCCACGCCCTTGACAGGCCCTTGAGACTCCTATTCATCCAAGCCTTCTAGTTAGAATGTACTCTGCCTTTGTCAGAACACAGTCATTAATGCATGACTTGATGAAATGTGTGATGACTGAAGTATCCTCATTCTGGCTGAATGAAGTGATCTTGAACATGTTCCAGTCCACCAACTCAAGACAATCCTCAAGGAGACTGTCAGGCTACAGAGACCACTTGTCCATGACATTTCAGTCTGTGTCAAGCAGAACTAACATGATCAGACTGGACAAAATGCGGTTACGGGACGGGCCGATAGGTGTACTTGATGGGGGAGGACAATAATCAAGATTGTTATCACCTGCAAGGGCCATGGATAATATTTGGGAGATATGTTCCTGAGTCGGTTTGATTGAAGTCACCGGCAATGATGAACAGGGCATCAGGGCTCGCTCTGGAGAAAGAATTGATCACAAAATACAACTCGCCCAGAGCTATCGGAGTGTTGGTTCAAGGTGACCATGATGGTTGATCCTTGGTAGATAAAAAGGTATGTCATAAAAGAGATGTATCAAAGCAGTTACTGATTCAGTATTTTTTTAAACAAAAACAACTCAAATAATTTCACTCCAACATGACATTTTCTTTTAAAGGGGCTGTCCCACTTGGGCGACCTAATCGACGAGTTAAAAAGCGTGTCTTCGACCTTCCAGTTCCAGGGCACTGGCCTGGAAAGCCTCGAGCTGGATCAACCGTCCGCTTTGAAACTGCGAGCTGGATCGACCCGCCTGCGTTGAAACCGCGAGCTGCATCAACCGCACACACAAACACATCGCAACGGCGGGGTCCAGGGAAAGCAGAAGAACGCTGTCTGCGCTATGAAGAGGAAGATAAACAGCTGCCACAGTAACGGTAAGAGAGCGCAGAGTGGGGGGGGGGGGGAGAGAGAAGGAAGGGGGGAAAGGGAGAGAGGGGGAGAGAAGGGGAGGGAAGGGGGGGGAGAAGAGGTGGAGACACTTTTAAGAAGTTTAATAACGTTTAGCGGGCATTTTAGGTCTTTCTGGGTCCTTAAAACTCAAATGAGCCAATCAAAATGCCTGGTGAGCGAAGGAGATTGCCTACGGCTGCCCTCGAGTACCTGTAACCAAATAGTGTCCCCACCCCACTGCGAGTTAAAAAGAGCTATACCGACCAAATTTTACTCGCGGAAAACTTTTCAATACTCTGAGGCCACGAGTATTTGGGAACTTCCCTCGAGCATGAAGGAGAGTTCCAGCAACCTCATAGCACCTCATGTTGACTATGCTGCGAGTTTGAATCAAGGGCAAACTCTTCTAAACACACAGATTAGGTTGCCCAAGTGGGACAGGCCGTTAACTCCAAAGACCCAACAGTCAAGAAACATGGCAACATTGTTGTCTTAACTAACCCAACACTACCATGATTATAAGAAAAAGCTGTATGTAATTTAGTTCAAGGTCTGGGTGCAGTAAGTAAAGTTGGGTCAATCAGCAAACACAAATAATAGATTCAGCAAATTAGTATGCATAAGCAACATCTTTTGAAGATACCAGACCTTTTATGCATGGCAATTCTCTGGAGACAGAATAAAGTTCATATTCGGATAATCTGAATTGATTAATTTCTAACAGTCCACAAACAGGTTTCCTCAGCCTGCAAAAAGAAAACTAAAGTTTTATCCAGTCTTGCATTTGGAATCAATTATTTCTAAGCAAATTAAATATTGGTAGGATGAAAACTGATTTGAGAGGGAAATAAATGTCATACCTTTCAATCAACTATCAGTACAAAACCCTCTAAATCAGGTACTGTTTCATTGAGAAGATGAGTTTGTCAAATGTTTTTGAAATTTGCCAATTTGTAATCTCATTCTAAAACTATACTTTTATCAAATGTTAAAATTGATCAATATTTTGTCAAATAATCTTTATTATCACCTGTAACATTATGCAGATATGAGCTAAAGAGGACTTAAAAAAAAAACTACTAACCGATTCTAAAAAACTAGGATTACAATTGCAGAAACATACATCAACACACTGCAAAAGAAAACAAGCTCAACTGCATTAGCAGGAACAGGAAGTGCTATTATACTGCTAATTTGTAGTAACTATTATTGCAACTACTATTTCATGTTCAGATGTGATCTGATCAGCTTGCACACACAAAAATCTGCAAAGTAAAACTACCAGTTTATGGCATCTGGAATAACAGGTTTATTAAGTAAGTTATGATCAATACAGATAATAACATATTTACAGATCATGATAAAACGGAACGAGGGCAATAACTTAAAATGTTACCCTCATCAACAGCTGAATGAAATTTAAAGAAATGGTCTTGAAATATATATGGTCAACTTATATGGTCTAAGTATTTGCTGTGCCCTTTGCAATACAGATAATTCTGCTATTACGGGACGGTTATGCATTTTCAAATGCCGTTATGAATACAATTTTGTCAATAAAGAGGAGGGTTTTAATCTCTAAATAATAGTTATATTTTCATGTAGGATTTTCAAAAGCAACCAGCTTTTTAAAAGCTACAAGTTAGTTTGTTAGTGCAAGCTAAATATATTGAAGGTTATATGTTACGTTAGAGCAGGGACCGGCAACCTATGGCCCACTGACTGATTGCGGCCCGTAACTCAAAATCATCCGGCCCACAAGTGTATTTTTGTTTCCACAAGCATCTGGCCCGCAGTCGCATTTATTTTTGCTCAACTCACCCCAGAACCATTCCGGCCAGCAGACAGAGAGGGGTGAGTCTGTAATGGCCATTTCACCAGTGCCTGTCGTGGCCCTTCTCTGTTTTTGTTTTTTTGAATGCGTGTTAAAGGGTATGTTTTGGTGTTTCTTTGTATGTTTTATGTGGGGGAGGGGGCGGGGAATAGGGGGATTGCAACACAACTTTTCTTGTCCCGACGCCGGAGTTTTGATCATCCCGACGAGAAGTCTGAACATCGGGCCATCGTCACAGTGAGGAATGTTGATTCCAATGTAGTAGATGTTAATGTTAAATTGTGTTGGTTGTTGTTAAATCATTGTTTTTCCAATGTTGATTCCACTGCAATCGATGCTTATGTTAAATCCTGTTAAATGGTTGTGTTAAATTAAATCATTGTTTTGCTCAATAAACGCAAAGTTGATCTTAAGATTTTTGAGGGTTGTTTCAATACCAGTGTCTCAAACTAACTCCTTTGTTCATATAATATTTCTTAAATATATAAATATGTTAACGTTTATTAACTATGGCGATAGATGTGGCCCTCCAACCCGGGACCTGACCCCTAGGCAGGACCGGGTTGCCAACCCTTGCATTAACTGCACAAGTGTAAAGGGCCTGTCCCACTTTCACAACCTAATTCACGACCTCTGCCGAGTTTGGCCTTGACTCATACTCGCAGCATGGTCGTCACGAGGTCATACAGGCCGTGATGCTAGTTGTAGGTACTTGTGGCATCAAGTAGGTCGCAGCGTTTTTCTAGCGTGATGAAAAATGTCCACGAGTAAAAAAGGTCGTGATTTAGCTCGTGAAAGTGGGACAGGCCCTTAAGTAGACGCAATTGCTTGTAAATTTCAAAGACCAACTGCGGTGAAAGTGCCAGACTATACTCTATAGAGACAACGGTGTTTGATTATTTGCAGATTACATGCAAAATACTGTAGACTCCCTCCACCCAGAGACAACTTTTATTTCTATTTGCCAGTTTCCAAAATAAGTCTTAAATGGTTCTTTCTTTCCTGATCTTGTGTTTTGTGGTAAAAGTCTTAGGTTAGAAACATGTTGTCACAGCAAACTGGGTGAATAAATGTAATACAGCTTGTAAATACTGTGACTATTGTCCACAAATGGTGGAAAGATCACATGTTTTGGAAATAAATAAGGGTCCAATCAACTGAGCTCTTTATTCAGGCTAATGGGCGCAACTATGGGTCAAACTTCCTTGGAGCTGCACTCATCCAGACAAGTGGTGATTTTTTCCGTCACATTATTGTTGTGTGTTGAAGATGGTGGAAATACTTCAGGGAGTCAAAGATGAATCACCTGCCACGAATTATCCGACACGGTACTTGTTCCATGAGCCAAACTCTCCTACCCCACTTCCACTAACCCAAGGGGTTGGTGATGGGGGACTCAGTGATGGTAATGTCTTTTAATGCCAGAATAGATAGTTACTTGCTCTTGTTGGAGATAGTCACTGCATGCCATTTTTATGTCATGACGAATCCAGTCTCCCAATTAACAGCAATGCAGAATACACACTGTGCAGGTTAGCAATTTGTCGGCTCCAAGAATTACTTCATTTGCTGCTAAACCCGCAAATGGAATTTGCAATCATCATCAATCATCACAATTTTTTACATTTATGATGAAAGGAAGGTCATTGGTGAAGCTGCTGAAGATGGTTGTATTGAGGACTTTGAACTTGGGCTGTTTTCATCTCCTGGGTTTGTGATGATTGACCTGCAACAAACACAATATATTCAAGCTCTGCTTCCAGACCTCCCAGTTCGGACCCAACCCGAACTATAGGTTCACACTGGATTTATTTCCACATACCTCGAATCCATCCAATCCCTCCCTATCAATGTTCAAGACACCTCACACGCTCTTCGTCTCTCCAATGACTTCCGTTTTCCGGGCCCCGCTCCCTCATCTTCACTATGGATGTCCAGTCACTCTACACCTCCATCCCCCACCAGGAAGGTATGAAAGTCCCCCGTTTCTTCTGCGACCGCAGAACCAGACAATTTACGTCTACCAATACTCTCCTCCGCCTATCAGAGCTGGTCCTTACCCTCAACAACATCCTTCAATTCCTCCCACTTCATCCAAATCCTAGGCGTAGCTATGGGCCCTAGCTATGCCTGCCTCTTTGTAGGGTATGTCGAACAATCACTGTTCGAGGTATTCACTGGCCCTATCGCCAAACTCTATCTCCGCTTCAATGAGAACTGCATCGTTGCAGCCAACCTCCTGCACCCATGCAGAACTCATCGACTTCACGAACAATTTCCATCCTGCATTCAAAATCACTTGGACCATCTCCGACATCTCCCTACAGTTTCTGGATCTCACCGTCTCCATTTCAGGAGACAGAATATTGACCGACATCTACTACAAACCCACCGACTTCCATTGCAATCTGGACTACACTCGTCCCACCCTGCTTCCTGTAATGACTCTATCCCCATCTCCCAATTCCTCCGTCTATGTCACATCTGCGCCCAGCATGAGGTTTTCCATACCAGGGCATCAGAGATGTTCTCATTCTTTACGAAACGGGGGTTCCCCTCTTCCATTATAGATGAGGCTCTCATTAGGGTCTCCTTGATATCCCACAGCTCCGCTCTTGCTCCCCCTCCCCCCCATTCGTAACAAGGACAGAGTTTCCCTTGTCCTCACCTTCCACTTCATCAGCCATCGCATACAACCCTCCAACATTTTTGCCACCTCCAACGGGATCTCACTACTGGCCACATCCTCCCATCTCCTCCCCTTTCTGCTTTCCGCAGAGACCGTTCCCTCTGCAACTCCCTGGTCAACTCGTCCATTCCCACCCAAACCACCCCCTCCCCAGGTACTTTCCCCTGCAACCACAGGAGATGCAACACCTGTTCCTTTACCTCCCCCCTTGACTCCATCCAAGGACCCCGACAGTCTTTTCAGATGAGGCAGAGGTTCACTTGCAACTCCTCCAACCTAATCTACTGTATCCACTGCTGCAGGTGTCAACTGGACATCGGTGAGACCAAGGGCAGGCCCTGGTATTGTTTCGCAGACCACCTCCGCTCAGTTTTTCTTAACCAACCTGATCTCCTGGTTGCTCAGCAACTCCCCTGCCCATTCCCAATCTGACCTTTCTGTCCTGGGTCTCCTCCATTGTCAGAGTGAGGCCCAGCACAAATTGGAGGAACAGCGCCTCATATTTTGCTTGGGTAGCTTACACCCCAGCAGTATGAACATTGATTCTAACTTCAAATAGCCTTTGCTTTCCCACTCTCTCCATCCCCTCCCCAGTTCTCCCACCAGTCTTACTGTCTCCGACTACATTCTATCTCTGTCCCTCCCACTCCCCTGACATCAGTCTGAAGAAGGGTCTCAACACGAAACGTCACCCATTCCTTCCCTCCAGAGATGCTGCCAGTCCCGCTGAGTTACTCAAGCATTTAGTCTACAACATTTTCATTTGTGTACGGTCAGATTCCAATGGTTGAAATGTTTGCCCTTGCTGTTCTCACAGGCCTTCTTGATGTCACACTTCGTTAAAAATTACTTGGTTGCACGCACCCTTGATGTCAAGGGCAGTCTCCCTTACCTCATCTCTGGAATCAAGCTCTTTGAACATTTTTTGAGCAGAGGCTGTGACAGGACCTGGAGTGCCCCTGGTGAAACTCTTAGCACCAATATAGTTTATTCCTCTCCAAGATGTGGAATATGTAATTTGCAGCATTTAAATTCTCCATCTGCCACGGTGGGAATTAAACTTGTGTTTCTATTTTATCAATCTAGGTCACACAAACAGATTTTTATGAAGATAAATAAGGAACATCATTTGTAAGAAATTAATTACTCGAAAGTTTCCAAACAGCCTTATTTTTTCAAGAATTATTTACTTTATGAACAATTTCCCAGAACATATGGAGGAAAGCCAAATTTTGTCACAACATTATGTTCTTCTGTCTGCACTTTGTGATTCGCAGGTTTAATCCCTTCTGCATTAAAAAAAAGTGGAATTCAATTTTATGCAACACTGCAAGCAATGTTGTGGTTATGTGCGGTGATGGGTTTTGAACTCGTATTCCTGATATGCAAGGTCACCAACTTAATCACTATACCCTGTAGAAATGTTGGGACAATTTTTAGCAATGTTTATATCAGTATCAACCAATATACCCAAACAAGAAAAATGAACACTGTTTTTTGCAACACATTTAAATACAAAAAGTATTAATAAACTTTGAAATACTTGAATTTCATTTTCTTGTTTGGGTAATATGGTAGATACAAATATAAACATTGATAAAATGTGTTCCAACACTGCTAAAGGATACAGTGATTAAGTTGTTGATCTTACATATCAGAGATAGAGTTCAAAACCCATCACAGTACAGAATTTAAAATTCAAATTAATTACCTGGATACCGATATCTCCTTCTTCTTAGGCAATCCCTCTGCATTGAGAATGACTATGGTCCAATCAGACTTTTAGGTTCTGAGGTATCCATTGAGGCCAATGTGGAAAGATAGGACAAACGGTGCCCGAAAAGAGCAGCAGAAAATCTTGACGAGGTGCACTCCTTCCATTCTTCAGTGTGTTCTGAAGCATGTCTTCAGTATCACAGCTAGGGTTTCATCTGGCCAGAGCCTAAGCTGTATCCAGCACTTCCATCCATTTCTTGCGATAATTGAAATTACATTTAGTGACTGGATTCAGGGGGGGGTGAAAGCTCAGGAGGAAGTCATTATACATCTTCCAATTAACTTTGCTGGCTGAACATGGCTGCCAAGTACTTCGGCCTTGTTTTTGGTATATTCATGTCGTGGAATCATCATCATCAAGATGAAGATGTTCTTGGTGCCTCATTTCCCTCCCCCCCCCCCCCCCCTCCCCAATGTTTAATTGGCCACTGCTATTCAAGACTGGATGTGCAAGGACTGCAATGATTTGACATATCATTGGGATTATTTAGCTCTATCTTGCTGTTCCATTGGTCTGTATGAGCATTTTCCTATATTGCAGCTTCACCAGGCTGACACTTCATTTTTTGATATATCAGTGGTGCTGTTGGCATACCCCCCCTTCACTAAAACAGGATTTATCCCCTCGTTACAGGAGCACTTCAGAGGCTGGTACCCTGTAATAAGCAACTCCTCCTGACAAATCAAGGTCTTTCCAGGATTTCGAAACGATCCTCTCTAATTGCCTGGATGTGTGCAGCTCCAACAACACTTAAAAGGTGTCAACATCAACCATGACTGAGCACGTTTGGCCAGCATCTCATCTACAACTCAAAACTTTCATTCATTCCACCACCAATTGACCAGAACAGCAGTGTATGATGCAATGCAGTTACTCTCCCACGTCCAAGTCACATCAACTGTTAAACTTCAACTCCGCCTCCAAAAGCATAGGCACATAAGAGCACCACCACCTGCTGAATCCATCCCCTGCCACCAGACTTCAAATTATATCAAAGATCCTTCATTGATGCCGGATCTGAATCCTACAACTTCCTTCTGAACCACACTGTGGAGGAACCTGCAAATAATTGCCAACCTTTTCAAAAATTGCCACATTTCAAAGAATTAAAAAAGATACCACAAGAAACTGGTTTACTTTGCATCATAAACAATGTCTAATTAACAGAATACAAGTGTGCAGTGGACGACAAGAGTTTCAATAATCTTGCACTTCTGGTGGCGTCATTTTACATCTCACTGGCACCACCTTGTGGAACTCTAATCAAATAGCAAAGGACAATAGATATAGATGTAACAACCTGCTTATTGGAGGGTGTTTAAATAAGAAGTTATCACCATTCTACCCTTGAAAGTTATGATGGATTTTATTTAAAAATGCATAATGATAGGAAAAGTGCTAACCTTTACATCCTCTCAAGTCACCACTGAACTACTATCATATCTGTAACCTATTTACCATTTACTAACCTTGGATATATATTGCTTAACACCATTGCATAGCAAAATTCTCCCAAGACTGGCGGGCTTGAATATAAGGAGAGAGTGGGATTGATTTCCCTGAAACTAAGAAGGTGCAGGGATTATCTTAGAGGTTTATAAAATCATAAAGGGCATAGAACATTCCAAATCTGCACACCCCCCTTCCCGACACCCTGGTGCGCACACATTTCTCCCACAAACCGCTCCAGCTTCTCAGTCCTTGGATACATCTGATCAGACTTGGGAGATTAACCTACTTCATATGCCTTAAGATGCCCATGACCTCCTCGATCCTAATACACTGTCCTCAAGACGTCTCTATTAACAGTCCCAAGTTCCCTAGTCTTCGTGTCTTTGTCCACAGTAAAAACAGAGGAGAAATACTAATTCAAGACCTTGCTCATCTCCTGCAGTTCCCCACATAGATGTCCGCTTTTGTTTCTGTCAGGCCCTCCTAATACTCTCTCTAATTACCCTCTTTGCCTTAATATACCTTTGGATTCTCCTTAATGTTATCTGCTAGAGTTAATTCTTGCCCCCCTTTTGGCCTCAGTATTTTCCTTCTTAATGCTGACCGTTTCTCTTTCCACAAAACCTGCATGACCTGCTGAGTTTTTCTAGCATTTCTTTTTATTTCAAATTTCCAAACCTGTGCAGTTTTGCTGACTTTCATTTACTATTAGAGGTAATGGCTTTACAATTAGACATTTAACCACATTTTACGCTCTTCAGGTAGATCGAAACTAATATCTTCCCATGGTTTATAGTCGCTTTTAAACCCTCATGAAACAGTCAACTGACCAGTTGTCTAATTGCTATTTGCGGAGCCTTGCCATGTGAATTAGTAATAACTGTTTCCCCCTATTATACGCGAGGCTGCATGTCAGAAGTGAATTTACAGTTTGCACATTGAGTCATTCAGGAGTTATATACTCATAGTGTCATACACCATAGAACAAAGATACTCATCTACACTGGGCTGTGCTTGCTCCATATCCCTCGAAACCCTCCCTTCCATAAGGTTCCCGAAAATCTTTTATATAAACATTTTATTCCCGATACACAGAACTAAATAAATTCAAAAGGAATAAGATACATGAGTAACATAAGTTGCATAACAGTCAACACTAAGATCTGCTTTTAGATTTCTGGTTAAAAAATTACTGGCAAGTTTGATGGGCAATGTAAAATATTGTACAATATCAATGTCCTTGTTGTTAAAGCAGCATGAGATCAGTTTATTAAACTACATATAGAAGCTTCTTTTTTTGAAATTGCACAAAAATCACATCAGTTTTACAAAAAACATAAAGAATTGTTGATTTTATTATAGACGTGTGGAGTATAACAGCATGAAGTTGTGCTAAATCCAAATCACAGTGCCCTCCATAATGTTTGGGACAAAGACCCATCATTTATTTATTTCCTTCTGTACTCCACAATTTGAGAATTGGAATAGAAAAAAATCAAATGTGGTTAAAGTGCACATTGTCAGGTTTTAATAAAGGCTATTTTTATACATTTTGGCTTCTCCATTTTGGAGCCGCAGCCCCCCTCTCCCCCCCCCCCCCCCGCAAGTTGAGGGAACGGGACCCAGTGGTCTCCCCTCGCCCACCCCGTCTCCCCCTACCCCCCTTTCAACCCCTTCCCCCTCTATGTGTGTGTGTAGGGTGGTTAGTGTGCGTGTGAAGCAGCAGCACCCCCCCCCCCCCCCCACCATTCATGTATATGAAAGTGCAGACCGGTGGGTCTGCACTTGGTCTAGTAATACCTATAAAAACAAAACCTAGCAGATTTTGTAATCCATAGGAGAGTACAGAAGGATAAATATCATTAAAGCACTTTGTGAACATGTTATTTTTGGAGACAAATCACAAGTTGGGCTTTGTTGTGAAGTTTATCCCGTAAACTAGCCTGTATTGCATCATGTCTGTCAAATGGGGGCAGCACTAAAACACCGTTGAATCAATAAACTACAGCAAGAACTAGTTGCAGTTTGACAAGATTCATTGGAGAAATTATCAGAACCTAGGCTTGTCTCATGAAGCCCTCATTAATGAACAGATGAATGTGACTGATAATCTAACAAACTGTAAAATTAGATACAAAAACACAAAATGATGGAATCATTCAGCAGATCAGGCAGCGTCTGTGGAAAGTGAAAACAAATTAACTTTTCAAGTGAAAGTTCCTGATAATTTGTTTCCAAATTAGAAAAAATACAGAATAACAAACTAAAGTTGTAAAAGGTAGCATTACCCAGAATTTCTGAAACAGATCATCCCACTTGGTTTGTTGTGCTATCAGTTTGGAGTAATTATAAACTCTGCTATCGCTTGGCTTGACAGACACAAAGTGCTGGAGCAACTTCAGGCAGCATCTCTGGAGAAATGGATTGGGTGATGTTTTGGGTCAAGACCCTTCTTCAAACAGAAATTTTGTGTTGGTTCTCTCGTTTGCCCTTCCCCTGACTCTCATTTCTCTCGTTTCCCCTTCCCCTGACTCTCAGTCTGAATGAAGAAGGGTATCGACCTGAAACGTCACCATTACTTCTCTCCAGAGATGCAGACTGTCCTGCTGAGTTATTCTAGCACTTTGTGTCTATCTTCGGTTTAAACCAGCATCTGCAGTTACTTCCTACTCATGGCTTGTTATACCTGAGCATTTTCTTTAAAACATCGACATTTAATATATGTTTTCAATATTTTGTTCCTTATTTAGTAAAAAAAATGCAAGGGAGAGGAAGAAAAGTGAATTGGTATGAGAAGATGTTGTGTCTGAAAATGGATGTAATGAAAGAGGACCAAGGAAGGCACAATTTAAGTTTCCTGCTATTTACACTGAGGACAGGAAAACTGTGTAAAAAATCATCAATTATCACATGTATATGAAAGAAAAAGAGATATGCTGATATTGTGTAAAAGCTGTAAAATAATGTAAAGTACAGATCCTCCCCAGGTGACAACAGGGTTCTGCTCCTGTGAACTGTTCATAAGTTGGAAAGCAAAAACAGAAATAGAGGACACAGATACAACTCTGTTCAACACTGCCAGCTCTGCTTCGTTCGACCCAGCCCCCGATTGTTGCAGCTTGAGTTTGGGGGAGTGGGGGAAGAGAGAAGGCATGCAGAAATCTCCATTCCCACCCAGCAGAAGATGCCCAAAGTCCGACCACAACCAGCAAATCCATCCTGCTTTTTTTTTAAGTTTAAGGATACAGCGTGGAAACAGGCCCTTTCAGCCCACCGGGTCCACGCCGACCAGCGATCCCTGCACATTCACTATCCTATACCCACTAGGAACAATTTTTACATTTACCAAACCAATTAACCTACAAACCTGTACGTCTGTGGAGTGTGGGAAGAAACCGAAGATCTCGGAGAAAACCCACGCAGCTCACGGGGGCAACATACAAACTCTGTACAGACAGTGCCCGTATTTGGGATCGAACCCGGGTCTCCGGCGCTGCATTCCAAACACTTATTTGTAAGCAAGGGCTGTACGTGGGTTGGGCATTTGTAACCTGTGGGGAGTATGTGAACTATGAAAGACAACATAGGCACTATATATTTGCAACCCAAAATATTCTTTACCATCCATAGTGAGCTGCAGCACAAAGATTTCTATCCAGATATTAATTAATTATTAGCTTCTTAATGGATCTCAATCTTCTCCCCCACTTTGCACTGAAGTTCATTTGTGGGAGGAGAATTAAGTTCTCATGAATAACGTCTACATTTAATTGCTAATGTGCATTGGATAATTACTACTGTAAATGTAATAAACATGTTGCAAACAATATTAATATTTGGTAATGGACAAAAACACATTAATTCACAAGGAAATGCTACATTATATTTAAAGAATTGCAAGTTATAGAGGAAACACAAAGGCTACAAGAAACGAGGAACACTCAAGCCCTATCTGTTGCGATTGCATTATTGTGCCAGGAAATTCAATGATAAAAGCATCCCAGGCTACATTTATCACTTAACCAAAACTAAATTATAAAGCAGCTTCAAATTCTTGGGCATTAACATCTTAGATTACCTATCCTGGATCCAGCATGTAGATGTGATCATAAAGAAGACGCGCCAGGGTCTCTGCTTTCTTAGAAATGTAAAGAGATTCAGCATATCACCATATGAACCCATACCTCCATGAACCCAAAGGGAGTCCAGTCACCAAGCCCAATCACCCTAGAATCAGCATCAGTTAAGTGGATGTTTAAGCATTCCATCTTTACTCAGGAATTAAAAACTTCCACCCTTACGTGGATAGCTTACGTCCATCAGAAGATTCAGACCATTAACAGACAGGAAACAGCTGAGGTTATATTGGAGCCCATCGACATTCATCCGAAGCGTACAGAAACCATTAGCATATTTTTCTGTGGTTTTAGGAAGTTGAATATCATAACTCAATCAACTAGAAGCCATTGAAGGTTAATTTCCATAGAAAACCTATTCATTGAATATAAATTGGGTGCCAAAGTCAAATAAAGGAGAGCAAAATAAAACATTGCATTCCCAGTTAGCAATAAACTACTGAAACTAACTCTCATAGAGAAAATATCAAAGGTTATTTTCACTCAATATAATTATTGGTAAATATGTGTCTAAATGTGCTCACTGGTTTAAAGTTTAACTGTACCCGACACTCAAATATTGTGGCTATAATAGGAGGTTAGAAAGTAGGTATTCTGTAACAAATGTCTTGCATATTTACTTTCAAAGCCTTTTCCTATTTCATTCACAAGATGTGGTCACTGTTGCAAAATTGCATTTATTGCACCACGTGCGTAGTTTGAATTTTTCAGGTTTAGAATTTTCAGGTTTATTTTTGGTTCATGTCAAGGCTTTTTAATTGGTACTTACCCAAATTATTTAATTTTCAGTTATTAAAAATTCCTGACAAAAGATGCACCAACCTTGAGTATCTATAAGTGTTGCATGCGTTGAACACTTTCTATGCATGGTTGTTGGAGATGGAGAATTGCATCTCAGTGTAGCGAAAAAGTAAATACACAGGGTCCACATTTATCGATCTCAAGGATCAGCGACAGCCACAGAAAATAATGGAATGCTGCAACCACTTTATCTGGGGACAAGGCATACCAGAAAATGGAGGCTCTATTCTCAGTAAAACAAGACATGGAGTACTGCAAAGAGCTCCGGGGACAATATCGTGAGGATACGCTGTCTTTAAATTGAGGATATTGATTTACAAGAAT
This sequence comes from Raja brachyura, assembly GCA_963514005.1. The sequence goes on along the minus strand of OY740787.1, from coordinate 42,207,458 downwards.
GATACTGGCTCTCAAAGTACTGTGAACAGTTCTGGGAACAGTTCTCGGAACTATACTTCTCTTGTATATTAGCGGTTAAAGGGGAACATTGATTGATAAAGTAGGATATTGATTGAAGGAAAATGATTCTCAGAGCTCTAAACTATGCAAAATAAAACTGTATTCCCTAAAAATTAACAGATGAAGGAATGGTTTCAAATCATACAATGTCGCAACAGAAGCTTGCCATCTGGCACTGTGAGCCTGTGATATTACATTTTTGAGACATGAAGGGAATTGATTAGATAATGAGAAAGTAGTTCCACTATTTGGTAAAACATTGCTATGGACAAAATCTAAAAATTATAACTAAATCTCTCAGGAGCGAGATTGAGAAACCCCTCTAATTGCAAAAGGAAATCAAAGTTTGAAATTCTTTTCCAAAAAAGGCAATTGCTGTTTGAAAATCTTAATTTAAAATCTGATTTTAATATACTTTCATTGGGGAACATCATCACAGGAAAAAGGCAAAAAAAACTCCATCAACTTATGATTTTTATGCTCATTCACTTAATATTCATATCCTTTTGCAAACTCTTATCCCGATTATCGGACAGGTAAACACTGCAACCAAATCTAATTCCTTAACATTAATGCCAACCGAAGATAAATTAATTTTAAGCAGCATTTCCCACTACAGAAAAGAACTACAAAATCTGCATCCCTACAAAAACCTTCCGAGTGTTTCCCAATCAGAAACCTTGGATCAACTTTGAGATCCACACTCTTCTGAAGACCAGACACCGGGCATTCATGTCTGATGGTACAGTGGTCTATAAGAAGTTCAGATACAACCTTGGTAAGGCCATCAAAAAGGTCAAAAGGGACTTCTGCTCCAAGTTGAAGGATGAGACAGATGATCGGCAGCTGTGGCGGGGCCTGAATGCAATCACCTCCTACAAAGCAAAAACAGAAGGCATCTCGAATGTCGGCAAAACATCACTCCTTGATGAGCTCAATGCGTTTTACGCACGCTTTGATAGGGAGAACACCTATGTGCCTTCCCGAGCCCCCATTCGCTATGATGGTATTTCAGTCTCAGTCACAGAGGCCGACGTCAGGAAATGCTTCAGAGGGGTGAACCCTCGAAAAGCGCCTGGACCTGATGGTATACCTGGTCGTGTTCTAAAAACCTGTGCGGACCAACTGGCTGGAGTTTTTACCGACATTTTCAACCTCTCACTTCTGAGGTCTGAGGTTCCCACCTGCTTCAAAAGGGCATCAATTATACCAGTGCCCAAGAAGAGCAAGGTGACGTGCCTCAATGACTATCGACCTGTGGCACTAACGCCTGTGGTGATGAAGTGCTTCGAGAGGTTGATCATGGAGCAAATCAACTCCTACCTCGACAAAAACATTGAAACATAGAAAATAGGTGCAGGAGTAGGCCATTCAGCTCTTCGAGCCTGCACCGCCATTCAATATGATCATGGCTGATCATCCAACTCAGTATCCCGTACCTGCCTTCTCTCCATACCCCCTGATCCCTTTAGCAACAAGGACCACATCGAACACCCACTTAAATATAGCCAACAAACTGGCCTCAACTACCTTCTGTGGCAGAGAATTCCACAGATTCACCACTCTCTGTATGAAAAATGTTTTTCTCATCTCAGTCCTAAAAGATTTCCCCCTTATCCTTAACCTGTGACGCCTTGTCCTGGACTTCCCCAACATCAGGAACAATCTTCCTGCATCTAGCCTGTCCAACCCCTTAAGGATTTTGTAAGTTTCTATAAGATCCCCCCTCAATCTTCTAAATTCTAGCGGGTACAAGCCGAGTCTATCCAGTCTTTCTTCATATGAAAGTCCTGACATCCCGGGAATCAGTCTGGTGAAGCTACTCTGTACTCCCTCTATCGCAAGAATGTCTTTCCTCAGATTAGGAGACCAAAACTGTACGCAATACTCCAGGTGTGGGCTCACCAAGGCCCTGTACAACTGCAGTAGAACCTCCCTACTCCTATACTCAAATCCTTTTGCTATGAATTCTAACATACTATTCGCTTTCTTCACTGCCTGCTGCACCTTCATGCCTACTTTCAATGACTGGTGTACCATGACACCCAGGTCTCATTGCATCTCCCCTTTTCCCAATCGGCCACCATTCAAATAATAGTCTACTTTCCTGTTTTTGCCACCAAAGTGGATAACCTCACATTTATCCACATTATACTGCATCTGCCATGCATTTGCCCACTCACCCAGCCTATCCAAGTCACCTTGCAGCCTCCTAGCATCCTCCTCACAGCTAACACTTCCCCCCAGCTTCGTGTCATCCGCAAACTTTGAGATGTTGCATTCAATTCCCTCGACCAAATCATTAATATATATTGTAAATAGCTGGGGTCCCAGCACTGAGCCTTGCGGCACCCCACTAGTCACTGCCTGCCATCCTGAAAAGGACCCGTTCACTCCTACTCTTTGCTTCCTGTCTGCCAGCCAGTTCTCTATCCACATCAATACTGAACCGCCAATACTGTGTGCTTTAAGTTTGTATACTAATCTCTTGTGTGGGACCTTGTCGAAAGCCTTCTGAAAGTCCAGATATAACACATCCACTGCTTCTCCCTTATCCACTCTACTAGTTACATCCTCAATAAATTCAATAAGATTCGTCAGACATGATTTACCTTTCGTAAATCCATGCTGACTTTGTCCAATGATTTCACCACTTTCCAAATGAGCTGCTATCCCATCTTTAATAACTGACTCTAGCAGTTTCCCTGCTACCGATGTTAGACTAATTGGTCTATAATTTCCCGTTTTCTTTCTCCCTCCCTTTTTAAAAAGTGGGGCTACATTAGCTACCCTCCTATCCCCAGGAATTACTCCAGAATCTAAAGAGTTTTGAAGAATTATCACTAAGGCATCCACTATTTCTGGGGCTACTTCCTTAAGTACCGTGGGATGCAGCCTATCTGGCCCTGGGGATTTATCGGCCTTTAATCCATCAATTTACCTAACACCACTTTCCGGCTAACCTGGATTTCACTCAGTTCCTCCATCTGATATGACCCGCGATCACCTGCTATTTCCAGCAGATTATTTATGTCTTCCTTAGTGAAGACAGAACCAAAGTAGTTATTCAATTGGTCTGCCATGTCCTTGTTCCCCATGATCAATTCACCTGTTTCTGACTGCAAGGGACCTACATTTGTTTTAACTAACCTTATTCTCTTCACATATTGATAAAAAATTTTGCAGTCAGTTTTTATGTTCCCTGCCAGTTTTCTTTCATAATCCATTTTCCCTTTCCTAATTAAGCCCTTTGTCCTCCTCTGTTGGACTCTGAATTTCTCCCAGTCCTCTGGTAGGCTGCTTTCTCAAGCTAATTTGTACCCTTCATCTTTTGCTTTGATACTATCCCTGATTTCCCTTGTTATCCACGGATGCACTACCTTCCCTGATTTATTCTTTTGCCATACTGGGACGAACAATTGCTGTAGTTCATCCATGCAGTCTTTAAATGCCTTCCATTGCATATCCAAAACCTGGATCCACTGCGGTTCGCTTACCATCACAACAGCTCAACGGTGGATGCGATCTCGCTGGCTCTCCACTCCGCTCTGGACCACTTGGACAACAAAAACTCATATGTCAGGCTGTTATTCATTGATTGCAGCTCGGCATTTAATACTATCATCCCCTCCAAGCTGGTTACCAAACTCGCAGAACTGGGTCTCTGCGCATCCCTCTGCAATTGGATCCTCGACTTCCTCATTCACAGACCACAGTCTGTTTGTATTGGTGGAAATGTGTCAGACTCGATAACAATCAGCACGGGAGCACCTCAAGGCTGCGTGCTCAGCCCCCTGCTGTACTCCTATACTCATGACTGCGTAGCCAGTCACAGTGCGAACTCCATCATCAAGTTCACTGACGACACCACTGTTGTGGGACGTATCACTGATGGGGATGAGCTGGAGTACAGAAGAGAGATCGAGCAACTGTCCATATGGTGCCAGCACAATAACCTGGCCCTCAACACCAGCAAAACCAAGGAACTGATTGTGAACTTTGGAAGGAGTAGGATGGGGACCCACAGTTTATATCAACGGGTCAATGGTTGAAAGGGTCAAGAGCTTCAAATTCCTGGGCGTGCACATCTCTGAAGATCTTTCCTGGTCCGAGAACACTGATGCAATTATCAAGAAAGCTCATCAGCGCCTCTACTTCCTGAGAAGATTACGGAGAGTCAGTTTGTCAAAGAGGACTCTCTCAAACTTCTACAAGTGCAGTAGAGAGCATGCTGACCGGTTGCATCGTGGCTTGGTTCGGCAACTTGAACACCCTGGAGAGGAAAAGACTACAAAAAGTAGTAAGCACTGCCCAGTCCATCATCGGCTCTGACCTTCCTTCCATCGAGGGGATTTATCGCAGTCGCTGCCTCAAAAAGGCTGGCAGTATCATCAAAGACCCACACCATCCTGGCTGCACACTCATTTCCCTGCTACCTTCAGGTAGAAGGTACAGGAGTCTGAAGACTGTAACGACCAGGTTCAGGAATAGCTACTTCCCCACAGCCATCAGGCTATTAAACCTGGCTCGGACAAAACTCTGAACATTATTAACCATTATCTGTTATTTGCACTTTATCAGTTTATTTATTCATGTGTGTATATATTTATATAATGGTATATGAACACACTGATCTGTTTTGTAGTCAATGCCTACTCTAGGAGAGGGGGCACTCCTGTACGGCTGCCAGTCCTGCAGCTGTCCGTTTTTTCACTTCTTTTCTTTATTTCTATTACGTTAAAAGTGTTAGTTGGGGGTCTAATCTTTTTATGTGGGGGGGAGGGGGGGGGGGGGGGGGGTGGTGGGGGGGAAACTGCTTTCTCAGGTCCTTACCTGGCCGGAGAGGTGGCTTTCCTCGAGCAGCAACTTCTACCCGTCCTCGCGGCCTACCAGCGGGGTCTGGAGCAACGTTTTCCTGAGGAGACCTGGCTAGAACCTCGGCTTCGGAGGCGGCGCAGCACTGGAGCGCTATCGCGGAGCAGAGCGGGCAATGCCTTGCCTGGGTCGTCGCGCTGGAACTCCAGTATGCTGCAACCGCCGATAAAAACATCGCGGAGCCCCGGGTCTGTGGAGCGGCCAGCAGCGGCGCTGAACTTTACATGTGCAGAGCCTGGGATCTCTCACCGAGATCGCCAGTGTGTGGAGCTCCATTCAGCACGGCCTGTTGGCTTGGAAGCCACAGTCTCCAGTAAGGAGGCGGCTGTTCCTGACACCCCAAGCCGTTGAGAGGGTCTACCAACGCCGGAGTACCATCACCCGGTGAGAACAGCCGGGAACATCAGGCCTCCATAGCGGCGATTGTGGAGGCCTCAATAGGCCCAACTACTTTGGGTGGACATGGGGATGGGGACTGGACTTTGTGCCTTCCCCCACACTTGGAACCATTGTGGGGGGATGTTTTTATATTTTATGTTAAATTTCTTTAATGGTATGTTGTATTTTTATTAGTGTGCTGCAAGGACATCTGAATTTCCCCTGAATAAGGGGATTAATAAAGTATGTTATGTTTGTTATGTTCTGTTGTGCTGAAGCAAAGCAAGAATTTCATTGTCCTATCAGGGACACATGACAATAAACTCACTTGAACACTTGAACTTGAACAACTTAACTGCTCTGGACTTATTATATATATTTCTAAATGTAATTATTACTTGGAATTTTTTGATGGTCAAGTTTTCACTGACAATTCAGATGCCTTTAAGCGTTCCTGCAACATTTTTGTGTATTTTTACTTCGAATTAAGTGGACAAGTTGGGTTTTTATTGCACTCTTCCATCAGCAACGTGAACGACACTAATTTTCCTGCTGAGACATGGTAATCTGAGGAAAAACATTCCTGATAAAGGTTCACCAGGCTTGCACAATTTGTTCCTAACTTCAAACATATGTTTCAGAGACATATTAGCACACACAGGATTCATTGGTCAATGCTTGAAAGGAAGCATACCCTAACATAAGAACTCTGAGAGGCAAAACGTACTGAGTGGGAGTTACATGAACAAGAAAGTCTTTTATGCAAGCATGTCATACAATAGGTTTCATTTTTTATCAACTGTATTGCCTTCTCAGCCAGTTTTTAACTATAAGATAGGGCTGAGAAAAAGCTATTTATCTCATTCATTTCTTTAGCTCTTTATTATGATCTTCAGCCTTGGCATCAAGCCTGCAAGCCTAATGGGACTGATTGTCCTTGGGAGGCCCTCAACTCCCTTTCTATCTTACATAAAGTAATGCAATCAATAAACTGGGAGATGAGTGACAACTTTTGACACTTGAATGGAAACAATGCAATTTCAATATTGCTTCAAGCAAAAGAGTTGAACTAAAAACTTTCAACATACATTTCTTGAAATATCCATCAAATTGGATACAATGGTCTAATCACCACCGTAATGCAGCAAATTTAATGATAGCATCACATGGCTTAGCACAAATGTTCAAAGAGTGTTTGTTTCATATATGTAAATTTTACCTAATACTCAGCTCACTAAATAGTGAATAAATAATGAATAAAAGCTGCAGTGAGTAAGAATTTCATTGTTCCAGCTCATATCCAGTTCATATGACAAAAATATTCTTGATTCCGGAAATAGATCTACTGTTAACAATTAGGGATTTACCATATGCATTGTTCCTCATATGGAAAACCTGAAGTTAAAGAGTTGGACAGCACAGAAATGGGCCCTTCAGCTCATCACATTCATCATGACCTTTTTGCTGATTTACTTCGCTTAATCCTCTTTGTTTTCACAATGAATGCATCCTTCTATGGCTTGCCTATTTAAACATCTATCTCAATATCTCTTAAATAAGGTAATTGTATCAGACTCCACTGTCACTTTTGGCAGCACATTCCAGATATCAACCAATGTTAAAAAGCTTACTTAATCTATCTTCTCACATAACTAAAACTGTGATCTTGTGCTCTTCTGGTTTACGGTGTTTTTCTATTTACGCAAAAATGATACGCGACAACGCTACGATTTTTCGCCAGGTTACTCACCGTTCTTGTGTGCTGCCAGTGCAACAGGTTTCGTTCCGATCGGTGGTATATTGTAAAAGTTAACGAGGTATAAAAAATCTTAAAAAGCGCAAGTGCGCAGATTCCTTCAGTCCGCGCCATGCAGATTGGTCTCTTCTCCTGTCAGTCAATGCCATGGCCGGGATGGCAACGCCCTTCCTGCCCCACAGGCGGCGGCCTGTCCCGCCTCAATCACAAACTCCCCTCTCCCCATCTCGCAGTAACTTGTCTATTGTCCCCTCCACCGCCGGCGACGGCCACAGGGAGGGGTAGGGATTCAGTGGAGGCCCAGTGGAGGTCCTGATCCCGTCTCTCTCTCCCTCATCACTCACCCCTCTCCCCCGCCTGCCTTCTGCGGCAATAGAGGACCCGTCTACCAGTCTCCCCAGGTCCATCTCCTCCGCACCGCCTTTGCGATAACTCACCCTCACGGCCTTCTCGGAGGAGATCTTCTCCACCAGCTCATCGAAACTCATGGTGCCCACCATGACGAACACCGACTCCATTCCCCCGAGCGGCCCAGCGGCGGTAGCAAGCAGGTAGGTGGGTAAACAGGGCAGGGACAGGCCAAGATGCAGCAGCGGGGTGGCAGGGCGGGGACGGGCCGAGCGTCAGCAGCGGGCGGTCAGACAGGATGGGGCCAAGCCGAGCGGTGGCTGAGCCGGAGTGGGCAGAGGGAGGGAGGGAGAGTCAGGACGCGGGGTGGCCGAGCAGTTTGCGCGGAGTTTGAGTAATTCACACTCACGCACACACACGATGCAAACTGGTCCAATCGTCAAGTCAACAGGATCTAAACCACAGCTAACAATGAATAACAGGAACTGCAGATTCTGCTTTTTATGGATGGAGGGAGGGAGGGAGCAACTGAGGGTAGGGGAAAGGAGAGGGAGGGAGAGGTGAGGGAGAGATTGGGGGAGGGGAGGAGGATAAGGGAAATATCCTGGAGAGGTGAGGAGGGACTATGGGGGCATTGAGGGAGAGGAGGGGTAGGGAGGGAGAGGGGGAACGTGATGGAGGCGAAGAGAGTGGCGGAGGAGGGGGAATAGAAGGGGTGGAGTGGGGGAGGTAGGGAGTGGGGAATAGAAGGAGAGGAGGGCAATGGGGGAGGTCAGGAGAGATAGTGGGGGGGGCGATAGGGGGAGGTAAGGAGTGAGGGATAGAAGGGCGGGGCAGGGAGGGGAGAGGTGTTATGGAGGGAGGGAGTGACTGAGGGTAGGGGAAAGGCGAGGGAGGGAGAAGTGAGGGAGCGATTGAGGGAGGGGAGGAGGAGAGGGGAAGAAGAGGGAGGGTGAAGAGGAAGGGGAGGGTGTGCTGAGGGATGAGGGGAAATGAGCCGTGCCTGCGCAGTTGGGAGCTATGCGTGAGTGGTGGAATATTGCATTGGGGAACTAGGCCTCCCGTGTGACAGGAACCCAACGGGTCCCACTTGATCTAGTTCCCATTTAAAATGCCTTACTCTCATTTTAAACTTACGCCCTCTTGTTTTGATACCTTTAACCATGGGGAAAAAAAGATTTTGGTTATTCACCTGGTGTCTCTTGGTATTGGTATGTTGGTATATTATACATTTTGTTTGCGTACTATCCGTTTAAATCAAAATCAGACTATACATCAGTACAATCAAGCACAACAGGTAGTGCAATGATAAAAGTACCAGTGCAGAATATAGTTCTGCAGGTTTGAAGTGTTACAGTTACAGAGATAAAGTCCAGCATTCTCAATGAAGACAGGCTGGAACATCAGGACTCTCCCCTAATTTATGGAAGGGCCATTCAGTAGTCGGATGACAGAGGAGAAGAAGCTGATTCGGAGTCTGCGGTACATGCTTTTAAGCTTTTGTATTTTCTCCTCCATAGGAGAAGAGGGAAAAACTGGGGTGAGAAAGTCCTTGATTATGTTAACATACAATATTAAACAGTACAGCACAGGAAGAAAGTGCTGAACATGTTGCCAATTGTCTTCTCTGCTTACATGCGATCCATATCCCTCCCATTCCCTGCATATCCATATGCCTATCCATAAGCCTCTTAAATGCCACTTTGTATCTGCCTCCACAATCACCCCTGGCAGCATTCTACAGGCACCCACCACACTTGGTGGGAAAACTTTGGCCTATACATCTCCTTTAAACTTTGCTCTTCTCACCTTAAAGCTATACCTTCTAGTCTTGGACATTTCCATGCTGGGAAAAAGGGTCTCACAGTTTACCCTACCTATGCCTCTCATAAATTTATATTCTTCTATCAGGTCTCCTCTCAGCCTCTGATGCACCAGAGAAAACAATCTAAGTGTATCCAACCTCTCCTTATAGCTAATACCCTAGAATCCAAGGCAACATCTGGTACACCTCTTCTACACCCTTTCCAAACACTTACACCCTTGCTCTTTTGGGGCAACCAGAACTCCATACAATACTCCAAATGCGACCTAACCAAAGTCTTAAAAAGCTGCATCATGACTTCCTGACTATTATATTCAAGGCCCCAATCAATGAAAATAAACATTGGGCTTGAAATTAACGGTTGTCCGGGTGCCAATGACCACCCAAAGTGCCACCGGGCAACCTAAACGCCGACTCATTTTGCCCGGCTTAACACTGCAGATACTGGTTTATAGCGGAGATAGACACAAAAAACTGGAGTAACTCAGCTGGTCAGGCAGCATCTCTGGAGAAAAGGAACGTAACGTTTCGTGTCGGCGGCGGCTGTATTGCGGGGCAAAGATACTAGGTGCGTGGTGACGGAGGGTCGGAGTGAATGACGGGCCACGAACAGCGGCAGCAGCGGCCGCGACACCCCCCATCCATCCTACACTGTTCCCCCAATTCATCCTGTACTAACCCCCCTTCCCATCCATCCTGCACTGCACCCCCATTCATCCTGCATTGATCCCCACCATTCATCTCGTACTGACCCACCCTCCATTTACCCTGCACTGATCCCCCCATCCATCCTGTAGTGATCTCCCCATTCATCTTTTCCTGATCCCCCACATTCATCCTGTACTGAGCCACTCATTCATCCTGTACTGATCTCCCATTCATCCTATACTGAGCCTCTCATTCATCTTTTACTGATTCCCCATTCATCCTGTACTGATCCCCCCCCCCCATTTATCCTGTACTATTCCCCTTATTCATCCTGCACAGACCCTCCAAACCACACTGTACTGACCCCCCCCCCCAATTCATCCTGTGCTGATCCCTCCCCCCCCCATCCATCCTGTACTGATCCCCCCATTCTTCTTGAGTCTGAACAGTCTGAAGAAGGGTCTCGACCCGAAATGTTACATATTTCCTTCGCTCCATAGATGCTGCCTCACCCACTGAGTCTCTCCTGCACTTGTGTACCCCCATTCATCCTGTACTGATTCCCGCCATTCATCCTGTACTGAACCCCTCAATCATCCTGTATTGATCCCCCATTCATCTAGCAGACCATCCGATCCACACTGTACTGATCCCCCCCCCCCCCCCATTCAACACCACTCACATCCCCCGAATCTATCCACCCCGCACAGATTCACACACACACCCCTCCCTAACCCTATTGTGCTGGAAATGTCTTCAGAGCGAACATTGACTTTATTTGATAACGGAATGCAATCAAATGTGTTTTAATTCTCAATGTTATTATTTGTTTAGTTCATAAAGATGGATGAATTAAATTGTGAACACGTGAAACATTAAAACCGCAGTGTTCGATTCTCACTGCTACCGTTGACACGTTATTACAGAATTCATTTTAACGGCAAATCAATGCTCTTAATATGGAGTATCAGTACTGTAGTTATTTAATGAGCAACATTCACAACTATACGTTGGATTTATCCAGGTTTTACTTCTACAGTCAGTCATATACATCACAAATTTGGTCAGGAGATATTTCAGTTGAAATTTTAACGTTAATTCTGAAGTGGGAATGATGGAAACAGCGTTTTTGAATAATTATTTTTTAATCTGGTGCGTACAAACTGGGTATCTTCATTGCTGTTCACAACACGTAAATCTCATCTGAATATCCGGTAGTGTGGCGTTTTGACACCTTTAAACATATTACCAAAAGAACATGTGCTGCAGTTATGTCCTTCGGCCATCTCTTGTCAGTTAGTGTAATGTTTAACCTGTCAGATGGGTATAGTCTGTTTTAACAGCTATTATCATAAAATGCCTTTATAAATTTCCTTGCAACCTGTATATTTTGTAATGGATAAATTATGTGGGAAGCCAGAGTGTTTCTGTACCAATAGCAATAACGACCCATGCTATGGCCATGTCATGGTAATTTTCGGTCCTTCACAGAAAACATGCTTGCATCAATCTGTAGTGTGCATGGTTCAGCATATATGTTACCATGCTCCAGGATTTATTGACACAGGTTGATCATACGCTGAATAATCCAACCACATTTTTGTTTGGAAGTGAAAAGAACTAATAGAAATTGCATTAATTGCCATGTGTAAAAAGAGTTGAGATACTGCATTATAATTTTGCTGCATGTCATTGTGATATATGTCATGTCTTGATTGGTGAATATGTTTAGTTTGTGATTTTATTTGAAGCAGAAATAATATGTGAATGCTTCATTGAGCATAATTCCGACTGGTAACTACTCACTTCGTCCGAGCACATTATAGTATTATGCAAACAGTCTTAAATGACCACCTAAACTGTTATTTGGCAACCTAAAAAGCTGCCAAGGTTGCCCGGCTGGCAACAGGGAAAAAATGTTAAGTGAGAGCCCTGCATACACCTTCTTTACCAATTATCTACTTGTGTTGTTATTTTCAAGAAGAGATAGACTTTGATCCCAAGATCTTACTGTACATCAAAGCTGTTACAGGTCGTGCCATTAACTGTCTAATTCCCTTTACATTCAACCTCAAAAAGTGAAAAGTCATACTTGTATAGATTAACTCTGTCTGCCAGTTCTCCACCCATTTCTGTAGCTGATCAATATTCTGCTGAATACTTTGGCAGCCTTCCTCACCATCGTGAACTTCACTAATTTTGATGTTGTCTGCAAACTTACTAATCAACCCATCGTCATCTACATCCAAATCATTTATACAGATATCATAAACAACAGAGGTCCATGCACAAATCTTGTGGAACTACACTGGTCACAGTTTTCTAGTCTGGATAACACCTTTCCAACACATTCCTCTGCCTTCAATGAGCAAAAGCCATTTTTGAATCCAAACCACCAAGTCATTTGCGGATCCCATATATCTTAATCCTCTGGATCAGCCCACCAAATACATTACTAAAGACAACATCAGCTGCTCTACTCTCATTGATCAGTTTCATTACCTTCTTGAAAAACTCAAATCAAGTGCGTAAGGCAGATGGAGCAAGAGCAGGTCCTGAGAATGCATTCTTGCAGGGCACGAGTGTTGAGTTATTGTGGAGGAGGTTTTGCCTCCTATCCTCACTGGTTGTGGTCTAAGGGTCTACCTCATAGCAGCCCTTGCATTATTTATAAGCACTTTCTCTATAACTGTAAAGGTAAAAAAGCTGAAACATTGCAGCATATTCTGCACTCCGGTATTTTTCTCTTTACACTACCTACAGAATTTGTGTATGATTTGATTATACTTTATGTATATAAGTCACTGTATGATTTCACTGGATAGCACACAACGTTTTTCACCGTATCTGGATACATACAACAGTAACAAAACAAAATACATGAACACAATTTTCCATAATGTATTGATCTCACTCCACTGGAACAGTTGGACTTAATATGCAACTAGACTGCAACATCTTCAGTGCGACAGTCAGAATGCTAAATGGTCCCAAATCTTTGCTGCATCCTCTCTCGCCTTTCTTGATATCATGTGGCGTGAATCAAATTGGCCCAAGGCTGACAAACAATGCAGATCTCAAGAGGAAACCAAAATGGAACATCCACTCAGCACTTCAGGTTAAGCATGTTTGCGAATACTAGGCCTCCTCCCTCACTTGCATTTTAATGTTGCAACTTGATATATGATTTTACAAAGTTGATTTACTGGAATCCCCATCATGCAGACATTTTTAAACCAGAGGTAATAACCTGAATTGAAAGGAATTAAAATGATAGGCCATGCAAAGAGGCAGTAGGTTGGACAAAGGCCAGAAATGAAAAAGACAAAAGCGGTGAGATAAGGATAGAAGTGCAAATTGTAAAGCCAGCGCAAGGAAGAGGGAAGTGGAAAAATGGTATATGCCTAGGTGTGGCAGTTGGAAGAGGGGGAGGGGGGGGGGGGGGGGGGGGGAGAGGAAGGTTGTAGGTTTGTTAGTTAAAATTGTAGATTTCAATGTACATACCGTTGGGTTGCAAGCTACCCAAGGTGAATATGAGATGCTGTTCCTTTAGTTTGTATGTGCCCTCACTCTGGTAATGGAGGTGGCCCAGGACAGAAAGGTCAGTATGGCAACTGGGAGATATCCAGTAAGCCTTGGTGGACAAAACACAAGTGTTCGGCGAAATGGTCACCAAGTTTTTGCTTGATCTCACTGAATTAAAGGAGGCCACATCGGGAACATCGGATATAGTAGATGAGGTTACAGGAGGTGCACATGAAACTCTGTCACACCTGCAAGGACTGCTGGTGTCCCTGGATGGATGTGAGGGGGGAGGTATAGGTTGCAGTGCCTGGGGAGGGAGCGGTTTTGGGTGAAAAGGGATGAGTGAACCAAGGAGTTGCCCGGGTTGTCTTGATACCATGAGACTTTATGCAGTCTGAGTCAATGATGAGACCTTCCAAGGCTATTTCTTCCCACCAACATATCCTCTTTGGTGGGTTTGTCCTTCCAGTGAGTCAAAATGTACCCTAGGATTGCAACAGAGTAATACTTGATATTTTCATGCCAAAACCCCAAATTACCAGTGTTCAGCCAAAGTGAATTGTCCCAGACATGTACACACATGCTCTGAAATGTGGCGATTCAGGTTTCAATCTGTCAATTTGCCCTGCCTTTGAACTGCATGTGGAGTAATGAAATAACTAAAAACATTTCATTGCTTTTCTTCCATTACTTTTTAGTTTAATTTAGTTTAGTTTAGAGATACAGTACGGAAACAGCCCACCAAGTCCACGCCGACCAACGGTCTCCGCACACAAATACTACCCAGCACACTAGGGACAATTTACATTTATACCAAGCCTACAAACCTGTATGTCTTTGGAGTTTTCCCGGAGAAAACCCACTCGGTCAAGGGAAAAACATACAAACTCCGTACGGACAGCACCCTTGTGGTCGTCGTCGCCCCACCCCCTCATGTTTGACAACTGATTCACCTGGTTAGTTCCATCTCCAGCTGCTTCATGTTGTCAGCAGCTGCACACTCGACCAAAGAGAAGAGAAGAGACGCAACGTCACTCACAGCCACCAACCGATGCGCTTCCCCAGACCGCATAGATCGCTGGCAGGCGGCGCAAAGGAACAAACTGCGCAGGGACTGAACTCAGCGTGGGAACTCGGTCATGAGCGTGAGGGCGTGAGAATTTGCTCCAAGGCGTGATTCTCACGCTGAAAGCGTGAGAGTTGGCAGCCTTGATATTGTCTGACAAAGGGTGCTGGACCAGAAACACTTGTTTCTCTTTCCACAGAGGCTGCCTGAGCTGCTAAGAGCTTCCTGACTTATTCCAATATAAAAGCATTATTTTGATAAAACAATCCTCCAACTGAAGAAGCAACACAGAGGATAAACCTACTTGACCTCATCCTTGTTCGCCTGAGATCAGATGATTCATTGATGTTCGTGTCATTAATTAGGCCTCAGTTCTTATTTTTACCTTAGTTCCAAGGTACAGATACTCATTCAGAGGGCTGTACTAAGCAGAATGTAAGCAGGGAAGGAAAAAAATAGGGATTTTGTGCAATTGCTCATAAATAAAACTAGCAAAACTTTGACAACATGGTGGTTCTCGTATATCTGCTCTCTCAGTTAAGAGTATGGAATAGCATTATATAGGAGATAACCCAATAAAGTCAGGATCACACACTTTACCTTTGCAACATAGAAGAGCTATTAATTATATTGGCAGAATTCAAACTGCAGGAGAACTAAATCAATACAATCACTAAAATGAGGAGGAAAAGTGTGAAGTTTGGGCTGCAGACAAATTACAGTACTGATCAGCAATAATAGACTATTCAGCGGTTGGCACTTACAGATCTAGAAGAGAAAGGAGTAGATCATGGAGATGGGAGAGAGAATGAAACTACTAAAAATATAATAATTAAAAGCTTGAGAACTAAACACAAAAGTAGAAAACTTTTCTTTCCCGTCTTCCCCAACCACTAGGAACTGCACATGCGCTCTCCCACTTGTACAAAGGAATGGTCATAAAATATAACAGTGACCATATGGCAGCAAAAAGTCAGGAATATTATCCCTTCTGTTCAAAAAGGATGAAAATTTGGGAAGGGGATGTCTAGTAAAGAAAAATACACCCAATAATTTCTGCTCCAATAAGTATATATTGAGTGTAACAAAATAGTCAAAGAAAATCTCTTGCTCATCTCTCTGAGGAACAGTATGATCGCTCATTATTACACGATTATTTAACGATGTAGCAAGCTTATGATGAAAACACTGAACATTCCGAAGTCTCACTCTCAAGATAGCCTAACCTTGCAACCTGGTAATGAACTACACTGAACAAGAACTGAACCCCAATTAAGATTATGAGTTAATCACCTTAGTTTATCACTAAAGATAACCACACAGAGTTGCCAATATCCTAGCAACCAGCTCCAGGTTGGTAACACTTCCTTTCTCAGAGATTGGCACGTGGAACAGTGGAAGCAAATAACATAATGACAGAGGGAGTGGGACATCTGGGGCAAGTATTTACAAATACACAATTTTCCAATTTGTCAAGCATCAGTATTGATTCAAAGATGGCACAGTCTCCCAGTTTTTCAGTTACGAGTTCAAGCCTCATTCCAAACATTTCAGGATCTGCCACATTTGTCTTTATCATTTGCAAAATCTTTAGAGATTTGAAGGAAGCCATTCAATTCAATGAACTTTATTTCTCCGTTAGGAACTTTGGTTTCTGCAACCAAACAACAAAAATAAACCATTTGTACAAGACACACAACCAACTCAATTCACACAGACATCCATCACAGTGAATCTCCTCCTCACTTTGATGGAAGGCAAAGTCTCATCTCTGCCCTGCTCTCCATCTTCTCCCGATGTTAAAGCCCCCGGCGGGCGATGGCAAGTCCCGCGGCCGTTAAATCCGCGCCGGGCGATATCAGGCCCTGCTCCGGGCCATTTTCAGCCCCGCAACTCGGGCGGGAGAAGCTGCCGCCGCGAGAGCTCCGGAAAGCGGTCTCCCCCAGGGACCCGCGAGCTCCCGATGTCACCGTCCACAGGCCTGCAGCCGGAGCCTCAGAAGCCCCGAAGTCCGGTCGCAGCCGCACGTCACCACAGCTCTCCACACTCCGAAACCGGCCAGCCCCACAATGGTAAGTCCGCATGCTCCGCGACTGGAGCCCCCAGGTCGTTCCGGCTGGAGGCCGCTCCATGGTGCTAGGCCCCAACGACAACAGAGACCCGACAGGGAAAAGGTGGGGTCTCCCGTGCAGGGAAGAGATTTAAAAGTTTCCCCACCCCCCCCCCCACCCACGTACGCACAGTTAAAAACAACATAAAAACCACAGCAAACTGCACATTGAACGGGACAAAAATAAAAAATAAAAAAGGACAGACAGACTGCAGGGACAGACTGACTGTATAGATGACATTAAAAGTTATAATGATTATAGAAACAATGTTTACTTAATAAAGTTAGTACAGCTGGCAATTGCATCAGTGTAAAATCTGAGAGTGCATGTACATTGTTGTACGTTATCACTTAAATGCAGAAACCACAAATTGCAATTGTTTAATTATCTTTATGCTACCTTCTAAGTCTTCCCATCCCGCAATGTTCCAACTAGTTCTCAAATACAAAAGGTAATTTTACAAGCTGAATTTAAAACATTAATACTTTCTAAAATAGGTTAACACAAAGAAACGTGTGTCCAGTGAAGGCAGGAGCAAACAAGTCTAAATGGTCACAACAAAATGACAAAATAAAACAGAAATTGCTGTAAATGCTCAGCAAGTCGGGCACTATCTATGCAGAGTGAAAGAGTTCATATTTCAGATTGATGGCCTTTCAAAGGAAATGTTGACTAGTTATATAGTGCTCTGTACATGTCACTGCAGCAGAAATTGTGTACCATCTCCTTGTGGTACTTCCAACCCTTTTTTTCCAAATAAACAATTAAAAAACAATAAATGAAAGAAAAAAGGTTTTTGAAATAAAGACAAGATCAAATGTTTCTAAAAACAATTGGAGAAAAAAAAATTGTTGTCATAATTGTTGCAGCTGGGTTTAGGAATCACTAAACTGCAATGTCACTCCATTAATTAAAAAACAATGAAAAGGAGTGACCAGCAAACCACAGATTAGTCAGTTTGACATCAATTTAGCTTCAGTTACCAAATCTGTCATAGATAAAACGGTATGTGATAGCGCTTTCATCAGCTCACTCACCGTTCTCCTGTGCTGCAAGTACACCAAGTTTCATTCTGATCGGTGGTTTAATGTAAAAGTTTGCGGGGTTAAAAATCATAAACCCGACCCGTGGAGCTGGAGACCGCGACCCGACCCGTGGAGCTGGAGACCGCCATCCGACCCGGGGAGCTGGAGAACGCCACCCGACCCGTGGAGCTGGAGAACGCCAGGTAAGCCCCGGGGCTGGAGACCATCAGCAGAGCCGTGGGGCTGAAGACCGCCTGCGGAGCCACGGAGACGTAGATGTAGACGCGGTGCAACGGAGCGGTAGAACACCAGCGCGCACCAAGCCAGCTCGGCCGACCAGAAGCACCAACAGACGGCGACGCGGACGTAAACACCGCCGGGGACGCAGAGGGGGGTTAAAGGCCAGGTTAGAGCTAGCCCCGCACAGGGTAGCGATTCCTAGCCTTTTCCTCGCCAACGTACGCTCACTGGCAAACAAAATGGACGAACTCCGGCTAAGGATCACCTCCCACAACCGGATCAAGGACTGCAACATCCTGATCCTCACGGAAACTTGGCTGAACACTGACGTTCCTGACAGCGCCATCCAGCTATCGGGGCGTCACTTACTCCGAGCGGACAGGACATCGGACTCCGGCAAGACCAGAGGTGGGGGTCTGTGCATTTATGTAAATAAAGCATGGTGCACGGACTCCACCATCATCGAGAGTCACTGCTCAGCTAACCTTGAGTTCCTCTTGGTTAGATGCAGACCGTTCTATCTGCCCAGAGAGTTCACCTCCACTGTTGTGACTGCAGCCTATATCCCTCCTGATGCTAATGCCAAGCTTGCAACGAAAGAGCTGCATACTGCCATTAGCAATCAACAGACACACAACCCCGAGGCAGCCTTCATTGTTGCGGGTGACTTCAATAACTCTAACCTGAAGACTGTACTCCCCAAATTCCACCAGCATGTCTCCTTCCCCACTAGAGTAGACAAGACACTGGACAAAGTCTACACCAACGTGGCTGAAGCTTACAAAGCCATCCCCCTCCCCCACCTTGGTCAGTCTGATCACATCTCATTGTTCCTGCTCCCTAAGTACTCCCCACTCATCAGACGGGTTAAACCAACTGTGAGGACAGTTAAAGTCTGGTCAGAGGAAGCGGACTTCACACTTCAGCAGTGTTTTGGAAACACTGACTGGAAGGCGTTTGCAGCCCAGGCCACCCTTGACTCCCACACGGACATTGACTCCTACACATCCTCTGTTCTGGACTTTATAAACTCCACCATCAATAGTGTCACCTCCCTCAAACAGGTGACCATATTCCCGAATCAGAAGCCATGGATGAACAGCGAGGTCAGGCTACTGCTGAAAGCACGGGACACCGCTTTCAGGTCAGTCGATGCTCGACCCTACAGTTCAGCCAGGGCTAACCTGAAGAGGGGCATCAAGAAGGCCAAGCACTGCCATAAGCTCAGGATTGAGGAGCACTTCAACAACAACTCCGACCCCCGACGCATGTGGCAAGGCATCCAGGCCATCACGGACTACAGACCCGCCAACACCACCCCCACATCCAGCGACGCCTCCTTCCTTGAGGAGCTCAATCACTTCTATGGCCGCTTCGACAGGGACAATCTAGAGACAGCCATCAAGGCTGTGCTACCTGCCGATCACCAACCCCTCACACTCACCCCCTACGACGTATACGTGGCACTGAGTAGGACTAATGCACGTAAAGCTGCTGGCCCTGACGGCATCCCCGGGCGCGTGCTCAGGGTCTGTGCAGCGCAGCTGGCAGACGTCTGGACTGATATCTTCAACCTGTCACTTGCCCAGGCAGTTGTCCCCACGTGCCTTAAAACCACCTCCATCGTGCCAGTGCCAAAACACTCCACTGCGGCAAGCCTCAACGACTTCCGCCCAGTTGCACTTACCCCCATCATCACCAAGTGCTTCGAGAGGCTGGTCCTGGCACACCTCAAAAGCTGCCTACCCCCCACACTGGATCCCTATCAGTTTGCCTACCGCAAGAACAGGAGTACGGAGGATGCCATCTCAACGGCACTTCACTCCGCCCTCTCCCACCTCGACAACAGAGACACTTACGTAAGAATGCTGTTCATCGATTACAGCTCAGCATTCAACACCATTATACCATCAAAATTGATCGCCAAACTCGGTAATCTGTGCATCGCTCCTTCCCTCTGCAACTGGATACTGGACTTTCTAACCAACAGACCCCAGTCTGTTAGGTTAGACAAGCACACCTCTTCAACCCTCACCCTGAACACCGGCGTTCCACAGGGCTGTGTGCTGAGCCCCCTCCTCTACTCCCTCTTCACCTATGACTGCACACCTGTACATAGTACTAACACCATCGTCAAGTATGCAGATGATACAACGGTGATTGGCCTCATCAGCAACAACGATGAGTCGGCCTACAGGGAGGAGGTCCAGCACTTAGCAGCATGGTGCGCTGACAACAACCTGGCCCTTAACTCCAAGAAGACCAAGGAGCTCATTGTAGACTTCAGGAAGTCCAGGGGCGGCACGCACACCCCCATCCACATTAACGGTACGGAGGTGGAACGTGTTTCTAGCTTCAGGTTCTTGGGAGTCAACCTCTCCGACGACCTCTCTTGGACCCACAATACCTCAACTCTGATCAAGAAGGCTCACCAGCGTCTCTTCTTCCTGAGGAGACTGAAGAAGGTCCATCTGTCTCCTCAGATCCTGGTGAACTTCCACCGCTGCACCATCGAGAGCATCCTTACCAACTGCATCACAGTTTGGTATGGCAACTGCTCTGTCTCCGACCGGAAGGCATTGCAGAGGGTGGTGAAAATTGCCCAACGCATCACCGGTTCCTCGCTCCCCTCCATTGAGTCTGTCCAAAGCAAGCGTTGTCTGCGGAGGGCGCTCAGCATCGCCAAGGACCTCTCTCACCCCAACCATGGACTGTTTACCCTCCTACCATCCGGGAGGCGCTACAGGTCTCTCCGTTGCCGAACCAGCAGGTCCAGGAACAGCTTCTTTCCGGAGGCTGTCACGCTACTCAACAACATACCTCGGTGACTGCCAATCACCCCCCCCCCCCCCCCCCCCCCGGACACTTATTGTTATTTATTCAAATAATTTGCTGTGTCGCTCTTCCAGGGAGATGCTAAATGCATTTCGTTGTCTCTGTACTGTACACTGACAATGACAATTAAAATTGAATCTGAATCTGAATCTAAACCCCCCCACGCCGGCATGGCCATAACTGCTGGCGCTTCCGGGCCGAGCCAAGGCCAGGCTCTGAGGGCGCCGGCGGCTGATGCTCCTCCTGGGCACGCAAGAAGGGAGAGGCGCAGCAACCTCGAGATCCTGGGGAGGGTGAGTGGGGGAGGAGAGGGAATAGAGGGAGAGGAGGGCAGTGGGGGAGTTATGGAAGGAGCGAGTGACTGAGGGTAGGGGAAAGGAGAGGTGAGGGAGGGATTGGGGAGGGTAGGAAGAGAGGGAAAAGAAGAGGGAGGCGGTGAGGAGGGAGAGTGGGGGAATAGAGGTAGAGAATGGGGGTTGTAGAGGAGGGGGAGTGAAGGGAGGTAGGGAGTGGGGAATAGAGGGAGAGGAGGGCAGTGGAGGAGGTGAGGTGGGATGGGGAGGTGGGGATAGAGAGATGGGGGGGTAGGGAGCTGAGACGAGTTATGGAGGAAGGGAGGTAGTGACTGAAGGTAGGGGAAGGAGAGGGAGAGGTGAGGGAGGGATTTGGCAAGGGGTAGGAGGAGAAAGGAACGAAGAGGGAGGGTGAAGAGGAGGGGGAGAGAGTGCTAAGGATGAAGGGAAATGAACTGCGCCTGAGCAGTTGGGAACTATGGGTGAGTAGTGGAATATTGCATTGGGGGACCAAGCCTCCTGTGTGACAGGGACCCAACGGGTCCCACTTAGTCTAGTATACCCCTAAAGCTTCCCTGTTCAAGTGTAACTGTACCTACTTGTGCCTAGTTCTCTACACAGTTCGTTCCACATAACCACCATCACATTAGATTTATAAGTGACATAAATGCAAGAGTAAGTTATAAAGGACAGGGTTACATTGTGCTGCACTGAGATGGAGTTTAATAGTAAGATTAAATGAGAACTTACCTGTTCGAAGTTTGATCGTTATTTTATGAGGAGTTACGATGAGGGATTACTTGAAGAAGCCCCGCCAGGCGCATGTTCGGCATACTTCAAAACAGCGGCGCGAAAAACACAGAACCAATAGCCGGAGTAAGATAGTAAGGCTCACAAAGATTAGAACTACTAGATGATAATTTATATTATGAGGGTTGGGAGCGGAGGGCACGTAATCCCTCATCGTAACTCCTCATAAAATAAAGATCAAACTTCAAACAGGTAAGTTCTCGTTTAATCTTACTATTTTACTTCAAAGTCACGTGAGTGACTACGTGAAGATTTTAAAGCTGTGTCATTGTCATGCCGTAGATCATTCCATACGACACACTGCTTCAGTTTACCCAGTAGTGAGTAAATAATATATATTGCTTGAAATTATGCAATAAATTTAATTTTTTTTTTCTTTTTTAATAATAATAAAAAGAAAAGTAATAACCCCTCTATCCCAGGGGAAATAACAACAAATGTTATGCAACAAAGCAAACAATTTTGAACAGAACCCAACACAGCATGTGCAACTCTGGCACTGTAACAACATGTTTATCATAAATCTAGGAAAGTTTCTTTTTTAGACCATCCTGCGGTCCCCAGAATTTGGTCGAGCGGCACGTCCTGTACCTTCGCTGCAGACATTGATACCGCCCTTCCGGAGTGAGATTTAAACACATCAGTGTCTACTCCAGTTAATCCAGAAACTGTTTATCCATTTAGAAATAGTTTGTACTGTCAGTTTTTTATATGTTTCTTGTGGGTAATGAACATTGGTGTCTCAAAATCTCGGAGACTCTTAATTCAATATATATCAAGTCAGATGCTTAACCACACACAATGTTTAGATGACAGAGTATGTCTTAAAGATTACATTGGTTCCAGCCTTTCTTGGCTTGCTTTGCTTGCTTAGATCATTGACATAAAACGTTATTTTATCTACAGACAACTGCATACAATCTAACCGCAACATTTGTAATGTTTGTACTCATTGTGCTGATATTAATGGCATGAGCATAACCACTTTAAATATTAACTTCTGAAAAGACAGTGACGTAATTGGAGTCCATTGCCGAAGCAATGTGAGAACTATACTGACATCCCAGATTTCTGTATATCGGGGTTTGGTAGGATTTTATTAAAATTCCTCTCATAAATTGGGATATTAACAGATGAGATCCGATAAATTGTCGTTCTGAAATTGTCCTAAATAGGAGGACAAAGCACTCCGAGCTCCATTAATGGTACTATAACTCAGGTGCAACATAGCAAGGAACTCCAATACATCCGATATGTTTGCAGTATGATAAAATATATCGAACTGTATACAAAAGATTTCCCATTCCTTATATGAAACATATATTGTTTCTTAGTGCTATCTCTCCAAGCTGCAGTTATGACATCCATGGTCCTATCCGACATTCCATCAGAACCTGCAGATTAATAATTAATACGGTCATGTAATGGATGACTTCTGCTGTTACTGGATGTACCAACAATTACTGCACATGGGATTTGTCATGAACGTCTGAATCATCATTCTGAGCACCAATGGGAACAATGGCTGTGTAGTAATATCCGTAGATAAGGGACGTATCAGATATTAACTGGTAAGAACAGATACTACACCTGATCTTAGCCAAAAGGCCAAAAAGCAGTACCAATTTGGAACCACCAAATGCCTGCGACTGAGATTTGATCAATTTTGGTGACACATTGTCTAATCAAGCAAAAATGGGGAAAACATAGAAGACTATACTTCCCCAATGTAGCGAGAATGCATCCACCGCTAATGCTCCTGGGTCTGACTCCCACGAGACACATTTAGACCACTGGAGATTTAATCCAGCCACAACAGATCAACATTTGGTACACATACTGTCTGACAATCTTTTTGAAAACTTTTTGAATTTTAACATTCATTCTGTATTGTCATTGCACTTTCGTGATCTGTTGTCTTACCACAATATTGTCTTCTCCCACAGTTGTGGTATTGTCTACTCGTAATTGAACATGTAAGTTATTTATTGTAGAACAACAGCTATCAATGCATAAAACACCCCCAATAACTCTAAATAATTCATACCATGTATTTGGAGAATTAATCGTCTTGGACAGTCACATCGACCACCACAACTGGTGTCGCTGTCCAAAGCTCTCCATCAGAGAGCACTCTCATCAGTCTGTAATAACACTGAAGACTTCTGAACAAGCACATTTTTACTTCTAGTAACTTGTGCAACATTGAGAATCCATCATTGAATTCAGCTCAACCTTTTAAGTTGGTAACTCCATGGACTTAATCAATAACCTGCACGCTTTTTACTCTTATACTCTGGTCTTTGCAGACTTTGATCATGCAGAGGTCCCAATTTGACAGCATGAATGCTGCTATCACTTTACCAGTAACCGTAGCTACTTCTTGGATGGTGGGACAATGTTTTTTACCAAGACAAATACAGGCATTTGTAACATCCCTAACCTTAATTGTTGATAAAGTTACTGACATATCAACTGTATTAAAGACAACCCCAAATAATCAATTGTTTGGGATGCCTGTAACTTACATGTTGTTTGGATGTACAGAACCTTAGCC
Organism: Raja brachyura; assembly: GCA_963514005.1. The sequence goes on along the minus strand of OY740787.1, from coordinate 42,183,106 downwards.
TTTCAATAGGCTTATGGTTGCTGAACTCAGTTCTTCAGCTGTCTCCCATTTACAATTAACATATCCTCTAGATAAGTCATTACAATGTGATTCTGAGCCCTCATTAACACCAGTGCTGATTTCAATAATTATGTGAGCAATCTGAGGGCTGAATTTAACCCATTAGGTCATTCCTTCAGCTGACCTATCCAATTATTTGAAATACCTGAATAATAAGGCATATTTTTTAAGTCTAATAATAGCCACATAGCAACCTTGTGATGACAACTTTGTTATAGTGCTGAAGTGCACTTTTTAAATGCTTATACTGAACTCTAAATTTATGTTTGTGAGTCCCAGAATGACTCTGCAACTCAATACTTGTGTCTGGGATATATTATTTCTACCTGATGAGTTCCTGGTACATTCAAACACCAAGCCGATCAGATTTAATGCAGAATTACAAAACAATTGTAATCTTAACCAACCAGAGGTTGTTTCCCCAGAAATTCCATGTGTAATGGAATGACGTTTCTGTACTTCCATAGATGAAGCAGAAGATCTCCTTCTCTTAATATAGGGGTTTGTATTCATCAATCATAAATCTGGTTATAGCTTGCCCACATAATCCTGCATTTTTTGGGTATAATGTTAGTCAAATGGCAATTTTCATCATCCAATTGGGTTTGAATATGCATTGCAGAGTAACGCAAGCATGTCTTTAAAGTATTGGACATTATTGACCCATGTATGTCTTCCCCAAATGCAGTGACGCCAACTGAATATCAGCTAGCGGACATGCTGGAACACATTTCCTGTCCTCGCATTGTTACATTCATGAGTGCCCAATTACTGTTGGCACCCTGAGCGAGGCACAATAGACGGGTGTTTTATATATTTTAATATATTTTTTACTGTTTCAGTCATAACAGTCTCTTGGAGTAGGTGAGAAACCAAATAATGTTGGCCGCCAGGTTCAACCATAGCCTCACCATTCCATACCGATATAGCAAAACATGGTGCTACATCGGGAACACCTGGAATATTTCTATTGTGCTCTGGTGTATACACATAAGTAGGGACATCAGCTTCAGGGTCAGTTTCATCCTGCCCTGGTACTCCCGAGTCTTGCTCTAGGGAGACTTCATCCAAACCTATGCAAGGCCCTGGTGAATGAGATTCTCATTCTTCATAGCCACCATACTCAGTGTATGGAAACTCCTTCGGAGCCTGCCTTAGAATCTCATGTGTCTTAGAACCCTTAATTGTTTAGAGTTTGGAGCATTTTATTTTGCTCTAGGAACCTCATCCAGACCTAACCAAGGTACTGGAGAAACAGAATTCCATTTTCATAGGCACCATACTCAGCGTATGGAAACTCCTTCAGAGCTTACCTTACAGGAAAACATACATGGGTCTTAGAACCTTGACTAAGTCAAGAGCATTTTATCCATTTCCAGCCTCCCCCACATTCTTGTCCTCCCTTGGAGGAGAGTTACTTCTTTACAGTTTTGTATTTGTGCATAAACTATATATGTTTAAATTGTAATTCTGACATGCACATTCTGCTTGCAGAATATTTGTATTAACCTCAGTATCACACAGGGTTATATACATTTCCATGAGAAAAACTGCATCTGGTAACATATACTCAGAGTAGACTTTATTTTACAATTGTGGGTATTTGGAGCCGGCATTTAGCGCAGCCGTTATCTCCAAACCCGATCTAAATAGCGTTAAAATAGCGGGAACCGGCTTTTAAAGCAGCCCTTATCTCCCGATCCGATCAAAATCGGAAACTGCGGTTCCAGCGCGTTCCTTTCAATTACCGCAGTTTAAATACTTTACTCTAGCTGACTCCGTTTTTCGAGCCAGATTTACAGAGTTTTTTTTTAAAAATTCAAAACACATCAACACTCTAGCTGACTCTGCAGACTTAGAGTTTAAAAACACTCGCAAGAAGTTCAACACTGACTTACCTGCGGGTTAAACTTACCGCTGGTGGGAGCTGCGCTCTCCACCCTGTCGGTGCCACATGCGTCGACGTAATGCCAAACATGGCGGGGCTTCTTCACGTAGTCACTCACGTGACTCCGAAGTAAAGTTAAGTGAGAGATTATTCATTTTGGATCAAGGAGAAATTCGAATATTTTTGTTAAAGCAAAATACTAGGCGTCATGGAACAGCAGAGAGATTTGTCATGTGCAAAGATCTCTCAAAGATAACAGTACAAAAGACAATGAAATTGTGGCCTTTATCTGAAGGAGCAAAGATACAATAACAAAGCCTTGTTTAGATCATGGAGCATGGATTTCATGACCACAGAGTAGGTATACAGCCTTTGTCTGCATTGCAAGTTACTACATTTTCATAATTATACTAGACCAAGTGGATCCCGTTAGGTCCCTGTCACACGGGAGGCCTGGTCCCCCAACGCAACCCGTTCCCCAACGCAGTATTCCACCACTCACCCATAGCCCCCAACTGCGCATGGGCGGCTCATTTCCCCTCTGCCCCCAGCACTCCCTCCCCCTCCTCTTCACCCTCCCTCTTTTTAAACTTTAAAAAAGTGTCCTGTCTTTGTAACAGGGCAGGGCAGGGCAAGGGAATTGGATTTTATAAAGTGAAAAGTTACATTTTTAAAGTTTAAAATGTGAATAACTTGTAAAATATACTATTAATCTGAACAAAACTTTGATACACCACACCACAGGACAGTGGTGAGTAATGTGGGCATTTTGGTGTAATTTCAGGATCACACATCCTCACAGAAACAGACAAACATACAAGATGAGAGTTTAAGTAATATATATAGACAGATTAAGAATACACTAACTTCAGGCAAGATATTTTGTGCAGCTTGAACAAGAATTAAATGATGAAATTATGAGAATTAGTTACATTTCACGTGTCGAGAGATTTGACAGGAATTTGATTTTTTAAATCAAAGTTAACCTAACCATAGCAGTGATGGCACAATCAAAAGGGATTTTTAAATAATAAAGGGACTTGACAGGATAAAAATAAATAACCTCCCTCATGGTAATTGAGAAAGCAGAGTCTTAGAATTAGAACATGAACTGAAATCTGCAAGCAATCTTTCCAAACCTGCATTGAAAATTTGGAACTCCATCCCAAAAAGCTTTAGAAGCTGCTCCATTTCAATTTCAGCAATTGAAATGTTCAAGATTGAAATCAAGAGTCCAGAGTGTTTTATTGTCATATGTACTGAAAACAGAACAGTGAAATGTTTACTTGCAGCAGCACAACTGGTCTGTAAAATAGTATTCATCAATAACACAATAAACAAAGTACACTGATGTACAATACCATCATTGGAGACCCAAATTAGGACAAACTAACAACCCATTCTTGGGTTTTCATTAGCTTGTACCACCAAAATTTGTACAAATGAAAAGGAATAGATATACTTGAAGATTCTATTGAGTTTGAATAGTCTATGAAATTGTTCTCGAGCAAATAATAAATTACAGTGTCAGCTTTGTAGTGTTTAGACCAAGAGCAATTGTGCCATTACTGCTGTGATTAGGTTAACAAGTCAAGTTCATTAACATAAATGTTGTATCATGGTGTCCTTAAGAATAACATTTGAGTAGGATATCAAATAAACCGCAGAAAAACTTGGACACAAAAAATGGCTGAATCTTCATTGTTAAAATGTAAGAACTAAGAATCATACAAATAAATTATTTAAGGCAATTTACTATACCGAAAAGGAATGAGAGATATCACTTCATGCATGGGTATATTTAGGAAACTGCACGTGATTCTGTACATCAGGGGTCGGCAACCTTGTTCTGCATTGGGGCCAGGACGCATGTCTGTGAGCGGATGGCAGGCCACATCCATCACGTGTGCACATGGATCCTGCCCCCATCCCGCCCCGGTTGGCAGACGTCAAATCACGTGAGGCAGCCTCATACAATCCTTGCATGTCTCACCCACCGAGTTCCTCCAGCATTTTCGTCCACCTTCGATTTTTCCCAGCATCTGTAGTGTTCACAGAAGGTGCCGGCGGCTTTGTGCAGGATGCGGTATAACCAGAGCTCGGACGCTGCTCGGGTGCCCGGCCGCTGTTCGGGGCGTTCAGCAGGCCAGATGATTATGGGGAAAGAAATCCGCCTGCAGGCCAGATGATTTCGGGTTACGGGCCGCATTCGGCCCGGGCGTCGTAGGTTGCCGACCCCAGCCTTACATCATCCTCAAGGACTAATCCAATTAAAGGAAAGGTCAGAGCCTCTGTACCTATCAGCTATTTCTTGCAATACAAACTTTCCCCATACACCACTATTCACATGCCTCCTTTTAGAAAACACAAAAACATCGATCATCCTGGATTCCTGTAGTCATGTGGCTTTTGTACGGCTCTGAATGGCTGATTAGATTTGGGAATAGTAAATCTACATACTGCCATGAAGATCTCCAGCAGAGGTTGAATGCATGTTTTGTCCTTGATCATCCAGCTGCTAGCAAATACTCAACTCATTTTTAGGAGCAGAATGTGAATTATTACTGTTGCAGTATAGAATCCGTGCCTGCATCACCTTCCCAATACTCACTGCCCTTTGGAAGGTTGAAAAATTATATTACTTTCCCAATTAAGTAAATAACACACAGAATAAATATTAGCTTATACAGCAGCAAGCACCTTAATTACAAAATCTAAACACAATGTCTTGCAATGTTTGCACATAAACATGTGGGGGGAGAAAACTAACAGACCCATCAACTGGAACACAGGGAAGACGAGGGAAATCTCAGGCAAGGGCTGCTCTCTGGGTATGCAGCACTATTTTCTACATATGTGTATTTTTACAATACTGGCACACAACAATGTGACAAACAGGGTTAAATTTCAAATTATTTAAAAAGTTCACAAGCACATTATTGGGTTCATGACTAACATAGCATCAACAAAAATATAAGAAAAAATAACATATTGACGGCAAGTTTCCGAAAATGGCATTAGAATACACAAATACATTTTGTGTAACGGTTGTCGCGTGGTGTCCACCAGTGACCTGGTTGGCACAGTAAGTGCACGTATTACTTATTCCTTTCTATGTTTATGAATACCACATGGAACAATAAAATTGCAAACACTGTTTCCACATTATTCACCTGATCATGTAGTAGAATACTGCATCCATCTGAATGGACACTGCGACGCGCGTTACACGATCATACACACATACATACGTTTGTGGTGGAAACTAAAAGGTTTGGTTTCTCAGAAAACGATCGTTACATTATTGGAGAAAACCAAACATTTTCACCAATGTGATCTAATGGAATTGAGCTATATCGATGTCCGATGATTCGTCAGAAGGTTTGATATGGTATGATTTTTTAATAAGTAAAATGATTCCGTCACGGTCGTTGTGGAGCTTCCAGAAGTTGACATGAAGGAATGAAGTTAGCGACTTGTCCGTACGAAAGGTAAACAAGAGACAGTGTGTTGCCAAATTGAAGATTGGCTCAGTTTCTTAGTTTTGATGACCAATTTATTCCCAAAAAAAATTTGTATTCACTTTAAAAAGTCGTAAAATTTATCATAAACGGTCGTTGTGTTTTTGACATCAATGTTTTTGATACATTAAATTTCAATATAAGAAAAAATTATTAACTCGCCCAAAAATCACTACTACCATAGGATACCACGTTGCGGTTTGTGAAAAGCAGTAGAGGTTTGGAGCCTCCGTGATTTAACTTACGGAGGTACCGACCCCGATAACGGTAGTTGTGACAATGGACACCAAGCACAACGACTGTTTCCGGATCTTTGCTTGGCGGAATACCAGACATGTTACTGTATTTTTCTCCTGGTATGGATGAAGATATTTCCCTTGATCATTATCAAATTATATGTATGAGGTTATATATATATATTATTAAGTTTATTCATGGCTAAATGTGGCAGAGTTTTTATGTCACATTTTTGGTGTCCAATTTGGTGGTAAAACGATGAAAATTTGTCTGTCATGAAAAAAGTTTTTGACTTTCGGTCTTGAAGTTATCAAATTTATATCTGTTATTTATAAGGTTTCACATGATGGGTATATTTTTTGTTAAGAACAGTGTATTGGTGTAAAAACCTGAATAATAATCTTGTTCTTTAAAATCTCTCCAGTATTGTAAAAAGACACATATGTGAGAAAGGAGGTCAACAGGTTATTTGACCTGGAAGGGGATGGGGAAGGGGAGACAACTCCGGCTATTGTTAACAATAAATGTGCAAGTGAGATACAACATTAAATAGTATAGAATCAATTCAATGGTTATGCTTTGAGCATGAGAAGCTGCCACAGATAATCTTACTACTCTGGGTTAGGGAGAGTAAATAAACTTCCACAAAATCTTCGATTATGTGCATGGACTATGATATCTGCTGCAGAGGGAATGTCAATCTTAAATTCATTTTTTGTTTTTGTTTTTAGACATACAGCATGGAAGCAGTTCCTTCAGCGACTGGATCAGAGCCGAGCAGCGATCATCTGCACACTAGTTCTATCCAACCCAGTAGGGACAGTTTACAGAGCCAATTAACCTACAAACCTGCACATCTTTGGAATGTGGGAGGAAACCGGAGCACCCAGAGAAAACACACCAGGTCACTGGGAGAACGTATAAACTTCACAGAGAAAGCAGCCGTAGTCATGATTGAACATGGTTCTCTGGCACTGTAAGGCAGCAATTCTTACAGCAGGGCCTGTCCCACTTGGGTGTCATTTGCACGTCACGCAGATGGCGTGCAAAGATTTTGTACATACCAAATCCTGGGGCGCGTCACTGCCTACGACACCATGCACGCATCACGTGCGCGGTACAATGCGCACGTCGTGCAGCATAAATTAGGCGCAAATGACACCTAAGTGGGACAGGCCCTTCCACTGTGCTACAGTTTGTGACTATTATCTCAATAGCTCTAAAACGAGAATTACTAATCGTCCTCTTTTCATAGTTGATAAAGAGTCATAAGGAAATATAAAGAATGTTAAAAAATAGAGCAGAAAACTCAGGGAAGATTTCCCTGATCCCTAATCAATCTGGTATATTTGCATCTTCCTGGTAAGGATCAGCTTAATCAATGCACCATGGTCCCTGCCAGATGTACAGGAATGAGGCAAAATTATTTTTATCTTCAGAAATTGTCGGAAATCTTTGGCAGAGAAATAACTAAAACTCAATTTGGTTTTAATGTCACATCAACAAAAGAGCAGCTGACAGTGTGTCATATTCTCAGTACTGCACAACCAGCAACACCGCAAGTTAGAGGAACAGCACCTCATATTCCGCTTGGGGAGTCTGCATCCTCTGGGCTTGAACATTGAATTTTCTCAATTCTGTTAACCCTTGCTGTCTCCTCCCCCTCCCACCTCTCCCTCAGCCCCCGGGCCCTGGCATTCCCTCTCTCTCTCTCTATCTGTCCCCCACCCAAGTCGCACTAGCTTCTCATTTTCACACTACAAACAGCTTACAATGGCCTGTTTCCTTTATCATCGATACTTTTTTTGCATATCTTTCATTCATTGTTCTTTATCTCTCCCACATCACCGTCTATATCTCTCGTTTCCCTGATCCCTAACCAGGTCTCGACCCGAAACGTCGCCTATCTCCTTCGCTCCTTAGATGCTGCTGCACCTGCTGAGTTTCTCCAGCCTTGCGTATCCTCTCTCGGCCTGGATTATGAACTAGATTATGAAGATGGCTCAACAAGGGACAAACGCTACCTCCACATGGGTAATAAGGCAGGGCAGGTGACTGAATTTTAAATGAGGGAGCACTTTGGGACAAGTGACCATAATTCTATTGTGTTAGTTTGTAAATAATTATAGGAAAAGAATGGATTGGTCCACAAGTTGAACAAAGGGGACTATCAGTTGAACATAGGGGACTATGAAGGCATGAGGGAAGAGCTGGCCAAGGTAGACTGGAAAGGGATCCTAGCAGGAATGACGGTGGAACAGCAATGGCAGAAATTTCTGGGCATAATCCTGAAGACGCAGAATCATTTCATTCCAAAAAGGAAGAAAGATTCTAAGGGGAGTAAGAGGCAACTGTGGCTGACAAGAGAAGTTAGGGATAGAATAAAACTAAAAGAAAAGATGTATAACACAGCAAAGAGTAGGCAGAAGTCAGAGGATTGGGAAACTTTCATAGCACAATAGAAGGAAACAGAACGGGTAATACAGGCTGAAAAGATGAGGTACGAGGGGAAGTTGGCCAGGAATATAAAGCAGGACAGTGAAAGCTTCTTTAGATATGTTATGGGAAAAAGAGTAGCAAAGTCAAATGTGGGTCCGCTGAAGGCAGACACGGGTGAAATTATTATGGGGAACAAGGAAATGGCAGAAGAGTTGAACAGGTACTTCGGATCTGTCTTCACTAAGAAAATTCTAAAAGGACTGGACAAGCTAGATGCAGGAAAATGTTTCCCAATGTTGGGCGAGTCCAGAACCAGGTGCCACAGTCTTAGAATAAAGAGGAGGCCATTTAAGACCAAGGTGAGAAAAAACGTTTCCACCCAGAGAGTTGTGAATTTGTGGAATTCCCTGCCAGAGGGCAGTGGAGGCCAAATCACTGGATGGATTTAGGAGAGAGTTGGATAGAGCTCTAGGGGCTAGTGGAATCAAGGGATATGGGGAGAAGGCCGGCACGGGTTATTGATTGGGGATGATCAGCCATGATCACAATGAATGGCTGTGCTGGCTCAAAGGGCCAAATGGCCTCCTTCTGCACCTATTTTCTATGTTTCTAAGTCCTAAACTTGGGTCGGCCGTATTAGACAAAAATGCTTCAAAGTTAATTAGGGGTTAATTAGTTAATTGATTTCAGGTAATGGGATGTCTGATAAGTGGGAGGCCTTTAAACAAGATTGTGTGAGATCAGGACCAATATGATCCTGTGAAAGTGAAGGGCAGGAATGGCAAGAGTGGAGAATACTGGAAGACAAGAGACATTGGGGCTCTTGTTGAGAAAAAACGAGGCATGCCAAATTAAATGAATACTTGAGAAATTGAATTTCTCAACAATTTTGCAGGCTGCTCACATTTTACCCGGTGTAGCAAAATAAATATTCCTGATAGAAAATGCAATTTAAATGAGTTTAAACAAAGTGAAAATGTGCTGCTGCATATTACATGTTCTTCCACAACTGACACTACAAAAACCACATCATTGTTTATATCCCTACAATTTTATCTGTGCCACATTAACAAACAAAGGAATCGTTTTTCAAGTTTGGTCTGGCACAGAGCCTTTCATTTTGTCATTGAATGTGACAAATGACAATAGTTTCTCCCTGTAAACAGCTTTGGATTTCCTGCAAATTTCAAAAGGATTACATAAATACAAGCATTGTTTTAAAATTTTGGAGCAAGGATTGAACCCATGATTCCAGAGTGAGGAGTCTGATTACAAGCACTCATTAAAAATGTGAATGATCCATTTATTGAGGTGTGACATGGAATATAGCTTGTAATGTAGAAGAGGATCCAGACTATTAGATCTCGCACTGCTACTCCTTCAAGATGTTTGACAATAAAAATGGACAATTCACCAAAATACCACGTACATTTCTCCAACAAAATAATAATGAAAGCAAACACATGGCGCTAGTGACAAGAAGTTAAAAATGACACATGTGCTAGACATCTGGGCAACAGTTCAAACAGCAAAATTGTTGGAACAGAACGTTAAAATTCATGTTCCTGCAAAACAGTTAAAAATTTTAACGCAATAGAAGGACATTAGCTTGGAGGATGTGGAATCGATATGGGTAGAGCTGCGAAACACTAAGGGGCAGAAAACGCTAGTGGGAGTTGTGTACAGGCCACCTAACAGTAGTAGTGGAGTTGGGGATGGCATCAAACAGGAAATTATAAATGCGTGCAACAAAGGTAAAACAGTTATAATGGGTGACTTCAATCTACATATAGATGGGTGAATCAAATTGGCAGGGGTGCTGAGGAAGAGGATTTCTTGGAATGTATGCGGGATAGTTTTCTAAACCAACATGTAGAGGAACCAACAAGAGAGCAGGCTATTCTAGACTGGGTATTCAGTAATGAGGAAGGGTTAGTTAGCAGTCTTGTTGTGCGTGGTCCATTGGGCAAGAGTGACCATAATATGGTTGAGTTCTTCATTAGGATGGAGAGTGACATTGTTAATTCAGAAACAAGGGTTCTGACCTTAAAGAAAGGTAACTTTGAGGGTATGAGATGTGAATTGGCCAAGATAGACTGGCAAGTGATTCTTAAAGGGCTGACGGTGGATATGCAATGGAAGGCATTTAAAGACTGCATGGATGAACTACAACAATTGTTCATCCGAGTTTGGCAAAAGAATAAATCAGGGAAGGTAGTGCATCCGTGGATCACAAGGGAAATCAGGGATAGTATCAAAACAAAAGATGAAGCATACAAATTAGCCAGAAAAAGCAGCTCACCAGAGGACTGGGAGAAATTCAGTCCAGCAGAGGAGGACAAAGGGCTTAATTAGGAAAGGGAAAATAGATTATGAAAGAAAACTGGCAGGGAACATAAAAACTGACTGCAAAAGTTTTTATAGATATGTGAAGAGAATAAGGTTAGTTAAAACAAATGTAGGTCCCTTGCAATCAGAAACTGGTGAACTGATCATGGGGAACAAGGACACGGCACACCAATTGAATAACTACTTTGGTTCTGTCTTCACTAAGGAAGACATCAATAATCTGCCGGAAATAGCAGGGGACCCGGGGTCAAATGAGATGGAGGAACTGAGTGAAATCCAGGTTCGCCGGGAAGTGGGGTTTGGTAAATTAAATGGATCAAAGTCAGCATGGATTTATTGAAAGGTAAATCATGTCTGACGAATGTTATCTAATTTTTTGAGGATGTAACTAGTAGAGTGGATAAGGGAGAACCAGTGGATGTGTTATATCTGGACTTTCAGAAGGCTTTCGACAAGGTCCCACATAAGAGATTAGTATACAAACTTAAAGCACACGGTATTGGGGGTTCAGTATTAATGTGGATAGAGAACTGGCTGGAAAACAGGAAGCAAAGAGCAGGAGTAAACGGGTCATTTTCAGAATGGCAGGCAGTGACTAGTGGGGTACCGCAAGGCTCAGTGCTGGGACCCCAGCTATTTACAATATATATTAATGATCTGGATGAGGGATTTGAATGCAACATATCCAAGTTTGCGGATGGCACGAAGCTGGGGAGCATTGTGTTAGCTGTGAGGAGGATGCTAGGAGGCTGCAAGGTGACTTGGATTGGTTGGGTGAGTGGGCAAATGCATGGCAGATGCAGTATAATGTGGATAAATGTGAGGTTATCGACTTTGGTGGCAAAAACAGGAAAGTAGACTATTATCTGAATAGTGGCCGATTAGGAAAAGGGGAGATGCAACGAGACCTGGGTGTCATGGTACACCAGTCATTGAAAGTAGGCATGCAGGTGCAGCAGGCAGTGAAGAAAGTGAATGGTATGTTGGCATTCGTAGCAAAAGGATTTGAGTACAAGAGCAGGGAGGTTCTACTGCAGTTGTACAGGGTCTGGGTGAGGCCACACCTGAAGTACTGCATAGAGTTTTGGTCTCCGAATCTAAGGAAAGACATTCTTGCCATAGAGGGAGTACAGAGAACGTTCACCAGACTGATTCCTGGGATGGCAGGACTTCCAAATAAAGAAAGACTGGATAGACTCGGCTTGTACTCGCTGGAATTTAGAAGATTGAGGGGGGATCATATAGAGACTTACAAAATTCTTAAGAGGTTGGACAGGCTAGATGCAGGAAGATTGTTCCCAATGTTGGGGAAGTCCAGAACAAGGGGTCACAGTTTAAGGATAAGGGGGTAGTCTTTTAGGACTGCGATGAGAAAATCATTTGTCACACAGAGAGCGGTGAATCTTTGGAATTCTCTGCCACAGAAGGTAGTTGAGGCCAGTTCATTGGCTATATTTAAGAGGGAGTTAGATGTGGCCCTTGTGGCTAAAGGGATCAGGGGGTATGGAGAGAAGGCAGGTACAGGATATTGAATTGGATGATCAGCCATGATCAAATTGAATGGCGGTGCAGGCTCGAAGGGCCGAATGGCCTACTCCTGCACCTATTTTCTATGTTTCTATGATATAGATCAGAAAATGGCATAAGTAGGTCATGCAAGAATTATCGAGAGAAAGCATGAAATTTTAACTCCTCTCTGCCCCACAAATGCAGCCTGACCTGTTGAATATTTCCAGTGTTTCTATTTGATTTCAAATTTTTAATATCTGCAGTGCAGTATTTTAGTTTCTGAAGCCCGGAGAGGGTTGTTCAAGTCATTGCAATTAGAAACCAGCAAACAACTTATTTTGAAATAATTGCATGTTATTCTTGAAATCTGATGTAAATCAACATTAAAATTATCAATTCCAACCCCCGCTGTGAGATTAAGAGATTTTTTATGATATAAATTGGCAAAATCAACTGCTCTAAGATAGGCTCAACTGAGAAGATTATTGTTATATAAATCTTTAGATTAAATATTATAATTAAGGCTGAAATGTTGAATTTATTCTTCTTATGCACGAATTGCTTATATTATGGATATTTTACTAAACCGACCAGCAAGCATCATTATGCAAGGAGTGAAGCCACCCAAACATTGCTTGGTACATTCATTGTTATATGTTTCCACCAACCAAAGCAGGTAGAATCACATCAAAACTCAGATTGCATTAACACACATTATCTTTGCCACTGGTAGAAATTCAACCCCAAACAAACCTCAGTAATTTCAGCGATTTCTTTAACTGACACTCTTTAGTCTCTTTTTCACCTCTAGCCTTTGCCACTTACTCTACCCATCTGCCGATCACTCCCACTCCTCACCTGTATCCACTTGACAGGCTTTGCCCCACTTCTACCACTCTTGTCTAACTTTCCCCTCTCTATTCCACATTAGTCTGAAGAATTATGACCAAAAAACAACCTGTTGAGTTTCTCCATCGCTTTTTTTTACCCAACTCAGCGATATTAGTTTAAAAGGAAGATATTCTCAAATTGTTTTTTCTTTGCTCTTTAATGACCCACGGAGAAACATATGTATCTACATACTAGGATAAGGGCACCAACAACTATAATGGCAAAGCAATCCTGATTATTTGTGATCGTTTATAAAGACTTGATGTTCAGGATCAGCTGAAAAATATCCATTTGTGCAGACGGTCTTCCCAGTATGAAGAGAGATGGCTTAAAAGAGAAGGTAGACAAAAGTGCTGCCGCACCCACTGAGTTTCTCCAGCATCTATGGAGCGAAGGAAATAGGCAACGTTTTGGGCCGAAACCCTTCTTCGGACTGGAACTCTCCTCCCAGTCTGAAGAAGGGTTTCAGCCTGAAACATTGCCTATTCCCTTCGCTCCATAGGTGCCGCCACACCCGCTGAGTTTCTCCAGCACTTTTGTCTACCTTCGATTTTCCAGCATCTGCAGTTCCTTCTTAAACATGGCTTAAAAGAAAACTCATTTCAATTGGAAACAGTACAATAATCACCCTCCCTGGTGCAATCCAGTTTAAATATTTGTAACATTTTAAAAATGTATTCTTTCATTTGGGATACTCCATCTAAATTACAAAAGAATAAATTCAACTCTGATATCAATGCACACATTAAAAAAATACGTAAATTGCCATCATTAAAAACTGTTGATTTGAAGTTCCAATTATGGTCAAATACTTTTCAGAGACAGACCTGTAGATTATAGAGATAGGGAAATTACATTATCATGCAAAGGTCAAATCAATAAAAGGGCAAAATGTTTGATGAAGGTGTGAAGCAGTTCAGGGAGTCAATGTTGGTCTGCAGGACCAGAGGCTTTGGTGGATTCGACCCAATCTACCCAAAGTATGTTGCAGCAAGATTTTCTCAGGACAATTTCTGAGGCCTAATCATCTTTAACTGCTTCATTAACGACGTTTGTGTCATCATCAGGTCAAAACTCTACGTGTTTACTGATGATTTTACAAGGTTCAATTCCACCTGCAACTCCCCTTTGAATGAAGCAATCCACGTTTGCATTCTGCTTGACCCAAATGATCTTCAGGCATGACAGTTATCAGCAAATGTAACAACAGTGAGGCCATTTGGGGGGGGGGGGGGGGGGCTCTATGATGAACCACCCTGTGGCAAACGATGAAGCGGACATACTTCTTTACTTCTTAAAAAGGTCTAGATGAGAAGATTTAGGAGAAGATTTTCAACACACTTAGAGGACAGAATTGTTTGCTATGGATAGTTGTTCAAACAAAAATCTTTCTCTTTTAAGAATGAAGAAATGTTTAAAGCAGGTAAATGGGGAGAGTCATATAGCTGTCCTGAGAGCATTGAAACAGTGAATTCTGGAGGGTGGGCACAAAATGCTAGAGTAACTCAGCAGGTTAGGCAGTATGTCTGGAGAAAGTGGATAGGTCACAATCTGGGTCAGGACCCTTCTTCAGACTAATCTCGTGGGTACAGAGAAATGGTTCCCGCAGATAAGCTTGCAGATTTTGATGATCTACCTAAATATAACGTAAAAGAAACATTCAAATGGAACGCAACGTGACTAAAACATCTGGAACTTCTTGGCAACAGTTTCTTTTCATCTTTAATTACAAAGTATAACAATATCCCGAGTTTAATGTACAAAGTCACAACAAATAATGAAGAATCAGTGACCTCATCAACAAACAGAAGCCAGCTAACTTTTCTGTAGCTTTCTTCGTGCAGTGATGCATTCAGTGAGTTACAGGCAGTAATAAAACTGAATGGCTCTTAGATCGTACACCGTAAGAAATAATTTATCTTAATGTTATTAATCATAACCAGAAATTGATAAATTCTTCCATTACTTCATTAAATACATATGCAACACGTCATTGCACAATTTTCTTAGGTAGTTGGATCTGGCCTATGAGAACACCAATATAAAAATCACGATGCCATGGTTTATACTAAATAAAAATCACTTTACAAATTTATTAGATGCAAAAATAATGATACGGTATTGCACACGTCCATGTCACAGATGTGACTCAAGAAAATATGGCACACTTTTGATGTCAAGAAACCCACCCCACAGCAATAGCAGACACTGGTGACAAAGCCCATTAACACCTCGTTCCCCCATTAAGGGTCACGTTGACGTATTCATAACATTTGAAGGTTAAGACCTTAAAGGGCCTGTCCCACTTGGGCGTAATTTCCGTGTCATTTATGCGACATCATTTGCGCATCGTGACGCACACGTGATGCGCGCATGGTGTGCATTACGCGCTCATGCATTACACACGCGGAGCCCCAGGATTTTGGGATTCACAAAATCTTCGCGCGCCACCTGCGTGACGCACAAATGACGCCCAAGGGGGACAGGCCCTTAAACCAGCAACAAAGTAATTGTCTGCCAAACACTGCGATTTCTGTTCCCCACAGCAAGCACTACAAAGCATGTAACTTCCTCAAAATGCAACATCCTCACCAACTCATGTGTCTTTCTGGCATGCAACCTCTGAAAACAGAGAATGCACGGAGCACGCAAGCCTTTTTTACATAAACACACACAGACCAAAATTGAGCTAAATGGAGAACGAAGTGCACAAATATCCCAAACTCACATAGCCATCCTGACACCTGCCTCACCTGTGGAAGTACTAGCTACCGATTTCCCGGCAAGGTCTAGCTGCAGTTCCGCTATCTGGTCCCATGGTCGCTCGCAGCCACCCGAGCTACTGAGTGAGTTGCTGGCATGATCCCCGACCCCCTCCTTCTTAACGCTCCTGCCTTCCCCACAACTGTACCCCTGGTAGCCGTGCTGACCCGGGCCAGACTCCCCACACGCTGTGGAAGGAACTCTCACCCCCCCCCAGCAGTGCTGTCCTTTTACAGTCGCTGTACTGAGGGATAGCCAAGTCTATCTTTCTTGGCTAACAATCTAACCTTCGGCCTCCAAGACGCAGGTAAACTTTTGGGCCTTATTTTAATGTAAAAAATAGCGTCTTCATTGCTGGGAATTATGGTAATCTCATGTGGAGTCTTACAATAATCTCAAAGCCCAGTGGAAGTTATCCACGACAAAAATAAATGGCCCAATAGATGAGCTATTTAAAAAAATAAATATACTGAACTAAACAAAGATCAAACAAGAAGCAGTTAGGGGCCTGTCCCACTTGGCCGTCACTTGTGCGTCACAGAGATGTAAGCATCAGGTGCGTATCAGGACGTGCGCGTTGTGCATCGTGACGCATAAGTTATGTCGTGTAAATTACGCGCAAATGACGGCCAAGTGGGACAGGCCCTTTACACAGCATAAGAAGATTGCAGTGAAGGGGCTGTCCCACTGCAGCAACCTAATTGGCGGGTTTAGAAGAGATTAGGAGAGTTTGAAAAAATGTCATGTTGAAGGCCTCCTTCGACTATGTAGAAGACCTCCTTCGACTATGTTGAAGACTAGCTACGACTAGCTATGACTAACTTCAGGAAAATTGGTCACTGAATAGTGGAGAGTGAAGACGACCTCCTTCGACTATGATGAAGACTATCTACGACCTCCTTAGACTACCTTCGATTACCTTTGACTACCCTCGATTACCTACGACTAACATGCCAACCTACTATGACTAAACCTACGAGTAAAAAAAAAGTACTGATTTTAAGTATTGACCTTTTTTACTCGAGGGTATTTTTCAACATTGAAAAATATGCCACGACCTAGCTGAGGCCTCGAGTACGCGGAGACTACTCTTGAGCATGAAGGAGGGTTACAAAGACCTCCTAGGACCTCGTGTCGACCATGCTGCGAGTACGAGTCGAGGGCAAACTCACATATTAGGTCGCCCAAGTGGACAGCCCCTTGACTTCTTAAATCATACACATCTTTAGAGGTCACTGAAGTAAGTGAGAAAGAATGTTCAGATTTACAATTTCATTCAGACAGATCTTGGTGTTAAGATTTAGGATTTGTCCTCCACATGTACCAAGGTTAAAATTTGCTATTGTCATATTAAAGCAGACAAATAGGCAAGTAGGAAGAAAAGGCTAATATTTCAATACCGTTTTTCACAATCTCAGATTGCTCCAGTCATTTTTGAGCTAAAGTATGTCAGGTGTTTATGATCTTACAATAGATGACACTTGAGTAAAGCAAGATCCCACAAACAATAATATTATAAATGAATAGACATTTTAATTTTTTTAAGGCATCGCTATGAGCCAGGAAACTGGAGGGAAACCCCTGCTCTTCTTCAAACAAATAACATGGGATCAAGACCGTGCTTTAATATCTAACCCAAAAGATAATAGCTAGATAAAGTGCAGCACCATCAATACTGTGCTGGATAAATCCAAATATATGGAAAGAGGGAGAGTTGAGCAAATCAGACATTATGCCAACTTGCATTTTCTGCAAAGAAAACGTTCTTTCCGGTTTCCAATACCAATTAGGAAAAAATATTTAACTATAATTTAAATATAATTTACATTTACTAATGCCACCTCATTAATGTCAAACAAGATCTTCAAATAAATATTTTACTTTACTTATATAAGCCAATCCTACCACATAACTTGGATAGATTCCCAGATAAAATGCTTTCTGCTTATTCAGCATCATCCAAAATAATTAGTGCCACACATTACTGAGACTGCTTCAAAAGATGCCAAGAGTTTTACCTAAGGAACTGAAAGGTGTTTCAATCCAAGCAAGAGATCATACAGAGTACTGATGTGCCAAAAACAATTTCCTATACCAAACAGTCAGTCAATTACTGTAAATATTGAATCCACCTGTCTTTTCTTTTGGAAACTCCAGACTAGGGACAGGAAAGTCATAAAGCAAATTCAAAAGTAACAAAATGTTAAAAAATTATTGAAATCTTAATAGTGAAATCCTACATCGGCTAATTACTAATTTTTTGAATATCTCAAGTTAAGTAATTAACAGCCAATCGCCAGTACAACATGCATTATCAGTGGATGGACACTTTGTGGTCAACTGAAAAGTAAATCAGCCAGTAAAGCTTGAGCTCAGCATCAACTTGATTTTCGTCCACTCTCCACTCACATTTCTCTTTTTGGATTAAAAAAAGATGTATTCACAGACATTTTTGGTAAGTTAACGTGAAGCTAACTTAGTCAAAATAGATGCTACAAAAAACAGGAGAATAGAATAAATTCCTTGCAGGTAACTAAGTGGTAAAAATAGTCAAGGTACTGTGAAATCAGTGTATATTATTAAGCGTCAACAGTGTTTAATTGTCATGTGCACCAGTACCAGAACAAAGAAGGGTCTCGACCCGAAACCTCACCCATTCCCTCTCTCCAGAGATGCTGCCTGCTTTTTGTGTCTATCTTTGTTTAAACCAGCATCTGCACAGCTTACACAATGAATTTCCTACTTGGTGCAGCTTTACATGTACATTATACACAACAACAAATAAACATACAATAAATGATCAGTTGTTCTAAGTAAACCAGGGTGGCATAGTAAAGAGTTGCTGCGTTACAGCGACAAAGACCTTGGTTCTCCCTGCGACCGCATGGGTTTTCTCTGGGTGCTCTGCTTTCCTCCCACATGATAAAGACTTACAGGTTGATAAGTTAATTGGCAGCAAAAATTACAAATTGTCCCTACAGAGTAGGATAGTGCTAGTGTACAGGTGATCGCTGCAGACTCGGTGGGCCGAATGGCCTGTTTCCATGCTGTATCTTTACAGTGAAGTTGAATGTGAGACCACAATAGTGCAAGTCAAAGTTCATAGTGCAAGTACAAAAAAAATGCTAAATCTTTGCGATTCTTGTAATTATCGCTCTCCTTCTTGAATGCTTTATCTTCGGTTAAGTAGGAATAAAAGATGTTTTCTATCCAGGCCATCGGAAGCAACCTTTTCTAATCAATTTGTGCATCGGTCAAGATCATCAATGTAACAACCAATTGAAGAAGATTCTCGTCCCGTAACGCTGCCCATTCCTTCACTCCAGAGATGCTGCCTGTCCCGCTGAGTTGCTCCAGCATTTTGTGTCTACCTCCAAAATTGCTTGTTCGGAATTTGCTTGTCAGAAATTATTTTGGATGAACATTTTTTCAAAAAAGAAAACTCTCTGACTTATCAGGATTTTCAATTATTAAAATAAGAGTTTTCAAATATATTAGCTAGAAATAAAATACATTATCTTATGGATAATACTCTTTAACCTGTTGAGTTCTAGTAACATTGCAATATTCATGTTATAACAGGAGACAGTGGCCAGATTCAGAATCAGATTCAAACTTTATTGTCATTATACAGTGTGCAAGTACAGAGACAACAAAATGCAGTTAGCATCTCACCCAGCAGTGCGAACACAGAATAATGGAATGGTAAAATATATATATGTATATACAGTAGCAGTAGTGGAATTTTCGGGGGAGGGAGATCAGTCACTGGGGGAAGGAGTGTCCGGGGGGGGGGGGGGGGTGACTGTCAATCACCAAGGTGCAGAGAGAGACCTGTAGCGCTTTCCGGATGGGAAGAGGGTAAACAGTCTGTGGTTAGGGTGAGAGCAGTCCTTGATGATGCTGCGCGCCCTTCGCAGACATCGCTTGCTCTGGACAGACTCAATGGAGGGGAGTGAGGAACCGGTGATGCGTTGGGCAGTTTTCACCACCCTCTGCAGTGCTTTCCAGTCGGAGACAGAGTAGTTGCCATACCATGCTGTGATACAGTTGGTAAGGATGCTCTCGATGGTGCAGCGGTAGAAGTTCACCAGGATCTGAGGAAACAGATGGACCTTCTTTAGTCTCCTCAGGAAGAAGAGACGCTGGTGAGCCTTCTTGATCAGTGTTGAGGTATTCAGGGTCCAAGAGAGGTCATCAGAAATGTTGACCCCAGAAACCCAAAGCTGGAAACACGCTCCACCTCCCTCCCGTTAATATGGATGGGGGTGTGCGTGCCACCCCTAGACCTTCTGTAGTCCACACTGAGCTCCTTGGTCTTCTTCGTGTTAAGGGCCAGGTTGTTGTCAGCGCACCATGCTGCTAGGAGGTGGACCTCCTCCCTATAGGCCGACTCATCGTTGTCAGTGAAGAGGGAGTAGAGGAGAGGGCTCAGCACATAGCCCTGTGTAACGCCAGTGTTCAGGGTGAGGGTTGAAAAGGTGTAGTTGTCTAACAGACTGGGGTCTGTTGGTTAGAAAGTCCAGTATCCATTTGCAGAGGGAGGGGTCGATGCCCAGATCGATCAGTTTGGTGATCAGTTTGGAGGGGATAATGGTGTCAAATGCTGAGCTAAAGTCAATGAACAGCATTCTCACGTAGGTGTCTCTGTTGTTGAGGTGGGAGAGGGTGGAGTGAAGTGCCGTGGAGATGGCATCCTCCGTACTCCTGTTCTTGCGGTAGGCAAGCTGATGAAAGATAAGATTGTGAAATAGACTGCAGTTTGTCACATTGCCTAAATACGAGTTATGTTTTCATATATCTTTAAACAATAAAGCCTTGAAGTTACATCGTATCTTTCATATCCACTTGATAGAAGGGGTGGAGTAGGGGTGGAGAAGGGGGGGGAGCAGGGGTGGAGAAAGTGTGGAGACACGTTTAAGAAGCCAGACAACTTTTAATAAAGTTTAGCGGGCATTTAACACTGTCAGTTTACTTACCTTTTTTTTCTCAACGAGACTACCTTCGATTATCTTTGATTGCCTTCAATTACCATCGATAGCATTACGACCTACTACGACCTACCTCAACTAAACTTACGAGTAAAAAAAAATATTGATTTTTTTCCATGGCGACCTTTTTTTACTCGCGGGCATTTTTCAGCATGTTGAAAAAAAAACGCTGCGTCCTAGCTGATGCCTCGAGTATGCAGGGACTACTCTTGAGCATGAAGGAGAGTTACAAAGACCCCCTAGGACCTCGTGTCGATCATGCTGCGAGTATGAGTCGAGGGCAAACTCTTAAAACTCGCGAATTAGGTTGCCGCAGTGGGACAGGCCCTTAACTGCCTCCACAGAATGCTTCCTGGCCTGCTACTTCCAGCACATTCTGTTTTTACTGGGAATAACTTTTAGGCTCCTCTCCAAAATGGTACCATGGGAACTTACTTCCACTTGAGAGAACAGTTAAAACTTCAATTTAATTTTTCGCTTGAAAGAAAGCATTTCCAAAATTTCCTCTCCTCTGCATTGAAGCCTAGGTTTTGTGCTCACATCTGCACACTTGAACCTACAACAGTAACTCAAATGCTAGGATGCTACACACCAGCTTATGGTTGGCATTTAGCTGGATGCAGTTCAAAGCCATCCAAACGGCATGTTGGATTTGGATAAAGACTGTGGACATCAAAAAAAGCTGACAAAGAAATAGAACTGAGTGGCATTGGCATGCCTGCAAAATTGACCTCATGTCTGTAGACATTGCCAAGGGGTACGTAGGAAAATTGAACGTTTTTTTAAATTTGCAACAGCAAATGAATTAACTTTTTTGACAGATGACCAAATGGTGGTGGGTTTACTAAAACTAGCCGAGAGAAGCCAGCTTGCATACAAGATTTGATTCTATTCAAAACTGAAACTCAGCTCCAAGTTGTCTTTCGGCATCTGCTTTTAAACATTGTGTTAATAAAAATCTAAATAGAGTTACAGTCATTGA
Organism: Raja brachyura; assembly: GCA_963514005.1. Next base: position 42,161,476 of record OY740787.1, on the reverse strand, counting down.
GTTATACAGTGTGGACACAGGCCCAACTTGCCAACATGTCCCATCTACACTAGTCCCACCTGCTTGCCTCTGCCCATAATCCCTCAAAACTTGTCCCACCATCTACCTGTCTAAATGTTTCATGAACGTTGCAATAGTCCCTGCCTCAATACCTCCCCAAGCAGTTCATTCCATTCATCTACCACCCTTTGTGAGAAAAAGCTACCCCATATGTTGCTATTAAATCTTTACCCCCTCATTTTAAACCTATGTCCTCCGGTTCTCGATTCTGTTACTCTGGTCAAGAGACTCTGTGCATCTACCCGATCTATTCCTCTCATGATTTTGTACACCTCTATAAGATCACCCCTCACCCTCCTGCACTCCAAGGAATAGAGTCCTAGCCTGCTCAACCTTTCCTTATAGCTCAGGCCCTCAAGTCTTGGCAACATCCTCGTTAATTTTCTCTGCACCATTTCCAGCTTGACATCTTTCCTATGACCTGGTTCCATGAAATTAACAAAATACTCTAAATGCGGCCTCACCATCGTCTTATACAACTGCAACATGACCTCCCAACGTCTATATTCAATACTCTGATGAAGGCCAACGTGCCAAGAGCCTTTTTGACCACCCTATCTACCTGTGGTGCCATTTTCAACAAACTATGTACCTGCACTCCTAGATCACTCTGCTCTACAACACACCATAGTGCCCTACCATTTACTGTGTAGGTCCTCCCCATGGTAGTCTTCACAAAATGCAACACCTCACATTTCTCTGTATTAAATTCCATCAACCATTCCTCAACCCACCTGTCCAACCGATCAAGATCCAGCTGCAATTTTTGACAACCATCCTCACTATCTGTAATGCCACCCATTATATCATCTGCAAACTTGCTAATCTTGCTGTGTATGTTCTCATCCAAATCATTGATATAGATGACAACCAGCAATAGGTACAGCACCAAACTCACTTGTCACAGGCCTCCGGTCCAAGAAGCAACCTTTCACCATCACTCTCAGCTTCCTTCCATGAAGCCAATTTTCTATCCATTCAGCTGTCTCTCCTTAGTTCCCATGGGATCTAACCTTGCAGAGCAGCCTACCATGCGGAATATTGTCAAATGCCTTGCTGAAATCCATGTAAACAATGTCGCAGCTCTGCCTTCATGAACCATTTTGGTCACATCAAAAATCTCAGATTCGTGAGACACAACCTCCTACGTACAAAACCATGCAGACTATCCCTAATCAGCCCTTGTCCATCTAAATGCACGTATATCCTATCTCACAGAATAAATAACTTTCCGACCTCAGATTTTAAGCTCACTGGCCCATAGTTCCAGTCTTTTCCCTGCAGCCTTTCTTGAATAGATGCACAACATTTGCCACCCTCCATTCGTCTGGCACCTCGCCTGTATTTAATGACGACTCGTAAATTTCTGCTGCTTGATTGCTGCTTGTTGGGTGGCATTGCAGATAGTGAAGATGCTTGTTGATAGGTCCATTGTAAATTGCTCCCGAGGTAGATTGCTCATAAGAGAATTCATGGATATTCATTTGGGTATAGTTTACTGGGAAAGACATAGAACATCAAAAAGTACAGCACAGTAACAGGCCCTTCGGCCCACAATGTCTCTGCCTACCATTATGCCAAGCTAAACTAATTTCATCGGCCTGCAAGTGATCCATGCCCCTTCATTCCCGGCATATCTCTAATCTAGTTATTCTGGTAAATGTCTTCCCCACCCTCTCCACACCCTTCCTGTAATGGAGCAACCAGAACTGCACGAAAACCACCAAATGTGACCTAACCAAAGTCCTATAAAGCTGTCATGATTTCCTGATTTTTATACTCAATACCCTGACCAATTAAGGCAAGAGTACCATATGCCTTCTATAACACTATCTACTTACAGTGACTTGCAAAAGTTTTCATACCCCTTGAACTTTTCCACATTTTGTCACGTTACAACCATAAACGTAAATGTATTTTATTGGGATTTTATGTGATAGACCAACACAAAGTGGCGCATAATTGTGAAGTGGAAGGAAAATGATACATGGTTTTCAAAATTTTTTACAAATAAAAAACTGAAAAGTGTGGCGTGCAAAAGTATTCAGCCCCCTTTACTCTGATACCCCTAAATAAAATCCAGTGCAACCAATTGCCTTCAGAAGTCACCTAATTAGTAAATAGAGTCCACTTGTGTGTAATCTAATCTCAGTATAAATACAGCTGTTCTGTGAAGGCCTCAGAGGTTTGTTAGAGAACATTAGTGAACAAACAGCATCATTAAGCCCAAGGAACACACCACACAGGTCAGGGATAAAGTTGTGGAGACGATTAAAGCCGGGTTAGGTTATAAAAAAATATCCCAAGCTTTGAACATCTCACGGAGCACTGTTCAATCCATCATCCGAAAATGGAAAGAGTATGGCACAACTGCAAACCTACCAAGACATGGCCGTCCACCTAAACTGACAGGCCGGGCAAGGAGAGCATTGATCAGAGAAGCAGCCAAGAGGCCCATGGTAACTCTGGAGGAGCTGCGGAGATCCACAGCTCAGGTGGGAGAATCTGTCCACAGGGCAACTATTAGTCGTGCACTCCACAAATCGGGCCTTTATGGAAGAGTGGCAAGAAGAAAGCCATTGTTGAAACAAAGCCATAAGAAGTCCCGTTTGCAGTTTGCCACAAGCCATGTGGGGGACACAGCAAACATGTGGAGGAAGGTGCTCTAGTCTGATGAGACCAAAATTGAAGTTTTTGGCCTAAATGCAAAACGCTATGTGTGGCGGAAAACTAACACTGCACATCACCTTGAACACACCATCCCCACTACGAAACATGGTGGTGGCAGCATCATGCTGTGGGGATGCTTTTCTTCAGCAGGACAGGGAAGCTGGTCAGAGTTGATGGGAAGATGGATGGATCCAAATACAGGGCAATCTTGGAAGAAAATCTGTTGGAGTCTGCAAAAGACTTGAGACTGGGGCGAAGGCTCACCTTCCAGCAGGACAACGGCTCTAAACATACATCCAGAGCTACAATGGAATGGTTTAGATCAAAGCATATTCATGTGTTAGAATAGCCCAGTCAAAGTCCAGACATAAATCCAATTGAGAATCTCTGGAAAGACTTGAATATTGCTGTTCACAGACGCTCTCCATCCAATCTGACTGAGCTTGAGCTATTTTGCAAAGAAGAATGGGCAAAAATTTCAATAAGTATTGACTCAGGGGGGCTGAATACTTTTGCACGCCACACTTTTCAGTTTTTTATTTGTAATAAAATTTGGAAACCATGTATCATTTTCCTTCCACTTCACAATTATGCACCACTTTGTGTTGGTCTATCACATAAAATCCCAATAAAATACATTTACGTTAGTGGTTGTATCGTGACAAAATGTGGAAACGTTCAAGGGGTATGAAAACTTTTGCAAGCCACTGTATGTTGTGACTTTCAGGCAACAGTGGACTTGACTATAAGATCACTCTGTACATTAATGATTTACTGGTCTTGCCATTAACTATATAATTTCCCCTTGTATTCATCATCACTTGAGCAATACCTTACACTTGTTCAGATTAAACACAATATGCCATTTCTCCATCAATTTCTGTAGCTGATCTAGTGTACTTGACAGCCTTCCTCTCAGCCTGCAGCTACGGCAAGCTTGGCATCGTCTGCAAAACTTCTCTAACCAAGCCATCATCATTTTGGATACAAGGAACTGCAGATGCTGGTTCACAAACAAATAATGTGCTGGAACAAAGCAAGTTAGGCTGCATCTCTGATGAACATGGATAGGTGACATATCAGGGGAACTCTATCCTTGTTCCATCTGGGGAGAGAGGGAGCAAGAGCAGAACTATGGGACATAGAAGAGACTCGGGTGGAGAGGAGTGTCAGAGATAGTCCAGGTGAATTTGAGGAAAGTTGTAATTTGCGGTGAAGTTAATGAAATCAACAAGTCAGCACAGGTGCAGGATGCACCCCTAATGCAGTTGAGAATATAATAGAGAAAGCATTGAGGGAAGGAGCCAGTGGACGTTTGGAACAAGACTGTCAGTGTAATCAAAGAGCAGGCACAGCTGGGGTCCATGGGAGTGCCCATGGCTACTCCTGTAAATTGGAGAAAGTGAGAGGAGTCAAAGGATAAGTTGTTGTGGGCGAGGAGAAGTTCTTCCAGGCTGAGGAGAATACTAGTACAGGGAAATTGTTTGGGACTATGTTCAAGGAAGAACAGGAGGCCCTTGAGATTGTCCTGGTGTGGGACTGGACATCCATGGTAAAGATGAGGCAAGGTGGGCCTATAAACGGAAAGTTATTGAAGAATTGATGACCGCGTGAGGTAGGTATGGGTGTCCAAGAGCGGGTGCCTGGCTCAGCACAGCAGCTACATTACAGTGGCACTTCCCATTTACTAACTTCCCCAGCAGCTTTTAGTTAGAGTTATAGTCATAGAGCATGGAAACATGCTCTTTGGCCCAAGTTGCCCATGCTGACCAAGATGTCCATTTAACACTAGCCCCACCTGCCCACATCTGGCCCATATCCCTCTAAACCTTTCCTATCCATGTACCTATTCCAATGTATTTTAAATGTTGTTATAGTGCCTACCTCAAATACCTCCTCAGGCAGCTCGTTCCATGTACCCACCATCCTGAGTGTAAGAAAATTGCCCCTCAGGTTCCTATTAAATCTTTCCTCTCTCACAAGGTTCTCTGTTTTTTATTCCCCTGCTCTGGTTAAAAGACTCTGTGCATCTATCCCCCTCATGATCTTATACACCTGTATAATAAGATCAGCCTCATCCTCCTGCACTCCAAGGAATAAAGTCTGCCCAACATCTCCCTATTGCTTAGGTCCTCAAGTCCTGGCAACATCCTCAAATCTTCTGTGCACTCTTTCCAGCTAAACAACATCTTTCCTCCAGCAGGGTGACCAAAACTGAACACAATACTCCAAATGTGGCCTTACCAACATCTTGTACAACTGTAACATAACATCCCAGATTAATCAGAGGGATTAAACATGTATTGCCCTTAAATGCTATCTGCTCCTTTCCAAAGACTTTCTAGCCTGTTGAGTATTTCCAGCATTTTGTTATAATTTAAAATTCTATTTTGCCTTGAGGCACACATTCCACATAATAAAGCAACATATCATTATCTGTCATGACATCAAAAGAACAAGTCTCTTTTAACACTTCTGCCCTGTGACCCAAGTATGCTGAATTAATTCACCACTGTATATAATGCTCTGTAATGAAAATACACAAAGATATATCGGACCTTGAACCACATGCACGTAGTCCTTGTGGTCTATATGCCACCTGCTATAAAATAACATAAAAATGAATTAGTATACAGCTGCTTGGCGCAAAAATTAAATATCACTAACCAAGTCATAGGCAGACAAAAATGCTGGAGAAACTCAGTGGGTGAGGGAGTCAGCATCTATGGAGCGAAGGAAATAGGCAAAGTTTCGGGTCGAAACCCTTCTTCAGACTGATGTGAGGGTGGGGGGGGGGGGGGCGGGAAGAAGAAAGGAAGAGGGGGAGCCAGTGCGCTGAGGGAGAGCTGAGAAAGGGAGGAGAAAGTAGGGACGACCTGAAATTAGAGAAGTCAATGTTCATACTGCCGAAGCGAAATATGAGGTGCTGCTCCTCCAATTTACGGTGGTCCTCAACTCACTCTGGCCATGGAGGAGGCCCAGGAAAGAAAGGTTGAAACGGAATGGGAGTGGGAGTTGAAGTGCTGAGCCACCGGGAGATCAGGTTAGTTATTGCGAACCGAGTGGAGATGTTCGGCGAAACAATCGCCAAGCCCACGCTTGGTCTCACCAATGTAGAGCAGCTGACATCTAGAGCAGCAGATGCAATAGATGAGGTTGGAGGAGGTGCAGGTGAACCTCTGTTGCACCTGGAAAGACTGCTTGGGTCCTTGAATGGAGTCAAGGGGGGAGGTAAAGCGACAAGTGTAGCATTTCCTGCGGTTGCAAGGGAAAGTGCCGGGAGAGGGGGTGATTCGGGTGGGAAGGGACCAAGGAGTTACGGAGGGAGCAGGGGGGATGGGGAGTGAGAGCAGAGTCACGGGGTATAGAAGAGAACCTGGTGAGAGCCTCATCTATGGTAGAAGAGGGGAACCCCCATTCCCTGAAGAATGAGGACATCTCCGATGCCCTGGTGTGAAACACCTCATCCTGGGTGCAGATGCGTAGACGGATCTGCATCCAGATCCTCGTCTATTGCATCTGCTGTTCTAGATGTCAGCTGCTCTACATCGGTGACATCCTCTGTCTATACCCCGTGACTATATATCATCAATCTACACAGAATACCCCATAATAAATAAGTGAAAACAGGTGTTTAGAAATTTTTGCAAAGTAGTTAAAAATAAATAACTGAAATATCACATTTACGCAAGTATTTAGAGCCTTTGCTGACACTCAAAATTGAGCTTAGGTTCATCCCGTTTCTATTGATTATCCTTGAGATGTTTCTACAACTTGGAATCCACCAGTGGTAAATTAAATTGATTGGACATGATTTGGAAAAGCACACATCTGTCTATATAAGATCCCACGGTTGACAGTGCATGTAAGAGCAAAATCCAAGCCATGAAGACAAAGGAATTGTCCCTGGACCTCAGAGAAAGGATTCTGTTGAGACACAGATCTGGGGAAGGGTATAAAACAATTTCTGTAGTATTGCAAGTCTCGAAGAGCACAGTGGCCTCCGTCATTCTTAAGTGGAAGAACTTTGGAACTACCAGGACTCTTCATAGAGCTGATCGCCCGGCCAAACTGAGCAATCAGGGGAGAAGAACCTTGGTCAGGAAGGTGACCAAGAATCCGATGGTCACACTGACAGAGCCCCAGAGTTCCTCTGTGGAGATGGAAGAACCTTGCGGAAGGACAACTGTATCTGCAGCACTCCACCAATCAGGTAGATTTATGGTAGAGTGGCCAGATGGAAGCCACTCCTAAGTAAAAGCACATGACAGCCCACTTGGAGATTACCAAGTGGGCTGTCTCCAGGTCCTGACAGGATATTCCCTAGGACATTGAGGGAAGTTAGTGTAGAAATAGCCGGAGCTATGACAGAAATATTTCAAATGTCATTAGAAACGGGAATAGTCCCCGAGGATTGGCGTACTGCGCATGTTGTTCCATTGTTTAAAAAGGGTTCTAAAAGTAAACCTAGCAATTATAGACCGGTTAGTTTGACTTCAGTGGTGGGCAAATTAATGGAAAAGATACTTAGAGATAATATATATAAGTATCTGGATAAAGAGGGTCTAATTAGGAACAGTCAACATGGATTTATGCCTGGAAGGTCATGTTTGACTAATCTTCTTGAATTTTTTGAAGAGGTTACTAGGGAAATTGACGAGGGTAAAGCAGTGGATGTTGTCTATATGGACTTCAGTAAGGCCTTTGACAAGGTTCCTCATGGAAGGTTGGTTAAGAAGGTTCAACTGTTGGGTATAAATGCAGGAATAGCAAGATGGATTCAACAGTGGCTGAATGGGAGAAGCCAGAGGGTAATGGTGGATGGCTGTTTGTCGGGTTGGAGGCAGGTGACTAGTGGGATGCCTCAGGGATCTGTGTTGGGTCCTTTGTTGTTTGTCATGTACATCAATGATCTGGATGAAGGGGTGGTAAATTGGATTAGTAAGTATGCAGATGATACCAAGATAGGGGGTGTTGTGGATAATGAAGAGGATTTCCAAAGTCTACAGAGTGATTTAGGCCAGTTGGAAAAATGGGCTGAAAGATGGCAGATGGAGTTTAATGCTGATAAATGTGAGGTGCTACACCTTGGCAGGACAAATCAAAATAGGACGTACATGGTAAACGGTAGGGAATTGAAGAATACAGTTGAACAGAGGGATCTGGGAATAACCGTGCATAGTTCCTTGAAGGTGGAATCTCATATAGATAGGGTGGTAAAGAAAGCTTTTGGTATGCTAGCCTTTATAAATCAGAGCATTGAGTATAGAAGCTGGGATGTAATGTTAAAATTGTACAAGGCATTGGTGAGACCAAATCTGGAGTATGGTGTACAATTTTGGTCGCCCAATTATAGGAAGGATGTCAACAAAATAGAGAGGGTACAGAGGCGATTTACTAGAATGTTGCCTGGGTTTCAACAGCTAAGTTACAGAGATAGGTTGAATAAGTTAGGTCTTTATTCTCTGGAGCGCAGAAGGTTAAGGGGGGACTTGATAGAGGTCTTTAAAATGATGAGAGGGATAGACAGAGTTGATGTGGACAAGCTTTTCCCTTTGAGAATAGGGAAGATTCAAACAAGAGGACATGACTTTAGAATTAAGGGACAGAGGTTTAGGGGTAACATGAGGGGGAACTTCTTTACTCAGAGAGTGGTAGCGGTGTGGAATGAGCTTCCAGTGGAAGTGGTGGCGGCAGGTTCGTTGGTATCTTTTAAAATTAAATTGGATAGGCATATGGATGAGAAGGGTATGGAGGGTTATGGTATGAGTGCAGGCAGGTGGGACTAAGGGAAAAAAGTTGTTCGGCACGGACTTGAAGGGCCGAGATGGCCTGTTTCCGTGCTGTAATTGTTATATGGTTACCAAAAGCCATGAGAAACAAGATTCTCTGGTCTGATGAAACCAAGATTGAATTCTTTGGCCTGAATGCCAAGCGTCATGTCTAGAGGAAACCAGGCACCGCTCATCACCCGGCCAATACCATACCTACGGCGAAGCATGGTGGTAGCAGCATCATGCTGCGGGGTGCGGCAGAACTGGGAGACTAGTCAGGGTCGAGGGAAAGATGAATGGAGCGAAGTACAGAGAGATCCTTGATGAAAACCTGCTCCAGAGCGTACTGGACCTCAGACTAGGGCGGGGGTTCACCTTCCAACAGGACAACCACCCTAAGCACACAGCCAAGACAACGCAGGAGTGTCTTTGTGACAAGTCTGTGAATGTCCTTGAGTGGCCCAGCCAGAGCCCGGACTTGAACCCGATCGAACATCTCTGGAGGGACCTGAAAATAGCTGTGCATCGACGCTTCCCATCTAACTTGACAGAGCTTGGGAGAATCTGCAGAGAAGAATGGGAGAAATTACCCAAGTACAGGTGTGCCAAGCTTGTAGTGTCATACCCAAGAAAACTTTAGGCTGTAATCGCTGCCAAAGGAGCCTCAACAAATTACTGAGTAAAGGGCCTGAATACTTATGTAAATGTGATATTTCAGTTATTTCTTTTTAATTACTTTGCAGAAATTTCAAAACACCTGTTTTCACTTATTTATTATGGGGTATTGTGTGCAGATTGATAATTTTAAAAAAAGAATTTAATCAATTTTAGAATAAGGCTGTAACGTAACAAAATGTGGAAAACGTGAAGGGGTCTGAATACTTTTTGAATGCACTGTATCAGATTCCAGTACAGGTAGCCTTTGTGTTCTTGTTTATCATCCTCCCCTTCCCCACCTAGCTCCATCTCAGACTGAAGAGTCGCCATTCGAAACCTCACCTCTAAACCGCACCAAGACAAATTCCTTGTATGTGAATACTTGGCCAATAAACTGACTTACTTACACTCCCTCCCCAGATGCTGCCCGACCCGCTGAGCTCCTCCAGCACTTTGTGTTTCACTCAAGATTCCAGCATCGGCAGTTTGTTGCGTCTCCATCCATCTTTACATTTTCTGTTCGACTTGCTCATCATCTTTCACCCTCCTCTGATTATCAATTACCTCTAACACCTCCTGACTCACCACTCCCTCTTCTCTCCACTTTCAGTCCGGATGCAGGATCTCGACCCGAAATTTCGACCATTACTTTCCACCCACAAAAGCTGTTTGGCTAGTTTTGGTTATTGCTCAAGGCTTCCAAATTAGTTTGATTCACTTTAAACCTGACATTGTTAAGACTAAGATTTACTACCCCCTTCAATTGAATAAGATATAATTATCCCTCAATCCAGTGCATAACTGTACTATATTTGTTGCAAAGTTTATAGAAATACTGTAACATTTTAAAGGTGTTCAGTAATTCCATTCATAATTTATTGACAAACATGCTGTGGAAAAGAGGCAAAATGTACTCCATGTAAGTTAACTACTGTAATCAAAACATATATTTGAACAACAATCTAGACGTCATAAGATCACCCCATACCAATACCTTAGGTAATTTTATTAAAACTACATATCAATGCTTTGAGGGAAAATTGCATTATCTAAGCTGATTCACAAGCTGAGCAAGCATCTTGGATATTCTAGCCACAGAAACCAAGATCAGGTATATTTGACTACACTGCACATTGCAAATTAAGTCCCTGATGACAACGAATAGCTGACAGCAAAATTTCTTCCAGGAACTAAACTGTGATCTGAAAGACAAAATATTCAACTGCATTTCAAGCATTTCTTATTACCTATTTCTACCTATGTTCATATGTGGGTCAGCCTTACTGATAAAGAAATCTTCATTTTATCAATACAGCATTTCTACAGCATCTCTGATTTATTACAAGACAAATCATTTCCACAAATGGCCTCTGGAGGTGTAAAGCAACTTACATTAACCATATTACTGTTAACATCAATACAAAATTGAAGTACCATAGGTATGTTCATGGCTTCAACTTTCATAATTTTTATGCTTCATTTACTAATATGTGCAAATTTTTCCTCTGGCTATGAACATTGAACCGCTGAAATTTTAGTTTTAAGGCAATGAACTATAATTTTGGTGAAAAATGGGTAAACCTGGTTAAACCAAAATAGCTTAACGGTAGAAAATTCAGAATAAAGCAAAATCAATGAAAGATCTCTGGAGTTCTGCATTTGAAAAAAATTGCACCTAAACGTCAGGATCTTCTGCTAACCAGTATTTTTTTTCCTTTTGGAAACATTTGAAATTAAATTGTTTATCTAGTTTTTTAAGTTCATCAAAATATTGAAGTTAATCCAAGCTTTTTCATAGATATCAGAACAATTATTAAAACAAGTGGTGAAACAAATATCACAAAGCACTTTAGAATTATTTTTGCACAATAGGATCCCACTAAGTGAAGTCTGGTAATCAATGGTGAGAATTGAATGTTAGCCGGAGAAGTGAGAGAACTAATTATCTTTGGTGAATCAATTTAAAGTTGGACGTAGAAGGAACAAAGTAACATTAGATCCAGATTCAGAATAGTTCATTGTAATATACACCAGAGTACAAAGAAATTCCTTGCTCACAGGAAGCTCTCAACATAAACAGTGGACATGAAGCCTCGCCAACAGTCTGCCTCGTCCCTTCCTTCTTGGTGTTTTTTAGTATGTGTTAAATGTATGTTATAGTGTTCTTTAGCTTGTTTTATGTGTGTGTGGGGGGGGGGGGGGGGGTTGGGGTTTTAATCTCTTACCTCGACGGAGATGCAATTTTTTTTTTCCGTATCGTATCTCCGTCCTCACTACGACCTAACATCGACGAGCTGGCGGACTCTGCTGGGAACCGACTTCGTGAGCTCCAACCGCAGGGAGCCTGCGGACTTAACATCATGGAGCTGGCGATCTCTGTCGGAGATCGACCTTGGAGCTCCAACCGCAGGAGTCTGTGGGCCGACTTCGTGAGTTCCAGGCCACGGGAGCTTCGACCGCCCTGAGGGCTTTGATCGCCCCGACTGCGAATGGTTTGACTGCTCCAACCACGGGAGAATAAAGAGGAAGAAGATTAGACTTTATTGCCTTCCATCACCGTGAGGAATGTGGGGAATCCGCAATGGTGGATGTTTATGTTACCTTTTATGTAGTTGTGCGTCTTGTTGCTTTTTTTTAAATTATGGCTGTATGGTAATTCAAGGTTCACTGTACCTTAATTGGTACACCTGACAATAAACTGAAGCACTCAGTAAATAGTATATATACACACATTAATGTTATGTACAATATGGGGTCAGGTGAGGTCTCAGAGGACTGGAGAGTATCCAATGATTTTCCTTTGTTTAAAAAAGGATCGATGCTCCATTGATGTCCTGGATCACCAACTACCTGACTGGACGACCACAATATGTCAGGCTGCAGAACTGTGTCTCGGACATGGTGGTGAGCAACACAGGGGCCCCACAGGGGACGGTCCTCTCTCCCCTCCTCTTCACCATCTACACCTCGGACTTCAGATATAACTTGGACTCCTGCCACCTGCAGAAGTTCTCGGATGACTCTGCAATCATGGGCTGCATCAGTGAGGGGAGGGAAGCTGAATACAGAGGTGTAGTCAAAGACTTTGTTGAGCCAGAGCCATCTTCTTTGTTGCGGGTGCCAGGGCAGCAGGGCGAAGGCTGCGGACGCCAACAGGATTAACAAGCTCATCAGGAAGGCTGGCTCCATCCTGGGGGCGCAGTTGGATTCATGGGAGGTGGTCTTGGAGAGGAGGTTGCTCCTCAGCATCTTAGACAATACAACACACCCCCTCCATGACACAATGGTCAACATTCAGCAACAGACTGGTTCCGTCAAGATGCAGTACAGAACGCCATAGATCGTTCTTCCCTGTGGCTATCAAACTGTACAACTCTTCCCCCTTCTATACAGTAAGTTCTAGGAGTGCAAAACAGCAGAGTTGTGCAAGATATCTGTATGATCCGAAGTAGTGAAAAAAAACCTAAAGTACAGTAATAGAATAACTGAATGAGGTCGATTTACCAATTAGAGTACATGGCATTAGTCTATCCTATCTAATTCACAACAAATGCTGGTAAAGCAGATCTTGGAAATTCTCCAGATAACCCATGGCCAGCCAGCTGTATTGAAAGGAGGTATTCTGCAAACCAATCATCCAATCCTCATTTTGTTTCTCTCTTGTAAAGGCAGCCAGAAAATAAACACCAAATGCAGGATAGGTGAATTTGTGCTTCCAATTGTCTGTCACTTCAATTCTTCATCTTATTCCTACTCTGGCCGATGTCTTTGGCTTCTTATGCTTCTTTTGCAAAGCCCAATGCAAGCTTGAGGAACAGTATCTCATTTTCTTTACATCAGTATCAGGCTTCGTCAGGAATGCGCCTTTATATTTTAACCCAATCTTAAAGTTCAAAATTCAAAGGACAGGAAGATCTGATCCCTAATTGTTGCATGACTCACCAACTTGGAAAGTCAGTAATGATGGGTGTAATGATCAGTGTAACTGCCACACTTTAAATGCCACCAAACTAAGATGTATCATGGGTACTGTACAATTTACACAATTTATGATGGAGAAGATTGGAGAGCAATTCAAATGACAATACTTAAGATATGATTCAGGATAATATAAAATCTGCACCCTGCAGAAAAATAAATATTGCCAGCCCTCAGGGAAGACTTTAAACTACGGCCTTGTCTACCCCTTCCTGTCATTTAAATAAACTTTACATTAATATCTCAGCCCAACAAGGAAATGAATATTTTATTTTGCATTCAGGCCAAACTTTCCCCTCAACTTACATCACCAAAAGATTAGTCATCTTTCTCGTCACTGTTTGTATTATGCTGATTGTGTCAAACTGATGTCTTACCTTTTTACATAAGAATCAATTAATTTCAAAAGTATTTTGTAATATAAAAACTTAGTTCCAATTAAATAATATGTTAATTAAACAACTCTTATTGTAAAACATTTCTTGTGCCTCTGGTATTCTAAAGTATGTCATACACAGTGTTTATTTTCACCGTGTCAGTACCCGTACATATTTTCCAAGTGTGTTACAAAAATAACTCATTTTCATTGGAAAAATGTATTTTTATAATTACAATTTAATGATGCGCACAGCCAGAATAATTAATTGTCGTGAGTTATATCCAATACATTGTCATGGATGAGTAATAAATTCAATTTCCTTCCATCCAGTCCATTTTCATAGTACGTTGCAACAGGATGACTAAGTATCTAGAAGAATGCCTGTCATCCTGGCCATTCCCTTTTCTCCTCTACCTTCTAGATGAAGATACAGGAACTTAAAAATCCAAACGTCCAGACTCAAGAATAATTTCTCCCCCTTTGCCAACAGACTGCTGAACTAATCACTGCTTTTTCCTCCTCTTCCCGAAGATGCCATTGTGTACTCTCACTCCCAACTTCATTCAGTTATTCTGTTTTTTTGCATTATGATCTTTGTATCATTTTTCAGTTTTATATTCACTGTTGCATTTATCATTGAATCTATTGAGATCATCTGTACTGTTCACTCGACAAGCTTCATGCGAACAAAAAACTTCATTGTACCTTGACAGATTTCATGACCTGTGGATTGTCTGAATGCACCCGTTCATAGCACACAAGCATCACAGTTCCATTTACAGGGGAAAAGCATTTCCACAGATTCTGAAGTGGTTTATGGATTACACTGGAAGTACATTTATCTAGAATACATTTCAAAACAGCATCTGCAGTATTAAAACAACTGTGTCTACTCAATCTTGCACTAAAACAATTGGCTGTGGTTCCAGTTTCTTCTATGCTTTATCGAAGGTCAACCACAAAAAAAGATAAACTAGAGCAGCCAACCATTTTCTTAAAACAGTCCTCCTTGGATTTAGTGAGACCATAATTCTACAAATTTCAAACAAAATGTGGCGCTTCCCATAGCTCACATGATTGCCTAATCAAACCGCATGCATCAGTACAAATGGACAAGTGCGCTTTTAGCTGCTCAGCTATCATTTGTGAATTTTCTCTCTCTCATCGCCTACAACTCTCTCTTTTATGCATATCATTTAGCATCACGATACAGCAAAACTTTATATCGTGGAAAGCAGAAACAGGTTTTAGTAATAAACCAGTAAATGGAAGTTTATCACAAACATTTGGGAAATTTTAATCAAACAGTTCAGCTCTTTTGAGAAATAATGAAGTAGTATGTCTAGTTATATAGAAAGGAACACAAAGCATTTACATTTTGCATGGCAAGAGCATTTTTAAACCGCACAAGGTCACTTTTTGTATTGTTCATAATAATCCTTCACCTTGTAAATCCTGCATAAGTGCCTGTCATTTATCACTAACTGCACAGTACAGCCATATCTTTCAATACAATACTGTAAAGCAGGCATAAATGTACACCAACACTGATTGCAGGTGGTTATACAGCAATTCTTCACATTTAGTCTTGCCTTTTCCTCAGTGGAGCAATGTAGGTCACAACAAAGAATGGCAGTTCCTACACAACAATACAATTTTACATCCAGTTAAAGGCAATCTTTCCCCACAGTAAAAAGGTTTGAGCAGAAGAAATGAGTTTAAGTGCTTTCAGTTTATTACAAAGAATTGAGCAACGTGGTAAGATTTGATGAAACAAAATTGCTTCACAAATAATTCACTTAATAGTACCAATTTGCAAATTCAACAACTGTGAAAATATTATATCTGTAGTACATAATTAAAACAGAGAATGAGCAAAACAGTGATATTTACCAAAAAAAATGCCAACGAAAATATTATTTTTAATGTTAAATTTGTTTAATTCTGAAAATAATTTAAAGTTAAGATGTCAAAGGTCAGCATAGATTAATCAGATGGATGATAAATTTAAAAAATAGCTGTTGTAACTAGATGCAAGTTGCAGGTCATACATATATTTTATAAGCACCTATTTTGCTTGGGTGTTGAATTCTCTAATTTTAGATAACTTCCACAAACCGTCCCCTCCTCCCTCCCCTCCATCTTACCCCCCTTCCTCTAAATGTTGGTTAACCAGTTCTACAATTCGCAACGATATAACCCTCTTAGGAACACGCCATCCCAAGCCAAAAATCAGCCTATCGGGGAGCCTCCCTGCCCAAAGACATCCATTGTCAGCCCTGATTTGTCATAGTATTTTCTTGCTTCCAGTCTCTTCCCCCCCCCAACCACTACAATCAGTCTGAAGAAGGGTTGCAACCCAAAACGTCATCTGTCCATTTTCTTCAGAGATGCTGCCTGACTTGTTGTTACTCCAGCATTTTGTGACTATCTTTGACATCTGCCAGTCCATTTTATTATATTTTACCAGGGTAGGTTAAGCACATTGGCCTCATCAGAATCTCTTAATTTTCTGACATCAAGCCTAGTATCAACCTGATAAGCATTATTTCCCAAGTGTAAATTGGGATATAATTAATTACAGTTCACATTTTTTCTGGAGCCGAAGCCCCAATTAAAAATACAGACCCATTTTCAAAGTCATAAATAATAAAGTATTAACATCCAAAGGTTGCTCTTCATCCAAAGCCAAGTGAAAGGCTGCTGTTTCACGGTGGACACAATGAGCTGCTGCAGGTAGCAAAAGCCTTGCAAGACATTCAAGGTATTTAGCAGTGCAATTCCCAGCTGGAAGTGCTTTACCTATAGATGCAATCACAAAGAAGGCTCACCAACACCTTTACTTTCTTAAGAGTTTTTATGAGATTCAATATGTTTTAAAATACTGTAAAAGGTATCCTGACTAGTTGCATTGTGGCCAGTTGCGGCAATTCCAAAACATTGAAATGCAAGAGGTTGCAGCAGAAAATGGCTGACTCAGCCAGGTCCACAATGGGCACAGCCCTTGCCTTCAACATGAGACACTGCCTCAAGAAGGTAGCATCTATCAGCAAAAATCCCCGCCATCAGGGCTATGCCATTTTATCACTGTTACCATTGGGCGGGATGTACAGAAACTTGAAGACCCACACCACCAGGTTCAGGAACTGCTACTTTCCTACAAACATCATGCCTTGAACCAATCTACATAATCCTAATTCTACCTCAGCAGCAGAGCACTACAACCCCTACCTTTTGCAGTACCATGGACTTGTTTTATTTTTTGATTGTTTTTGCAGCAATCAAGATTTTTCATTGAATACATGTCTTGCCATATTAGGCCATGTGACACTAAACTTGACCATGAAAACAAGAATATGATCTGCAATAAGAACCACCTAAAATTCTCGCCCTTCATTTCTTTATCTTAGTTTTTTTTTTAACATTCTCCCTCATCTTTCCTTTCATAACTGTTAGGTGTAACATAGTGGATAATGGGGGGCCAGCATACGTGGTGTGCTTGTATTTCCAGAACGCATTCAGTATGTTGCCAAAATAGGTTACTGCTCAAGACGGGAGCTCTCAGGGTTGGAGATTATACCTAGGCATGGATAAGGGAATACCTAATTAAAAGAGTTGAGATCAATGCATTATTTATGGAAGAGACAACCCATTACAGGTGTGTCGTAGAGATCAGTTCAGGGGTCTCAACATCATCCATATGGATGATTTAAGTGTACAAACAAAGTATACTGTAGCCAAATTTGCAAATATTAAAAAATTAAGTGCGTTAGCAAGTTGTGACCAGGAAACAAAGATGTTTGAGCGAGTAAGGAGTTTGCAGATGGTGTATAATACAGGAGAATGTAAGTTTATCCACTTTGGAAGGAAGAGTGTTCAAGCTGATATTTTAAAAAAGATACCATAAAATGTTGCTATACAAAGAGATCTGGGGATTCTTGGACTCGAGTACTTCCTAGAGTGAGGTTAAAACAAGTAATTAGGACAACCAATAGAGTTTTGGCTTTGCATCTAAAGGACATCTCTATTATACTAAACTTCTTCCCTTTGTTCTCAACATTCTAAATGTCTGTGTCAGCCAGGGTTGTGTTGGCTTTCTTTTAATCTCCTTAATTTGTATCTTCTTCCAAACACTTGGCCACAGCCTTCCCATTTTCACACATGCTACTCACATTTTCTTCCCCGACTGGATACAAACCTTCCCGTCGCATTTCAACCTATATTTCTCAAGTTATTAACCTTTAAAAAACAGCTTCAAAATAAAGTTTTCAACGTTCTAATTTTGAAAAGATGCCAACTGACCTCACAATACATTCACAGACTCCGGGCGCGAGGGCACTCCACCCTACTCGGCCCAGCTAGGATCTCTCGCCCTCTCCATCTCTACCCTCCCTCCCCCCCACTCTACCCCTCTCCCTCTATACCCCCCTCACCCTCTCTACCCCTTCCCCCTCCAGCACTCCAACCCGCTTGGCCCCACACGCTCGGCCCCGTGCACACAAGGAGGGCTCTAGGCACTGGATTCGGGACAAGGGGCCCATCATGGAGAGCTACACCCCAGCGCTTTGAGATGGACCGATTCCTCAAGCCCAACTTCACCACCCCCGACGTACTCACCTTCGCTGGCAGCGGTATCCCAGCCGGCATCAATGTCCCCAACTACGATGACATCCGTCAGACAGTGGGGATTAAAAACATCTCGCTCGGTAATGTGCAGGCAGTGGCCTACTACACCCAGAAATGGACATTTGGGGGTTATGCGTGAGTGGATAGGGCGGGGGATGCGGGAAAAAGGGGGGGGGGTAGTGTGTGTGTGTGTGTGTGTGTGTGTGTGTGTGTGTGTGTGTGTGTGTGTGTGTGTGTGTGTGTGTGTGTGTGTGTGTGTGTGTGTGTGTGTGTGTGTGTGTGTGTGTGTGTGTGTGTGACGTCGAAGGCCATCCCCCACCCCACCCCACTTGAGGGGATGGGACCCACTTGGTCTAATGACATACAAAAATTAAGAAACATAGACAGTTTCAGTCTCCATATTGATGGATGACTTTGTTTGCATTGGAGGCAGTGCAGAGATTGATTTCCCAGATTGACTCCTGGGATGATGTTGGCGCTGTTGAAAAGTTCAGCATGTTGGACCTATACTTTGACTATAGAAGAATGAAGGTGACCCTATCGAAAGATAGGATAGGTTGAAGGAGACAAGAGGGGCTGGGGGGAAAGCAAGAGCGGCTGAGGATTGGGCAGAATCTACAGTGGCAGTGGAAGCAAACTGGAGGAACAGCAAACCAACCCAATAGTATAAAAATTGAATTCACCAATTTTAAGTAACCTCAAACAACCCCCCCCCCCCCCCACCCGCCTTCCCTGAGCCCCAACTAGACGCACCTATTTCTCCCCTCTACCTCACCCCTTCATCCACATTCCTTCCCCAGGCTTCACAATTTGCAACTCTTCAATCCTGTCCTCACACCTTTAAAAAAAAAAAAAATCTCTGGCCTTTGCTTAACCATCTGCCCATCAAAAACTAATCTCGTCTGTATTCACTTTTTACCTGCCTTGCTTTGTTCTGACCCTCCTCTTTTCTGTCTTTCACACGCAAGTCTGGAGAAGGTTCCCGACCCGAAATGTTACCTATCCATGTTCTCCAGGAATACTGCCCGACCCAGAGTTACTCCAGCACATGTGTCTTTTTTTGGTAAGCCAGCATTAGCAGCTCCTTGTTTGTATATGATCCAAATCAGAATGTACCACAATACTCAAATATCTTTGCTCCCTATGAAAGAGTGACTTTCCCCACTGGCATGAACAGACTGGATACAGGGTGCTCAAATGCTGTGGTTAAAAAAAGTCCACTGAAGCTCAAATGAAAGCAAATATTGTTTGTGGTAGTGGATACAATGGTGGAATGCTGGAATCTCAATATTTTCCACTGGACTTAAATAAACCTACATAATTATAAAGAAAGGCAACTGGATGTTTAATTGTCTCTAACCCTTCCCTATTACTAATGATTTACAACCACTAGCTCAAGGCTGAAATTGTTTTGTAATCATGCACAAATTCTAATTAAGTTCCAGTACATTGTATTCTTTTTAATGATAGAAGACAGAAAAAGTTTATTTTACCCCATGTGGCTGCATTCAATGTTTATAAAACATTTGTTCACGTAGGTATACACTAATTATTTTTCAATCCCAATGTAGCTACAAAATTACTGGTGTGTTGACACTCAGTCTCTTTGTTAGGTACCTCACCTAAATATTGGAAATATGGTTTAAAACAATGACATCAGTTAGAAACAACAAGATTTTGACCTTCCTATTTCCCTGTCTGGAATTTGGGAATTAAACAGAATTCAGAATTATTTAACTAATCACTAATTAACTAATCAATACTTTCAAGGGTCATAATGAAATAAGTCACTTTCTTGCTTTTCCTACAATAAACTAATTTAACTAGTATTTTCTCCATGCACACAGCTGGCTAATGTCAGTGTCATGTAAGAAGCTTTTAGTTAACTTTTTATAGCACCATAATACCTTTTCCAGAATATGGCGATTATAATAGCAGGTGGCTAACAATATTCACGATTCAAGAGAGTTTATTATCATGTGTCCCAGGTAGAACAATTAATTTCTTGCTTTGCTTCAGCATAACGGAATATAGTAGGCATGAATACAGAACAGATCAGTGTGTCCATATACCATCATATAAATATATACACACATGAATAAATAAACAAATAAAGTGCAAATAAACAGATAATGGTCTATTAATGTTCAGTATGGTGTACAAGCTCATTCCACATTCTTCTTTATGCAACAAGATTTCTTACACAGACTAGAACTTTCTTGTGCAAACAGGACATAAAACATATTTAGTAATTGCTGGCAACTGATAACCAGAGATACCAGCAACGTGCCTGGAATTCAAGTGAGTCAGGGGGTGGAAGTTAGTTGAGTGGCTATCACTACGGAGGTGGTGCTTGGGAAGCTGAAAGGGCTGAAGGTGGATAAGTCACCTGGACCAGATAGACCGCACCTTAGGGTTCTGAAAGAGGTGGCTTTGGAGATTGTGGAGGCATTGATAGTGATAATTCAAGAATCACTCGAGACAGGAGTGGTTCCAGATGATTGGAAAATTGCCAATATTACCCCGCTGCACAAGAAGGGAGCACGGCAGAATAGTGGGAACTATAGGTCAGTTAGTCTGACTTCGGTGGTTGGTAAGATTTGAGAGTCCATTATGAAGGATGAGATTATGGAGTACTTAGAAGTTCACGATAGAATAGGCCGAAGTCTGTATGAATTTGTGGGAAGGTCTTGCCTGACAAATTTGCTGGAATTCGTTGAAGAAGTAAATAGCAGGATGGACAGAAGAGTCAATAAATGTTGTATACCGACATTTTCAGAAAGCCTTTGAAAAGGTGCCACATGGGAGGCTGCTAAGGAAAATAAGAGCCATGGTATCAAAGGGCAGATACGAGCAATGGATGGTAGGTTGGCTGGATGGCAGAAGGCAAAGAGTGGCATTAAAGGGGGATTTTGCTGGTTGGCAGCCAGTGACTAGTGGAGTTCCACAGGGCTCCATGCTGGGGCCACTGCTGTTCACGTTGTATATTAATGACTTGGATGAGGGGATTGAAGGCTTTGTGGCCATTTGCAGATGATATGAAAACAGGTAGTGTAGAGAAAGCAGGGACTCTGTAGAAGGATTTGGATAAGTTGGGAGAGTGAGCAGAGAAGTGGCAGATGGAATATAGCATAGCAATGTGTGGAGTCATGCATTTTAGTAGTAGGAATAAAGGCGTAGATTATTTTCTAAATGGGGAGGGAATCCAGAAATCAGGGGTGCAAAAGGGCCTTGGGAGTGCTGGTGCAGGATTCCCGAAAAGATAATCTGCAAGTTGAATCAGTCGTCAAGAAAGCAAATGCAATGCTAGCATTTATTTTGAGAGGGCTTGTATACAAAAACAGGGATGTAATGCTAAGGCTCCATAAGGTGCTGGTCAGGCCGCCAATGGTCTATTGTGAGCAATTTTAGGCACCATATTGGAGGAAGGATGTGCTGGCTCTGGGGAAGGTCCAGAGGATAATCCCAGGAATAAGTAGGTTAACATAAGATGAGCGTTTGACAGCACTGGGCTTATATTCGTTGAAGTTTAGGAGAATGAGGGGGGATCTCATTGAAGCGTATAGAATAGTGAAAAGCTTTTATAGAGTGGATGTGGAGAGCATGCTTTCACTAGTGGGAGAGTCTACGACTAGAGATCATAACCTCAGAATTAAAAGACATTCTTTTAGGAAGGAGATGAGGAGGAATTTCTTTGGTCAGAGGCTGGTGAATCTGTCAAATTCTTTGCCACAGAAGGCTATGGAGGCAAAGTCATTGAATATATTTAAGGCAGAGATAAATTCTTAATTAGTACGGGTGTCAGAGGTTATGGGGAAAAGACAGGAGAATGGAATTAGGAGGTAGAGATGAATCAGCCATGATTGAATGGCAGAGTAGACTTGATGGGCCTTGTGATCTTATGAATTTGGCACAGACAGGAGACCAAAGCAGGTACTCTCCTCACCTGTGTGACTGAGCTACTGACAGTGTCATTATCTGAACTACGACAATATTCAAATTTGAAAATGACTTTGATGCTGCTGATAGTCAAATTGTCTGCAGATACTAATTTCTCTAAACCTTTTTAACATCATTATACCATCCAAGCTTATCTACAGACTCATGGGACTTGGTGCCAGCATTCATCTCTGCAACTGGAACCTCGACTTTCTGACCAACAGACCCCAATCAGTGAGGATTGGGGACAAATCATCCTCTATGATAATCCTCAACACGGATGCTCCGCAAGTCTGCGTTCTCAGCCCCCTTTTTTATTCCTTGTACAGCCAATGGCTGTGCATTCATGTACAAATCCAATTCTCTAATTTTGCAGACTACATCGCCATTGTGAGCCGGATATCAAATAATGATGAGACAATGAACAAGAAGATCGAGTACCTTGTGTCCTGGTGTTGAGACAACAACTTTTCTCTCAATGCGAGCAAGACAAAGGGGACACTGATCAACCTCAGGAAGCACAGAAACATCCCCCAGTTTGCATTGACGGCGCTAAAGTAGAGATGGCTGTAAACTTCAAATTCCTAGGAGTCAATATCACAAACAACTTCTCCTGGACCACCCATATTGAAGCAACAACGCACACCAATGCCTCTACTTCCTTAGAAGGCTTCGGAAGTTCGGCATGTCCCCTCCAACTCTCACTAACTTCTCCAGATGCACCATAGAAAGCATTTAATCAGGGTGCATCACAGGTTGGTTTGGAAACAGCTCCATCCAAGACCGCAAGAAATTGCAACAAATTGTGGACACAGCCCAAGCCAATCTCCCAATGACTCCATTTATACCTCATGCAGCGTAATCAAGGACAAGTTACACCCTGGTCACTCCCTCTTCTCTACTCCCATCGGGCATGGTATAGAAGTGCAAAATTGCACACCTCCAGATTCAGGGGTCAGTTTCATCCCAGCTGCTATCAGGCAACTGAATCATCTTACCACAATCAGAGTGCAGTGTGAACTACTATCTAACTCATTGGTGAACCTCGGACTATCCTTGCTCGGACTTTGCCTTGTACTAAATGTTATTCCATTGTAACACACACACACACACACACACACACACACACACACACACACACACACACAGAGTAAACGGCTCAATAGTAATTATGTATTGTCTTTCCACTGACTGGATAGTACACAACAAAACCTTTTCACGTGACAATAAACTAAATGTCCATGGATGAGTATTGGATAGTGACAGGTGCCCATTGAAACAATCTTCAGTGGAGAAGCAAAACCTTAAACCTGTTCAGTCATTCAATTAGATTATGGATGACAAACATCTAACACAATTTATAACCCTTTGGTCCATTTCACTGATGATCTTATCCAAAAAACCCCTCAAATTTGAAACTTGAAATGTCCTCGCGTGCACAAGCCACGGGAAAGGAAAATTAGGCATTTCCACTAGCCTTTGTGCAAAAGCACTTCCTGATTACATTTCTAAATATAGTTTGGTCATACCAAATGCAAGCACGTGTGCGCTCTGCAATAAGAAAATAAGGCAGCAGGCCTGTGACAGAAGAGAAAACAGCCCATAAAAATTATATCCAAAGTCCAGACCAATTCCGCTGGTCTTCAATGATTATATCAAGTAGATTGAATTAATCACAGTTTTGCAGAGATAATTTAGAGGTACTATAATATTGCCCTTGCTTTAAAACAAAGGCCACCTGACAAATACTAAGCATCGTTATTTTAAGCACACATTCCAGGAAATCCTTCACAATGTCAACAGCTGTCCTTCAACACAGAAAAGCATGACAAAAATGCTCTAGACCCAGGGAGCTAACGAATAGGGTTAATTGAGTTTTTGGGTTAACAACAACTTCTAGTCCTGAGATTTTTCAATAACTCTCAGTATTCCACCAATTGATATCTCTCCTCAGCTCTGTCCCGTCATTGGTGGTCACAACTTCAGCTGCCTCGGCTTAAGTATTGGAGATCCATCTTTGTCATGTCCTTTAAATGCCAGAACTGGTTAGAAAATATTAGCATGAAGCTTAGCTAGCAGAGCCAATCAGACAATAATTAAGAAGGGTCTCGACCCGAAACGTCGCCTATCTCCTTCGCTCCTTAGATGCTGCTGCACCAGCTGAGTTTCTCCAGCTTTTTGTGTAACCCTCGATTCTCCAGCATCTGCAGTTCCTTCTTTAACACAATAATTTCCTTGTATCTATGTTTAAGTCGGAATATTGTATGCATTTATGAGCAGTTGCTTACAACTACTCTGCATTAACAGTGAGAGCTGTTATCATTCTTAACAGTGAGAGCTGTTATCATTCTTAACCAAAATCAAGACCAATACATTTTCATCCTGGACTCTTCTAAAAATCTGTACCTGTAGGGTTATGCAACACGAGAGACAACTCTGTTGCTTTGCAGTTGTTAATTGATTAAGTTTTCTCAACATGGGTTGGAACAATTTGTAATGACAGATTTTTATATTGTTTCACGGATTTAGTCCTTTAGTCACTAATTGAAGACGGGATCAGAAGACAATCAATACGCACCCATGAGCTCTGCACAAGACATTCAATGCCGTCAAAAGATAAATCTTCCAAACAGTCTCTTTATTAATAATTTATTTATTGTAGTAGTAAAAACAGTAAGATAATCATCCAAACTTCTTCTTGTACAAGTACATTTTAATTCAATCGTCGTCATACTCGTTAGTGCATGGTCGAAAGCTGTGACATCTTCCCCATGCTTCTTCAAACTAAACTAACTACTAGGGAATCTCCGCGAGAATCCCAGCAGCAAACACGCGCAGACTACGTATAAATCCCACCCACATAATTACAGGCAGCTAAAATTTAAAGGTAACTGGTTATAGTTATAACATACTGAGTTAAGGGCCTGTCCCACCAGCACGCAACTATATGCGATGAACGCGATCAAACCGGCAGCGGGGGCCGCGCGGAGGTCGGGTGATCCCCTGTACAGGGCCGGTCCCACCAGCATGCGCCTGCATGCGGCAAGCGCAACTAAACCGGCAGTAGGGGCCGCGCGGAGGTTAGGTGAGTGGCGCAACGCGGCGCAAAGCGAGGCGAACTTGAAGCAAGTCCAAGGTAAGTTCGCCAGGACTTAGAGGGGCACACAGAGAGGGGCACCGAGACACACACACATACAGGGCCACGGAGCCACACACATAGAGGGTCACAGAGGCACTTACAAATAGTTTCACGGAGGCACGATGTCCGGGCGGTGTGTAAATGTCGCGGCGACTGCGAGCCGACAAACCGTTGCCGCGCGGGATTTTTGGACATTGTCGGTTTTTCGGAGCCCCGCGCGGCGTCGGGACGAACTCCGCACAATTCCGCACGGCTCCGGCGATCGAAGTGGGACCGGCCCCACGACGCCGGACGGCTCAAGCGACCACGTTAGGTCGCGCTAACCGCATCGAGTTGCATGCTGGTGGGACAGGCCCTTTAAGCTAAATGGCTAATTCACAATTAATGATACAGGTATCTGAAAACTCCTGAGCGCAATCAGTCATGTGGATTGTATTCAGATGAATAATACAAGCAAACTCCAGTGCAGTGAACGCTATATGAATTAATCTTCAATATCATCACATTAAATGAAAGCAGGTAGTAGCCCTTCTTTAAAGCTTGGAAACAACACTTTCACATGTATTACAGGAAGCAACATTAAGCACCAGCTGTTACTCAAACAGTAGAAGGAAGGAATGTGAAAAATAATTAAACGCACGTGTTTAAATTGATCAGAAACAATAAAGATGCTAAAAAACCAGCTGTGTAGGCTACAGCCAAATTTTGAAGGACAGGTGAGATGACAATAAAAACTGTCCATCATTTCGTTAACCAACTCGGGTGACCAATGTCTGTTTGTA
Organism: Raja brachyura; assembly: GCA_963514005.1. The sequence continues at coordinate 42,135,472 of OY740787.1, read as the reverse complement.
AGGGGGACAACAGCAGCTCAACAATCACTTCCAGCATTTGATACGGAAGCGCAGGAAAACTTAATAGGTGAAAGTTGACTTAAGGTACATTATCTTAATCAATTTATTTAAATGCATTTCAACGTGTTAGAAAAAAGTAATTTACAAAGGTCAAAGAACATGCCATGCCATTTAAATTTGAAGTGACTAAACACACCCAGAGGATTCCTGAAATAATGTGCCCTTAAAAGGCTTACATTTTCACATATGCCCAAATGCCCGAACTATACATGCATTCAATTAAATCTACATCAATCACTACAAGGAAACAAAAAGATTTTGTGCAACATTAATATTTTATTATTTTGGTTTTATCCATCCATTACAGCAAAATTACACCATCTCATGCGCGCTAAAGCATTTCAGCTGCAAACTATGATGTTGTTTTTTTTCAACAATTACATTAAAGCGGAAAATAAACTCACACCATAATGTTTAATGCAAGAAGGCAATTCCCCCCCCCCCCCCCAAACTCTTCTCCGCTGTTATCAAATTACAGAACAAGCCTCTCATAAACACAGTCCCGATTACCCAACCTACTCATTGTGGCCCATGCACTTTTTTGTTGTTGTAAATTTGCACATTCTTTGTAGCTATAACACTATATTCTGCACTCTATTTTATTTATATGCACCTGTTGTATGACTTGCCCTAGTTGCCCATTTATTTTCAATGGTCATAAAAAGCATCTGTTTTCTTTAATCCAACTTTTTTCAGGGCCTTCTAATTGGCTGTTAAACTGTTGTGTTCAATTGCTCTTTTTGAGCTAAAAGGCATACAACAACAATAATTACTGCAAATTATACACTTTCAACAATCTGAATATTGTACACAAGAGACAAAACGTGCAGAATAAAAACTGGACAAATGCCGCATCAGTAACTGTATACATATCTAGTTTCCTTAGACAAGAAAGGGCATATTTCCAATATAGATATTACAAAGAAGGCTCACTAATTGACACCTCCAATGGCAGGTTTGTTATATAACAATTTAGCATATTTTACAGTGATTTTGTTTGGAGTTCACTGCCCAAAAGGACTTCGGAATCTCAGTTATCCAAAGCAATCAAGATAGAGATTTTCAAATATTAAGAGAATCAAGGGATAAAGCATGGCACACAATAAAGCATGACAATTTAAGACTACTTTAAAAGAAACCAGCATTACTGTAGCACCATTCAGGACCCAGCAAGCCATGCATAGCGAGCAAAATCCCAGCGAGCCATGGGCCATCCAAATAGCAGGCCTGACTCACACACCACGGAACCGGGAACCCGCCCAGAGAGGGAAGCCCTGCGAGCCACAGCCCATCCCAACGGCAGGCCCGTCTCACTGAGGAAGCAGAACCAGGAACCCAGGCGGAGGGGGAAGCCACGGTGGGGAGGTCGGAGGGAGACGGCGATGGCGACGGACAAAGGGCCTGATAAAGAGAACCTGGGCGGGGGGGTGGGGTGGGGTCTTACCTTCTGCACTCTCAAGGTCAGCCGAGGGGATGCCCCCTGGGGAACAAAGGCTAAAGTGGCCGTGTATTGTGATCGTCTTTCTGAGCTGAAAATGTATTTCACTATAACTTGTTACACATGATAAAGAAACCATCGAACCTTGGGTCATCCCCACATTCTTTGGAGTCAATAAAGTAATTCTGGAATGTAGTCAATGTGGTGATACAAGAAGCAAGTGTTTTTTTCAGAACACACTCTTTTTGATAATAGATGTCCATTTTGTAAAGGCAAAAACATTGTACAAGGTACTTCAGCAAACATTGCTGAACTGAAATGCACTATATGTCACAGCTATATTGCATCATGCCTAAATCAATCAATGTTAACATAAGTATGCTTGTTGTATAAAAAGAGGAAGTACACTTATGTCATTAAATGAACCACATTCAAGTCACCACTCTGGGACAAACAATATTTGCCTCCCAGGTTTGGAATTACTCTGGAGCAATATCAATCTGTTGGCATGACACCTTTGATTAGATAAGCCATGCCTAATTTGTGAACATTCAGTTCTATGCTACTTCTACACAGTCTCGCAAAAGGTTGAAAATCAACTGGGAATATTTTTTTAAATCTTTCTTCAGGATAAATTAATAATCAGAATAACATGTTAAGATTACTCTGGATAATATCATGCTTCTTGTGAAACCAAAGACTATAATGTTCTTTGATCTTAATTCCTCATTTGAAGTTTTGGTGTGATATATTTTTGAAAAATATAACTATTAAATAATGAAAACAAACTTTTACTTTTGGGCAAGGTCATCAAACTACTACAGAAATGGAAAAAAAGTGACAGAATATCTTTATTTTCACCTTTTCCACGTGGTCACGTATAAATTTCCTTCCCAACTACAATGAAATTAAAATATCTGATGTAAATGATAATTGATGATTAGTCATAGAGTTACATTTCAGTTGTAAAGCTAATCTGCACAATTCACTTGTGCCTTTATTGTTCTGGAAACAGTTTTATTTTTGGGGTGAGGTGGTTAAACTATGATTAAGACCAGAAAGAGAAAGTGATGAATAATTACATATTAAAACCAAACTCAGTGGCCTGTCATGAATTTATACCATTGTAACAACTAGAATGAAGTAAAGTGGCACCAGCAAGGTGCACTATGCAACTAAAATTAATCAGTATATTACCCACCTACACTATCAATTTGCACATTCCTTCTCTCTATAGATGCTGCCAGAGTTACTCCAGCGTTTTGCGTCTACATTGCATCGATTTGTACTATTGACTATCGAACAAAAGAAACCAAAATTCTCAAGCAAGATCTTTCGCAATGTCGCAATATTACTTTTTCCTCCCAAAATGTTGTCAACAAGCAAAACAAGTTAAACATTATAAAAATGTATAGTTGCTTAAATATTTACTTTTTTGAAAATCACATGCATGTTAAATTTAACCAGCGAAAAAATGAAGTTGTCAAATTTCATTGATTTGCCATAAAATCTATTGATACATCAACATAATGGGGGAAATGTTATTATCTAAATTGCGGTAGTGCATATAGACTCACCAATATTTTTTGTGTAAATGCCGCAGTAATGTCAGACAAACAGCTTTTAAATGTCGGCATCCAAAATTATTGGACATAAAAAACACTTCCCTGTTTGTTGCACTCTTGCAGCAGGTACGAAATAAAATTACGAGAACGTTTTGTCACTTCAAGTGTTGGAACCTTTTCACGGTATCAAAGTTATGAATTACTGCCATTCGACAAGAGCCCTAAATACTTCACTATTTCAAATTGTTGGTTATGTAATAATTATTCTGATATCTTAAAAACATAATTGTAAACTAATCTTTTTTTCTACCCAATTTCACTTTGCATTTATTCACTTTAAATATGATTCACCGCTCATTTCATTTCATTATCCTCCCATCTGATTAGGGGACATTTACAGTTGCTTGAAACCATTTCCATTACTGCTACATCTCTTTCACGAATTTTCAATGTGTTTGGAATTTTTACAAGGACAAATCTAACTAATTAATAAGTGCCATTAGATGCTGTGTTAATGAAAATTTTGACATTAGAAATGTAAGATCCATTTTTCACTATAATTCCACAATGGAGGATCAAGTTGACAAATGCATATTTCAGCAATCAGATCTCGACTAAAAATGATTCATTTTCATAGAAACATAGAAAAATAGGTGCAGGAGTAGGACATTCGGCCCTTCGAGCCTGCACTGCCATTCAATGTGATCATGGCTGATCATCCAACTCAGTATCCCGTACCTGCCTTCTCTCCATACCCCCTGATCCCTTTAGCCACAAGTGCCACATCTAACGCCCTCTTAAATATAGCCAATGAACTGGCCTCAACTACCTTCTGTGGCAGAGAATTCCAGAGACTCACAACTCTCTGTGTAAAGAATGTTTTCCTCATCTCGGTCCTAAAGGAATTCCCCCTTATCCTTAGACTGTGACCCCTTGTTCTGGACTCCCCCAACATCGGGAACAATCTTCCAGCATGTAGCTTGTCCAACCCCTTAAGAATTTTGTAAGTTTCCATAAGATCCCCCCTCAATCTTCTAAATTCCAGCGAGTACAAGCCGAGTCCATCCAGTCTTTCCTCATATGAAAGTCCTGACATCCCAGGAATCAGTCTGGTGAATCTTCTCTGTACCCCCTCTATGGCAAGGATGTCTTTCCTCAGATTTAGAGACCAAAACTGTACGCAATACTCCAGGTGTGGTCTCACCAAAACCCTGTACAACTGCAGTAGAACCTCCCTGCTCCTATACTCAAATCCTTTTGCTATGAATGCTAACATACCATTTGCTTTCTTCACTGCCTGCTGCACCTGCATGCCTACTTTCAATGATTGGTGTACCATGACACCCAGGTCTCGTTGCATCTCCCCTTTTCCTAATCTGCCACCATTCAGATAATAGTCTACCCTCATGTTTTTGCCACCAAAGTGGATAACCTCACACTTATCCACATTATACTGCATCTGCCATGCATCTGCCCATTCACTCAGCCTATCCAAATCACCCTGCAGCCTTCAAGCATCCTCCTTACACCTAACTATACCCCCCAGCTTGGTGTCATCTGCAAATTTGGAGATGTTGCATTGAATTCCCTCGTACAAATCATTAATATATATTGCAAATAGCTGGGGTCCCAGCACTGAGCCTTGCGGTACCCCACTAGTCACTGCCTGTCATTCTGAAAAGGACCCGTTTACTCCTACCCTTTGCCTCCTGTCTGCTGGCCAGTTCTCTATCCACATCAATACTGAACCCCCAATACCGTGTGCTTTAAGTTTGTATGCTAATCTCTTATGCGGGACCTTGTCGAAAGCCTTCTGAAAGTCTAGATATAACACATCCACTGGTTCTCCCTTATCCACTCTACTAGTTACATCCTCGAAAAATTCTATCAGATTTGTCAGACATGATTTACCTTTCGTAAATCCATGCTGACTTTGTCCAATGATTTCACCACTTTCCAAATGTGCTGCTATCCCATCTTTAATAACGGACTCTAGCAGTTTCCCCACTACCGTTGTTAGACTAACTGGCCTGTAATTCCCAGTTTTCTCTCTCCCTCCTTTTTTAAAAAGTGGGGTCACATTAGCTACGCTCCTATCCTCAGGAACTACTCCAGAATCTAAAGAGTTTTGAAAAATTATCACTAATGCATCCACTATTTCTGTGGCTACTTCCTTGAGTACTCTGGGATGCAGCCTATCTGGCCCTGGGGATTTATCGGCCTTTAATCCGTTCAATTTACCCAACACCACCTCCCGGCTAACCTGGATTTCACTCAGTTCCTCCATCTTATTTGACCCCCGTTCCACTGCTATTTCCGGCAGATTATTTAAGTCTTCCTTAGTGAAGACAGAACCAAAGTAGTTATTCAATTGGTCTGCCATGTCCTTGTTCCCCATGATCAATTCACCTGTTTCTGACTGCAAGGAACCAACATTTGTTTTAACTAGTCTCTTTCTCTTCACATATCTCTTCACATTTCTTTACCTCCTGGAACTAAGTGACAGCCAGCAACCAATAGAGACAGCCTGCACTGGCACCAATTGCTTTTGAAGCCACTGCTTTGCTCTGGCTGAAAACTGACAACCTACAACACCCCATTCTCCAACACCCATGTTGATCCTTTGAGGTAGGTTATTTACAGATGAATAATCACAGTAAAATGATCTAAACAATAATAAGAGACCATCCTTTCAAAATAGCAGCAATCTGTTGGTAAAGGAAAATAGCAAAGGAATTGCCTATTCCTTTGCCCCAGAGATGCTGTTCTATAAAAGGAGCTTGTAGCCTCAGATGTGCTAATTCAGCTACTAATGCTGAGACGATGACTCCTGTTTGTGCTCACATTTCTTAATTGTTGATTTCTTCAGTTTTAACTTTCAAAACCTGAAAGGTTTGGAAACAGCTGTTTGATAGCAACTGTTCCTTCAGTAGTAAACAAAACTAAAATCAAAACACTAAGACGTCTTATCAGCAAATCCCCCCCCCCCCAAAAAAATAACATTGAAGGACAACACTGAGCTAAACGTTATGGCAAAAATCAGTAAGCACCCATGTGGCCATAAGGAGAACAGTTCAATAGGTCGCATTTTGTGCCCAATTAACCACTAGCTGATGAAGAGGCTATTTTAATTTTCAATCTCTTATATAGAAGACCTAATGGCCACATGAATTATCAGCAACATCAGTTTACTTTATAAAATTCTTCATGATGTACAATCTCTCCCAAAATACACTTTACTGTATGACAAACAATTCATAATATGAAGCATTTCTAAAGTTTGTTGACTGCGCAGTTGCCTTCTTCTAACAATTGTTCAATTGCTGTAGATCAAACTTACATTTAAAATATAAATTGTCATCACTTATGATGCAGCATGCTTTAAGTAAGGTCCCTCTAATGCATTTGAAGTTTACAATTCAACCTGCAATCCACCCCAACAGTTTAGCACAAATACATGTTTTTATCTTGGTATAGCTGATGAGAAATTAGAACTTGTCTCTTTCTTGCACAGATCCAATTTGGGAACGCACGTCGCTGTTTTGGATCAGCATGCACTGTTTTAAGTGAACAGAAAAATGTCTCAGAAAGGAACAAAACTTCCAGGTAATTTTTCTATCTTCATGTATTCAAAATTGCAATTATTTGCTTAAGAGATCTTGGTTCTGAGAGATGCTTTGGGAACCCTAACACGACAAAAATGAGCACTTGTTATTTCTTTGAAATACATTGTGGTGCAGTGTTAGGGTCCCTGGCGTGCACGGAGTAGATGTGAAAGTGGGATAACAGAACGAGTGAACTGGTGATCAACGGCAGTGTTGACTCGGTGGGCAGAAGAGTCACTTTCCATGTTGTATCTTTCAACAAACTAAACTAAACAATTGCTTTGTTAAAGACGTATCTAGACTCGATAATTTCATCAACTACAGTAGCAGCACAAAAGCAACCAAAGGCAGATCCCAATAGGTTTTTCCAAAATAACAACCAGGATGGTGATCTCAACAAAACATGACCAGATTAGCAGCTTTCAAAATTGGAACACTCTATTTCCTCTAGATCATGAGTCAAACATTAAAGCATTGAACAGAAAACTATGCTCTTCTTTTTGTTAAAATCTACAGCACAATCATGAAAACATTCAAAATCCACATATAGTTACAAAATGGCAAGTGCATCAATTTTATTTAGGTAAGTGTTGATTGTTCTGCTGTTGTTCATTATAGTGTGGTCTCAATGGTATATAATTTCAGGTGAAATATTAGAAAGTCTAAGATGACTTGAATGAAGAATCAGCATTTATATATTTGAACTACAAAGAAAAATGAATCACAAAGTCTAAAAATAACAATCCATAATTCACAGAATGCCAAAATACATAATGTCACTATTTTCTTTGTATTATACACTCTGCCCTAATACATGAAGTCTGGTTACAGAAAAGAAAAGAGAATTAGCAAAATTTGTTCTACAATAATTTAATTAATGCAATTAGATCTCAAGATATTTTTCTGCTTTAGCATGATAAGTCACAAGAAGCAACAAGATAGACGCCATTGTATGCAGAAGTGTGTTTAGCTCTGGCTGAACAACCTCGAATCTTGTGTGTGGATTTAATAAGAACATGATACGTTTTGAAATATAGTCAGCAATTCCTATCCGAATGATCAGGGCATGTCCTAACATAATTTGGGAGATGCAGTGTAAGTCAGTTGCAAACCTTTCAAACATGCATTTATACTCCTACAGCAATCTAATGGGTGGATTCTATAGACCAATTTGAATCAAAAATGTTATAGTAGAATAAGAATTTCTACAAACACCAGTAAAAAAAGCCCCAAGAATTTTGAACAAAGTAGAGGCTGAGACAAAGTTATGGTTATCAGAAATTATGATTAGGAAATCTATGTAACAGTCCTGAACAATAAAAGGATATGCAGAGCGGAAGGCATTGTTATACATGAAGATCTGTATAGGTCAGAAATTATTGAATAGTTACATACAAGTTCATTCAGTTAGTTAATAATAGATAAAGACCGGTGTAAAATTATAGAAACATAGAAAAATAGGTGAAGGAGTAAGCCATTCGGACATTCGAGCCTGCACCGCCATTCAATGTGATCATGGCTGATCATCCAAATCAGTATCCCATACCTGCCTTCTCTCCATACCCTCTGATCCCTTTAGCCACAAGTGCCACATCTAACGCCCTCTTAAATATAGCCAATGAACTGGCCTCAACTACCTTCTGCGGCAGAAATATTGCAGAAGATCAAACAAAGAAAAATAAACAATTCTAGATTTTTCCTTATATTCAGAACATTAAAGACAATGGTTCCCACATTGATTAAAAATAACACATTTGATTCAGTTCCCATAGATGACATCTTTATTTAGACCCACACATTTACTGGAATTAAGACATAAAAATTAAAATATCCAACAAAAAAAGCAAATGTCATTCAATGTTATTGTTACTCACTTTTTACTGGGCATCAATATATGCTAATATTATCTATGTTTGTTTCAGATTTATAAAATCTTATACTTCTATTTTAATATAACCAAAGTATCCCAAAGCATGGATCTGCTGTTCCTCATGTATCTGTGTGATCATACTATAATCCTCATTGCACAGGAGAACCATGTGCTTGCCTGCTTTGCAGCAATGTCACAATGTCAAAGACAGTCTGGAACATCAGTTTACAATTTCAAAAAGTAATTGATACCAGAGACTGCAGATGCTGGAATCCTGCGCAAAACACAAAGCGCTGAAGGAATTTACTGGGTCAGGCAGCATCTGGGGAGGGAATCGACAGGCAATATTTCAGGCTGATTTGATTTCCATAGATTACATCTTTATTAACACCCACACATTTCAGATTGGACAGTTTGATGAAGGGTCTCAACCCAAAAGATCACTTGTCCATTTCCTAATGCATCCATAGCCTTCTTGGGTAGAGAATTCCACCAACCTCTTGGCGAAGCAACTTCTCATTGTGGTTTTGAATTTATTCAGCACTTATTTTGAGATTGTGACCCCAAATTTTTGATATTGTGGCTAGAAGTATCAATCCTGCAATAATTGCATATATTCAATTAATTTCAGTTCTCATTCTTCCAAACTCAGCAAGCACATGTCTGGTCTGCTTAACATTTTTTACCACCAAACCCAATTAACCTTTACTACTCACTATTGCAAGTTCAGACAGGGAGAAGGCTTGTGAACAGTATGCCAGATGCCGTTTCACTGCATAACTGCAGCAAAACATCTTTATTCATAAATTCTCTTGCAATAAAGCCCAACAAGCTGAGTGCCTTCCCAAGAGCTTACTATAACTACAATTATACATTTCAGTGATTCATGCCTTTAGTGACCTACCAAATCTATTTTCACCAAGCTGGAATCATAGAAAATAGGTGCAGGAGTAGGCCATTCTGCCCTTCGAGCCTGCACTGCCATTCAATGTGATCATGGCTGATCATCCAACTCAGTATCCCGTACCTGCCTTCTCTCCATACCCCCTGATCCCTTTAGCCACAAGGGCCACATCTAACTCCCTCTTAAATATAGACAATGAACTGGCCTCAACTACCTTCTGTGGCAGAGAATTCCAGAGACTCACCACTCTCTGTGTAAAAAATGTTTTCCTCATCTCGGTCGTAAAGGAATTCCCCCTTATCCTTAAACCGTGACCCCTTGTTCTGGACCTCCCCAACATCGGGAATAATCTTCCTGCATCTAGTCCGTCAAACTCCTTAAGAATTTTGTAAGTTTCTATAAAACCCTCCTCAGTCTTCTAAATTCTAGCGAGTACAAGCCAAGTCTATCCAGTCTTTCCTCATATGAAAGTCCTGACATCCCAGGAATCAGTCTGATGCACCTTCTCTGTACCCCCTCTATGGCAAGAATGTCTTTCCTCAGATTTGGAGACCAAAACTGTATGCAATACTCCAGGTGTGGTCTCACCAAAACCCTGTACAACTGCAGTAGAACCTCCCTACTCCTATACTCAAATCTTTTCACTATGAATGCTAACATACCATTTGCTTTCTTCACTGCCTGCTGCACCTGCATGCCTACTTTCAATGATTGGTGTACCATGACACCCAGGTCTCATTGCATCTCCCTTTATCCTAATCTGCCACCATTCAGATAATAGTCTACCCTCATGTTTTTGCCACCAAAGTGGAAAACCTCACATTTATCCACATTATACTGCATCTGCCATGCATTTGCCCACTCACCCAGCCTATCCAAGTCACCTTGCAGCCTCCTAGCATCCTACTCACACCTAACACTACCCCCAGCTTCGTGTCATCCGCAAACTTGGAGATGCTGCATTCAATTCCCTCGTCCAAAGCATTAATATATATTGTAATATATATTATATATTATAATATATGGGGGTCCCAGCACTGAGCCTTGCAGTGCCCCACTAGTCACTGCCTGCCATTCTGTAAATAATCCTACCTTTGCTTCCTGTCTGCCAGCCAGTTCTCTATCCACATCAATACTGAACCCCCCCATACCGTGTGCTTTAAGTTTGTATACTAATCTCTTATGTGGGACCTTGTCGAAAGCCTTCTGAAAGTCTAGATACAACACATCCACTGGTTCTCCCTTATCCACTCTACTAGTTACATCCTCAAAAAATTCTATAAGATTCGTCAGACATAATTTACCTTTCGTAAATCCATGCTGACTTTGTCCAATGATTTCACCACTTTCCAAATGTGCTGCTATCCTATCTTTAATAACTGACTAGCAGTTTCCCCACTACCGATGTTAGACTAACTGGTCTGTAATTCCCAGTTTTCTCTCTCCCTCCTATTTTAAAAAGTGGGGTCACATTAGCTACGCTCCTATCCTCAGGAACTACTCCAGAATCTAAGGAGTTTTGAAAAATTATCACTAATGCATCCACTATTTCTGTGGCTACTTCCTTGAGTACTCTGGGATGCAGCCTATCTGGCCCTGGGGATTTATCGGCCTTTAATCCATTCAATTTACCCAACACCACTTCCCGGCTAACCTGGATTTCACTCAGTTCCTCCATCTTATTTGACCCCCAGTCCCCTGCTATTTCCGGCAGATTATTTATGTCTTCCTTAGCGAAGACAGAACCAAAGTAGTTATTCAATTGGTCTGCCATGTCCCTGTCCCGCATGATCAATTCACCTGTTTCTGACTGCAAGGGACCTACATTTGTTTTACCTAATTGAAGCAACAACACGGAAACTGTTGATTACGGCAAGGCTTGTATGCTGTGAGCTACAAAGTTCAGATGAGCAGTATCACTGGTAACAACATGCCCCTCCAATTAAACTCAATGCATTCTATTCTTGCTTTGACAAAAGTTGGCAGAAGGACCACAACCACCATGTTAGCCTCAGGTGCACCTGCACCAACGGTCACTGTGGCAGCTACAAGATTGGCCTTCCTGAGAGTTAATCTGCAGAAAGCAACTGACCCAGATGGAGTCCTCGGTCATGTCCTTACATCCTGTGTGGTTCAGCTGGCAGGAGTATTGACCGGCATCTCCAGTAGCCGACATCTCGCTGGCCCTACATTCATCTCTGGAGTACTTAGATAACAAGGACTCATATGCCGGACTTTTATTAACTACTAGACTAAGTGGGATCACACGAGAGGCCGGGTCTCCCATCGCAACTCATTCCCTAATGCAATATTCCACCACTCACCCGTTCCCCAACATAGTCCGCTCCCCAATGCAATATTCTACCACTCACCCATAGCCCCCAACTGCGCAGGCGCGGCTGACGGGTTCCCGTTGTGACGCCCCTGATCCCCCCCTCCACTCCACCTCTTGCCCTTCCCCCACACGCACTCGCTCCATCCCCCCTCAACTCCCCCCCCCCCCAATCCACTCTTAGCGGCTCTCCGGCAGTGCAGCCATTCCCACCTATTGGGTTCTCACTGTGACGTAGAACACGCAGGTATTACTGCGCAGGCGCAGCTGACGGGCACGGCAAGTGAAAAAGGGATGTATTAAAGCTTAAAATGTGAATAACTCTTAAAATATAACAATTTAAACATTATTAAAGATAAGATTTATTCAGTCCATTCTTTCTTGTTGCATCTCTTCTTGTGTTCTGCAGCCGGGGGGGGGACGGCTTCAGGCGGGGGCTGGCGGGGATGGGGAGTGCTGCAGTGGCCTACCCCTGTCGCACCCACCGGCTTCAGGCGGGGACCGGGGGGGGGGGGGGGCGGGGAGAGGAAGCGTCCTGTAGCTGGGGAGGGGGATGGGTTGAGGAGAGGGCTGTCGGGAGCCGGGGGGGGGGGGGAGAGAGAGCGTCCTACAGCTGTGGGAGGGGGAAAGAGCGTCCTGCAGCCGGCGAAGGGGGACGGCTTCAGGTGGGGGCTGTCGGCTGCTAGTGGAGTGGGAGGAGTGTCCTGAACCCAGGGGAGGGTTACGGCTTCAAGCGGGGGCTACCCTGGCGCACCGCTGCTGCTGCCTATCGCTGTTGTGGATTACCGCTTCCGTGGCCAGTCGTTGCTGTGGCCTACTGCTGCTGCTCCCCACCGGCTTCAGGCGGGGACCGGTGGGTAGCATCCTGCAGCTGGGGACGGGGACAGCTTCAGGCGGGGGCTAGTGGGTGGTGGGGGAGCGTACTGCAGCTGGGGACGGGATGGCATCAGGTGGGGGCCGGTGGGGGGGACCGCTGCCACGGCGGGGTAGGTGTGTGGTGAGGATTGGTGGGGGGGGGGGGGGGGGGGAAGGGGTGTGGGTGAGGGGGGGTGTGTGGGACGGGGGGGTTGAGGGGGCAAGGGGGGGTTGTGGGGGAGGTATGTGGGGAAGGGGGTGTGTGGGCGGGGTTCCTCAGCTCTAGTGAAGACGCGATGGAAACCTCCGCCGGCCATCCTCAGCTCCAGTAAAGACACGATGGTGCAGGAAGGGGCAGACCGTCCCGTGGAGTGACAGGAGAAAAGACTAATCCATGCGACGCTGAACGGCAGGAGAAGAGACCGTTTTTAAAGATTTTTAAACCTCGCTAACTTTTACATTAGACTACCTATCAGAACGAAACTTGGTGCAATCTCGGCACAGGAGAATGGTAAACTAGTGAAAAATCGTAGCGCTCTCGCGGACCGTTTTTGCACAAATAGAATGACCGCACAACCGGAAGATAAGAGGGCTTTGTAACATGGTGTCAAGACAGCAACCTGCCCCTCAATGGCATGACGAAGAAGCTAGTTGTTGACTTCAGGAAGCTTGGTGGAGGACATCCAGTCAGCATCATTGGGGGTGGTGGAAATCATTAAGAGCTTCAAGTTCTTAGGCATAAATATAACCAACAATCTGTCCTGGACCACCACTTTGAAGCTATGGCCAAAACAAATCACACAAAAGCCAAATTCACCACGTCTCTGATTACTTTTTTTACAGACCTCCACATATGCACCATAGAAAGCATTCTGTCGAGTTGCATCACAGCTTGGTTTGGAAACACGTCTGCTCAAGTCTTGAAAAAACTGCAGGGAGGTGTGGCTGTAAGCCCATTCATCGTACAGACCATACTTCCCAACATCTACACCCCCCACATCCACATTTCACACTGCCTCAAGAAAGTAGCCGACATAATCAAGGACCCCTTCCACACCGGACATTCCATTTTGTTCCTGCTCCCGTCGGGCAGAAGACATAAAAGCTTGAAATCATGTACTACCAGACATAGGAACAGTTTCCTCCACTTCTGAATGGTCCTTCCATAAGCTAGGGTACAGTCTCGATTTGAATCCCTCCTTATTGCAGTAATTGGACTTTTTCTCTGGAACCGTTATGCTACAAAGCTAAAAAAAACTACATTCTGCATTCTGGTGTTTCTCTCGTCGCTCAACCAGATTTGATTGGATACCATGCAAACAAATGTTTTTCATTGTGTCTCAGTACATGCGACAATGATAAAGCATCATCAATAACATCTCAGAGACTGAAAAAATACCACTTACACTATCTCCCCAAGTTGGAAGGATAACGAAACCAATGAGAGCATCCTCTCCCTTGCCAACATTGATGGCCCTCAATTCTCTTAGCTAGCTAGTTTGGATTGGATTTATGTCAGCATGGACTTATGAAAGGGAAATCATGCTTGACTAATCTTCTGGAAATTTTTGAGGATGTAACAAGTACAATAGATACAGGATTTCCAGTGGATGTGGTGTATCTGGACTCAAAAAGCCTTTGACAAGGTCCCACACAAGAGATTAGTGTGCAAAATTAGAGCACATGGTATTGGGGGTAGAGTATTGACATGGATAGAGAACTGGTTGGCAGACAGGAAGCAAAGAGTAGGAATTAACAGGTCCTTTTCAGAATAGCAGGCAGTGACTAGTGGGGTGCCGCAAGGCTCGGTGCTGGGACCCTGGTTATTTACAATATATATTAACGATTTTGACGAGGGAATTAAATGTAACATCTCCAAGTTTGCAGATGACACAAAGCTGGGTGGCAGTGTGAGCTGCGATGAGGGTGCTATGAGGATGCAGAGTGTCTTGGATATGTTGGGTGAGTGGGCAGATGCATGGAAGATGCAGTATAATGTGAATAAATGTGAGGCTATCCTCTTTGGTGGCAAGAACAGGAAGGCAGATTATTATCTAAATGGTGTCAGATTAGGAAAAGGGGAGGTGCATGAAAACCTGGGCATGCTTGTACATCAGTCACTGAAAGTAAGCATGTAGGTAGAGCAGGCAGTTAAGAAAGCTAATGGCATGTTGGCCTCCATTGCGAGTGAATTTGAGTTTAGGAGCAAGGAGATCCTACTGCAGTTGGACAGTATAGGTTGTTGATTAGGTCTCTTCGCAGGACATGGGCACCATTTGTCTTTTCTTTGTGATACATCTTTGAGTTCTGGTGTGCCATAAAGAAGATTTATGGATGTCTATATTGGGTCTTGGGCAGCAAGGCTAGATAATAGTCTGGGATCTGGTTTGTGGTGTTTAAATGTATTTATGTTGAGACACGAGAAAAGGCATAGGTGATGGTTGTGTGACCTTTGTATAAGGGTGGTTTCTTATGTTTATAGAAAACTGAGAAAGTAACTCTGCTTTGATAATCTTCCATTTGTTGTGTGGAATGCTATTAGTGAGGAGGTTGTAATTCAGACCAGAGCTTGGTAAGAAGTAATTATAATTTATCAAGTGTGACAATTAGTGGCCTTTGTGTAGTTGGGGGTTGGGAATTGTAGAAATAACTTGTCTTTACCACCTTGTAAAAATGGGCCAAAACTCATATTTAATATTTGTAATCCATAAGTAACTGTATTTTAACTATGAAGTTGTAGGGAAATTATTTGTGAAGTGTATTGTGTTTTAATTAGGATTGTAAGTATTAGACTTTGTTTAAATCTGAAGTTTTAGATAACTTTATTTTCCAAAAGTGAAAATATGTTTTGTGCATGTATTGTGTGATTTCAAATTCTGAGCTGTGGTCTCTGAGAATTAAGTTTATATTTCTGTGGTTTTACTTCATTGAAATAAAATGATTTTGAGCGAAGAGGTTAAAGAAAACCACAGAGGGAGCAAGAGAGACCAGAAAAGGGGAAATCATGTGACTATACATGCTGCATATCACTGGAAAGGATTTAGTTGATTGGTTAATGCGAATAAGCTAAATGTATGGTAAACCATAATGATTGGTTAATAGTTTGACAACTCCTTCTGTACCATAATTGTCTAATACCTATATAATGTGTTACGTTTGGACCAAAGTCAGTAGCTCTTTCGACTTGCCCCAGAGTTTCTAGCTCTATGTTGGAAGGTTTAAAGAATTATCCAGCGCTGTCAGAATAAATAATTGATTTTAGCAGCAATGGTTTGAATCAAGTTTTCTTGAATTGGACTGACAAAATAACTCAGTTTAACAGTAGGACATTGTTGCTATTGAGGGAGTGCAGTGTAGGTTCACCAGGTTAATTCCCAGGATGGCAGGACTGACACACAGTGGAGTATACAGGCAAAGAAATAAATGATGGGTGTTTGTCCCAAACATTATGGAGGGCACTGTATGATGAAAGAATGGGTCGGCTGGGCTTGTCGTCACTGGAATTTACAAGGATGAGAAGGGATCTTATAGAAACATATAAAATTCTTAAAGTATTGGACAGGCTAGATGCAGGAAAAATGTTCCCAATGTTGGGGGAATCCAGAACCAGGGGTCACAGTTTAAGAATAAGGGGATGGCCATTTAGGACTGAGATGAGGAAAATCTTCTTCACCCAGAAGGTTGTGAATCTGTGGAATTCTCTGCCATAGAAGGCAGTGGATGCCAATTAACTGGATGTTTTCAAGAGAGAGTTAGATTTAGCTCTTGAGGCTAAAGGAATCAAGGGATATGGGGAAAAAGCAAAAACGGGGCACTGATTTTAGATAAGCCATGATCATATTGAATGGCGGTGCTTGCTCGAAGGGCCAAATGGCTACACTGCACCTATTTTTCTATGTTTCTGTTTCTATGACAGGCCACATCATTCATATCCTCACCACAATGCTCTCAAAATAAACACATTCCTTAGTGACAGATTCATGAAAGCTTGCTTCAAGATCTGCAACATCCACTTTAATGCCTTGGAAACTCTGTGCTTCACCTGCCCAAAGTGTAGAAGGAACATTGGGGTGATATTTGGAAAAGGTCAAGTTCACATTTATTGTCACATGCACCAATTGGTACAGTGAAATTTGAGTTACCATACAGCCATACGAATAAAAATAACACAATACACAATAGAGTTTAACATAAACATACACCACAGTGGAATCAAGATTTCTCACTGTGATGGAAGGCAATAAAGTTCAGTCATCTTCCTCTTTGTTCACCCATGGCCGGGGCCTAAACCCTCCGCAATCGCCGCTACAGACGGCCCCATGTACAGGCCCTCTCGTCGGGATGATCGAAACTCCGACGTCGGTACGGATCGGAACACACTCGGCGGCTTGGAGTTTCTGTTGAGCTTCTGCTGTTGGAATAACTTAAGTTACATTCAGCGATAAAGCTCCAAAGACTTTATTAGCGTTACAGCATGGGTAACTTCATCTTAGCACGTAACTCAAAAGTGAGAAAGGGCAGGGAGGCTGTCTGTTAAACTAGTGGGCGTGGCAACAAAGTACGACTCATAACATGAGTGACACTGATCTACATCCTCCCTCTTAAAGAATTAGCTGTCAGTACAAAAATAAGGCATGCATAGCAATTGATAAGAAGCTGGAGGAAAGCCAAACATAGCCCGGGTACTTCACGGTGGGCTTGCAAACACGACCAGCACGTGTGCGATAAAGACCATCTCAGTTTTTCCCCACTGGGGACAGAGCCGGTGGCTTCACAGGTGACGGAGATTGAACCAGCATTCCCGGTGATGAAACAGGAGACTGTGGCGCAGGCGGAGGGGGCATCTCCATGGGCAACGCAGCTGTTGCAGAAGTGGGTCGCTGTGCTGGTGTAGGCGGATTAATGCCGCTGGACACGGACGGAAGTACACTTGTACGGTCTGGATAATACGGAGGTGGAGCTGGCTCATTCACAGGCAGGATATGTTGTCTGTTACGCCTGTAGGTGCCGCCATCGGCACTGACCAGATATGAACATGGCTCAGAAGCAGTTCCAGAAATTACACCGATACGGTCATGGCCTTTGTCAGTCTGCAAACGAACCACCTGCCCCTTGGTTAATGGTGGTAGCGGCCTACTTGTTTTGTCATACCACTGTTTTTGAATGTCACGCTTTTGTTGTAACCTTGACTGGACTTCCGATGGTGGTATCGCCTGTGGGATCAATCTAAAGTCAACTTGACTCAAAACACTTGTAGCTGTCGAAATCGATTCTTTATTCAGCTAGACGAGTCTCTGAACCTTCCAACACAGAGCTGATGCTCTGGGGCACGTCCAGAGAAGAGCAGCTTTGATACAAACTCATGGCATTTATATAGGCATTAGACATTTCAGATACAGAGGGTATGACAACCTAGTAACCAATCATCCAAGTCCTTCTGGTGATTTACAACATCAGTCACATGATCCCCCTTCCCTGGCCTCATTTACAACCTTCGTTTGCCTGTGGTATAACTTTGTTTAGAATTATTTTATTTCAACACAGCAAAACCCCAGTAGGCTCGATTATCAAAGACCACTCCTCAAAATATAAGATACATATGTAATACAATGATCACACAAGTCATACACACTTTCCATACCAAGAAGAAAGATATTTCTTTAAATCTAAACAAAGTGTAATATTTACAGTCTTACTAAGACACAATACATTTCATAAATTGTTTCACTACAATTTTATACAGTTTAACATACTATTACCTATGTATTAAAACATTAATTATATGAGTTTGCCGAATTACAGTTTCTAAGTTCAAAACTCACACACACCTCCCGACCAAGCATACATGGGTCATAAATCTGTCAACTTAATTAATAAGTGTTTGGTGCCAGGATACAACTCCATTCTAATTTGCAGCCCCTTTCCTACTATCTGGAAGCTGGATTTCCAATCTCTCTGCAAGGCCTTTTACAAATATTACAGAACAAAAGTAGATTCACAACTCAGACCATTATATCAGAATTACATCTGCTTCTTCGACTTTCTATAAACAAATCCATCAACCTGACTCTTTTCCTCTCAAAGCAACTACTCCCCTTCACACACATCCTATCCCTTATCTCAATCTCATTATAATTTAACATAGCCCAAGCTAACTACAGAGTCCATTATCTGTCAGCCTTGAATTCTGTCTCAAACTCAGCATAAATTTCACAGCTCAAGAATGTGCCATGGAGGAAGAGCAGATGACCTCTGGCCTAACAAGAGGCCCTATTCAGCTATCCATTCTTCAACACAAAATCATATCAAATACAATTTCCTCCAGCGATATAATTGCCTCAAAGCAATAAACTAAGCTATGCAGGTTCAGATCAGCGTTTTTATGTTTTGATTCATCTGTTCGCTGTATGTGTCTCTTTGTACATTATTTCTTAAGGATACATGTGTTTCTGAAAACCTTAAGCTTTTCTTTTGCATATTACCTAGCTTATATAAAAGTCACTATCCGAGCGGTTCTATTATATAATATTTCCTCAGCTAGATTAAGAAGAATTGACGCTCGAACACCGGGAGCAGCAGTAGAGTGAGCCGCTTCAATGTAAATTGAGAAGTCTTCTTCAAATACGCGCCACCGTTCTGCGAGGTCTTCGTCAAACACCAGGATCTCTGGTTTTCTGAGAGCAAAAGCCATAGTAATATATACCGGAGAAAACAACAAACTAAAATAAAAGCAATGTAATTAAGCAAGGAGTGAGTCCGTACACACTGACACCATGTTGAGCTTCTGCTGTTGGAATAACTTAAGTCACACGCAGTGATAAAGATCCAAAGACTTTATTAGCGTTACAGCATAGGTAACTTCATCTTAGCACGTAACTCAAAAGTGAGAAAGGGCAGGGAAACGTTCTGTTAAACTAGTGGGCGTAGCTACAAAGTATGATTCATAACATGAGTGACACTGATCTACAGTTTCCGAATCAGCCGTTTCTTACCCGAGACCGTGCCTTCCGAAGTCCACATGCCCCGCTGGGTGGAGCCCCAACACTGGCTATCCTCGGCAAAAGATCCCAGTCTCCGCGATGTTAAAGTCAGCGCTGCGCCTGCGGCTAGAAGCTCCACATACCACAGCTGCACGGTGTTAACATCAGCAGGCCTCGCTGAACGCAGCTCCAACATTGGCGATCCTCGACAAGGATCCCAGGCTCCGCGATGGTAATTTCGCGCTGCACCTGCTGCTGAAGCTCTGGGCCGGTCTCCGGTCGGAAAGGCCAAGATGCAACACGGAGAAAAGACGCATCTCCGTCCAGGTAAGTGACTGGAAAACGGTTTCCCCCTATTCCTCTCCTCTCTCCCCCCCCCCCCCCCCCCCACATAGGACATACTAAGAAACATTAAAACATACATTTATATGTACTAAAAATAACAAAAAATGTGAAAGAACTAACGAGCTGCTGGCGAGGCAGCCACTGCGGTGGCTCCACCCGATGGAATAGAAGCCATACATCAACAGTGCACAAGCCGTGGAAGGAATGCTTCATCTCACAAAATACCCACCAACTTGACCCATCAGCCACCGACTATCCCACCTTGGGAAACCCACAAAGGCACAAGAAAAAGCTGAAAAAGAATTGAGCCCTGATCTTCAGCACTGATGCAGCAGCTCCATTAGTTGCGTCACTGTGCCCAATCTATTTAACAAACTAAGCTTGTTATTCAAAGATGCATCTAAAATTGTTTTGTGAGTGAAAATTTCATCCAGAATGCTGGAGAATTTAGAGATAAGAGTTTAGACATACAACGTGGCAACATGCTCTTTGGCCCACTGAGTCCATAAGAAAATTGTTCTCCCACATACTAGTTCTTACACACACACACACACGGAACAATTTACAGAAGCCAATGAATGTACAATTCTGCACGCCTTTGGAAGTGGGAGGAAACTGGAGCTCCCGGAGAAGACCCAAGCTGTCAAAGGGAGAACATACAAACTCTGCACAGACAGCGCCCGTACTTCAGATCTAAACAGCGTCTTTGGCCCGAGACAGCAGCTCCACTAAAAAATGTGCCACCCTAATTGTTTTACCCTACGAACAACCTCAGTTCCCAGAGCTGCAGCAAGGCTAGGAAACTGGAATCCAAAACCTACTGCTGATATCAGTTCAATCATGTTTCAATAGAATACATAAGTGCTTCAGTGTCAAAAGATGGATCATAATTTGACAGCTTTAACACATCAAAGACTAAGCCAAACAAAGACAAATTGAGTGGCAATCCCAAATGAGAATAGAAAGGACGAATTTGTAACTTGGAAGTTTCTTCAAAAAACTGAAGAATGGGATCGTACAGTATCTGTGACACAACCTGCAATGGAGCAAACAGATGGGTTTTCAAGGAACAGCACTTGTTAACAACCAGTAAACAAACGTGCAAATCGATACTACTGCAGAAGGTTCCTTCATGAATTAAGTTACTTACTCTGACAAGTTCACTCAGATAACATTGACAGAAAGCAATGTCATGCTGCAAACTTACGCAGTGAGATTTTACAGACATTAATCAGAGTCCACCTGATATCCCTATCTCTGACACCGAGCAGGCTCTTCTCAGCAGAATCCTCGCCCTCATACCCCTGCGCCTGCATTTCAACGAGTTCAGAGCCCAACATGACACCGAGCTCTTCTTCTGCCACCTCCGTCTTAAATTTTATATGTTTGTTAAGGAATCCGCTCCACCACTGCTTCCCCAGGACCCCAGCCACTGATGATTCCTTTACAAGAGTCCAACACTTCCTTTCATCATAAGCACTTTCTATCCCCTTGACCTTCCATTTACAATTGTCGACACGTCACCAGCATAGATTTCTCCATTCTCCTTACCCATTCCATTCCCTTCTCTCAGTTTCTTCATCGCTGCTGCATTTGTTCTCAAATTGAGGCTTTCAGCACTAGAACTTTTGAAATGTCCTTCAGGAAACATGGTTTGCCCTCTTCCAAGCTGGAGCCTTCACTCACATTTCACTCCATCCCCTCCCAGTTACAGTGTCCTCCATAATGTTTGGGACAAAGACCCATCATTTATTTATTTCCCTCTGTACTCCACAATTTGAGATTTGTAATAGAAAAAAAATCACACGTGGTTAAAGTGCACATTGTCAGATTTTACTAAAGGCCATTTTTATACATTTTGGTTTCACCATGTAGAAATTACAGCTGTGTTTATGCATGGCAGAGTACCAAGGCATATTCCTTGTATGTGAATACTTGGCCAATAAACTTATTCATTCATTCACTCATACAGTCCCCCTATTTCAGGACGCCATAATGTTTGGGACACATGGCTTCACAGGCATTTGTAATTGCCCAGGTGTGTTTAATTGCCTCCTTAATACAGGTATAAGAGAACTCTCTGCACCTAGTCTTCCCTCCAGTCTCTCCATCACTTTTGGAAACTTTTATTGCTGTTTATCAACACGAGGACCAAAGTTGTGCCAATGAAAGTCAAATAAGCCATTAAGAGACAGAGGAACAAGAATAAAACTGTTGGAGACATCAGCCAAACCCGAGGCTTACAAAAATCAACTGTTTGGAACATCATTAAGAAAGAAAGCACTGGTGAGCTTACTAATCGCAACGGGACTGGCAGGCCAAGGAAGACCTCCACAACTGATGACAGAAGAATTCTCTCTATAATAAAGAAAAATCCCCAAACACCTGTCTGACAGATCAGAAGCACTCTTCAGACGTGGATTTGACAATGACCACTGTCCGCAGAAGACTTCATGAACAGAAATACAGAGGCTACACTGTAAGATTCAAACCACTGGTTAGCCGCAACAATAGGATGGCCAGGTTACAGTTTGCCAAGAAGTACTGGAAAATGTTTAAAAATGTGTGGAAGATTTTGCATTAAATCAGATTGCTGTAAATCAGGTAATTCGTAATCCGGAGAGTCTCTGTACTGTGACCCTAACTGTGTAGGTTGTCGTGTGTTGAGCCTGTTCTGTGACAAACTTTGCTGCCTTAAAGTTTCAAATGCTAATTGTTTAAGTTCACTGCCATGCAAATGAATCACTGTACGTGCCTTTGTGAAGGTATCAAAAGTGTGAAGGAACTGACTTCAAAAATCCTTTTGAATGGAATCAAACTACAACCATACAATTAATAGTCTTAAAGCACAATGAGTCACTATTTTTATTACCTAAAGCAGGGGTCGGCAGCCTATGGCCCACGGGCCGAACACGGCCCGTAACTCGAAATCATCCGGCCCACAGGCTTTTTTTCCCCCGCAAGCATCCGGCCCACAGTCGTATTTTTTTTGCTTATCTCGTCCCGGAACCATCCCGGCCAGCAGGCGTATGTTTTTCCCATTCCGAGCAATCCTTTTTGCTGATAAAAATAAATCAGAACTGAACAGGGCACGAACAGGGCAAAAGGTGGACCTAGGACAGTGAGCGCGGCAAAACAGCAGAGTGAGCACGGCAATAGGGCAGACAGTGAGTGCGCCAAAACTTCGATTGGCAATGGTGGAAAACGACTCTCTTGATGTTCAAGAAACAAAATGTAGAATCAGAAAGGAACACGCGTGCTAGCTATGTAGTTTCTAAGTTTATAGCAGAAAAAATGAAGCCCTTCACTGACGGAGATTTCGTGAAAGAATGTTTGTTGGCAGTTGTGGACATTCTGTGACCCGAGAAAAAAGATTCCATTTTCAAATTTCAGTCTCTCTGCAAGAACAGTTGCACAACGAATAGAAGAAATGTCAGCAGATGTGAAAAACTGTTTAAAAGACTATTGCAAAGATATCCATTTATTTTCCAATAGGGCTCAATGAGAGTACAAATACCAAAGACACCGCTCAGTTTGCAATGTTTGTACATGGAGTAAATTCACCTTTCAACACTGTTGAGGAGTTTGTTCAACTGGTACCTATGAAGGATACTGTCCTGTAACACAAGGTTAGCCTTTTCAAGAGCAACTTGTTTCTGGGTGTTGCTATGTATGCAGTAGTTTAATAACCCATCTGCACCAAGAAGCAGACATTCTTGAAGCATTGCTCAAGTGTACTACAAACATGGAGCTGGATCTATCTAAGATAGTATGCGTAGCAACTGATGGATCGCCAGCAATGGTTGGAGAAAAGAAAGGTGTTGTGGCTCCAAAAGCACATGAAAGGCCTTGGAATTAACTACAACATTAAAAATACACTGCCTAACCCACCTGGAAGCATTGTGTGCCAATCTTCAAATGTGAAGGATGTGATGAACGTAGTGGTAAGAGCAGCGATATTGTCTCAGGGACTGAACCATCGTCAGTTTCAACAACTTTTGTCAGAAGTAGGGGCCCAGTATGGAGACCTGCTCTACGACATTCGGTGGCTCAGTCGAGGTGCAACTATAGAAAGAGTATACGCTCTGCGGGAAAAAATAGCAATATGCCGCAAAGGTAAAAATGTGAATGCCTCAGAATTTCGCGATCCTAAATGGCTTTCGAGTCTAGCATTTCTGGTGGATGTAACAGCTCATTTAAACAACCTCAACTTGAAGAAATCAACTCGTACATGAGATGTGTGGGCACATCGTCGTCTTCGAAAGAAAACTACAACTGTGGCAATGCCAACTTGAAAAATCATGCTACGCTAATTCCCCTAAACTCCACGCGATATTTGTGACCAAGAGCGGAATTTACTATCAAAACATGGAGGGGACGGGGGACACAAATTTTTGGTGGCCACGCGCGCATGCGCGCACTCACCCACACATGCGCACACTCACCCACATGTCCCGCCCCCATCCAATCGGCGCCCTCGATCAGCAGTCCCACCTCCACTGTCCCGCGGAAAGCGGAGATTTTAAAATCCGGTTCACAAAAACTTGGGGGGGGATATGTCCCCCACCTCACAAAACATGGGGACGTGTCCCCTTTGCCCCCCCCGGGTTTTCCGCCCCTGTTTGTGACTGATGCATGACTTGAAAACAGAGTTTTCTTTATGTTTTGCTGACATTCGCTCACAAGTGCATTCAGGCCGTTTGCCACTCCATTTGACGTGGACATCGAAATCGCACCAGAAAATGTTCAAATGGAACATCGAGATGCAGTGCAGCGATTTATTAAGATCTAAATTTAATGCAACGGACGTATCTCTCCTAGAGTGCTACAAGAAATATCTTCTTGAAACTGGTACGTACACCAACTTGGTAGATCACGCAAACAAAAAAGACATCAATGTTCAGCAGTACTTACATGTGCGAGCAACTCTTCTCAAAAGTGAAATACACGAAGAGTAAATTAAGAAACCGACTGACTGATGCCCATTTAGATGGCATCTTGCATCTTCCAGCCTGTCACCTAATATTGAGAGAATGTCGAGCAAAAAAAGACACCAAGTGTCACACTGACTGCTATGAGACAAACAAACAGACAGACAGAGAGGGGTGAGTCCATAATGGCCGTCTCGCAAGCAGCCTGTCGTGGCCCTTCTCTGTTTTTGTTGTTTTGAGTGTGTGTTAAAGGGTATGTTTTGGTGGTGGAGGAGGCGGGGAATAGGGGGAACTTTTTTTGCTGTGTTGCAATCTGTCCCGACGCCGGAGTTTCGATCATCCTGACGAGAGGGTCTGAGGGTCTGAACATTGGGCCGTCGTCACAGTGAGAAATGTTGAATCCACTGTGGTGGATTTTAATGTTAAATTGTGTTGGTTGTTGTTAAATCATTGCTTTTGCAATGTTGATTCCACTGTAGTCGATGCTTATGTTAAATGGTTGTGTTAAATTAAATCATTGTTTTTGCTCAATAAACGCAAAGTTGATCTTAAGTTTCTTGAGGGTTGTTTCAATAGCAGTGTCTCAAACTAACTCCTATGTTCCGTAGACATAATATTTCTTAAATATATAAATAGGTCAAAGTTTATTAACTATGGCACTAGATGTGGCTCTCCAACCGCTCACAGACCCGGGACCCGGCCCCTAGGCAGAACCGGGTTGCCAACCCTTGACCTAAAGTAAAACACCGACAGTGGTTATAAATTGGCCCTTTACATGTCAAGATCTGTGGAAACAAAGTTACAGATTCTTAGTGTAAATACATGTACTTTAGAAAGGACAACTTGGCTCTTTGATACAAGTTTTCAACTGGAATTCACTATCTCAGGTCAACATTTTTTCAGTTTATTAATTTCCATAACTTAATGCTAATTATAAAAATTGACAATGAAAAAGCAGTCTCCTTTTAGGTAACTGATATAATCGTACACAAATTAAAATTGAACACCATACATCATTGATAAACAATACGTAATTGGAAATGTTTTCTTTAACCTTATAATAATATTTTCAGGTGAAGTTTCCAGTTTATCCTAAATGTTCTAAAGTAAAACTGTACAGACAAATGGAAATTAAGTAAATATCTAATTCATCGTAATGAAACCTATGATTTCAAAACAAATGCACAAATAAGAATTCTGACCCGCTAACTATAGCTATTTATGTGCCTCCATGTGTAGAGAACACTTTTTTTTTTTTAATTATACCCTTATGATCTTTTACCACAAGTTTCCAAACTACACAGAGGGGCAGGCCATCAGAGATTGGATATTACGCATGGCTCAATGAGAAAGATTTAATTTATAATCATGTGCAGGGGTTAGTGAAGTTATTCAGGTATCAGTGCTGAGCTCCACTGATCCCCAATAGCTTTACACCCCTTTACCAAAAAATGGATATACCTATCATTGAGTGTGCCTAATGAAGATCCACTGGACTCATACCCAGTGTGACAGGAGGTAGAGATGGAGTTTATAAGAATCAGAGGGGATCTCAATGAAACATAGAAAATTCTGGCATACATTCTGCATGCAGACAGGATGTTTCTTACTGCAGTCACATTCTCAGGACATCAAGTAAGATCTTTATGACTGCGAGGAGAAGAAATGTATTCACACAAATTGCAGTGAACCTATTGAATTCTCTATCAAAGAAGGCAGAGAGAGCCAAGTCACTAAATACATTTAAAGAAAAGGTATATAGATTTTTAAGACTCAAAGAGCATCAAGGGAGGGTGGAAATATGTTATTGAGAAAGAGATTCAGCAATGAACATAATGATTGATGGAGCAGTTCTGAAGGCCAAATGGTCTTTTAGTTTTTATCTTGTTATGTGATATATTATAAATTATGAGTGATCACATGATCCTACAAAACTCTGAAACCATGGCTGTTCAGTTGTCATAGGCTAGCTACTTAGAAGTACAGAAATAGGATTAACCATTCAGTCACTCAAGCCTGCTCCATCATTGTACAAGGCCATGTTTATCATGATAATCTACTCTGGCTAATCTTTATTCCATAATCCTAGATATCATTAAATCTATTGATTTCAATTATTGAATATCAACTATCAAGAGTTCCAGATTTACACTACCTTGCCTTAAAATGTGACTGAGGTTCAGTTCTTAGATTTGCACCCATTTGAATATGAAATCCCCCACTAAAAGAATTTATATAAACACCAATCATATTGAACATAGCGATTTGATTTAGCTTCAAGATATTGGTCATTCAATTATTCATTAAACCATTTCAGATTACTTAAGTCTTTATAAGACAAGCTACAATCTGAAGATATAAAGCCCCTGTCCCACTTGCGTATCCTTGGCACGCAAATTACGTGACCTCGTCATCGCATTGAGGCGCGACGGTCCCGCGAGAGTCGCGCGCGTCATCATGCGCTCGCATCTCTGGAGCGCGTGACGTCAATTGAAGGTAGACAGCATTGGGTGATGTTTCATGTCGAGACCTTTCTTCAGTCTGAAAGAAAGGTCTTGACCCAAAACATCACCCGTTCTTTCTCTCCAGAGATGCTGCCGGTCCCGCTGAGTTACTCCAGCATTTTGTGTCTATCTTCAATCTTCTTAGCCCCGCTCCGGACGGAGAAGTGGGGGCGGATCCGGAACCGCAACAGCTGTGAGCCCCAGGCAGAGTTCGGCGATCGTTTGCCTGCTTCTGCTGCTGTTGGAGCGGAGACGTTGCAACGTGCCAGGGTCTTGGGCCTGTCCCACTTTGGCCGTCAGTTACGCAACAAGCCGGTGGCGCGCGAAGATTTAATTTGGTACAAAATCCCGAGCGCCGTGCGATACCGCACACAACTCTATACCCCTCCGCGCTCCTCAGTGGGACCGGCCCCGCACGGCCACACGATGCCCGTGCGCCTCAATGCGACGACGAGGTCGCGTAATTTGCGTGCCAAGGACACGCAAGCTTGACAGGGCCTTAAGGAACTGCAGAGGCTGGAATCTTAACCAAAACATTAAAGTGCTGAAGGAACTCAGCAGGTGATGATCTGTGTTGCAGCCCTTCTACAAACAACATATATTTCCCGAAGAGACACAAAAAAGCTGGAGTAACTTCAAACTAGCTTTGAGAACCTAAGTTGAAGTTAGGTTGAAACCAGCATCTGCAGTTCCTTCCTACAATATATTTTTCCTGATGTCTGTTGAACACAACACTCCTGATGGTTTTAGTTAATGTTCTGTAAAATAGAAGCATACCATCATCACCTTTGCATTCCTACCCCTTTAATGTGAACTCTAACGACCTATTTGACTTTGTACTTGCTATCAGTAATTTCTACATGTCGGCAGCTAACTTTCCTTATCAACTGCTACCAAACTCGCATAATTCAGGTTGATTTGCAATCTTGCCACCACTGAAAATGAGAGCAGTAAAGAATGAGAAAGAACCACATGTCTCAGCAAAACTAATTCTTCTTCCAGCTAATGTTACCATAATGTCATTTCATTACATTTCAAGTAACTGCAATATTCCTGCTGCATTAATTTTACAGATGCTGGCTGGTGTGTGATTGGTTGACATGCAAGATCAATCTACAAGCTATGAGATAAATGCCCAATGAACCCATTTCAATAATTTCAGTGTCCCCTGCCCCCTCTTTCCTTAGTATACTTTAAATAGGCTGACCCTGCATTCAACTTCATCCTAAATATACTGGGATGACAAAACATCAAACTACCTTCTTTCCATATTGTAATTCCTATCCGGGTTAATTTTGTTTCATATCATAGTTCAATCCATTTGCAGTTAGAATTAGTGCATCTGCTTTAATAGTCTTTGTGACAGGACTGCTGTTTTGGGCCCTTATATATCTCATGACCAAAAGTGAACACAGTTTTCAATGATACTGAAAACCAGATTGAGAATTGTAGACAAAATAATAAATGTTGCTGTTGATTCCACTCAAATTAGATTACAAATTAATGGACCTGTGCTAACAAGGATAAATACCAAAGCATATGTCCAGTGGACAGTTAAAGATTTCTCAAGCCAACCACTAACCAAATAAATGGTAAACAAACACACAGGTCTGATAATGGGAGTCAAGGAGCAAATCACTTTTCCAATAGGTGTATATTGGGATACACAATCAAGTTAGGAACAATCAGCAAAGAGAGTTTAGACAAGCTCACATAATTGAGCAGTATTTGTCGATGCAAACAGCATTGATGTACAGATGGATCTTGGGGTCCAAGTCCATAACTCCCTGAAAGCAGCAACACAGGTACATGAATGGTAAAGAAAGCATATGGTACGCTTGCCTTCAACAGTCAGGGCAGAGTCAGGAAATCATGTTACAGTTTTATAAAACTTTTGTTAGGCCACATTTGGAGTATTGTGTGCAGTTTGGTTGCCCCATCACGGAAGGTTTTGGTGAAGACACACAAGAGGTTTACCAGCATTCTGCCTGGATTACTGGGTATAGCACAGAGAATTGCTGCTGAAAATTAAGCTTAGGTGGACCAAACAAGTAATCGTATCCATGCAACACACAAAACAAATCTT
The DNA here is from genome assembly GCA_963514005.1 of Raja brachyura. Next base: position 42,105,997 of record OY740787.1, on the reverse strand, counting down.
GCATAGGGAGCTGGGGCAGGCAAAATAGGTTCAATGACACTAGCTCTTTAAAGAGAAGTTGAATATTAGTCCTCAAGCATTATCACAAATCATAATGATTTAATCAAAGTCACACAGGATACAGATTGATAGAAGCCCTTGACCAAATCAACAGCAACAATCTGAGCCATAATGACAAAAATCATCAGGATGCAAGTGAAACCCAATACAGCTACAGCATCAAACACAGTTACAGATTTACTTTTCCTCTACTGGGGGGTGACTGCACACCAGATTCATATGCCTAAATGATATAATAATATCAAAGGTCTTCAAGGCTTCACCAATCCCATTATCAGCTTGTACAAGAAAAATTACAAATCATCGAGAAACAGGCATGCTCTCAATGTGTCAGTGAGAGACACCTATTTCTGAGCACTCTATATTTGAAATATTATTCCTTCAGGAAAGGGAAAAAAAGACAAGATTACCTGATATTTTCTAAGCTACAAAACGATAAAACATTCTCCAAGCTGTTGCAGTAAAATGCAGGTATATTCACATCATTACCCATTTTTCTCTCTCACACCTCAAAGTGCACTACATCTTCCTTCATTCTTAGAAACATAGAAAAATAGGTGCAGGAGTAGGCCATTCGGCCCTTCGAGCCTGCACCGTCATTCAATGTGATCATGGCTGATCATCCAACTCAGTATCCCGTACCTGCCTTCTCTCCATACCCCCTGATCCCTTTAGCCACAAGTGCCACATCTAACGCCCTCTTAAATATAGCCAATGAACTGGCCTCAACTACCTTCTGTGCCAGAGAATTCCAGAGACTCACCACTCTGTGTAAAGAATGTTTTCCTCATCTCGGTCCTAAAGGAATTCCCCCTTATCCTTAGACTGTGACCCCTTGTTCGGGACTCCCCCAACATCGGGAACAATCTTCCAGCATCTAGCTTGTCCAACCCCTTAAGAATTTTGTAAGTTTCTATAAGATCCCCCCTCAATCTTCTAAATTCCAGCGAGTACAAGCCGAGTCTATCCAATCTTTCCTCATATGAAAGTCCTGACATCCCAGGAATCAGTCTGGTGAATCTTCTCTGTACCCCCTCTATGGCAAGGATGTCTTTCCTCAGATTTGGAGACCAAAACTGCACGCAATACTCCAGGTGTGGCCTCACCAAAACCCTGTACAACTGCAGTAGAACCTCCCTGCTCCTATACTCAAATCCTTTTGCTATGAATGCTAACATACCATTTGCTTTCTTCACTGCCTGCTGCACATGCATGCCTACTTTCAATGACTGGTGTACCATGACACCCAGGTCTCGTTGCATCTCCCCTTTTCCTAATCTGCCACCATTCAGATAATAGTCTACCCTCATGTTTTTGCCACCAAAGTGGATAACCTCACATTTATCCACATTATACTGCATCTGCCATGCATCTGCCCATTCACTCGGCCTATCCAAATCACCCTGCAGCCTCCAAGCATCCTCCTCACACCTAACTATACCCCCCAGCTTGGTGTCATCTGCAAATTTGGAGATGTTGCATTGAATTCCCTCGTCCAAATCATTAATATATATTGTAAATAGCTGTTCTTGTTCTGTGTCCAAGCATTCTCCATCTAGCCAACCATTTGAGTATGTTTGAAATTGCTTTCCCAGTAACCACTGTTTACAAACAAACAGTAATCATTAGAAATGAAAAACACAAGGTAACAATACTCCTCCCAACCTGACTAGCAATCATTAATCGGGGGGCAAAATGCATCAGTATAACATATAAACGCAAGAAATAGGAGTCAGAGGCAGTTATTCGGTCCCTCATGCCTACCCAATCATTCTTTAAGAACAGACATGATCTGTTACCTCAGCACCACATGCATGCACTAATCCCCACATCCCATAATTTCATTGGGTTCGATCAATAAATAAACAGCCTTGAATATAATCAGTGACTCGGGCTCACACAACCTTCTTGGGTAGAGAATTCCAAAGATTCACCACCCTCTGAGTGAATCAATGTTGCATGATCCGTGTCCTGAATGGTTTACTCCTTAGTCTAGGTAAAGTATCAACTCCAGATCTATCTTGTTGAGCTCAAGAGGAATGCTATGACTTAATCTCCAGTCATACACCATCCCAGGAATCATTCTCGTGAATTTATCAGAAAGTCAATGTGACAGATGGCACTATACTGCAGTTATTGGCGAGTTTGGGTTTATGATTTTTTTTTACATATACATACACGTATACACACACACAAAACACTCCCATTCCAATATCATACCAAAGTGCTCTGTACTTTTAATTCAATACTATCACAACATATGATAGAAGAATTGTATTTTTCCTTAATTACATTGCCTTTCTGATTGCACTTTAGAAAGGTGATCATCAAAGGAAAGGGGGGGGGGGGGGCGGGCACAGTGGCACAGCTGGTAATGCAACTGCCTTTCAGCGCCAAAAACCCAGGTTCTATCCTGACCTCAGGCGCTGTCTGTGTGAAGTTTGCACATTTTGACTGTGACCGTGTGGATTTCCTCTGGGTGCTCTGGTTTCCTTCCACATCCCAAAGATATGCTGGTTTGCAGATTAATTGGCCTCTGTAAAATTGTTGCCAGTGTGTAGGGAGTGGATGGAAAAGTGGGATAACATAGAACTAGTGTAGACTCACTGGGCTGAAAATCCATGCTGTATCTCTAAATTAAAATCTGTTTTTCCCGAATCACTGCAGTCCATTTGAACACAAATCCATACCTTCAGGTAAGCATTTGCTGAATTTGGACTTAGGGTAGAAGAACGATGAGCAAAATATTTCCAGGTTAAAACTTGTCTGATTGGAAAAACTCCAGGTTGTAATGTTTTTACATCTTGTGGCCTTATCGAACAGATGTCACAGGTGAGGAATGCTGGCAAAAGAAGTTTTCATGAATTCCTGTCCTGATGCTGGATGAAATACATCTTTAAAGAATTGGATGGAGTGTTTTGTCCCTGTTGTCAAGTTCCTCGTGTGTTCCTGATCCTTTATACTTCCTAGCAAATAGAAAGCATTCCTTTATACTTTCCACGGAGCAAAACCTTTAGAGAATCAAGAGGTGAGCTATTTATCATAGTATTCCTGTGGCATGTCCTGTTAAGTTTCAGGTCAAGGTTAGCAACCAGGAATTTGATAGTGAGTATTACACAAAAAGCTGGAGAAACTCAGCAGGTGCAGCAGCATCTAAGGAGCGAAGGAGATAGGCGACGTTTCGGGTCGAGACCCTTCTCAGATTTGATAGTGAGTATATTGGCAATAGCAAGATTGTCAAATGTCAAGGGGAGGTAGTTAAGAATATGTTGCTAGAGATGGCTATTAAATGGCATAAACATAATTTCCTATTAATCACGGCAAAACTCTTGCTGCATATGATACTGCTACATGCTGACACATATGGTCCGAAACACTGCAGACATCCTACATATCTTAGATATAACAACTAAAGATACTTGGAGGCAGAAGACACCTGCAGCAATGTCCTGGTGATGAGATGACCGAATTTCAAAAGACACAATCATTTTATTTTGTGCTAGGTGGTCAGTGGGGAGTATTCCACTATCTCATTGCTTCCCACTTTTTGATTCCTTCTGTATCTATTACCTAGGAAATGTAGCTAGAAAAATAGTTCATCAGCCTCATTCCAAGTGTCTGGGAGGTATTTCTATCTTCAGTTTAAATAGGGACATTAAAATAGAAATACAAAAATCATCAATTACCTACATAAAAGTGACTAATGTTTAAGAAAGAACTGCAGAAGCTGGAAAAATCGAAGGTAGACAAAAATGCTGGAGAAACTCAGCGGGTGAGGCAGCATCCATGGAGCGAAGGAATAGGTGACGTTTCGGGTTGAGATCCTTCTTCAGACTAATTCAGAATAAGTGGCTAATGTGATCACATGTACAATTACACAAAGATCATGTACTGATTTATGCTAGAATGAATTGGTCACATTCATTTAACTGGCTGGGATAGTTATAATGCACAAAGTGACATAAAATGTTCATATTATACTTTGCAATTGAGATCATTTATAGCAGAACGTCAAGGTCACTTTCAGTACATGATTCTGAAAATGGTTTATAGTTCCATTCATGTTCTGATGCAGGATGATGTAGTAAAATTTGACTTTAGAGAAATTTCACCCAAGAGGAGAGAGGGAAATTTCCCAGAGACCATATTCTGACAAATAAAAACTCCTGTTGCAGTTTATTATTCACATCTCCATACACAGGAGTGCTGATTCCTACACTGGCTCCAAATATACACTTTAACACCACAATAGACTACATAAGAAAGCCCAACAAAAGACTACAAAAGCTAAAAGTTCCGTGATTGAATTAAATCGTCAGGCAAATTTCAGTCACACATAGTTTCTTCTTCAATTGCATGTGGCCCGTTTACATAGTGCATTTTTAGTTTAAAAATCAAAGGGAAAAAAACCCATACCATTTACTCATAGGCCCATAATAGTGTACATAATATGTTAATTCAACCAGTTATTTTATTTGCTCAATTCAAACCTATTACATTCTTACAAAATATTCATTGCAAAAGATTAAACAAAATTCATTAATTCAAGTATTCAAAAATTTTGCGTTTCAGTTTATTCATATTCAGAGTAACATTTTATTGTTCTGGTGTGATTTGAACAAAGTTGAAAATGAATAAAATTAATCCTTAACCCAGACAGGAAAATAAAAGGTACAATAAAAAAGCAGCAATAGATGGGCTCAATGATACAGCTTCCTCCTGGAGACATTGCTATTTAATCAGTACTATTTTGAACATGGCTCTGCCTCATTCACTGACAAACTGCTTAAAAGCAAACAGACTGCACCTGAATAATTATATGTAGTGACCTGGCAGCGGTTTAGTAATACTGTTTAATTTGTAATCACATCAATGTTGTATGCAGTAAATTGGAATTCATGACTGTAACAGGCCTCAAATTATGAGATGGAACAATCTACATCACGCACGGCCACCTGAAGTACTGAATCACACCAACTAAATGTCACACCAAACAAAACTATTTTCTGCACAAGCTATTGCAATTGTAAATGCAATCACATTAGTGGAAGAAAATTTGATGTAGGCAAGTTGGAAAATACAGCTAAAAGTTCTTGACACCCATCCATTTTCTCTTTAGTTCTCACGTTTTACAATATTTTTATTTTTACCCATGCCAACAATTCATTAGTATGTTTTTTTGTGTCAATTAACCATCACCCCTTCCCGAGTCCCTGCATGCTCCTTACCTTCAATGCTGATGACATGTTCCCTGATCTGGTTCTGCAGGATGGGGTCCTCGATTCTCTCCAGCAGGTCGTAGATAGAGTAGATATTGGGATGGACACTCTCGAATCGCTGGATCTCGGCTCGGATGGCCGCAGAGTTGGCCAGCTGCTGCTGGTAATTCATCATTTCACCGAAACCCAAGGGCGGCTGGGTGATAGGAGGGACTGGGAAGCGATCACACACACAGGGACACAGAGGGAGGAAGACAGGGTCACACAAACAGGGGAGGAGGAGGAGGAGGAGGAGGAGGGGAGGGGTTGGGGAAACACCAAACTACAACACAATCTCTCCGCACCATCCACCACCTGGCACGTACTCTCCACCGCCAACAGTTCCACAGTCTCGGCACAGGCTCCAGCGAGAATCCACTCCATAAGCTGCCGCTCTGCTCTGCCTGTGTTTTCTGCCCCACTCCCTAGGCTTCTGCTGCTTGTACGCAGCAGCGGCGGCGGCGGCGGCTCGGGCAGTTTCGCTTGCTCCACATTGCACAGCAGTCTCCCAGCACGATACGGATCGGACCAGACCAGACCAGGCTCTCAACACGTTTGCTTTCTGCTTCCCTGTCTGGTTTCCCGCAGTGGCCCTTAATGTGGGTGCTTGGTAGAAGCCCGGCTCTCCCGCTCAAACCCCGTCCCGCTCACACTCGCACTCACACTTGATTCCGACCAAAGAGCCGACCCGCCGCAGCTGCCGCACCAGCCTGGTGACGTCACGGATCCGGCTCGGCTCTGGCTCAATTGGGATTTGCCCAGTGCAGCCCTCAACCGGGCAAAGTGGGCCTAGCACAGTCCCGACCGGACAAAGTCACTTCAGCAAAACAGCAAGCCAGGCAAAAGTCAGATCAGCACAATGCTGACACTGGACGGCAATATCATCCACGAATGAGCAGTCCATTCTGGCAAATTCTGCCCATAGTTCCAGCACAGTCTCAACAAAGTTCCAGCTGAGCAATCAATGTCAGCCCAGCCACCAGCAAATGTCAGTAATGTTACCCGAGCTCAGATTCTGCACAATCCCACCTGGAAAATGATAATTCCAGAATGTAAATCCAGCCAGGAAATGAACAATGGAGCCTCAGTAGATAACTCTCTCCAGCAAAGTTCTAACACATTCCCAGCAAAGCAATATCAACACCAGCAGAGGCATAACTAGACAATGTCACCCCCAGAGTAATATGGTGGGCAGAATCAGCGTGGATTTATTAAATAAAAGTCCAATCTACAGAGTTCTTTGAGGATGCACTGGCACAGGAAGGACTGCCATAAGTAGACTAAGTGGGACCCGTTGGGTCGCATGTTCACACGGGAGGGCTGGTCCCCCAACGCAATATTCCACCTCTCCACCAATTGCAATATTGGTGGCCAGTGGGGAGGGAGGAGGAGGGGGGGAGGGGAGGCTTTCTGGAACGTTAGTATGGGTATTGTGGGCTGAAGGGTCTGGTTTCCAGAGGGCTAGTATGGACATTGTGGGCCAAATGGAATCTTGGGGTGACAGCTCAGTCACTCAAGCCCAATGTGCTGGCAGCTCACTCACGGCTGGTGGGCGAACAGTTGACTCACGGCTATTCCTTGAAATTCCATTTCAAGCAGGGTGCAAGGCCACCAAATTCAAGTACAGTTTTTCCGACCACTTCAAGCAGGGTGCAAGGACAACGAATTCAAGTGCAGTTTCATACCACTTCAAGCAGGGCGCAGGGCCACCAAACTCAAGTGCAGTTCCTAACCACTTCAAGCAGGGCGACCAAACTCAAGTGTACTTTCCTACCATTTCATGCAGGGTGCAAGGCCACCAAATTCAAATGCAGTTTCATATCATTTCAAGCAGGGTGCAAGGCCACCACATTCAAATGCAGTTTCATACCATTTCAAGCAGGGTGAAATCACCATAAAACCACACAAAAAAATACATAAACACCACACTCACCATTCAGTAGACATTCAGTGTGTTCAGTTGATTCACAGCTCAGACAGAGTCGTGACCTCTCCCTCCCCCATCTTGCAGAGACTGAACCACACCCACACTTCCGGGTTTTATAATCCCTCCCCTCCCACCGGAAGGGGCGTGGCTTTCATGGCGTGATTGACAGGAGAGAGATTCTCAACACTTTTATTTTTCATTGATGGGAAGAATCCTCTGCACCCGATGAGCGGAGGGAGACTGAGTAAGATGGCAAAAAATCACAGCCGTAAATGGTAGTGTTTTATCTAAAATCAATATACAGTGCAAACAGGATGTTGTGCAGTTACCACCACCAACAACCATTTACAGTGCGGAATTTCAAAGCAGTCACCACCACCAACAACCATTTACAGTGCGACATTTCAAAGCAGTAACCACCACCAACAACCATTTGCAGTGCGGCATTTCAAAGCAGTTACCACCACCAACAACCATTTGCAGTGCGACATTTCAAAGCAGTTACCACCACCAACAACCATTTGCAGTGCGACATTTCAAAGCAGTTACCACCACTAACAACCATTTGAGGCGGCATTTCAAAGCAGTTACCACCACTAACAACCATTTGCAGTGCGGCATTTCAAAGCAGTTACCACCACCAACAACCATTTGCAGGGCAGCATTTCAAAGCAGTTACCACCAACAACAACCATTTGCAGGACAGCATTTCAAAGCAGTTACCACCACCAACAACCATTTGCAGTGCAGCATTTCAAAGCAACTATATTTTCATTCAAACCACATTAAGGGCACTCACAGTTGAGTAGACACGTGTTCAGTGTTATTCACAACTCAGAGAGACGTGATCCTCTCGTTTCCTCCATCTTGCAGAGACTGAGTGAGGCACAACACTTCCGGGTTTTATAGTCCCTCCCCACTCCCACGAGCAGGAGCAGCACAGAGAATGTCAACATTTTTTAAACATTAATAACTCTTTTAATTTTCATCGATGGGAAAAATCCTCTTGTCCTGCGCAGCGGAGGGGGACTCTGAGTAAAATGGCCAAAAATCACAGCCGTACGTGGCAGCATTTTTTCAAAAATCATGAAACAGAAAAACAGGAAGTGGTCAAGATCTTTTAGTAATATAGATATCAAAACCCCACTCTACCCTAGCCATGCACTCATCTTGCTGCTATCAAGGTGTTGGTACAGGAGCCTGAGAACCTCCACCTCCAAGAAAAGCTGCTTCCCATCACAATCAGGCTCATGAACCACCCTGCACAATCCAAACAACAACCCTAGCTCAGCATCAAACTACTATGGATTTGTACTACGAAGATTGCACTATGTACTTTGACTTGATTGACTGTGGTGTAGTTTAGAAACATAGAACATAGAAACATAGAAAATAGGTGCAGGAGGAGGCCATTCGGCCCTTCGAGCCAGCACTGCCATTCATTGTGATCATGGCTGATCGTCCCCAATCAATAACCCATAGCAACATAGAAAATAGGTGCAGGAGTTTATTCAGTATAACTGATAATTTATTGTATATTTATTTGTTGTGTTTTTGCATTTAATATGCCTGTAAAGCAAATGAGCCCCAGTGGGCAATATCACCCTATTACAGTCCAAGTGAAGCAAAAGTCACCTCAGATCATTCAATCTCGACAATACTATGGCACTGCACTACCATCAAAGAAATGTCGACAACCAAAACCCACCCAGTTACTGCAGGTCAAATCATTCCCAGTGAAGCTGACTTGTCAATCTATTTTTTTTCTTACCTGGTAATTATCCAGGAAATCACAGTTTAAGAAATGCAGGAAAAAGAAAACTGTGAACTAGAAAGTGTTTTTAGTTTTGTTTATTATTGTCAAGTGTACAGAGGTACAGTGAAAAGCTTTTGTTTACATGCTATCCAGTCAAGCAATAGACTATACATGAATAGAATCAAGTCATCCACAGTGTACAGAATAAAGGATAACGATTACAAGATAAAGTCCAATAAATGATAGTTCAAAGGTCTCCAACGAGGCAGATGGAGGTCAGGACCGCGCTCCAGCTGGTGAGAGGACAGTACAGTTGGCGGAAAACAGCTGGTTAGAAACTATCCCTGAATCTAGAGGTACGTGTTTTCAAATTTCTGTACCTTACCTGGTGGGAAAGGGGAGAGGAGGGAGTGAACAGGATAAGATTCATCCTTGATTATGCTAATGGCCTTGCAGTGGCAGCATAAGTGTAAATGCAGTTAATGGACATCCTGCCATGAACATTCTCACAGATGAGCCTTAGATATTCAGAAAATAAAAAAGATACAGGGTTAATGCTGGTGAGTGGCTTGAGTTAAAAGACCAGGGGAGTATATGGGGGAAGAAGGGAGAGGGGGAGGGTTATGTAATTACCTAAAATTGGAGAATTCAATGTTCATACAGTTGGGTAGTGAGCTACCCAGGTGGAATATGAGGTGGTGTTCCTTCAATTTGTGTGTGGGCTCACTCTGGCAACAGAAGAGGCTCAGAACACAAAGATCAATATGTGAATGGGAAGAGGAGATAAAATGGTTAGATTCCAGGAGATCCAACAGGCCCCGGACGACCGAGCGGGAGTGTTCTGCAAAACGGTTGCCGGGTCTATGCTTGGTTTTGTCAATGTACAGAAGGCCACATCGGGAACACCGGATATAGTAGATGAGGTTACAGAATGTGCATGGTAGGAGGTGAAGGAGGAGATGCAAAGACAGGTGTTACATCTCCGGTGGTTGCAGGTGAAAGTACCTGGAGAGAGGTGATTTGGGTGGGAAGGAATGAGTGAACTAAGGAGTTGCAGAAGGTGTTGCAGAGTCAGTTTGGACTTGTGAAGGGGAAATCATGCTTGATTAATTTTCTGGAATTTTTTGAGGATGTAACAAGTAGAATGGATAAGGGAGAGCCAGTGGATGTGGTGTATCTGGACTTTCAAAAAGCCTTTGACAAGGTCCCACACAAGAGTAGTGTGCAAAATTAGAGCACATGGTATTGGGGGTAGGGTATGGACATGGATAGAGAAATGGTTGGCAGACAGGAAGTAGGAATTAACGGGTCTTTTTCAGAATGGCAGCCAGTGACTAGTGGGATGCCGGAAGGCTCAGTGCTGAGACCCTAGTTATTTACAATATATATTAACGATTTAGACAAGGGAATTAAATGTAACATCTCCAAGTTGGCGGATGGCACAAAGCTGGGTGGCAGTGTGAGCTGCGATGAGGATGGTATGAGGCTGCAGGGTGACTTGGATAGATTGGGTGAGTGGGCAGATGCATGGAAGATGCAGCATAATGTGGTTAAATGTGAGGTTATCCACTTTGGTGGCAAGAACAGGAAGGCAGATTATTATCTGAATGGTGTCAGATTAGGAAAAGGGGAGGTGTAACACAACCTGGGTATGCTTGTACATCAGTCACTGAAAGTAAGCATGCAGGTACAACAGGCAGTGAAGAAAACTAATGGCATGTTGGTCTCCATTGCGAGAGGATTTGAGTTTAGAAGCAAGGAGGTCCTATTGCAGTTGTACATGGCCCTGGTGAGATCGCACCTGGAGTATTGTGTGCAATTTTGCTCTCCTAATTTGAGGAAAGACATTATTGCTATTGAGGGAGTGCAGCGTAGGTTCACCAGGTTAATTCCCGGGATGGTGGGTCTGACAGATAATGAAAGAAAGGGCTTGTATTCACAGGAATTTAGAAGGATGAGAGGGGATCTTATAGATACATATAAAATTCTTAAAGGATTGGACAGGCTAGATGCAGGAAAAAATGTTCCCGATGTTGGGGGAATCCAGAATCAGGGGGTCACAGTTTAAGAATAAGGCGTAGGCCATTTAGGACTGAGATGAGGAAAAACCCAGAGAGATGTGAATCTGTGGAATTCTCTGCCATAGTGCAGGCCCATTCACTGGATGTTTTCAAGAGAGTTAAGATTTAGCTCTTAGGGCTAAAGGAATTAAGGGATATGGGGAAAAAGCAGGAACAGGGTACTGATTTTAGATGATCAGCCATGATCAAATTGAATGGCAGTGTTGGCTCAAAGGGCCAAATGGCCTCTTCCTGCACCTATGATTCTATGGTCTCTGCCAAAGCCGGAAAGGGATGGGAGGATGTGACTGGTGGTTGGATCACTTGAGATGACAGAAATGTTGGACTTGATGTGTTCGATGCACAGGCTGGTGGTCCTCAGGTGTTCATAATCCTCCGCACTCCCTTCTTCCTCAAGAACCCCCTTTCTATCCCCCATCTCCCCTGTGCTCCACCTATTTCTTCCCCCCCCCTTATATTCCTTACTCTAGTTTCACAATTCTCAACTCTTCTGTCTAGCACCATTTGTCTTTTCATCTCTAGCCTTTGTCCAGCCATCTGCCAATCAAAAAGCCACCTCACCTATATCAACCTATTACCTGCCAGGCTTTGTCCTGCCCCTCCTCCCTTTCAGCTTTCTTCACCCTCCTACATTCAGTCTGAGAAGGGTCTCGACCCAAAACATCACCTATCCATGTTCTCCAAGTTGCTACCTGATCCACTAGTTAATAGAACAATTTGGGGTTTTTTTGAAGACCAGTCCATTGCACTGTACCAGTTCAGTAAAGTCACAATCCAAGCAAGTCAGTATAACCTGAAAATTTTGCAGGCAGCATCATTCAACTAGACAACCAGAGCTCAATAAACCCCCAGTTAAACCATGTAGGCAGTTATCCTGGCGGCCCCATAGCAGAAGCATCCACGTCGCGGGGCTGGAAACTGGAAGTATCCCGAGCTAATTCTGCTACCACCATCATCTATTGCCACAAGTAATGGCCACACTGATTGTGGAAACAGGAAGCTTGCGTCCTTTTCATGACGGACGATGACAGCGAGGTTAACATTTGTCACAAGATGGACACGAAAAGAAGAGAGTTATCCTGGCAGTTATTCAGTCAAACCAAGTGATAACACCGAAACTGAACAACATGAGCCTTGCAGTACCAATCTAACTATACAATACCCGCCAAGCAAGTCAGCACAGCAAAACCACCTCACGAGTTAATGCCATCCCATATGGGAAATTTATCAACATAATACTCAGTAAATGATTCCAATAATGTTAAACTCTGATATACATCCATTCATGTAAATGCAGTCAGATGTAATCAATGGAAATACAGTGTCATGTGGTTTAGTGCCAGTCAAAAATCATCCACAAAGCATATCCAACGAGCTAGTTATCATCAGCCTAACCAAACAATTACAATCCAATCAGGTTTACAATAACAGTACAATAAAATATTGATTGATCATACTTACAATGTCTTCAATATAACTCACCCATATCACATTGTTAGTTGGACAATGGTAGCTTTTCAGAGAAAATGGAAAGTTAACCACTTTCTGTGGGAGATAAACAGTTAACATTTTAGGTGCTGAGCGTTTCTCAGAAATGAGGGAAGATGGAGATAAAACAAGTTTGACAGAGACAAAAAGGACAAGAAGGTGTATGAAAGGGTTACTCTCCAAGGGATTAAATGACAAAATGAAAAACAGCCCAAAGCAACCAAAGATAGTAAATGCAGCTTTTCATCCAAGCAGCATTAGAACATGGAAACAGGAATAACATAATAATAATAATAATAATAATAATACACTTTATTGTTATTGTAAATACACACAACAAAATTTCAGGCGTACTGCCCGAGCAGAGCTCCAACGTAACAAATAAATAATAACTACAATGGAAACAACAAAAACAGCAAGAGAAACGTCGTCAAGTCAGAATGAGCAATATTTCACAGTATAGTGTTGTGGCAGTACAAAATACAACCATTTCGCTCTTTGAGCTGTGTGAGAACAAAGATGATCTCTACTTCAATTATATTCTCAATCTCTAACAATCTATTGGTTTTGTCTTTGACATTTTCAATTGACTAAGTATCCAAAGCGATGTTCCAAATTTCCACTAACCTTTTGGTAGAAGAAAAGTTTGTTTTTCTCTGAATGTAGATACAAAACATTTCAGATACTGGAATCTGATGCAAAAAATATCAAACTGCTGGAGGACTCAGTGGATAAAATGACCGGTGAAGGAGGTGGAGGCAGCAGTGGAAGGGGAGGAAGAGTCCGAGTGGACAACAGAAAGAATTGGCAGCTAGTGACCGAGCAAATCCTGTCAGTAGCGGCAGCCTGAAGAAACGCTGTCTGCCAGGGTCTACAACGTGAGACATAATAAAAGTCGCGTCAATCGGACCATGTGGCAGCTGATGAAGAAGGGCATGCTGGGGCAGCCATCTGCATCTAGTTTTAAGGCAAAATGACCCAATGTGCAGACTGAACTAGTCTGAAGAATGGTCCCAACCCAAAACGTTACCTATCCATGTTCTCCATAAATACTGCCTAGAAACATAGAAACATAGAAATTAGGTGCAGGAATAGGCCATTCGGCCCTTCGAGCCTGCACCGCCATTCAATATGATCATGGCTGATCATCCAACATGATCATGCCTGACATGCTGAGTTAACTCCAGCTCTGTGTCCTTTTGTGTATTAACCAGCTTCTGCACCTCTTTGTTTCTACTATATGCAAAGATAATCGCTTACTTGGTTATAGTAGACAATAAGTAATAATGGACACCATTACCACCACCCCAATCTATAATCTATTATAACAAGGTTTTAGTGTATTTCTGATTATCCAGATCTGATCCAGAGAGTGCATTCAGCCAAGTTAGAGATAATGGTGTAACTAAGAAATGTGGCAAATATCTTATGGTAATTTTCAATGTGGTTGCCCAACCTCTTTTCATCCTGCTCACTCAAAAAATTTCCCAACCTGCCTTAACTTCAACCCTCCAAACCTTGTCTTCTCCATCACTTTCACTAGCTCCAACTCCTCACCCAACATGTGGCTCTTTCCCAATTTTTGCACTGAATTTTCAAACACGGATCTAGTTTCGAACAACTATTCATTCAGTTACACTTTTTCCTCAAACACCCTCCCAACCACCTACGATCTCCCCTTCTGAACCCACTCGCCCAACTCTAGCATATTCCTCCACGGTCAACTATCCATTTGCCCAAAACAACACACTCAAGTCTAGCCTCTTGTCAAACAGCATCCTCACTCCAGCGCCAACAGCATTCCATGCAACTACACCTACCCCCTTTCCTATCACTCAGCCCCTTGCTCAAACAAACAAGAACATAAAAAAAGAAACTGGTATCATCCACCCGATTATATCTTCAATATAATCTCGGCTGATCTTTAAATATTTATCTATCTCCACCTTAAATATATGAAATGGTCTGGCCTCCACTATCCTCATGGACAGGATTCCAGAGGTTTTCACCTGAGATACGGTGTTTTGACATACCTCAAATTTACATGATCAGCCACTTATCTTTGTAGTTTTAGCTCACACTGGTGACAGTCACAAAATTGAACCTGAGAAGCCCCCTCAGGATCGTATATGTTCGAATAAGATCACCCCTCATTCCTTTAAAATCCAAGGAATACAGATTCAAACTTTCTGGCCTTTCTTGATACTCACTGAATTTAGTTGCTCTCTGAATAAACACCAGTTTCTTCTCCAACTTTTGTCTCTCAACGAGCTCCAACACTCCAAACTCCACACTCACGCTTAATACTGTCATCCAACTCCATCCTCATGCCTAATATATTCACACTTAACTAAATTAATTTGTCTAAACTCCAGATTTAAGCCCAACTCTGTCTTGTACAACTCCCATCATCTATCTATCTATCTATCTATCTATCTATCTATCTATCTATCTATCTATCTATCTATCTATCTATCTATCTATCTATCTATCTATCTATCTATCTATCTATCTATCTATCTATCTATCTATCCATACATAACTAAAACTCTGATCTTGTGCTTTCCGGTTTGCGCGTTTTTTCTATTTGCGCGAAAACAATACGCGATAACGCTACGATTTTTCACCAGGTTACTCACCGTTCTCCTGTGCTGCGAGTGCAACAAGTTTCGTTCCGATCGGTGGTGTATTGTAAAAGTTACCGAGGTTTAAAAATCTTAAAAACCACGCATGCGCAGATTCCTTCAGTCAGCGCCATGCCTCTTCGCCTGTCAGTCAATGCCACGGCCATGATGACAATGCCCATTCCTGCACCACGACCTGTCCAGCCTCACTCACAAACTCCTCTCTCCCCTCCACACGGTAACTTGTCTGTCATCTCCTCCACCACCGGCGGGGGGGGAGGGGGGGGGAGGGGGGTTCAGTGGAGGCCCTGGTCTCACCTCTCTCTTCCTCATCACTCACCCCTCTCCCCCGCCTGCCATCTGCGACAATGGCAGCCCCGTCTACCTGTGCCCCCGGGTCCGTCTCCTTCGCCGCCACCGTTGCGGTAACTCACCCTCACGGTCTTCTCGGAGGAGATCTGCTCCACCAGCTCATCGAAACTTGTGGTGCCCAACGTACCGAACACTGACTCCATCCCCCCCCCCCCCCCCGCAGTTCGGCCCGGCGGCGACAGCGAGTAGGTAGGTGGGTGGACATGGCGGGGACGGGCCGAGCAGCAGCAGCGAGCGGCCGGGCAGGGGGGGATGGGCCGAACAGCAGCAGCGAGTGGCTGGGCAGGGCGGGGATGGGCCGAGCAGCAGCAACGGGTAGTCAGACAGGATGGGGATGGGCCGAGCAGCGGCTGAGACGGAGAGGGAGGGAGAGTCGGGTTGCAGGGTGGCCGAGCAGTTTGCGCGGAGTTTGAGTAACTCACACTCACACTCACACACACAATGCAAACTGGTCCAATTGTCAAGTCAACAGGATCTAAACCACAGCTAACAATGACCCATGGAGGAAGGGGGAAAGTGTGGGATGTGAGAAAAGTGGGGGAGGAGGGGGGAATGGAGAGATGGGGGGAGTGGGGGAGGTAGGGAGTGGGGAATAGAGGGAGAGGAGTACAGTGTGGGAGGTCAGGAGGGATAGTGGGGGGGATAGGGGAGGTGAGGAGTGGGGGATAGAGGGATATGAGGGGGGTAGGGAGGGGAGAGGAGTTATGGAGGGAGGGAGGAAGTGACTGAGGCTAGGGGAAAGGAGAGGGAGAGGTGAGGGAGGGATTGGGGAGAGGAGGAGGAGAGGGGAAAGGAGAGGGGGAAAAAGAAGGGGGGGTGAAGAGGAGGGGGGAGAGAGTGCTGGGGGATGAGGGGAAATGAGCCGTGCCTGCGCAGTTGAGGGCTATGGTTGCGTGGTGCAATATTGCGTTGGGGGATCGGGTGAGTGGTGGAATATTGCATTGGGGAACAGGTTGCATTGGGGGACCAGGCCTCCCGTGTGACAGGGACCCAACTTCGTCTAGTTCGCAATAAACTTCAGGTTCTTACCAAACACTTTCACTCAACTACACTCTCATGCCTTACATACCCTATTAGATACTAGCTACTTCTCCCAACTCCAGACCTCTTGTCCAAATCTAACTTATTCTCCAGCTAAACTTCCTTATCCATTTGCATCCAAACCCAGCTTTTCACCCAGCCAAATGTTGAAAAATTAGCAGTGACTAGAATGAAGCTGCCATGGAGAGTAGCGCGAATTCTCGAGCTGTAGGTGGGTCGACAGGAGGTCCTAGTGGGTTGCCAGGAGGTCGAAGGTTCTCGGAGGTTCTCGGAGGTTGTAGTCAGTGCTGACCGGTGAATTTCATTGGCTCATTGGGGAAACAAAAGGTAAGCAGCAGTTTTCAGAACCAAGGTTACGTTAAATGTCTGCCGAGCTTCACAGCCGTGATTCTCTGGCTTCTTAAAAGTTGTCTCCACTCCTTCTCCTCCTTCCCCCCGTCCCCCCCCCCCAGCTCTCCCCCCCTCTTTTAAAGGACTTACCGTACACTGTGCTTTATCGCGTATTGTTACAGCGCCAATCATCCTGTTTATCGTGGTGTGTGTCTGTATCACCTTGGCTTTGCACCATGTGAGTTTTTTAGACAGGGCAAGCGGGGGAGCGGTGTCTAAAAAATTCACACGGGCTGGTAAAGGAAGCGAAGTGTTTGTGTGTGTGTGATCCACTCTGACAGTCGCTATTCCAGTTGCCTTTTTTTCAGGTCCGCTAAAAAAGCGCCTAAGTGGGACAGGCCCATAAGTGTACTAGTTTCTCGCGTGACACTGAGTTGTGATCTTTTCTCAAGAGGTGGTGAGTGGCTGGGAGTGAGAACATAATTGTTAAAAATGCAGAGAGGTACAGAAAATCCCTGAGTTACATATGAATTCCCTTCTGGAAGCCGTTCCATTTGACAAATATTATGTAAATCTGATTTATCTGAAGCATATATGGTTTATATTTTGACGGCGGGGGGTTTCACTCCTATCAACACATTAAATACTGCAATGAAATGAAATAAAACAGTGGATTTAATATATTTTGTAGAAATGAAAGCTAATGGAACAATTAGAAAGTCATCGAGTTTCACTGTACCTTAATTGGTACACATGACAATAAACAGACTTTGGACCTTTGACATTAACCTTAGGTGCCTTCATTATTAGTGTTGGCTTCTTATGTATGAAGCAGGCACGTGCCGTCAGGGACCTACCCACCCTGACTAAAATTATAACATAATAATTACTAAATATAAATAGTAAAGGCATGGGAAAATTATGCCTATCTAAGAGATTGGTCTCTTAGGTAGGCATAATTCTCTGTGCCTTTCATCCGCAGCGCTTGTGACATGTGAAGGTCTGTGCAGCCCATGTGCCGTCAGCACTGCCTGAAGCCGTCAATGACAAGCGGGGCTGAAGGCAGCTGAAATTCTGCCTTTACAGCACTGCGCATGTGCAGCGCTGGTTTCTTGGTGGGGTTTTCAAATATGGATTGGCATTATTTTAAGTGTATCTTAGGAAACCGGGAGAGAAGAATGGTGCTCGTGTACCAATGATGTGATAAGTATATTTCTTGGTGATGTTTTTAAATACCGTATTTCCCAGGGTGTGGGAGTGAGGGGAGAGCTCCTTTCACAGCGTTTAGGGAGTCAGGCCCGGGGTAAAGTTGCGGGAAGGGCACGAATGTTGTGAAGGAGGGGATCGGGATAATGCCACTTGCGACGCTCCTTGCACGCAGGTGTGCAAAACCTCTCTCCTGCCGCTCGCTGGCCTCACTCATGTCCTTAAATTCCGACAGCACGATTGAGGTTACTCGGCTGTGGGAATTTAAGGGTTTGCAGGAAGCCGCTGACATGAGCGAAGTCGGCGAGCGGCAGGTGAGAGGTGTTCAGACGGAGAGCACTGCCAGAAGTGAGTGGGTCGACAGAAGGCGCTGAAGTGGCGGCCAGTTCTGCTGTCGGATCCCGGCGGCCCTCGCAGCTCCCCAAGCTGCTTCTATCACCGGCTACAGTGCGATGGCTTTGCATCCGGAGAGCTGCGGTAGCAGTGAGTGAGTGAGTTACTGGCATTATCCCCGACCCCCTCAACTCTCCTGCCCTCCCCGCAACTTTACCCCTAGCACAGACTCTCCACACGCTGTGAAAGGAACTCTACCCCCAATTGGTCCCTTGAACAAGTGTTGTAATTCAAGTAGAGGACAACTGATTCAACTATTCCCTGTACTCCTGTTTTCCCACCATCTCTCCACCTACCATCACCCACCCCCACCCATTCAGTAATTCAGAATAAAGGAGACTTGGAAGCCTTGGGCAAATTGAATTGTTGTTTTTATTTTTATTTTGATGGAGAGAACAATCTGTGCATGCGCGGTTTAATTTTTTAAAAACCGACTGAGTGCCTACCCTGATTAATTACTCACGGCACGTGCCTGGTATGAAGGGGTGGTTGTAGTGGTGTAATATTGCTGATGAGAAGGAAGACCAGAAAGAGGATGGGGCTGGAGATCGTTGTCCTGATGCTGCCAAAGATAGGCACAAAGCTCTAGAGTAACCCAGCAGCCGGACAGCATCTCTGGGGAAAAAGGAGAGGTGACATTTTGGGTTAGGAACATTCTATCGTGAGGAAGATAACTTTTTCAAAGTATAGTAGGCATACCTTGTGGAGATTTTGCTGTGGAGTAAGCCAAATGTTAAAACAAAGAACTGCAGATGCTGGTTTATACCAAATATAGACACACATACTGGAGTAACTCAGCGGGTCAGGTAGCATCTCTGGAGAAAAGAGATAGATGTACTTTTGAGGGTTACACAAAAAGCTGGAGAAACTCAGCGGGTGCAGCAGCATCTAAGGAGCGAAGGAGATAGGCGACGTTTCGGGTCGAGATCCTTCTTCAGACTGGTCAGGGATCAGGGAAACGAGAGATATAAACAGTGATATGGAGAGATAAAGCAAGAACAATGAGTGAAAGATATGCAAAAAAGTATTGGTGATAAGGGAAGCAAGCCATTGTAAGCTGTTTCTGGTGTGAAAATGAGAAGCTAGTGCGACTTGGGGGGGGGGGGAGATGGAGAAGGAATGTCAGGGCCCGAGGGCTGAGGGAGAGGTGGGGGGGAGGCAGTCTGGGTTAACAGAATTGAGAAAATTCAATGTTTAAGCCCAGAGGATGCAAACTCCCCAAGCGGAATATGAGATGTTGTTCCTCAAACTTGCGGTGTTGTTCACTCTGGCCATGGAGGAGGCCCAGGACCGAGAGGTCGGATACGGAGTGGGAGGGGGAGTTGAAGTGCTGAGCCACCGGGAGGTCGGGTTGGTTATTGCGGACCGAGCGGAGGTGTTCGGCGAAACGATCGCCTAGCCTCCGCTTGGTCTCACCGATGTAGATTAGCTGGCATCTGGAGCAACGGATGCAGTAGACGAGGTTGGAGGAGGTGCAGGTGAACCTCTGTCGGACTTGGAATGACTGCTTGGGTCCCTGAAAGGAGTGGATGGGGGAGGTGAAGGGACAAGTGTAGCATCTCTTGAATTGGGACCCTACTTCAGAGAAGAGGAGAACTTCTTATAGTAGGCTTACCTGGAGGAGATTTCACAGTGGAGTATGCCTACTTTGAAAACGTTTTCTTCCTCTCTGAAGAAAGATCCCAACCCGAAACATTACCTATCCTTTTTCTCCAGAGATGCTGACTGACGTTCTGAGTTACTCCAACACATTGTGTTTATCTATGCAGTTCTTAGTTTCTACATTTTGGTGCTGTCAAAGTCGTATTTGCTGGTGGCCATTCAACCTTCATCAATGGACTAGTTCAGGAAGAGAGCACTGAGGTCTTTTTTTTTTCCATCAAAGTTGGCCCTATACTAACACAAACCTTGGAGGATCTTACTAGTGTTTGTGAACTCGGTGTTGCTAGGGTGTATTTCCTCAAGGCATTGTAGTTGTGCATGGAACTGTCTGAATGCCTTGGCCAAATCTTTAGCAGTGAACATTTGTGGTCGTTTCACCTTGGCTGAATCATGTTTGTGTCTTTTCCGCAATCTTTTGTTCTTAACCCCTTTAAATCCTCATTCGTCGTCTTCTGAGAGCGGAGTTCCAGCAATATTGTGACGTCATCAAGTTCCACCTAAAGCTTGCCACTTTTATCAGCCATGTCACCAACCATCGCCTCAAAATCCCCAGAACCATGTGCACATACTGAGGACACATATTATTACAAACATATAAAATTTATATATATCTTTTTGATCTCTGTCCAGAATATTATAATGTTCTTGACGCCTTTTCCAAAATTCCTTCAAAGTGTTCCCATTTTTCCCGTCCATAGCCTGGATAGCTTGAGCAATGTCCTCTGAGGATAATATGCATTAAAGGTTGCAATAGGTCCTTGATCCATTTGTTGCAACATTGTCTCGGTGGCAATTATATAATATTAATAACTGGATGATAACTGGCTATCAAGTGCATTGTTTGAAGGGCATTTCTTCAGCTTGGTAATATTCCTTCATGTCAGGGATTAGGGGTGCCAAAATCAGGCCTTAGTAATCAAAGCCCTCCGTTCATCATTAAAAAGGGAAAGGGTACATATTAATCTATTTCAATGCCCGGGGAATTTCAGCATGATTCACTGAAAGGGATTTCAACTTGCAGTCTTGAACTGCCTTTCCTCTCAGCAATGGATTTGGATAATTCTTTGTGATGTTAAATCCAGCCATTGAATTCACCTCCTTCATAATGTATGTGTAATATAGATATTTCTTTCAAAGTAAAGCAGTTTTATCACAATTACATACTTTCTCAAACTTGCAACTCACCACCTCCCCCACCCCCCCCCCCCCCCCACCCCCAAGGCATTCCTGAGCTGCCTCTTTAACAACACAAGCAACCTCACCACTCTCTTTTACATTATGCAAATATGAAAGGACCCATGACTTTCCACAAAAGTTCCCTTTGTTTCATTCTTAGCTTTGAAGTCTTCAAAGACATTTTGCCTTTGGATTATCACAAGGTGAAGCAGGATACACACACAATTGATATGATACTCTGTGCACATCATCTGTCTGAAGTGATATTGTTACAGTGCTGAAGGGTAACAACACTCTCAATAAAAACTATGAAGGCATAATAAGGTAACACCAACCTATTAATTGATCATAGTTTGCTTTCTAAAATAGCCCGAAATAGGAAATAGGTGCATACACTTCAGGGTATTTTGTCAGATAGCAACTTAGTAAATAGGTTACAGGACTCATTTGAGTCAAACTCTTGTAATAACTGGCTACATTGAAAATGTTATAATGTTGGTTATATCAGAAGTTTATTTCCCAGCAGCTGCTAAATTTGATGCAACATGAATTTATGTACTTTATAATTTAATAATTTATAACCCCGTACACACATGACTGTGTGGCTAGGTTCAGCTCCAACTCTATAATCAAGTTTGCTGATGACACTGTGGTGGTGGGCCTGATCTCCGATAACGATGAGAAGGCCTACTGGGAGGAGGTGGCTGATCTGGCACTCTGGTGTCAGGACAACAGCCTCCTCTTGCATGTCAAAAAAACTAAGGAGCTGATCGTGGCCTTTAGGAGGGCACAACATCCGAGGGCGTACACACCATTGAAGATAAATGGGGATACTGTGGATAGGGTGAGCTGCTTTAAATACCTGGGAGTCCACATCTCAGAGGATCTGACATGGACATCACACGCTGCAGCACTGGTGAGTAAGGCATGGCAGCGCCTTTACCACCTCAGGCAATTGAGGAAATTCAGAGTGTCTCTGAGGATCCTCCAGTGCTTCTACTCAGTGGCTGTGGAAAGCATCTTGTCCGGAAACATCACAATTTGGTTTGGGAACTGCTCTGCCCAGGACAAGAAGGCTCTGCCGAAAGTAGTGCATTCTGCCGAACGCACTATGGGAACTACACTCGCCCCCCTGCAGGAACTATACATCAGAAGGTGCAACTCCAGAGCCAACAAGGTTATGGGAGACCCCTTCCACCCCAGCAACAGACTGTTCCAGCTGCTACGGTCAGGCAAACGCCTCCGTTGCCATGCTGTGAAAACGGAGAGGATGAGAAGGAGTTTCTTCCCAGAAGCCATTAGGACCGTAAACTCCTATCTCTCCAGGGTCTAACTTTACTGGACCAATTAACTGTTGTGTGGTGTCTTTTTAAAATTGCTGTTTTTTCTTTGTTTTCCTCCCACAAATATGTAATATGTGAATATGTGATTCTGTTCCATTCTGTTTTGTAGTTGTTTTGCACAATCCGCAAGCATTGCCACTTTTCATTTCACTGCACATCTCGTATGTGTATGTGACGAATAAACTTGACTTGACTTGACTTGACTTGGTTATTCTTCACCCTCACCAGATAAAATTATAATTAAGTCAAATTCATTTGTCGCCACAAATATTTCACTACAAATAAACGTAATAACACTGCAGGCAGGATAATTTGCCAACATAACCACTTGGCGACTGTTTTGTTGAACACTGTGCTTGGTCTACTTAGGCTTGCTGGATCTCCCAGCTGATAACTATTTTAACTTGTTCCCATTCTGTCCTGGGCTTCCTCCATTGCAAGAGTGATCAAGCAGGAGGAACAGCACCTCATATTCTGATTGGGTAGCTTTCAACCCAACAGTATGGACATTGCATTTTCCTATTTTAGGTAGCAACCTCTCCACCCTCCTCTCCTCAAAGCCACCCCCCCTTTTTACCCCTTTTCCTTGCCCCACCTTATTGTGTACCCCTTTCTTCCACAATCATGCCCCCGCTCTCCTTTTACCTTCCCTGTCCCTTTCCACATGTCCCTTCCTCTGGCTTTGCAATTTACTACTCTCATCAGCCTTTTGTCTTCCTTTCATCTCTGGTCCTTAGTCACTCATGTGCCAATAAAATCCCTCACACCCGTATCCACCTATTACTTGCCAAACCTTGTCACACCCCCAACTCTGTTCTCAGATTTCTCTCCCTTCCTACTATAATTAGTCTGAAGAAGACATCTGACCCAAAATATCGCACTTCCATGCCTTCCAGAGAGGGTGCCCGACCCAGTCAGTCTAATACTTTTTTGTCTCATAATTCATTCATTTTGCTTATCAGTTCATAATGTGTCATGTGAACGATATCCAAAATTAAACTATTCAAATTTGACCTCCCCTCAATGTTACCAGATTTTATGTAGTAATGTTAATATGTAGTTTTATATTTAATGGGCATTGTAAAAAATTACTTGCACCACAATATTATCAAAATATGAGCAGAGGACAAGGGGTTAATTCATAGCTTCACCCTTAAATGAACGTAGATGAAAATGTCTATCAACAATATGTAACAACTCTGGAACTAGCTCTTAGTCGATTGGCACAATTTGTCATTGATGATTGTCAATGTTCACACTAATAGGGTTGTCTTTGTGGCTAATTTATATGCCTCAAATATTTTGAATGTCAGTATCTCATTCTAGATCACTGTTCAGATTTCAAAATAAAATATTGCATTTGCTACGTGGCATGACATAATAGAAACCAAAGGTTATTTTGCACACTTTGGGCAGTAAAATGATGTCATCGTATTTTTAGACATTTTCATGATTATATAGAATCATATTGTGAGCGAAAGAAAGCAACTTGGAAGAATAGTTATTACAATACACGTTCATGCTTCCCTCCAGCCATGAAAAATATCACGTGGGGATATTCTCATCTCTGAGTTGGAAGCTTGTAGTTCATAGAAACATAGAAAATAGGTGCAGGATGAGGCCATTCAGCCAGCACCGCCATTCATTGTGATCATGGCTGATCGTCCCCTATCAATAACCCGTGCCTGCCTACTCCCCATATCCCTTGACTCCACCAACCACTAGAGCTCTATCTAACTCTCTCTTAAATCCATCCAGTGATTTGGCCTCCACTGCCCTCTGTGGCAAGGAATTCCATAAATTCACAACTCTCTGGGTGAAAATGTTTTTTCTCACCTCAGTCTTAAATGACCTCCCCTTTATTCTAAGACTGTGGCTCCTGGTTCTGGACTCACCCAACATTGGGAACAGTTTTCCTGCATCTAGCTTGTCCAGTCCTTTTATAATGTTATATGTTTCTATAAGATCCTCTCTCCTCCTTCTAAACTCCAGTGAATGCAAGCCTAGTCTTTTCAATCTTTCATCATATGACACTCCCGCCATCCCAGGGATCGATCTCGTGAACCTACGCTGCACTGCCTCAATCACAAGGATGTCCTTCCTCAATCACAAGCATGTCCTTCTTCAAATTTGGAGACAGAAACTGTACACAATACTCCAGATGTGGTCTCACCAGAGCCCTAAACAGTTCCATAACCTAATGCAGAACTTGAGGTTGAACTTAACTCCTAATGTGATAATGCTACTTTGTCAAATGTGGCACCTTCTGAATGAGATGTTGAACAACTTTTTGCTGTCTAAGAAATACTTATGAATAAGAAGAAATGATAGCAGGAGAAGGCTATTTGGCCTTTCGCTCCAATCTTTCCATTTATCAAGATCCTGGCTGATATATTACTTAAGTGCCACTTTCATGAACTATCACCATAACACCTGGGTTCCTTTAATATCCAAATATCTACTAATTTCAGATGTAAATATACTGAGCAACAGAACCTGCACAGAACCTTTGGATAAAGAATTCTTAAGACTCGCTACCCCAAGTGTAGGAATTTCTCTGCATCTCTGTCCTAACTGCTCTACCTCTAATGCTGAGATTGTGCCACCACAGTCAGATGAAACATCTCAGCACCCAACCAGTCAAGTCTTGTTAGAATGTTGTATGTTTTCATGAGATCACCTTTCATTATTCAACCTTCTACAATGTGAAATGTGGCAAATATGGGCACTAAGTTCTGGAGCAGGATGTGCTTGATAGGGCAGACAATTGTGTAGTTTGTGAGATGCGGCGTTTCAGCCACTTACACTGGATGCCTGTAGACTCCTGATCAATTCAAGTCAAAAGTCAAACAAACTTTATTGTCATTTAGAAATACATTGATATATGCAGTTCCAAACGAAATTACGTTGCATTTGGCTCCCTGAGCAACACAATAAATTAACAGAAGGATAGGCATGGATGAAAAGGATAAATAGACAATGGTGGCAGCCCATTACATGGCATTCAGGAGTCTGATGGCTCGTGGGAAGAAGCTGTTGCGGAACCTTGATGTTCTGCTCCTTATGCTGCGGTATCTTTTTCCCAAGGGCAGCAGAGTGAACAGTCCATGATGGAGATGTGTGGGGTCCTTTATAATACTGCTGGCCTTAGACACACAGCGTTTGGTCGCAATATCCCCGATTGAGGGGAGAGAGGTCCCGATGATTTTTTCCGCTGCCCTCACCACTCTCTGCACAGACTTCCAGTCGGAGGCTCTACAGTCCCCAAACCAGACAGAGATACAGCTGGTCAGAATACTCTCTATGGTGCCCCTGTAGAAAGTAGTGAGGATGGGATGGGGGAGATGAGCTCTTCTCATCAGGCGCAGAAAGTGCAACCGCTGCTGCGCTCTCTTAACAGTTGATGAGATGTTATTCGACCAGGTCAGACTGTTAGTGATCTGCACCCCCAGGAACATTGTGCTACTGACCACCTCCACATCGCTGTCGTTGATGTGAAGTGGTGTGGGACTGTGCCGGGTTTTCCTGAAGTCGACGATAACCTCCTTTGTTTTCTCGACATTCAGGATCAGGTTGTTCGTATTGCACCAGTCCGCCAGTTGTTTCACCTCCTCCCTGTAAGCCAGCTCATTGTCGTCCCTGATGAGGCCCACCACTGTTGTGTCATCTGCGTACTTCATGATGTGGTTTGTACTAAACCTGGCACAACAGTCGTGAGTCATCAGGGTGAACAGCAGTGGACTCAGGACACAGCCCTGAGGGGAGCCGGTGCTCAGAGAGATGGTATTGGAGGTGTTATTTCCAACCCTCACAGACTGAGGTCTGTCAGTGAGGAAGTCCAGTAGCCAGTTACACATGGGGGTGCCGAGGCCCAATGGAACCAGTTTACTTATCAGGTGCTGGGGGATAATGGTGTTGCCTAAATGGCCTAAAAACTCTCAGAATCATTCCAAATGCTCCTTCTCCACTTTAAGCGGATAGAGATTCCTACGAAATAGTAGTTTCCTCTGTCCAATTAATAAGCTCTTTCTATTAAAGAGAAAGTAGTGTCTATTTCAGGAGTGTCAGGCAAGTAAATAATGTGGCTGGCTGTACCTCGAGCATCTCACCTCACCTAGAGGTGAATGTTGGCCTGGGAGAGGACTGACATTATACTTCAGATGAATTGGAGGATTTTATAAAGACGGCATTGGAGGTATTTTTTCCTGTGCCCTGATGTGAAGGTTGTAGGTCTCAGAAACATATTGTAAGCCAGGGATCACTGCTGCCTGGTATACCAAGAGTTTTATGCCAGGTCTGAGGTCTTGATCTTCAAATGCTCTTTTTTCTCAATTGTCCAAAGGTGATTCTGGTACATTGTAGGCGTTGGTCAGTTTTATAATTAAAGTATGGAAAATGGACCAAGTTTTCCAAGTGTTGTTCTGAAATTTTATTATCTGATGGCAGTGTGGTGCATGTGGGGCAGGTTGATTTTAGACATTTGTCTTACAGTTCATGAGTATGAGGCCATCGTCTTGAATAGTGTACTGTAAACATTGATGTCCTGAACCCAGGCCTCTGAAGCTTTGTTACTGAGATCTGGGTAACCTTGGGTTTAGAGTGTAGTCACCACAGGTTGAACAGCTCCCAATTTGTTCTAAAGTTTAGCCTTACTCCCATGTGAAGTGTTTCAGAGGTGAAATGCGCCACAAAATATTGAGAAAAGCGTTGGAGCAATGACACAGCCCTTATCAGTTCGTCATCAGTCTTCATTGAAAATGCTTCTCTATTGATCCCTTGGTTAATATCATGGCTTGCATGTTATCTTTGAACGAGTGATAGACATTTCTGTGGATAACCTAATTTGAGGAGCGTGATAATGTTGTGAAAAACGTTAATGAGATTGAGAAAGTTCATGTATAGTGTTTAGTGCACCTTTGCTGGAGTTGTTGCACAGTTTAAAAAATATGTCCATTGCGTCTCTGAATGAAAATCTACATAGTTGCAGTTGAGGAGGACTCAAATTATTTTCCTTGTGCCAAATAGCAGGGAAACCCCACTGCAGTTACCACTGTTGGACATGTCTCCTTTCTTGAAGTTGGTCATGATGTCAGCTTATCTGGCGTTCCCTGGTATATCCTTCTCCTTATAGCTGTGGGAGATAAGGTTATGGATTTGTGACTGTAGCTCTTCACAGTTTTATGACCTTGCCTGTGATATCATCTGCATCTGAGACCTTGTCATTTTTGAGATAGGATGTGACCTTCTTGACATCTTGTCAATCAGGTGTGATGGCAAGATTTGATCAGGCAGACTGAACTAAGCATGTTCATTTCAAGAACAGAGCCTCCGTTGAAATCTTCAGCATTCCTACCAAGGGCATGGACTGCCTCCCTGATGAGCTTACCTCCGTTGATCACCTTTACTGGAAAGGATCCTCGGGTATTGATGCTTTAGCTTGCTGTCACAGTGCTGATAAACCCATATATATTATGGCTCTCAGCAGGTTAGTAAACCTGCACTCTCTCCATCCACTGGATTCCATGTTTTCCACTGGTACCTGTGCAGTTGTTTATTTTCCACTGAGGAAAGGCGGAGTTTCAAATCCAGGAACATTTTATGTTTGCAACTAATTAGTTCAGCAATTTCTAGGTCATTCTTTACTCCAGTCCTGGTTCATCTTATTACAGAGGTCAAGAATCTTCACAGATGCCCGTTATATGGCAGACTTCGGAACAGACCACAAATTGTGAACGTTTTGCCACTGTGATAGATTGGCAGTAGGAGAGAACTGCAGCTGCTGGTTTAAATTGAAGGTAGACACAAAATACTGGAGTAACTCAGTGGGACTGGCAGCATCTCTGGAGAAGAATGGGTGATGTTTCGGGTCAAAGCCCTTCTTCAGACTCTGAAGAAAGGTCTCGACCCGAAACGTCACCCATTTCATCTCTCTAGAGATGCTGCCAGATGTGAGGCACTATCTGCGAAGAGCCAGCTTTGTTACGTCCTGGAGGGCTTCACCATTGATTTACTTGTGGCAGAGTGGCTATTGACACTGATGCTTTTGGACCAGGTTAATGGGGATATTGGAGCAGATTCAAAGTGGTGAGTCCAGCAGACATCTGTACCTGTAACGGTGTGGGTGATATTGATAGCTGTGCCATCCCTTGCATGGATGATGATGAAATCCAGCAGGTGCCACTGCTAGTTGGTATGATGTCTTGTGCTTATCTGTCCGATGAAACAGACTGTTTATTATGACAGAGCCATACTCCAAACATTTTGTCAAGAGAAGGAGTCTGGTGGAGTTTGCCTTCGTCACTCTTTTCTTGCTAATCACACCGTGGCATCGAAGTAGCCTTGGGGCAGTTTTTCCTACCCTGAATAGTTTTTATTCAGAGTAGGAAATATGAAATCTAATTCCAAAAGAAAGTCTGTGAGACACTGGACTAGCCCATTTTTGATGGCGAAGCTCACACTGTGAGGACAAGGTTTTTCTGATTTGCTGTCAGAATGTGTACCCACTAACTTTTCTTTAAACTGGCCATCTCCTCTCTGTTGTATCTCTTTCCATTTTTATCCTTTAATCAAAAGATATTTAAATTACTTTAAAAATATAGCAGAAAACTATTATTTAAAAAATATAGCAGAAAACCTATAATAGAGCTTTGTGGGAGTTTGCTGTGCACACATTGGCTGCTATGTCCACAGTGGCTACACTTCTGAAGTACTTTATTGGCTGTAAAGCACTTTAAAATGATCTAAGGCCACAAAACAGTTACATAATTGTAATTCATCCTTACATTTCATGCCAAGTTGCAAACATTAAAAAAAAGGAAAGTTTGTATCATTTGTATGACGAAAGATCATAAGAATGAAAATGTTTTTCCTCTTTGCTGGATGAAGTTACAAACTGTCTGGATTTCAGGTCAAGAAGTAAGAATATCTGCCATGGGCGATCAGTTTATTACTTCCCTGCTCCCCAAGTTAGATTACATTTCCATGCATTTCCCAGTGTGGAGTTAAGGTATGTTTATGCATGTAGATAGAGAACTGCACGCATAATCATTCCTCGTAGGATGGCTATCGCATAATTACCAACCTCACAACAATTTTTTTCAATAGAAATCTATTTAAATCTATTAAAACTAGCACAGCTACTCCTCGACCTACGTTACGTTCCGATAAACCCGTCGTAAATCAAAAATATCGTAAATGGAAAACGCATTTGATACAATTTGATCACGTGACCAGCCGCGGCTCGCTGCCATTGCCGAGCGTTTGCACCATCGTAAAGTCGAAATATCGCAAGTCGAAGCCTCGTAAATCTGGGAACATCTGTAATATCAGAGAATAAACTCAAAAAATAGCGCATTGTTGATTACCATAACTTTGGCAGAGAATTCTGCCGATGACCATTATACCATTTCTCATGTAAAATTTGCTCTTTTCATTAAAAAGTTACTTATCTTTACACAGCAACTTTCATGATCTTAGAATTGTGCAGCTAATAAAGTATACTTTATGTCGACATCATCGTGACATTGGATACGTGTAGCTATTTTCACACAGTTATTACCCACATTAACAGCAACATAATAATAACCACATAGTCTGTTTAAGTGGTATTGGCTGAGGAAAAAGCATTAACCAGGAAATCAGAAAGTACTGTTCGTCTTAAATGGTGGTGCCTGATTTTTTTTTTCTTACTTTTATCTGAAGGAAGTCAGGGACTAAAGGGCTGTCCCACTTACGCAATTTTTTTGCCAACTGCCGGCACTCGTCATAGTCGCAGCAGGTCGGCGAAAATGTTCAACATGTTGAAAACCCAGCGGCAGCCAGAGAAAGGTACGACTCTTTGGGCGACTACTCACGACCATACAGGCGTCACCCCGTGACTATGACGGGTGCCAGCAGTTGCCGAACAAATCGCATAGGTGGATCATAGAAACATAGAAACATAGAAAAATAGGTGCAGGAGTAGGCCATTCGGCCCTTCGAGCCTGCATCGCCATTCAATGTGATCATGGCTGATCATCCAACTCAGTATCGCGTACCTGCCTTCTCTCCATACCCCCTGATCCCTTTAGCCACAAGTGCCACATCTAGGATCAGGCCCATTAGTTTCATGTCTAATTCAAAATGTGGCACCTCTGCCAATGTAACATATGGCACCGATACCCCAGACACTCCAGCCCAATATTAGGTCTGGTATATAGGTGCCCAACCCAAAACATCACCTATTTATGTCTTCTAGAGATGCTGACTGACCTGCTGAGTTACCCTGAACTTGTTTTACGCAAGATTCGGAGAGAGCTAGACGAATAGTTTAAAAAATTGGCTTCATGGAAGGAAGCAGAGAGTGATGTGGAAGGTTGTTTTTCAGACCAGAGGCCTGTGACTAGCAGTTTATCTCAGGGATCAGTGCTGGGCCGATTTGGACGAGTAAGTGCAAGGCATGATTAGTAAAAGGCCTGTCCCACTTGGGTGTCATTTGCGCGTCACGCAGATGGCGTGCAAAGATTTTGTACATCCCAAAATCCTGGGGCGACCGCGCGCCACTGCCTTCGTCACCACGCACCATGCGTGCTTCACATGCGCGTCATGACACATACATCGTGCATCGTGACGCGTAAATGATGTTGTGTAAATTACGCGCAAATGACACCCAAGTGGGACAGGCCCTTAAGTTTGCAGATGACACCAAAGTAGGTGGTATCGGAGCAGGATCATGATTAGTTGGGAAAGTGTGAAATAAGTGTGAGGTGTTGCATTTTGGTAAGTCAAACCAGGGCAGGATCTTCACAGTGAATGTCAGTGCTCTAGGGAGTGTTGTAGAGCAGAGGGATCCTGGAGTGCAGGTACATAGCTCCTTGAAAGCGGCATCACAGGTAGATAGGGTGGTCAAGAAGCCTTTCGGCACATTGGCCTTCATCAGTCAGTGTATTGAGTACGAAGTTGGCATGTTATGTTGCAATTGTACAAGATATTGTTGAGGTCTCATTTAGAGTATTTTGCTCAGTTTTGGCCACCATTATACGAAATATGTTGTTAATCATATAGAGTACAGGAGGATGAGAGGGGATATTATAGAGGTGTATAAGATCATGAAAGGAATAGATAGGGTAAATGCACTTTTACCCAGAGTAGTGGAAACAAGAACCAGAGGACATAGGCTTAAAGTGAGGGGGGAAGATTTAATAGGAACCTGAGGTGCAACTTTTTTTACACAAAGTGTGGTGGTAATATGGAAGAAGCTGTCAGAAGAGGTTGTTGATGCAGGTACTATCACAATGTTTAAAATACATTTGAACAGATACATGGATAGGATAGGTTTGGAAAGATATGAGCTAAATGTAGGCACGTGGGACTAGTGTAGATGGGGCATGTTGGTCAGTTGGGCATGTTGGGCCGAAAATTATTTCTCATCCGTCACCTCACAACCCACAGAACCAGAGGGGACACAAATCATCCTCGATAATATGTGCTGGCCTCTGAAGAAGCAAAGACAATCAGGGCAATAAACAATTGCCATTACCCCTTGAATGAATAAAGAAAATTACCACAAAATAATTTAATGATTAGGCTATGTGAAGCTGTACTTGAACCAGAGTTCTGACATCAATTATATATAACACCCGAAGTCAAACTAGCACAATGCCAGAATCGATCCAGGAAATAATTTAAAAGAACCAATCGCTGAATTCAGCTTTGTTTTTGTTTCCTGAAATGAAAGAGGCGACTGGAGCATTTGAGGATAGACGTATTCTGGAGAAACTGTATGGCTGTTGTGAAACATCTAGAAAACAATAATTCTCTGTTCTGCTCTGGCTCTTCTGCTTGGATTGCAGAGATTTCTATGAAAATGCTTCAAATTCAAAGCTGGAAGATAATATAAATTCAAACTAAAGAAACTGAATGATGCTGCAGGTTTATGCAAGTGAGTTGGATGTTTTTTTAATAAACATTGTTGAGAAAAACACAGTGAATATAAACTGCATCCCAGTAACCATGTCCATCTTCAAATTTCAAAGTGATAAAACTAAGAGGAGGAATAGGAGCTTTATTGTTCAGTGTGTGAATGAGTCATTCAGCAAACTGAGATGTTCTGGGAATAACTTATGAGAGATGAGTAAAATCATTTTATAAAATCACATTTGATACCAGGAATAAAGTAACTAAATTAAGTTGATTCATATAAACGCCCTCTAAGTAGAAATTATAGTGAATCAAATAGCCATACCTTAATCATCATATGTAGACACAAAATGCTGGAGTAACTCAGCGGGTCAGGCAGCATCTCTGGAGAGAAGGAATGGGTGATATTTTGGGTCGAGACCCTTCTTCAGAATCCAGAGATGCTGCCTGACCCGTTGAGTTACTCCAGCATTTTGTGTCCACCTTCGATTTAAACCAGCATCTGCAATTCTTTCTTAAACTTCACAGGATCTCTAACCACTTTTTGGTAATGTATCATGGCTGTAAGTAGCACAACTGTTCAGAATATGTACAAAGGATAAATTTCTAGTTAATTCCTAGTTTCTCTGATCTTTGTCTGACGGTATACCAGTAAAACTTCCTCCACCACCTCTCACTTGCCAGGCTTTGTCCTGCCCCCACCTTTTTTTCTCAGTTTTCTACGCCCCGGCCACTACAATTTATCTGAAAAAGGATCCTGACCCAAATATGTCTTTCGGAGATGCTGCCTGAGCCACTGAGTTACTCCGGTCCTCTTGTGTTTTTTTGTAAACCAACATCTGCAATTCCAGCAGCTGTATCTAAATACCCAGTAAACCTGTTTAATTACCAAAATTAGATGAAAGCAGGACTTTTGGTTAGTTATTCAATTATTTATTGTTATCCTTTTTAAGCAAATTGTAAATCTGTTTAAGTTGAAATATAAGAATTTCAAACCGATTTGTTTGCTACTTTCATGATAATAGCTAATAGCACTTTGATTGAAAGATAAAGCATGGAAACAGACCCTATGGATTACCAGGATCAAAATCAACTTTCGATCCATTCTCTACACACTAGGGACAATATAGGCCAAATAACCTCCAAATCCATAAAGCTTTGAGATGTGGAAGGAAACCCGAGCACCCAGAGGAAACCTACTCAGTCATAGGGACAACATGCAAATCAACATGGACAGCACCTGAGGTTAGGTTCGAACCTGGGTCTTTGGTGCTGTGAGGCGGCGGGTATATCAGTTGCAGCACTAAGATGTCCCAAAGGCTTCAGATCAATTTACGAAATTAATCTAATGGCTATCAGCCAAAAATCTTATTGATAACAGAATGAAGAACTAGAGGGTGTAGATTTAAGGTGAGAAGCAAAAGATTTAATAGGAATCTGATGGGTGACCTTGTCACGCAGAAGGTGGGGGATATATGGAACAAGTTGTCATCTTTAAAATATATTTGGACAGATACATGGATTAGAAAGGGTTTGGAGGGATATGGATAGGTGCGGGCAGATGGGGCATCTTGGTCGACATGGACAAGTTGGGCTGAAGGGCCTGCCTCCATGTTGCATCACTCTATCGCTCTGTGGCTTTTTACAGTAGTTTATTACTCACTGTCACTAAAATGTTGATACAGGATTCTTAAATTACAGGATCAATTGTCCAACCCTGTAGCATGCCAGTCCAGTAACTTAATCGGCATGTTAATATACTATTAGCTTACATAATGGATACAAGATTCGAAGATATGTCCTTCATTACTTGCAAAGAGAAGTAGGGCAACAGGGACTAGCTTTAGCTACAACTTTAAAGGCGGCCTTTAACATAGAAAATAATTCTCCAAATGAGTGGTGTTAAATAAAAAAAGGAAGACCCTAGTTTCTAATTTCCTAGATCCTAGGATATGTGACCATAAGCTTATTTTAGGATATACACAAAGGAAAAGATAGGTAGTAAGGCAAAGAAGTGTGGGAGAATTCCAGAGTTTAAGACAAAGGAAACAGAAAGCATGAGATATGAAAATTGGAGTGATTAGGATGGGAATTTGAAATTCTAGGCCTAACTGAATACCCATGTAGATACAGACCAGGACTGATTTAATTTATACCAAGTTTTGTTTGAATGAGTTTGAGCATGCAATGGCAGCTGAATTTATGTGTGCTGTTCAAGGCAATTAGAGGGATAGACATAAACAAAAAAATCACCTAATTATCTAAATTATAGAGAAATTGGGATTTAAAAACGTATTCAATGTTTGATAACTGGCAATGTAAAATCATCTCTCTAAGTGGTTATGCTAAATAAATGTAAATATCTAACAGTATTAATCACATTATCTGCATTATCTATTTGTTATTTAAGGTCTTTATTTAACTTTAATTTCAT
This sequence comes from Raja brachyura, assembly GCA_963514005.1. The sequence continues at coordinate 42,070,949 of OY740787.1, read as the reverse complement.
AACCCTTGGAACTGTGCAAATATTGGTCACTCTCATTCACACTTTTGATATTACAAAGAATGGGTTACAAGTATTCTGGCATCATTCATGAAGTTGCATTGGGCACTTTACTAGGAAATTACAAACTCGGATACAAAGTTTAGCAAGGTGTTTATACAAGTAATTGTTTTAAATGTCTATATAAAGATTTATCTCCTTAACATTTTTAATATTGTCCTATTAATTAGCTTCTCCTTTTCCCCCATCCTGTTTGAAATGTCTGCATTTGTTAAGCTTGTCTCAGGTGAGTATTTGATCATCTGAGGCACAACCCCCCCTCCAGGACTTGAGGATGCAATCTAGCCTAATGTTTCATTATAAACCCAAAGTAATGTTGTAGAGCATGGCGAGTCTCTACATGCGAGTCCCAGAAGAGTATCTACATAGGGCCATACAATTGTTAGTATTTTAAATCTCTATTCAAATTGTAAATCTATCAGGATTTCTGGCAATACCAATAATATTCTCTTTATTTTCTTTCAGGTCTGGTGAACTTATGACTTCCCAGATCAAAGGACTTATTGGACTGACTCTGGTACTCGACAAACTCGATCAACAAGACTCGAGGTCCACCGGTCATGTGAAGCCTCTACTTGATGAAATCGATGCCCTCCCATGTCTTACGACACGACTGCCAGAGCCGACAGTGAGCAGGTCCCAGCCTTGCGGAGCTTCCAATCCCATGACCAGGCCTCATCCGAGAGCGCACCTTAGATTCATGGAGCTGCCCAGGCCAACAAATGGACCACCGAGCCCAACCAAAAGCGAGCTCTGACCTCGCAGAGCTGCCGACCCCACAACCAGACCACCAGGCCTGACTGAGAACATTCCCCAACCTCGTGGTGCACCTGACATTGGAGCATGACTGGCTGAGCGCCTGAGCTAGCAAAGCACCCAATGCTGCGACCTGACTCCTGGATTCCATCAACCGCAGCCATGTCCCTCATGGAATATGCATGTCCACACACCAACATCAGAGACCGTCCAAGAGCTGCCACTTCCCTAGAAAATGTGAGAGATTGTGGATGAGACTGAAGCACAGTGGTTTCAAGTCTCCCCTTGTCAGCACACTGCTGGCAAACGTCCAAGCTATTGAAAACTAGCTGGATGAACTTAAAGCTAAACTCATCCACCTTGGGAAACTGAGATACTGCTGTGTGCTCTGTTTTACCAAGACATGACTCATCCCTGCTTCACCTGACGGCGCCATGCAACCCGAGGGCATCTCATTTCACCAGTTGGAACGTATGGCCTTCTGAGGGAAAATGAGGGACAGAGGGACCTAGCTCCTAATTAACTGTTTGTGGTTCTCGGACTTGCCTCCCAGAACATTACGCTGAAATACCGTCCCTCCTACCTGCCACGGGAATTCACTTCAGATATCCTGACAGCAGATGACATCCAACCTGTGCTGATGCTAAACTTGCACTTGTGGAACTACACACCACTATCATTAACCGTGAAATGAAGACGTTGTCATAATAGTGTTCGACCTGAATCAGTCCAACCTCAAGAGTGTGCTTCCAAACTACGATCAGCATATCTCCTGTCTATAAGAAGGTCCAAATACCCTCGGCCACTGCCACACAACTAAGCAGACTATACAGATAGGATTTTCTTTGTGCTTGCTTTTGTGCAAAGCTAAAGCTATTTAACAATTAATTCAGGCGTCCTAAAGGCCAACAGAAAATAAAAATGAACAGTGGCTAGGAAATGAATCATACATACTTCCTTTTAAAGCCTTTGTGTCACTTAATTGAACTTGAATTTATTTACTGCTGCAAAGCAACCCTTGAAACTCATTTTCTAGGATTGCAGTTAAGCACGATGCTTTGCATGGCAGAATGTCAGGAAAGGACATACCATTGTCTTTGCACCCAAATTTTAATGTTTCTTGTCGATATTTTCTACCTATGAAATTATGTATGATGCCCAAAATAGGTGGATATCTGATATAACAGATCATCCATTTTCAGGTTGACACTATAACCAAGATGGAAACTAACCAGCAGCCTGGATTACTATTTCCACAAATTGCCTATTTATAGAAGGCTTGAAAACCTCTTTGATCTATTCCATACTGAAGAAATAATACTTCATAAGTTCTGTATTTTGGATGTAATATAAATAATTGTACTGCGTTAAAGAACAGTATGGATTCCTTCTTGGCAGACATAAGAGAATGCTGGAATCTTGAATAAATCTTGAACAACAGAAAATAACTGGAGGAACTCAGTTGATTACCCGACATGTCCTTGTAGTCCAGCTTTACTAAAATTATGAAAACTTAATATCTCTTTATAATGACATTGCAGTTTAATATTCTGAAGTGAGTCTTGAACTTACCGCTTACTGAGAAGAGAAGAGTGATGCCATCTAACGCCATCCTAAAGGTGAATTTCTGAAGATGTTCTATCTGTATATGCCAAGTGAATAACAGAAGCACCTCCAATGGCACAGTAACCATCCTCTTTGCTAATTAGTTATCTGTAGAAACTACTGAGGTCAGAGCTGGCAGGCATTGGCAGGAATTAGACTCCAAAGATTTACACTGCTTTAACAACAGGTACTGTGTAAATTTACAAGTACATATCAATCAAAAAATAAGAATACATTGCACTTTTTTTCTCAATGCCAAGCAAATGAAAACCATTTATAATGTTTCTTGCCGTGTTGGAAATTTGGCTGGGCTCTTCTTGTCCAAATCACATTTGCATGGATCACTAGGTTTTCACATGGGAAACATTTGTAAAGAAATTGTTTCTCATTTTTACCCAGAAAAATTAGTTCATGCACTTCCAAACAGAATTATTTTTACTGTTGATTTATTATGTACTATAATTTAAAGATTTCAATTTTTCGAGTTCAATGCCAACTTCCCAATTTTAGTGAAAGAATAAGACAGCAGGCAAGAATTATCAAAAAACCATTAACCACAATTAAACCACTGACATTTGGTCTCTAGGCTAGAGAATCATAGAATGATTGCAGTGTAGAAGGAAACCATTCAGCCCATCTTTACAGGTTTCCAGTGGATCAATCCTTAAGTCTGATTTCACCTACTCCTTACCCAATGAATTACCCATTGTAATTCATTTTCCCACAAATGTTTGTTCAATTCCCTTTTGAAGGCACCGGTTGATTCTGTCAGGAATTCTGCTTGAAGAAATTATTTTCTGCGTAAAGAGTTTTTCACAACTCTATTGTATCTTTCACCCAAAATCTTAGACACATGATTGTCTTTGAACTATCCAGTAAGAGGAACTACTTCTCTCACCCAATATAAACGATTCAGGACCTTGTCCAGCTCTATCAAGTTGCACAGAGCTACACAGCATGGAATCTGGCCCTTCAGCTCAACTTGACAATTTCAACCAATTTGCTTAACTGAACTACGCCCACGTACCTGCGCCTGACCCAGATCCCCCAAACGTTTCCTATCCATGTGCCTGTCGAAGTGTCTTTTAAATATTATAATTTTTTTTTGCCTCTATCTCTTCCTCCAGCAGCACGTTCCACGTATGCACCATCCTCTGTGTGATAAAGTTGGTACTCGGGTCCTTTTTAACACTTCCCCTCTCACCTTAAACCTATTTCTCTGGTTTCGGCCTCCCATACGCCGGGGAAAAGACTGTGGCGGTTCACATCTATTTTATATACCTCTATAAGGTCACACCTCAGTTTCCTATGCTCCAGGGAAAAAAGATCCAGCCTCTCTTAATAACTCACACCTACCAGACCCAATGTCAAACTTGCAAATATCTGGCACCCTTTCTCATTTAATGACATCCTTCCTATACAAATAGAAACATGGAAAATAGGTGCAGGAGTAGGCCATTCAGCCCTTCGAGCTAGCACCATCCTTCAATATAATCATGGCTGATTATCCAGAATCAGTACCCTTTTCCTGCTTTCTCCCCATATCCCTTGATTCTGTTAGGCCTAAGAGCTATATCTAACTTTCTTGAACACATCCAGTGAAATGGTCTCCATTGCCTTCTGTGGCAGATAATTCTACAGATTCACAACTCTCTGGGTGAAAAAGTTTTTCCTCTACTCAGTCCTAAATGGCATGCCCCTTATTCTTAAACTCTGATCCCTGGTTCAGGACTCCCCCAGCATGGAGAACATTTTTCCTGCATATAGCCTGTCCAATCCCTTAAGAATTTTATATGCTTCTATAAGATCCCCTCTCATCTTTCTAAATTCCAGTGAATATAAGCCCAGTCGATCCATTCTTTCATCATATATCTGTCCCACCATCCCGGGAATTAACCTGGTGAGCCTTTGCTGCACTCCCTCAATAGCAAGAATGTCCTTCCTCAAATTAGGAGACCAAAACTACACACAATACTCCAGGTGCAGTCACACCAGGGCCCTGTACAACTACAGTAGAACCTCCTTGCGCCTATACTCAAATCCCCTCGCTATGAAGGCAAACGTGCCATTTGCTTTCTTCATTGCCTGCTGTACTTGCATGCTTATTTTAATCGACGGATGTACAAGGACAGATTAGACAGGTTACACCTCCCCTTTTCCTAATCTGACACAATATAGATAATAATCTGCCATCTTGTTCTTGCCATCAAAGTGGATAACCTCACATTTATCCACATTATACTGCATCTGCAGTGGCTTTGTATAATTTGAAGCTTTTGTATAATTTGCAAAATTAGAAATTGAGCACAGCACACAGTAGTCATCTATCTATACTATTACTAAAACTCTCATCTTGACCACTTAAATTTGTGCAAAAACGATCCTCCATATCGCTACGATTTCTCGCCACCTTTCCCAGCATTCTCCTATGCTGCGTCAAGTAAGTTTGTTCTGATCAGTGAAATAGTACAAAAGTTATGAAAGTTTAAAATTGTAAAAACCGCCCCTTCCGGTACCCGCTGTCAATAACGGTGGCGAGGAGAATAAAAAGCTGAAGGGGCGGAGTGTGTTGAGCAGCTCGAGGAGAGTGAGCAGCTCGCGAGAGTGAACAATGTGCGGGCTGCTTCTACGGCGACCAGCACAACCAGCTGGAAGCTTATGAGTTGAACCGGAAGCCTCTGAGTGATGCCGGAGTGGGACTGTGATCTGCTGCGTGAAGCCGAAGGTGTGGGGTGAGCAGAGTGCGAGCTGCATCTGCTGTGACCACCCCCCCCTCCCCTCCCCCCCTTTCCCCACATACCCCCTTCCCCACACCTCCCTTTCCCACACCCCCCTCCCCAAACACCCCCCCCCCACCCCTCATCCCCTTGAATCTCCATCAGCACCCTCACAATCCCTCTTGCTCTCCCCGAAATCTTCTCCCCGTTGTACCTCTTTTATAATGCATACAGTGCACTGCTGCAGCATACAAAGCTAAGGTTTTTGCATTTGTCAGGTATGAACACTGAATTTTCCAGTTTTAGTTATCACTCCCATTGGTGCGTTCCCACTTCCCCCTTCCTTGCAATCCTTTCCCTAGTCACATTATTTGTCCTCTTTCCCATATTCACACCCCCTCACACCCCCCACCCCCCCCCCCCCCCCCCCCCACAATCAATTTCATCCAACTCCTTTTCCCGCAAACAACTTACTCCAATCAACTTGTGCACGTTCCTGTCAAGCACCATTAAAGTTAGCCTTGGCCCAGTTAGAACTTTAACTTGTGGACCAGTCCTGTCCTTATCCATAACTATTTTATAGCTAATAGAACTGTGGTTGCTGGTCGCAAAAAGGCTAGCCCACAGACACTGTGGTCACTTGCCCTGCTTTGCCCTCCCCTGTGTCAGAACTCTATATATTGCCTGAGGAACCTTTCCTGAGCACACTTGACAAATTCCACCCATCCTAGCCATTAGCACTTTGGCAGTCCCAGTCTATATTAGTAAAGTTTAAATCCCCACCAATGACAATTCTATTACTCTTGCAGTTGTCGGCAATATCCTGGCATATTTGTTCCTCTAATTCCCATTGTCTACTAGGGGGCATATAAACTGTAGTACAATTCCAAAATATGGTCATCCTCCTTCTATTTCTCAGCTCCACTCATATGGTCTTACTGGGCAATCCTTTAGTAATATCATCTTGGACTACTGACAAGGTATTCTCCTTAATCAATTATTCCCTCCTATCTTTTGACCACCACCACCCATCATCCATCTGCCTCTGTCTTCCAAATTCACCCATTCCCCTACTGGCTCCATCATCCTTCACCCCTTCTCGGTCTATCAATCCCCTGTTGCTCCAGTCTCACCAGTCCTTTCCTCTTAATACTGGCCATCTCCCCTCTATACTTGTTCCTAATGCAGGGTTTAGACCCACAATGTCGACAATTCCTTTCCCCTCTCAGATGCTGCTCAACTCACTAAGTTCCCCCAGTAGCTTTAGCATAAAAAAACAAAGTATTGGAGGAACCCGGGTGGCATCTGTGGGGGAAATGGACAGATGATATTGAAGGATGGAATCCTTCATCAGTCTGATGTTTTCAGCTACTGCAGTCTCTTGTGACTTCTCCTGCACATCGTTCTATGACCAACTGATCCCTGCAAAGATGGTTCCCAAGCCAGGCAACTCTGCGTGCTGGTGCCAAAAGCAGATCTGCAGTCACTCATTATAGTCGCTCTTGAAGCACTTTGATCCTTGATCCAGCACTTTGGCTCCTAATGCTCCCAATTCCGCATTTGTAGACACCAAGTCCTTGGGACTCATGCATTATCAAATTTGTAAGCAGCAGACTGCCAACAAAAACAGACATCGATGCATTGGAGAGTGACCAATTAGTGTGTCTGTGGGCACAGATGAGCTTCTAGACCAATGTTCTTTGCACAAAAACAAATAGCTGGATTTTGAACATCCGAATTAAAAAAACCCATAAAATGCTGTAGACATTCAGCAAGTCAGATGATATCTGCTGACAGAAAGAAAGAGTGATAATATGTATTCATCTCTGAAATGTGGACATCTATGATAAGGTTAGGATTTAATACCATGGAGAAGGTGATGGTGAGCTGCCTCCTAAAATGCTGCATTTCTTCAAACATTTAATCAGGCATTTTTACAAAGGGAAAGAAGGGAATGTTCACTACCTTTTAATGGCATTAAATCAGCTTTGAGGGTCACCCTAATACTGCTTACGGATGTTGAATAAAGATCTGGAATTTTAATTCTGATTATCACAGTGTGTCATTGTTGTTTTCCTTGTAATTAATGCCCTACTAAAATCAATGTTGTCAATTTCAAGCAGCATCCTCTATTGATTGATTACAAGTTCTTCCAGCTGCCAGCATTTAGCCTCCCAGCTGCAAAATAACATAACACGTAGAACAGGGCCTTCAGCCGCAATGCCTGTGCCAAACATTATGCCAATGTAAAGTACTGTCATTGGCCTGTATATGATCAAAATACTTCCATTCCCTGTACAACCCGTGTCTATCCAAAAGATACTTAAATGGCACTATGTTAGCTGCTTCCACCGCCATCCCTGGCAGCTTGGGAACAGATGCGGGGGATACGGAGGGATTGAGAGTAAGGGATGGCATTTTTGGAAGCGACAGGGTGGGAGAAAGTGAAACCCAGAATCTCAGATAACTATGGATTTCCCACCAGGGCTCACATCCGTTTCTATCTCTAGCTTTTCTCCAACATTCTGCCTCTCAGGGAACCCCTTTGCCTGAAGTCATCTATTGCCAGCCGTGATTTGTCAAGCCCTTTACGCTTTCAGTTTTTTTCCATTCCTCCCTGCAATTAGCCTGAAGAAGGGTCCCAATTTTGAAACATTTTCTATCCATTTTCTTCAGAGATGCTGCCTGACCTGCAGAGTTGCTCAGGCATTCGTGCCTATCCTTTAAACTTGCTCCTTTCAACATAAAAAGATGCCCTCTAGTCTTTAATATTTTCATACTGGGAAAAGATTCTGACTTGCATAATGTATAGTCTTTTCTTTGACTGGATAGCAGGCAAACAAAAACTTTTCACTGTACACGTGACAATAATAAACTAAACTGAATTTAGTAGCCAAATTTACATTTCACTTGTTCAGAAGGCCTAACAGTAAAAGGAAAGAGGTAATTGTTAGCTTTGGAAAATAATTACCTTTCATAGCACACGTTACGGGTTGGGAAGCAGGAGGCTTCTGCTCCCAGTAAAGGAAGGCTCCATTTTCCCCTCACAGTTTCAACTTATGCATTATATCCTGTGCTGGCCAACATTTCTCCCTCAAGCACAGATCACTTGTTTCCTTCAGTTTCCTTATCATCTGGGATCATCCCCAAGATAATTTTCCTGCAGGTAGACACAAAATGCTGTATAAACCCAGTGGGAGAGGCAGCATCTCTGGAGAAAAGGAATGGGCAACGTTTCAGTTCAGGGGAGTTGGCGGATCAAAGATAGAATGTAGTCGGAGACAGTAAGACTGGTGGGAGAACTGGGACTGGGGAGGGAATAGAGAGAGAGGGAAAGCAAGGGCTACTTGAAGTTAGAGAACTCAATGTTCATACCTCTGGGGTGTAAACAACACAAGCAAAATATTAGGTGTTGTTCCTCCAATTTGCGCTGGGCCTCACTCTGACAATGGTGGAGGCCCAGGACAGAAAGATCAGTGTAGGAATGGGAAGGGGAATTGAAGTGCTGAGCAACCGGGAGGTCAGGTAGGTTAAGGCGGACTGAGCGGAGGTGTTCAGCGAAACGATCACCGAGCCTGTGCTTGGTCTCGCCGATGTACAGAAGTTGACACCTGGAACAGCAGATACAGTAGATGAGGTTGGAGTACCTCCAACCTCTGCCTCACTTGGAAACACTGGGCGCAGGATGAGGTTTTCCATACTAGATCATCGGAGTTATCCTCATTCTTTAGGTTCCCCTCTTTCATTATAGCTGAGGCTCTCACTAGGGTCTCCTCGATATCCCGCAGTTCCACTCTTGCTCCCCCTCCCCCTCCCCCTATTCGCCACAAGGACAGAGTCCTCCTTGTCCTCACCTTCCACCCCATCAGTGAGGCCCCGTGCAAATTGAAGGAACAGCACTTTATATTTCGTTTGGGTAGCTTACTGAACATGACTTCTTTAACTTCAAATAGACCTTGCTTTCCCTCTCTCTCCATCCCCTCTGCCTTCCCAATTCTCCCACTAGTCTTACTGTCTCTGACTACATTCTATCTTTGTCCCGCCCACTTCCCTGACATCTGTCTGAAGAAGGGTCTCGACCCGAAACGTCGCCCATTCCTTCTCTCCAGAGATACTGCCTGTCGCGCTGAGTTACTCCAGCATTTTGTGTCTACCTTCAGTTTAAACCAGCATATGCCATTCCTTCTTACACACAATTTCCCTGCACCTACTTTACCTCGCTTGAACATCAGAACTGAAAAGTCTAAGAAATATTAGCAACAATATGTTATTATTGTACAATTACCACAGGAAATCTTTACAAAAATCTCACTGGAAGTGTGTCATATAAAATTTATTGTCATCCTCAGCATTCCTAATCAGAAAGAGTCAATAGCTTGATGTATATTCTGATTTTTGCATTGTATGATTCAGTTCGGCGGTTGAATTGGGAAGACAAAATTACAAATTTCATTTTAGGAGATGTGAAATATTAATATTTGAGTTGCTGTTTAAAATGGTCATTTAGGTCAATATTATTTAAGCTTGGATTGGAGCAAACAATCTGAGTATTAGTATTCATTGCACACTTCTGCTCTGGTCACATCCCGTGTAAGAAAAACAGCCTATCATATTACTGGAGCAATTTTTTTAAAATTATATTATAGGATCTGAACATCTTTGGCAAGGTATTTATTTTTCATCCCATAATTGCCCTTGAAATCCAATTCAGAGGGCAGTTAAAAGATGTTATGGGTCAATTTTAACAAAATGTGAGTGTTATAACACGAGAGTTTGAGGAAATATGTCCCCACATAAGTAAGTTCAGTTTTTGCAGATGCGCATGAAAATGGGAATACGGATAAAAATTGCTGTCAGTGTAATTCCTGTCCTATTCTCACCCCGATAGTCTGGTTCAGTAAAACACTGAGTCAAGCACTGGATCAACTAACTTTATTTTCTGAACACGAACACACTACCCTATACGATACCAAACCAACACCTTGCCTCTACTCGTTCAAGCCCTCCAGCCTCGTGCGAATAGACACCTCCGGATGGTCAGCATGGTCCCACGTGCTACCCCAGAAGATTGACACAGACTCATGTGTTCTCCTCTCTTTTATACTATATCGGACCCGTGGCGCGAAATACATGTGGGGGGGGGGGGGGGGGCGGCAACACCCACAAGCCAATCATAAATAAAGATTGGCAGTTTCCTAACCCAATCACCAAATATCCCATTACATTGTCTCTACAGAAAGTTCTTAATGGATGACAGTTCCCTTAAGTAAATAAACATTTTATCAGGTAATGTAAACAATTTGGGCAAGGCCCCTCTCCTTGACCAATCACAAATAATAGTGCAAAGACCATGCAACATAGTTAACAAGAGTATTATAACCTACCATTCCCCAACCAATCCTGATCATGCATTTTTTGTATTGTATTGTATTCAATTTATTGTCATTATCTCATAAGAGACAACAAAATGGATTTTCCTTACAGTCATGTAACATAAAAATAAATAATAAATAAATAAAAAGAAATAAAAAGAACAAACACAGAAGTCCACGGCACATCACAACTCCACAGCGGCACCAAAGTTAAGGACGGTACCATAGTCTAGCCAGCCTCGCCGCCGATCTTCCCAGCTGTTCACCCGTGGTCGGGGCCTCCCGAGCACCCGCAGTCGCCGCCACAGGTGGCCCGATGCTCAGGCCCTCTCGCCGGGAACGATGGAACCCCAACGGAGAACATTCTCAGCGGCCCGGACCTCCAAGTCAGCCATCTTCCACCGGAGTCCGCGGCTCCCGAAGTCCACAGGCCGAGCCGGGCGGATGCAACTTGACCTGCTGAGTATTGTTAGGGCGGAGTCGCAGGACTCCGTGATGTTGATCAGCGCCGCCCGCGTTGGGAGCTCCGCGAACCACAGCTTCGCGATGTCGGTGCAGCAGGCCCAGCACTCTGGAGCTCCAAATGGCGATCCCCGGTAAGGCATTGCCCGCCCCTCGATGTATCCAACGCTGCGCCGCTACTGCTGGAGCTCTGATCGGTCCCGGCAGGAAAAGCCGCGCAAATCCAGTAGGTAGGCCGCGGGGGGGCGGGGGGGGGACGCGACTCGAATAATAGTTGCATCCTCTCCAGGAAGCGACTGGTGGACGGTATCCCCCTTACCGTACCCTCTTCCACTCACATAAAGACAAAATAAATACACAAAAAACGCTCTTCAAGCATAACAAAAAAAACAAAAGGATACCGGACTGAAGGCGGAGGCAGCTAGCAACAGCGCCACCGGATGTCCAACAATTTGCATCAAGACCCAGCTCCTTCTGCAAAACCCTCATACATATTATCAATTCAAGGACATCTGGACATCACCCTGTAGTTAACTTCCTCCCAGGCCACAGGCATTCTGGAGCCATGATCCTCATGGTCTTTGCGGCCTTTGCAAAAAGATGCCAAACAGATTTTGCAAAGGCAGAAATCCTCCATTTTGTTAGACACTAAAATGCCCAATATTATCATCAGTGCTTAGCTGCTGAGCAGTGGGTAACACCTTGACGTGGTTCGGGTCATGACAGCTGGTTAATGTTTCGCAGCTGATTTGACTAGTACTGTTAAAAAACATGATCATGTTTCAGAGACATCGAGAAACATTGAAAACATTGATGTACCTTTGGAATGAAGATGAGAAAGGATTTTTTTAAAGCCAGAGATTGGTGAATTTTGTGGATTTCTTTGTCACAGGTGGCTGTGGAGACCAAATTATTGGGTATTTTTAAAGTAGACATTACTTAAGGGCGTCAATGGTTGCAGGGAGAAGCAGGAGAAAGGGGTTAAGAGGGAAAAATAGATCAACCATGAGCAATGGCGCAGCAGACTCAATGGGCCAAATAGCCTAATTCTGCTTCTATATCTTATGGTCCTATGGCCTTTGGCACCATTGATGCTGATTGGGACATGTATCCACCATGCTTCCTGAAATGGATAACTACCTCCTTTGCCTTGATGATATTGAGAGAGAGGTTATTGTCCTGACACCATGTTACTAAGTTGTCTACTTCCAGTTTAAGGAAAAATTAGTTGTACCTCATCTAAATCTGTGTCTACTATGTGGACTCACTAAAAAATCTTATGGAAGAAATATTTATTCTATCAAAGCCATTCAGAATTTTATAACATAGCTGTCAAAATTCCTCCTTTGAACTAAACAGAATAATCTCCATTTTAACGTCTCCACAAGTAGCAGAAACTGGTATTTTTTCTAATAACTTTCCTCTGGACTCTTTTCACGGCCTTGACATTCTTGCAAAAAGTGCACTGTCAAGCATTGGCCACAGCTTTCCAACCAGGTCCGATAAAGGTTTTACATAATGTCCTAGATTTTGTATCTGTGCCCCCAATTTATAAATTTAAGGATCAATTTTTGTTACACTCATCTTGACAGTCATATTATGAAAGATTGTGAAAATACTTCTGAAGTCTCACCATTCATCCATCCATTTAAAAGTTGCACAATTTAATTACATCACTTTTCTTCCAAACATGATTTACTTAACAATCACACATTAACTTTTATCTGCCATGTGTCTGCTCATTTCAACACACTGAGTGGAGACACCTGGTCTATTATCATTCTCCTCATTGTTTACTGCATTTCTGAGATTCATGCCGTATGCAAACTCATGCTATTTACATGCAAGCCCACAATGTACAAATCTTTGCATTACTATGCATGTGTTTCAGCTTACAGAAGTTTGAAACAGATTTTATGTAGTGAATTGGGGAACTTCCCGAAACAGGCATTTAGTTCATGATGCCTGCTCAGTCCATGCGCCATTGAACTGAACCAAAATGTATTAATTCATGCTGCTGCTCATTATCACGACTGGCATGTTAAAGTTACCCTATGTACTCTAAAGCTGGCCTATACCCGACTGCAGCAGACAGTCAGAAGTCATTCTGCAAGTCACTATGAAAATAATTATGACTTGCAAAAAGCATCATGGCACAACAGGGTTCTGTAGTTTTCTGATGTAATAGAGCACATGAAGAGAAAGATGTGCCTTTTCTGCAGAGGCGCAAATTCAAAAGGCTCTACAATGAAAGCCGTGGAGGTCTAGGCAGCTTTGGTCCTAAATGCAGTTGCACAAGAAGGGTCTCGACCCGAAACGTCGCCTATCTCCTTCACTCCTTAGATGCTGCTGCACCCGCTGAGTTTCTCCAGCTTTTTGTGTAACCCTGCACAAGACATTAAATGACCTTATGCACAGTCAAAATCAGAGAATGGGAGTTGCAACCATGTCTTACCAATTGTCATGCTAACTTATCTCCCAACAATAGCTATTAATAATAAGATTAAACGAGAACTTACCTGTTCAAAGTTTGATCTTTATTTTATGAGGAGTTACGATGAGGGATTACGTGAAGAAGCCCCGCCAGGCGCATGCTCGGCATACTGCAAAGCAGCGGCGTGAAAAACACAGAACCAGTAGCCGGAGTAAGATAGTTAGGCTCACAAAGACTAGAACTACCAGATGATCATTTAGATTATGAGGGTCGGGAGCGGAGGGCACGTAATCCCTCATCGTAACTCCTCATAAAATAAAGATCATACTTTGAACAGGTAAGTTCTCGTTTAATCTTACTATTTTACTTCAGAGTCACGTGAGTGACTACGTGAAGATTTTAAAGCTCTGTGATTTTCATGCCGTAGATCATTCCATACAACACACTGCTTCAGTTTACACAGTAGTGAGTGAATAATATATATTGCTTGAAATTATGCAATAAATATTTTAATAATAATAATTTTTAAAAAAGTAATAACCACTCTATCCCAGGGGAAATAACAACAAATGATATGCAACAAAGCAAACAATTTGAACAGAACCCAACACAGCATGTGCAACCCTGGCACTGTAACAACAGGTTTGTCATAAAATCTAGAAAAGTTTCTTCTTTAGACCATCCTGCGGTCTCCAGAATTTGGTCGAGCGGCACGTTCTGTACCTTCGCCGTGGACATTGATACCGCCATTGTGGAGTGAGATTTAAACACATCAGTGTCTACTCCAGTTAGTCCAGAACCTGTTTATACATCTAGAAATAGTTTGTACTGTCACTTTTTTAATATGCTTCTTGTGGGTAATGAACATTGGTGTCTCACAATCTCGGAGACTCTTAATTCAATATATATTAAGTCAGATGCTTAACCACACACAATGTTTAGTTGACAGAGTATGTATTAAAGATTACATTGGTTCCAGCCTTTCTTGGCTTGCTTTGCTTGCTTAGATAATTGACATAAAACATTATTTTATCTACAGACAACTGCATAGAATCTAACCGCAACATTTGTAATGTTTGTACTCATTGTGCTGATATTAATGGCATGAGCATAACCACTTTAAATATTAACTTCTGAAAAGACAGTGACGTAATTGGAGTCCATTGCCGAAGCAATGTGAGAACTATACTGACATCCCAGATTTCTGTATATCAGGGTTTGGTAGGATTTTATTAAAATTCCTCTCATAAATCGGGATATTAACGGATGAGATCCGATAAATAGTCGTTCTGAAATTGTCCTAAATAGGAGGACAAAGCACTCCGAGCTCCATTAATGGTACTATAACTCAGGTGCAACACAGCAAGGATATGTTTGCAGTATGATAAAATATATCTAATGGCATACAAAACATTTCCCATTCCTTATATGAAACATATATTGTTTCTTAGTGTATATCTCTCCAAGCTGCAGTTATGACATCCATGGTCCTATCCGACATTCCATCAGAACCTGCAGATTAACAATTAATATGGTCATGTAATGGATGACTTCTGCTGTTACTAGATGTACCAACAATTACTGCAACTGGGATTTGTCATGAATGTCTGAATCATCATTCTGAGCACCAATGGGAACAATGGCTGTGTAGTAATGGTCCCTAGATAAGGGACGTATCAGATATCACTGATAAGAACAGATACTACACTTGATCTTAGCCAAAAGGCCGAGAAGCAATACCAGTTTGGAACCACCAAACGCCTTCGGCGGAGACTTGCTCTATTTTGGTGGCACATTGCCTAATCAGGCAAAATGGGGAAAACAAAGACTATACTTCCTAAATGTAGCGAGAATGCATCCACCGCTAATGCTCCTGGGTCTGGCTCCCATGAGACACATTTAGACCACTGGAGATTTAATCCAGACACAACAGATCAACATTTGGTACTCATACTGTCTGACAATCTTTTTGAAACTTTTTGAATTTTAACATTCATTCTGTATTGTCATTGAACTTTCGTGATCTGTTGTCTTACCACAATATTGTCTTCTCCCACAGCTGTGGTATTGTCTACTCGTAATTGAACACGTAAGTTCTTTATTGTAGAACAAACAGCTATCAATGCATAAAACGCCCCCAATAACTCCAAATAATTCATACCATGTGTTTGGAGAATTAAATCGTCTTGGACAGTCCATCGACCACCACAACTGGTGTCGCTGTCCTTGGCTCCCCATCTGAGAGCACTCCCTTCAGTCTGTAATACCACTGAAGACTGCTGAACAAGCACATTTTTACTTCTAGTAACTTGTGCAACATTGAGAATCCATCATTGCAATTCAGCTCAACCTTTTTAGTTGGTAACTGCATGGACCTAATCAATGACCTGCACGCTTTTATGCTTATTCTCTTGTCTTTGCAGACTTTGATCATGCAGAGGTCCCAAATCGACAGCAGGAATGCTGCTATCACTTTACCAGTAACCATAGCTACTTCTTGGATGGTGGGATAATGTTTTTTACCAAGACAAGTACAGGCATTTGTAACATCCCCAACCTTAATTGTTGGTAAAGTTACTGACATATCAACTGTATTAATGACAAACCCCAAATAATCAATTGTTTGGGATGCCCGTAACTTACATGTTGTTTGGATGTACAGAACCTTAGCCTTTCAATAAGCTTATTGTTGCTGAACCCAGTTCTTCAGCTGTCTCCCATTTACAATTAACATATCCTCTAGATAAGTCATTACAATGTGATTCTGAGCCCTCATTAACACCAGTGCTGATTTCAATAATTGTGTGAGCAATCTGAGGGCTGAACGTAACCCATTAGGTAATTCCTTCCCATCCAATTAAATTAAGTACCTGAATAATAATGCATCTTTTTTAGGTCTAATAATAGCTATATAGCAGCCTTGTGATAACAACTTTGTTACAGTGTTGAAGTGTACTTTTATAAATGCCTATACTGAACTATAAATTGATGTTTGTGAGTCCCAGAATGACTCTGCAACCCCCATACTTGTGTCTGGGATATATTATCTCTACCTGACGAGTTCCTGGTACATTCAAACACCAAGCCGATCACATTTAATGCAGAATTACAAAACAATTGTAATCTTACAACCAACCAGAGGTTGTTTCCCAGAAATTCCATGTGTGATGGAATGACGTTTCTGTACTTCCGTAAATAAACCAGAGATCCCTTCTCTTAATATGGGGTTTGTATTCAACCTGTTTGTTTTCTCAAAGCAGGGATGAGAAGTTTTATAAGGCAAATATCCTTAATTGTTTGGGCAGTTTTTCATCAATCATAAATCTGGTTATAGCTTGCCCACATAATCCTGCATTTTTTGGGTATAATGTTTGCCAAATGGCAATTTTCATCATACAATTGTGTTTGAATATGCATTGCAGAGTAACGCAAGCATGTCTTAAAAGTATTGGACATTATCAACCCATGTATGTCTTCCCCAAATGCAGTGATGCCAACTGAATATCAGCTAGAGGACATGCTGGAACACATTTCCTGTCCTCGCATCCTTACACTCATGGGTGCCGAATTACTGAGTTACTGTTGGCACCCTGAGCGAGGCACAATAGACTGGTGTTTTATATATTTTAATATATTTTTTACTGTTTCAGTCATAACAATTTCTTGGAGTAGGTGAGAAACCAAATAATGTTGGCCGCCAGGTTCATCCATAGCCTCACCATTCCATACCGATATAGCAAAACTTGGTGCTACATCGGGAACACCCGGAGCATTTCTATTGTGCTCTGTTGTAAACACATAAGTAGGGACACCAGCTTCAGGGTCAGTCTCCTCCTGCCCTGGTACTCCCGAGTCTTGCTCTAGTGCCTGTGAATGTCTCATTCACAGGCACTGGTGAATGAGATTCTCATTCTTTATAGGCACCATACTCAGTGTATGGAAACTCCTTCGGAGCCTGCCTTAGAATTTCATGGGTCTTTAGAACCCTTGACTGATTAGAGTTTGGAGCATTTTATTTTGCTCTAGGGACCTCATCCAGACCTAACCAAGGTACTGGAGAATCAGAATTCCATTTTCATAGGCACCATACTCAGCGTATGGAAACTCCTTCGGAGCCTGCCTTACAGGAAAACATACATGGGTCTTAGAACCCTTGACTAAGTCAAGTGTGGAGCATTTTCTCCATTTCCAGCCTCCCCCACATTCTTGTCCTCCCTTGGAGGAGAGGTACTTCTTTACTGTTTTGTATTTGTGCATAAACCATATATGTTTAAAATTGTAATTCTGACAGGCACATTCTGCTTGCAGAATATTTGTATTAACCTTAGTATCACACAGGGTTATATACATTTCCATAAAGAAAACTGCATCTGGTAACATATACTCAGAGTAGACTTTATTTTACAATTAGTGGGTATTTGGAGCCGGCATTTAGCGCAGCCGTTATCTCCAAACCCGATCCAAATAGCGGTAAATAGCGGGAGCTGGCTTTTAAAGCAGCCCTTATCTCCCAATCCGATCTAAATCGGAAACTGCGATTCCTGCGCATTCTATTCAATTACCGCAGTTTAAAATACTTTCACTCTAGCTGGCTCCGTATTTTGAGCCAGAGTTTTGTTTTTTTTCAAAATACATCAGCACTCTAGCTGGCTCTGCAGACTTACAGAGTTTAAAAACACTAGCAAGAAAGTTCAACAGTGACTTACCTGCGGGTTAAACTTACCGCTGGTGGGAGCAGCGCTCTCCACCCTGTCAGTGCCACATGCATCGACATAATGCCGAGCATGCGCCTGGCGGGGCTTCTTCTCGTAGTCACTCACGTGACTCCAAAGTAAAATCAGGATTTGTGACTCATGTTTATATGTCCCAAACACACACACACACATGCACTCAAATCCACTGATTACCACTTGTGCTGTGCTGACTAAACAATCTGGCAGGTTTATCATCAAATTGTATTACCAAATATCCGTTGGCACATATCCTCCTCTTGCAAGATTAGATGGCAGATGCCATGGGCAGCAGCATCAGACAGCAAGGTACAAACATGGTTGCACCGACATTACCATTCAGTAAAGAATCATAGACTGACATTAAGCAAAAATTATAGATGATCGCATACTATATTATCTTTCTTGTCACATGGTGTCTCAAGAGATTGCTTATAATGCAAATGATATGAATCCACTTCAATGTGTCCACTAGCAGACTATAGTCCAGACTATAATTCATCAACTTGGCATTCAACACCATCGTCCCTTCCAAACACATTGTTAAACTCAGGAAATTGTGTCTCCACTCCTCTCCATGCAACTGACTTCTTCATTGGCAGACCTCAATCAGTACAGATTAGAAACCACATCTCCAATTCACTGACCAGCACAGGGGCACCTCGGGATTTTGTGCCTAGACCCCTGCTTCTACTCTCTCTATATCCATGACTGTGCAGCCAGACACAACTCCAATCCCATCGCTAGATTTGCCGACAATAACACCATTGTTGGACAAATAACAGGTAATGACAGGTAATGTTTGTGTAAACTGTGTTGTGTCTTGGTTTTTTTTTCTTGTTTGTATGACTGCAGAAACTATAGAAAATGTATTTTGTTTGAACCTCAATGAGGTTCAAATGACAATAAACGGTATTGTATTGTATGACAGGTAAGAGTATATAGGAGGGATATCGGTAATCTGGTTGAATTGGTGCCACAACAAGACCACAAGAGTGGGGAGTATCATGGCGCATTGGTAGAGCTGCAGCCTCAGAGTGCCAGTGACCCAGAAGTTCAATCCCAACTAAGGGTGCTGTCTGTGCAGAGTTTGTAAGTTCTCCCCGTGACTGCGTGGGTTTTCTCGGGGTGCTCCTGTTTCCTCCCTCATTCCAAAAAAAAGGATTTGTAGGTTAATTGGATTCTATAAATTTCCACTAATGTGTTGGACATAGAACTAGTCCACGTGTGATCGGTCGGCATGGACATGGTGGGCTAAAGGGTCTTTTTCCATACCATATCTCAAAGTTGTATCTTGGTCACAGCATTTGCAAAACCAAGGAATTGATTGTTTACTTCAGGAAGGGAAAGCTGAGGCTCCATGCACCCATCTTCATTTGTAAGATGGCAGTGAAAAGAGTCAACAGTTTCAGGTTCCTGTGTGGTACATATCTCTGATGTTCCTTCCTGGGCTCAGCACATTGATACGATGACAAAGAATGCTCACCAACCCTTCTACTTCCTCAGAGGTTTGAGGAGATGCAGCATGTCAGCAAATTTCTCCAATGAATCTCTCCAAGAGTATGATGGAGAGCTTACTGACAGATTGTATAATGGTCTGGTTCAGAAATTTGAATGCTCAATAACAAAGGAGGTTGCAGAAAATGGAGGACATTGCCAGATGCATCACAGGTAGATAGCAGCTAATATTATCAAATGCCCACACCACCCTATCTGCGACCATCGGGAAGAAGGTACAAGAGCCTGAGAACTATTACCAGCAGGTTAAAGAACGCTTATTTCTATCAACCATCAGACTCTTGAACCATCCAGCACAATCTAATTGTTCCAGTTTATACCTGGTGCATATGACAAATAAACATTCTTTGTTCTTGATGATCTATTTCCTTATTATCACACAATATTTCCTGATTTTACAAGATTCCGATGGTGTGTGCTGCTTCTTCTCCCGGTGTCCAGACCAAACCAGTCACCCCCAATCATCTTTACTCCCGATCCCAATGCCACAACCAAGCCCTTGTACCGTGTTTTATCAACGTAGCGTGGAACTGAAAAGCAATTAAATAATATAGAAGATTGTGATGAGGATACACTGTCACCCAGTTTACTATTTGTAGCTAAGATAATGATGTCAAATAGAATTTAGAGTTAACAAAGGCAAGTAATCGACATCTAGTGGGTCACTCTGCACAATTAGCTTGCATTCAAACAGGGGCAAAAGCATGACACAGGATCCATCTGCCAGAGATGAAACTGCATGTGAGCTCTGCTGTGCAGATTAGGGCATTGGAGGGGCAACTGAGAGGAGAAAGCTGTTAGGAGTTCACAGTGAATGATTGGTTAAAAAAAACCTTATAATATCAAAGAGCAACCTTTGTGCAGAATTTGAATCTTTTACAGAATGCCATTAACACACATGTGACTCGGCTTCAAGCCAGGAATAAAGACCAAAGCTTCAACTTCTATTGTAGCACAAGCAAAGCCATCTAATGGCAGGCTGTTGCTATGGAAGCCAAAACTGCCACCAGGCAAGCTCGGCTTTAGGCCTTGCATGCTCAAATTGCTGATATCATGGCTAAAAGATTATAATGGTCCACCAGTCCGCATATCAAAAATTACAACGAATGCTGTGACACACCTACCCCCTTGAACCGAGACTTTGGCTTCATGAAAACTGCTAAACCTGCTCAGGATGACAGCTGCCATTATCTCATAACTCTCATTTTGTGCACTAGCAGTACCCGTGCTGCTACACATCATCCAGTCAACTCAGGTTGCTGCCTCTCGCTTAGAATAGACTATAAACAAAAGATAATAGCTGCAGGAGGAGGCCAGTCAGCCCTTCAAGCCAGCATCGGAATTCACTGTGATCATGGCTGATCACCCACAATCAGTACCCCGTTCCTGCCTTCTCCCCATATCCCTTGACTCCGCTATCTTTAAGAACTCTATCTAACTCTCTCTTGAAAGCATCCAGAGAATTGGCCTCTACCGCCTTCAGAGGCAGAGAATTCCACACATTCACATCTCTCCATGAGAAAAAAATATCTTCATCTCCCCTGGTTTGGGACTCCCCCCAACAGCGGGAACATGTTTCCTGCTTCTAGCGTGTCCAAACCCTTAATAATCTTATATATTTCAATAAGAACCCCTCTCATCCTTCTAAATTCCAGAGAATACAAGCCACTCCATTCTATCAACATATGACAGTCCCACATTCCCGGGAATTAACCTTATGAACATACGCTGTACTCCCTCAATAACAAGAATGTCGTTCCTCAAATTTGGAGACCAAAACTGCACACAAGGGCCTTGTACAACTGCAGAAGGACCTCTTTGCTCCTATACTCAACTCCTCGTTATGAAGGCCAACATGCCCTTCGCTTTCTTCATTGCCTGCTTACTTACATGCTGACTGATGAACAAGGACCCCCAGATCTCGTTGTACTTCCCCTTTTCCCAACTTGACACCATTCAGATAATATTCTGCCTTCCTATTTTGGCCACCAAAATGGATAACCTCACATTTATCCACATTAATTCATCTGCCATGCATCTGCCCACTCACCCAACCTGTCCAAGTCACTCTGCATCCTCATAGTACCCTCCTCACAGTTCACATTGCCACCCAGCTTTGTGTCATCTGTTATTTTTAATCCCTTCATCTAAATCACTAATGTATATTGTAAATAGCTGCGGTCCCAGCACCAAGCCTTGAGGTACACGACTAGTCACTGCCTGCCATTCTGAAAGGGAGCCGTTAATCCCTAGGCTTTGTTTCGTGTCTGCCAACCAATTTTCTATCCATGTCAGTACCCTACCCCCAATATCATGTGCTCTAATTTTACCCACTAATCTCCTATGTGGGACCTTATCAAATGCTTTCTAAACGTCCAGGTACACTACATCCACTGACTCTCGTCCATTTTCTTATTTACATCCTCAAAAAATTCCAGAAAATTTGTCAAGCATTATTTCCCCTTCGTAAATCCATGCTGACTCGGACCGATCTTGCTACTGC
The DNA here is from genome assembly GCA_963514005.1 of Raja brachyura. The sequence continues at coordinate 42,048,795 of OY740787.1, read as the reverse complement.
TATCCAAATGTGCCGCTATTTCACCGATGTCAGGCTAACTGGTCTATGATTCTCTGATTTCTCTCTCCCGCCTTTCTTAAAAAGTGAGATAACATTAGCTACCCCCCAATCCACAGGAACTGATCCTGAATCTATAGAACATTGGAAAATGATCACCAAAGCGTCCACGATTTCTAGAGCCACTTCCTTAAGTACCCTGGGATACAGACCATCAGGCTCTGGGGATTTATCTGCCTTCAATCCCATCAGTCTACCCAACACCATTTCCTGTCTAATGTGAATTTCCTTCAGTTCCTCCATCACCCTATATCCTCTGGCCACTAGTACACTGGTGAGATTGTTTGTGTCCTCCTTAGTGAAGATGTATCCAACGTACTTGTTCAACTCATCTGCCATTTCCTTGTTCCCCATAATAAATTCACCTGTTTCAGTCCTCAAGGGTCCTACTTTGGTCTGAACAATTTTTTTTCCTCTTCACGTATCTAAAGAAGCTTTTACTATCCTCCTTTATATTCTTGGCTAGCTTACCTTCTTACCTCATCTTTTCTCCCAGTATTGCCTCTTTAGTTATCTTCTGTTGCTCTTTAAAAGTTTCCCAATACTCTGGCTTCCTGCTCATCTTTGCTATGTTATATTTCTCTTTTATTTTTATACTGTCCCTGACGTCCTTTGTCAGCCACGGTCGCCCCTTACTCCCCTTGAAATCTTTTTTTGTCTTTGGAATGAACTGTTCCTGCACCTTCTGTATTATTCCCAGAAATACCTGCCATTGTTGTTCCACTGTCATCCCTGCTAGGGTATCTGTCCAGTCAACTTTGGCCAGCTCCTCCCTCATGGTAGCATCGTCCCCTTTGTTCAACTGTAATACTGACACTTCCGATTTTCCCTTCTCCCTCTCAAGTTGTAGATTAAGACATCATATTATGGTCACTATCTCCTAATGGCCCCTTTACCTCAAGTTCCCTTATCAAATCCAGTTCATTACACAATACTAAATCCAGAATTTCCTTCTCCCTGCCTGGTAGGCTCCAGTACAAGCGGCTCCAAGAATCCATCATGAAGGCAATCCATAAACTCCCTTTCTTGGCGTCCAGTACCAACCTGATTTTCCCAGTCTACCTGCATGTTGAAATCTCCCATAACAATCGTAACATTACCTTTTCGACACGCCAATTCTAACTCTTGATTCTATTTGCACCTTATATCCAGGCTACTGTTTGGGGGCCTGTAGATAGCTTACATTAGGCTCTTTTTACCCTTACAATTCCTCAGTTCTATCCATACTGACTCTACATCTCCTGATTCTATGTCACCCCTCGCAAGGATTGAATTTCATTTCTCACCAACAGAGCTACCCTACCCCCTCTGCCCACCTGTCAGCCTTTTCAATAGGACTTATACCCCTGAATATTCAGTTCCCAGCCCTGGTCCTCTTGCAGCCATGTCTCTGTAATTCCCACAACATCATACTTGTCAATTTCTAACTGAGCCTCAAGCTCATCCACTTTATTTCTTATACTACGCACATTCATATACAATACTTTAACATCGGTATTCACCTCCCCTCTCACACCGGTCACTATTGGCCCTGACCTTACTCTCTTATCCCTTCTCGAACTTTCCTTCCCATTAATTCAGGAGTCTTTTGTAACTTTTCCTGTACTCACTTCCCCATTAACTCCATCTTTATACTCCCAATTTATCTTTATACTCCCAAGATTTAGCCAAAGCAGGGGCTGATATAAATGTACTCCACTCTCTTGGAATAGAGAGCTTCTGCTTTCAAGAGAGAGCTGGATAGGGCACTTAAAGATAGCGGAGTCAGGTGATATGGGGAAAAGGCAGGAACGGGGTACTGATTGGGGATGATCAGCCATGATCACATTGAATGGCGGTGCTGGCTCCTAGAGCCGAATGGCCTATTTTGCACCTATTATCTATTGTCTATTGTCAATGATCTCCCCTGTGGTGCAATTGATAACAAACTTGTATATTCAGCCTGGTAGAATGTATCAAACCTATTCCCAGATTACATAGAAACATAGAAAATAGGTGCAGGAGGAGGCCATTCGGCCCTTCGAGCCCATTCAATATGATCATGGCTGATCATCCAACTCAGTATCCTGTACCTGCCTTCTCTCCATACCCCCTGATCCCTCCAGCCACAAGGGCCACATCTCTCCCTCTTAAATATAGCCAATGAACTGGCCTCAACTACCTTCTGTGGCAGAGAATTCCAGAGACTCACCACTCTCTGTGTGAAAAATGTTTTCCTCATCTCGGTCCCAAAGGAATTCCCCTTATCCTTAGACTGTGACCCCTTGTTCTGGACTTCCCCAACATCTGGAACAATCTTCTTGCATCTAGCCTGTCCAACCCCATAAGAATTTTGTAAGTTTCTATAAGATCCCCCCTCAATCTTCTAAATTCTAGCGAGTACAAGCCAAGTCTATCCAGTCTTTCTTCATATGAAAGTCCTGACATCCCAGGAATCAGTCTGGTGAATCTTATCTGTACTCCCTCTATGGCAAGAATGTCTTTCCTCAGATTTGGAGACCAAAACTGTACGCAATACTCCATGTGTGGTCTCACCAAGGCCCTGTACAACTGCAGTAGAACCTCCATGCTTGTCTACTCAAATCCTTTTGCTATGAATGCCAACATACCATTCGCTTTCTTCACTGCCTGCTGCACCTGCATGCCTACTTTCAATGACTGGTGTACCATGACACCCGGGTCTCGTTGCATCTCCCCTTTTCCAAATCGGCCACCATTCAGATAATAGTCTACTTTCCTGTTCTTGCCACCAAAGTGGCAACCAAAGTGATAACCTCACATTTATCCACATTATACTGCATCTGCCATGCATTTGCCCACTCACCCAAGTCTATCCAAGTCACCTTGCAGCCTCCTAGCATCCTCCTCACAGCTAACACTGCCCCCCAGCTTCGTGTCATCCTCAAACCTGGAGATGTTACATTCAATTCTCTCGTCCAAATCATTAATATATATTGTAATATATATTACTGGGGTCATCCTAGTTACATCCTCGAAAAATTCTACAAGATTCGTTAGAAATTATTTACCTTTCATAAATCCATGCTGACTTTGTCCAATGATTTCACCACTTTCCAAATCTGCTGTATCCCATCTTTAATAACAGACTCTAGCATTTTCCCCACTACCGATGTTAGACTAACTGGTCTGTAATTCCCCGTTTTCTCTCTCCCTCCCTTTTTAAAAAGTGGGGTTACATTAGCTACCCTCCAATCCTCAGAAACTACTCCAGAATCTAAAGAGTTTTGAAAAATTATCACTAGTGCATCCACTATTTCTGGGACTACTTCCTTAAGCACTCTGGGATGCAGCCTATATGGCCCTGGGGATTTATCGGCCTTTAATCCATTCAATTTACCTATCACCACTTCCCGACTAACCTGGATTTCACTCAGCTGCTCCATCTCATTTGACCCCCGGTCCCCTGCTATTTCCGGCAGATTATTTATGTCTTCCTGAGTGAAGACAGAACCAAAGTAGTTATTCAATTGGTCTGCCATGTCCTTGTTCCACATGATCAATTCAACTGGTTCTGATTGCAAGGGACCTACATTTGTTTTAACTAATCTTTTTCTCTTCACATATCTATAAAAGCTTTTGCAGTCGGTTTTTATGTTCCCTGCTAGTTTTCTATCACAATATATTTTCCCTTTCCTAATTAAGCCCATTGTCCTCCTTTGCTGAACTCCCAGTCCTCTGGTAGGCTGCTTTTTCTGGCTAATTTGCATGCTTCATCTTTTGTTTTGACACTATCCCTGATTTCCCTTGTTATCCACGGATGCACTACCTTCCCTGATTTATTATTTTGCCAAACTGGGACGAACAATTGTTGTAGTTCATCCATGCAGTCTTTAAATGCCTTCCATTGCATATTCACCGTCAACCCTTTGAGAATCAATTGCCAGTCTATCTTGGCCAATTCACATCTCATACCCTCAAAGTTATCTTTCTTTAAGTTCAGAACCCTTGTTTTTGAATTAACTATGTCACTCTCCATCCTGATAAAGAACTCAACCATATTATGGTCACTCTTGCCCAAGAGGTCACGCACAACAAGACTGCTAACTAACCCTTCCTCATTACTCAATACCCAGTCTAGAATAGCCTGCTCTCTCGTTGGTTCCTCTACATGTTGGTTTAGAAAACTATCCCGCATACATTCCAAGAAATCCTCTTCCTCAGCACCCCTGTTAATTTGATTCACCCAATCTATATGTAGATTGAAGTCACCCATTATAACTGTTTTACCTTTGTTGCACGCATTTCTAATTTCCTGTTTGATGCCATCCCCAACTCCACTACTACTGTTAGGTGGTCTGTACACAACTCCCACTAGCGTTTTCTGCCCCTTAGTGTTTCGCAGCTCTACCCATATCGATTCCACATCCTCCAAGCTAATGTTCTTCCTTTCTATTCGGTTAATCTCCTCTCTGACCAGCAATGCTACCCCATCTCCTTTTCCTTTCTGTCTATCCCTCTTGAATATTGAATATCCCTGGATGTTCAGCTCCCAGCCTTGGTCACCCTGGAGCCATGTCTGCGTGATCCCGACTATATCATATTCATTAATAACTATCTGCACATTCAACTCATCCACCTTATTACGAATGCTCCTTGCATTGAGACACAAAGCCTTTAGACTTGTTTTTACAACACTCTTACCCCTTATACAATTATGTTGAAAAGTGGCCCTTTTTGATTTTTGCCCTGGATTTGTCTGCCTGCCAATTTTACTTTTCACCTTGCTACCTATTGCTTCTACCCTCATTTTACACCCTTCTGTCTCTCATGCTCCCACCCCCCGCCACATTAATTTAAATCCTCCCCGACAGCACTAGCAAACACTCCCCCAAGGACATTGGTTCCATTCCAGCCCAGGTGCAGACCGTCCTGTTTGTACTGGTCCCACCTACTAGCTTGGCATATTCTGTGAGAACCATGTTAATTAGAACAAACCTTGCACTTATTGTTATTTATGGAGATTTATGTAGAAATCTTCTTTCCTTTTCTTTCTCTTCCTCTTCCAGCAGTTTCTGTCTGCTGTCTGGAAATTCTCATTTTTGTGCTGCTGCACTCTCATCTTTGGGAGCAACTGATTATTACAGAAGCCTTGGAGCCAAGCCAAGCTCCTGCAACATCTGGCCCAACAGCAACTTCAAAGATATTTGGAAAGCACCTAACTATCATTCAATTTATACAGCAGCTAGTAGAATTTAAGGAGCAACTAACCTACAAGTTGAAGGTGATTCTGTTAAATAGTACAGGGTAGCTCAATGCATCTTCAGCCTTGCAAGGTTAATACATGTCATTAACCTGCAGTGTTGATCGCCAGTTTTACATGACAATTAATATCATGACCTGTGCACTTTTTTCTGAAGGGCATTAGTGTCACACATTAATTCCCTTCAAAATGTGTCAGTAAACAGAATGAGCTACATCTATTAGACATGTTTCATTTGATGAATGCAGCTGCCAAATTTATTGCCCATTCCCACTGACAAAAGGGCCCACCTGCTGGTGAAATGTGGGCCTATTTCTTAATAAATCCAACTAACTCTTGGAAACCTGGATACTTGGTTAATGGTGGCCCACAGAGTAAAGCTTCAGAGGAAGCATGGTACAGCATATATTACATAAAATAATTGAATGGATGACAAATTGCCGCAACAGTTAGTGCTGCTACAACACAGCTCTGGGGACACAGGTCCAATCCTCTGCTACAGTGTAGAGTTTGCATTTGTGCATCGTGACTGTGTGAGTTTCCGCCAAGTACTCCAGTTTTGTTCTCACAGCCCAATCATGTTTCTACGTTAATTGGCTTCTGTAAATTATTTTAGGTTAATGGCTAAATAAGTTAAGTGGGGGGGGGGGGGGGGGGGGGGGGGGGGGAGGGGTTGATGCGCATGTGTGAAAATAAAGAATGGGTAAAGAGAAATGTGGAGAACAGTCATGGGGTTGCTGCACTAGGAGCTGCATGAATTCCTTTCATGAGGCTTCTCCAGATACACTGTAGAAAGAATCCTGGTTCCAATGTTGATTCCTGATCTCATACTATCCCTTGGTCTGGTTCAGTCAATCACTGAAACGAACACTGAAATCCAAACTCTTCTTTATTTGTAAACATAGAAACATAGAAAATAGGTGCAGGAGTAGGCCATTCTGCCCTTCGAGCCTGCACCGCCATTCAATATGATCATGGCTGATCATCCAACTCAGTATCCTGTACCTGCCTTCTCTCCATACCCCCTGATCCCCTTAACCACGAGGTTCCACATCTAACTCCCTCTTAAATATAGCCAATGAACTGGCCTCAACTACCTTCTGTGGCAGAGAATTCCAGAGATTCAACACTGTCTGTATGAAAAATGTTTTTCTCATCTCGGTCCTAAAAGATTTCCCCCTTATCGTTAAAATGTGACCACTTGTTCTGGACTTCCCCAACATCGGGAACAATCTTCCTGCATCTAGCCTGTCCAACCCCTTAAGAATTTTGTAAGCTGCTATAAGATCCCCCCCTCAATCTTCTAAATTCTAGCGAGTACAAGCCAAATCTATCCAGTCTTTCTTCATAGGAAAGTCCTGACATCCCAGGAATCAGTCTGGTGAACCTTCTCTGTACTCCCTCTATGGCATGAATGCCTTTCCGCAGATTAGGAGACCAAAACTGTACGCAATACTCCAGGTGTGGTCTCACCAAGACCCTGTACAACAGCAGTAGAACCTCCCTGCTCCTATACTCAAATCCTTTTACTATGAATGCCACCATACCATTGGCTTTCTTCACAGCCTGCTGCACCTGCATGCCTACTTTCAATGACTGGTGTACCATGACACTTAGGTCTCGCTGCATCTCCCCTTTTCCTAATCGGCCACCATTCAGATAATAGTCTACTTTCCTGTTTTTGCCATCAAAGTGGATAACCTCACATTTATCCACATTATACTGCATCTGCCATGCATTTGCCCACTCACCCAACCTATCCAAGTCACCTTGCAGCCTCCTAGCATCCTCCTCACAGCTAACACTGCCCCCCAGCTTCGTGTCATCCGCAAACTTGGAGATGTTGCATCAATTCCCTCGTCCAAATCATTAATATATATTGTAAATAGCTGGGGTCCCAGCACTGAGCCTTGCGGTACCCCACTAGTCACTGCCTGCCATTCTGAAAAGGACCCGTTTACTCCTACTCTTTGCGTCCTGTCTGCCAGCCAGTTCTCTATCCACATCAATACTGAACCGCCAATACCATGGGCTTTAAGTTTGCATACTAATCTCTTATGTGGGACCTTGTCGAAAGCCTTCTGAAAGTCAAGATATAACACATCCACTGGTTCTCCCTTATCCACTCTACTAGTTACATCCTCGAAAAATTCTATAAGATTCGTCAGGCATGATTTACCTTTCATAAATCCATGCTGACTTTGTCCAATGATTTCAACAAATATGCTGCTATCCCATCTTTAATAACTGACTAGCAGTTTCCCCACTACCGATGTTAGACTAACTGGTCTGTAATTCCTCGTTTTTTCTCTTCCTCCCTTTTTAAAAAGTGGGGTTACATTAGCTACCCTCCAATCCTGAGGAACTACTCCAGAACCTAAAGAGTTTTGAAAAATTATCACTAATGCATCCACTATTTCTGGGGCTACTTCCTTAAGTACTCTGGGATGCAGCCTATCTGGCCCTGGGGATTTATCGGCCTTTAATGCATTCAATTTACCTAACACCACTTCCTGGATAACCTGGATTTCACTCAGTTCCTCGATCTCATTTGACGCCTGGTCCCCTGCTATTTCCGGCAGATTATTTATGTCTTCCTTATTGAAGACAGATCCAAAGTAGTTATTCAATTGTTCTGCCATGTCCTTGTTCCCCATGATCAATTCAACTGTTTCTGACTGCAAGGGACCTACATTTGTTTTAACTAATCTTTTTCTCTTCACGTATCTATAAAAAAGTTTGCAGTCAGTTTTTATGTTCCCTGCCAGTTTTCTTTCATAATCTATTTTCCCTTTCCTAATTAAGCCCTTTGTCCTCTGCTGGACTGAATTTCTCCCAGTCCTCTGATAGGCTGCTTTTTCTGGCTAATTTGTATGCTTCATCTTTTGTTTTGATACTATCCCTGATTTCCCTTGTTATCCATGGATGCACTACCTTCCCTGATTTTTTATTTTGCCAAGCTGGGATGAACAATTGTTTTAGTTCATCCATGCAATCTTTAAATGCCTTCCATTGCATTTCCACCGTGAACCCTTTAAGAATCAATTGCCAGTCTATCTTGGCCAATTCACGTCTCATACCCTCAAAGTTACCTTTCCTTAAGTTCAGAACCCTTGTTTCTGAATTAACAATGTCACTCTCTATCCTAATGAAGAACTCAACCATATTATGGTCACTCTTGCCCAAGGGGCCACGCACAACAAGACTGCTAACTAACCCTTCCTCATTACTCAATACCCAGACTAGAATAGCCTGCTCTCTCATTGGTTCCTCTACATGTTGGTTTAGAAAATTATCCTGCATACATTCCAAGAAATCCTCTTCCTCAGCACCCCTGCCAATTTGATTCACCCAATCTATATGTAGATTGAAGACACCCATGATAACTGTTTTACCTTTGTTGCATGCATTTCTAATTTCCTGTTTGATGCCATCACCAACTCCACTGCTACTGTTTGATGCCATCACCAACTCCACTACTACAGGTAGCCTGTACACAACGCCCACTAGCGTTTTCTGCCCCTTAGTGTTTCGCAGCTCAACCCATATCGATTCCACATCTTCCAAGCTAATGTCCTTCCTTTCTATTGTGTTAATCTCCTCTCTAACCAGCAATGATATCCCACCTCCTTTTCCATTCTGTCTATCCCTCCTGAATATTGAATATCCCTGGATGTTCAGCACCCAGCCTTGGTCACCCTGGAGTCATGTCTCCGTGATCCCAACTATATCATATTCATTAATAACTATCTACACATTCAGCTCATCCACCTTATTACAAATGCTCCTTGCATTGAGACATAAAGCCTTCAGGCTTGCTTTTATAACACCTTATACAATTATGTTGAAAAGTGGCCCTTTTTGATTTTTGCCCTGGATTTGTTTGCCTGCCACTTTTCACCTTGCTACCCATTGTTTCTACCCTCTGTCTCTCTGCTCATCTCTTATTCTCTGTTTATTATCTTTTTCTTCTTTCTCCCCTACATGTTGGGTCTGAGTGCTTCCCTTCCGGCTCCTGCCGCACACACTGTCTACTAGCTTTCTCTATTTTAGTCCCTCCCCCCAACCGTTCTAGTTTAAAGTCTCCCCAGTAGCTTTTGCAAATCTCCCCGCCGGGATATTGGTCCCCCTCAAGTTGAAATGCAACCCGTCCTTTTTGTACAGGGCACACTTTTCCCAAAAAAGGTCCCAATGATCAGAAACTTGAATCCCTGCCCCCTGCACCAGTCCTTCAGCCACGCATTTATCCTCCACCTTGCTCCATTCCTACTCTCACTGTCGTGTGTCACAGGCAGTAATCCTGAGATTGTTACCTTTGAGGTCCTTCTCCTTAACTCCCCTCCTAACTCCCTAAATTCTCTTTTCAGGACCCCTTCTCTTTTTCTACCTATGTCATTGGTACCTATATGTACCACGACCTCGGGCTCCTCTCCCTCCCATTTCAGGATATCTTGGGCACGTTCAGACACATCCCAGACCCTAGCACCAGGCAGGCAAACTACCATCCTGGTCTCCTGACTGCGTCCACAGAATCGCCTATCTGACCCCCTAACTATAGAGTCCCCTATTACTATTGCCCTCCTCTTCTTTTCCCTACCCTTCTGAGCAACAGGGCCGGTCGCTGTACCGGAGGCCCGGCTGCTGTCGCTACCCCCAGGTAGGCTGTCCCCCCCAACAGTACTCAAACAGGAGTACTTATTGCCAAGGGTGTACAGACACCGGGGTACTCTCTAGTCCCTGCCTCTGACACTTGCCCCTCCTAACCATGACCCACTTGTCTTGGAGTGGTCTTGGAGAGGCCACCTCTCTATAACTCCTCTCTATGACCTCCTCACTCTCCCTGACCAGACAGAGGTCATCGAGCTGCTGCTCAGGTTCCTAATACGGTCCCTTAGGAGCCCCATCTCGACGCACCTGGCGCAGATGTGGACATCTGGAAGGCTATGAGACTCCATGACCTCCCACATCTGACATCCAGAACAGTAAACTGCCCTGGGCCTCATACTCCCCCTTACCCAGGATCCAATACAAAGTGCTGGAAGAAATCAGTAGGTATCTGAATCCCAATCAGCTGCTTCCTCTCGTCCACTTCCACCAATCAGCGGCTTCCTCAAGCCCACTTCGTTTGAAATGTGAAATGAGAATGGAACGTTGCAGAGTTGGGTTCCTCCCGCACCAACGGCTCCTGGGCCTCTTTGAAAACAAAGCCCTGCGATGGGGTTTTAAACCTACCGCCCGGACGTTGCTCCTCCCGCACCAACGGCTCCTGGGCCTCTGTGAAAACAAAGCCCCGTGATAGGGTTTTAAACCTACCGCTCGGACGTTGCTCCTCCCACACCAACGGCTCCTGGGCCTCAGTCTCTGTAAACGGCACCGCGGGGCCCTCACCAGCCTCGCGTAACCAGAACAGAAGAAAGAGACAACCGGCACACCCAAACAAATTACCTACACATTTATACTCCTAAACAAAAGGCGTGATAATGCAATGGGAGGGTCATCCCTATATGCCACTCACTTCTTACAGATATGAGATCTCATTAAGAGGCACTTACTCTGCTTACTTACAAACAAGGTGTACAAAAAAACACTTAACACACAAACTATGTATAAACACAAACTCCTTTACCCAATTACAGACAATAGACAATAGGTGCAGGAGTAGGCCATTCGGCCCTTTGAGCTAGCACCGTCAGTCAATGTGATCATGGCTGATCATCCACAATCAGTTCCCCGTTCCTGTCCTCCCCATATCACCTGACTCCGCTATCTTTAAGAGCCCTCTCTAGCTCTCTCTTTGAAAGTATCCAGAGAACCAGCCTGCACCGCCCTCTGAGGCAGAGAATTCCACAAATTCACAACTCTCTGTGTGAAAAAGAGTTTCCTCATCTCCATTCTAAATGGCTTACCCCATATTCTTAAACTGTGGCCCCTGGTTCTGGACTCCCCCAACATCGGGAACATGTTTCCTGCCTCTAGTGTGTCCAAGCCCTTCACAATCTTATATGTTTCAATAGAATCCCTCTTATCCTTCTAAACTCCAGAGTGTACAAGCCCAGCTGCTCCATTCTCTCAGCATATGACAGTCCCGCCATCTCAGGAATTAACCTTGTGAACCTACGCTGCACTCCCTCAATTGCAAGAATGCCCTTCCTCAAATTTTGAGACCAAAACTGCACACAATACTCCAGGTGTGGTCTCCCTAGGGCCCTGCACAACTGCAGGACCTCTTTGCTCCTATTCTCCACTCCACTTGCCAACATGCCATTTGTTTTCTTCACTGCCTGCTGTACCTGCATGCTTACTTTCATTGACGGATGAACAAGGACCCCCCGGATCCCGTAGTACTTCCCCTTTTCTAAACTTGACACCATTCAGATAATAATCTGCCTTCCTCTTTTTGCTACCAAAGTGGATAACCTCACAATTATCCACATTAAACTGCATCTGCCATGCATCTGCCCACTCAGCCAACCTGTCCAAGTCACCCTGCATTCTCATAGCATTGTCCTCACAGTTCACACTGCCACCCAGGTTTGTGTCATCTGCAAATTTGCTAATGTTACTTTGAATCCCTTCATCTAAATCATTGATGTATATTGTAAATAGCTGTGGTCACAGCACCAAACCTTGCGGCACCCCACTAGTCACTGCCTGCCATTCTGAAAGGGGTCCGTTAATCCCTACTCTTTGTTTCCTGTCTGCCAACCAATTTTCTATCCATGTCAGCACTCTACCCAATTTTGCCCACTAATCTCCTATGTGGGACCTTATCAAATGCTTTCTGAAAATCCAGGTATATTATATCCACTGGCTCTTCCTTGTCCATTTTCCTAGTTACATCCTCAAAAAATTCCAGAAGATTTTCACAAATCCATGCTGACTTGGACCGATCCTGCCACTGCTTTCCAAATGTTCCGCTATTTCATCTTTTATGATTGACTCCAGCATCTTCCCCACCACCGATGTCAGACTAACTGGTCTATAATTCCATGATTTCTCTCTACTGCCTTTCTTAAAAAGTGGGATAACATTAGCATCTGGGTTTTGCATCTGTTTAACATTAATCCAGATTTGGCAGCACCTAGAGCTTCCTTGGAACAGAAACAGTTGGGAGCATCTTTACAAATCTAGACGATGGCAACATTTAATTACATGAGCCTCTTGCACCCGGTGTCCCTTTGTCACTTCAGCAAAGCTTGATCTTTTTCACAGAAGCCTGCCATTTCCAAACTACCCCAACCCCTGCATATCTACACCATCATGGCCTGGTATGGCAATTCCAACATTCAGAAATACAATGTGCTGCAGAGAATGGTGGACTCAGCACAGTCCATTGTCAGCATAACCCTTCCCACCAACTAAAGTATCTACAGGAGGGTGGCATCTATTATTAAGGATCCTCACCATTTGCTGCAACGATCCTGCTGCTACCATCAGTCGGGAAAGCGTGAGGTCCTTCAGCACCAGATTCAGAACAGCTATTTTCCTACAACCACCAGATTCTTGAACTGCTTGGCATAACCCTAATCACCCCCTTAGCAATGGAACACTGCAGACCACCTTTTGGACTGTCATGGACTTGTTTTCTAATTGTTCTGCAATAATTTTGCAGTCTTTCCACTATCTTGTAGCATTTATGTATATGTGTAATTTATGTATAATTTATGTTTTTGTATGTTTGAGTCTATGTGTCTACGATGCTGTTGCAAGCAAGATTTTCATTGTATCATGTAACTCACCATAGTTGTGCATATGACAATTGACTTGATTTGATTTGAGCATCCCTGGAGAGAAGAAGAGTTAATGTTTCAGGTCAATTTCTGAGAGAACTCTCTCCGATTTACAGCAAGATTTAGTTCCTGTGAACTGTTCGTAACCTGGATAGTTCATGTCAGAAATGCGGCTGCGAAGCAAGCTCTCAAGTGGCAGAAGATGCCTGTAGTCATTCTCCCAAACACTCATTTGTATGCACAGGCTAAACATAAATCAGGGAAGACCTGTATTCATTTCACGTATGAGCCCCAGGCAGAATCACTATTACCACCAATTCCAACTGTAATTTAAATTTACCATGTCATTAAATGTTTTTAAAAATAATTCTCAGGTATCGGGCATAATTTCCCAGGACAGCATTTATTGGTAATTTCTCTTCTTTGAAAAGGCGATGATCCAACGGTCATTGTGTTTAATGTTTCCTGCAAAGTTGTTAAATAGGGAACTCCAGGATATTCACACATCAATGACAGATCACATGGCACAGTTTGTAGAGATACCAACTCAAACGCCAGTGATTCGGGTTCACTCCTGATCTAAGGTGCTGTTTGTGCGGAGTTTGCATGTTTTTTATGCCACTGCATGTATTTCCCCATGGTACTCTGGTATTCTCCCACATCCCAAAGATAGACAGGTTAGTAGGTTAATTGGCCACTGTAAATCCCCCCCGCCAGTGTATAAATAAGTCGTGGAATATTCGGGGGAGATAATCAAAATATGGAGGTTATAGGTTCAAGGCAGTATTAGGGGAATGGGATTTCTCGGTAAATCAGTATTGATTCAATGGACCAATGGCCTTCTTCTATGTCATAAAAGGATGTGGAAGATGAAATGTGGCAAGTTATGTAAATGCATAAATATTACAGTACACTAACATTTTTTGGCTCACATTGGCCTTGAAAGGAAAATAAAAACTATATAAGGGTATTCTTTCCTCCCTTATCTATGTCGTTGTTTTCAAAAGCAGTAACTGTTCAGCTCGGTCGGTAGCACTCCCAAAGGACAATATCACTCATAAGCAATAGTTCTTCGGGTGGTTTTAGTAAAATAGCAAGAATTTTCTTATGGGAATACTTGGGAAGTCAATTACCCAAAAGTGGTTGTTGAACAAGCCAAAGGCAAAGTTATTGAATTCTTCAGATCCAGAAAATATATACGACAGTGTTACCCATCTATTTCCATCCAGAGGTGGCAAGATTTACGATCTGAAAATCGTTTGAGGGCCACTAATGCCAAAGGAAAGGTTCACATCTTCTGAAAGGTTTTCACCATTTTCCTTCCGACTAAGCAATGATATTAGATTCATCATGGTCTGGTGGAGTACCAACTTCCTCCAATCTCAACAGAGCTCACACTTGAAAATCTGGCTACTAAATATGCATCTAGTTAAATGTAATTCACCAACTCCTTTCCTTTCATGGAAAGCAGCAACTCCTTGCCGTTGAGGTAAGTTTCAGGTCAATTCGATATTTTGAATTAATTGAGTTAACAAAGATATTTAAATATGTTTAATTTGTTAAGTATTTTCTTATCCTACTGTTATTTAAAAATGTTTGGATATATTTAAATATTTTTAATAATTAAGTTTTTCTTAATTTAGGTCACTTTTTTAAAAATAGTGTTTGCTTATTTTTGAATGTTTGTGAATGTCAGCAACCTCTACAGATATTCACAATGTTCTGATATTAATACTGACTGGGCACATGGCTTAGTGAGCTATTAAAGTTTCACAGGATCTTGGTGATTAGGATATAGATTCAGGAATCGATGCATTTAAGTTAGTCTTTGACATGAATCTCAGTATCGACCAATGACTCGTGCTTGGATCTCAACTATCCAGAAAATGCTGCAGGTACCTGTAGGTATGTAAGTAGCTAGCATTGGAAGCTTGCTGCATAACAAGATAAAAGATTTCATCTTTAAAGTGTCCTGGTGGACAGAATCATACCATGGACTGTATTTGACCTATGTGTGTAAAGCATGCACCACAGTTATAGAGTGGTAGAACACATTCGATTTTGGTACTTAGCTGTCAAGAATTACTTAGCGTAATCACAGTCTCTTGTCAGCTCCCTCTATCCTTTAATGATGTTGTTTTTCAAGCAAATAATTCCCTCGTGCCTCTGCACTGCCATTAAATTAATCACATTCTTGCCTCACAATGCTTCCTATATTAGATTACAAAATTATAATTTGCAAATATTATTAATGTTCCATCTTCTGTCAGCAAATGATATAAATCAAAAAAGTCCAAATGCTTTTAAGATAATATAAATGCATGGCCTTTATGTAATGTAATGTAAGAAAGTTTCTCTATCAAATCATGTTGTTGTGCAAGCTGGTTAATCTGTAATATGCGAGCTCTACACATCATTATCTTCAAGGCCATTTTACCTTCAGTCCTTCAGCTGAATTGGATTCATATTCTCTTCCCCATCGTGCCACATCCAAGGATGTTGAAAGGTAATTTCCTCACAGATAAAGTGCAAGGACAAATGCAAGCAGTTTATTTATGCGTTCAACAGATCAATGCCCAATATAAATGCATCATCAACATTCCTACATGACATGCCATCAGGGTGTACGGCTGGTCTTGCATCAGCTTCTGCCCTGAAAACTCACAAATAATGGACAGGCACAGCACAGCTAAAAGGTATAGAGCAGAATCAAACCTGTTTTTGCCAGATTTTTCATTTCTTATGGTTTGCCTTAAAGGGCTGTCCCACTGTGGCGACCTAATCCGTTAGTTAAGGAGAGTGTCTTCGACCTTCAAGCTCGAGGGCACTCGCCTGGAAAAGCTCAAGCTGGCTCGACCATCAGCGTTGAAACCGGGATTGACCAACCGCGCACACACACTCACACACACAAACACATCGCAAAGGCTAGGGCCAGGGTAAGCAGGGGCCTGGGTAAGCAGGGTAAGCGCTGTCTGAAATTCAAACCCATGATCAAGAGGATGGTAAACGGCTGCCACAGTGTACGGTAAGTTCTTTAGAGAACGTGGAGGGGGGGGGGAGAGAAGGGGCGAGATGGGGGAGAAGGGGAGAGAAGGGGAGAGAAGGGGAGAGAGGGGGAGAGAGGGGGAGATAAGGGGAGAGATGGGGAGAGATGGGGAGAGAAGGGGGGGGTGAAAGGGGGGAGAAGGAGTGGAGACACTTTAAAAAAGTATAATAAAGTTTAGCGTGCATTTTACCTACCGGTCGGTTTTCCTGGGTCCTGAAAACTCCAATGAGCCAATCAAAATGCCCGGTCAGCGAAGGAGATTGCCTATGGCTACCCTTGACTGCCTGTAACTAAATAGTGACCCCACTGCACAAAAAGAACCATGCCGGCCAATTTTTACTCACGGAAAATTTTTCATCATGCTGAAAAAAGTTCTGCGACCTAGCTGAGGCCGCGAGTATTCAGAAACCTCCCTCGAGCATGAAGAAGAGTTCAGGTGACCTCATAGGATCTCCTAGGACCAGGTGTTGACCATGCTGAGTTTGAGTTGAGGGCAAACTTGACTATACTCGCAGATTAGGTCACCGCAGTGGGACAGCCCCTTTAGCCTAGACACAAGCCATATTCTCACCTCTGTTTCTTATTAGGCTGTGGGCCGAGGAGCTTTTTCGTTCAAGATCGTGACCCAACTCACGGAACTACCTGAATTTTTAACATATTGTGTAAAAATATATAAATCATACATGAAACTCATCAAGACCAAAACCTGCAGGTTTTTTTTAAATATGACAAAAACTTCCAATTTTCCGAGTAGTAATTGTCCAATCAATGCACATTTGACATTGAGGTTGGACGCAAATTGACCAATTCCGTGCTTTGTTTTATGGTCGCTAAGCAGCAAGGACCCTGGGATCATCGCTGCCTCCTAATTACATCAAAACAATAACAAGTTTTCCAAGGAATAAATGTAATGCTAACCTTGCTGATCATTTTGTTTTTCAATTGATTTATCTTTATAAAGTTATGATATGAACTGTTAAATAAAAATGATAAATAACAGGGTTAGGGTTAGGGTTACGGTCAGTCGGTCAGTCGGTTATTCAGTCGGTCAGTTGGACAGTCAGTTGGTCAGTCTGTCGGTTGGGCTTGTCGGTAGGCCGATGGATGCTGTGGGTGATCGGTCCGGCTGTCGGGCCGCCGTTGAGTGGTGAGAGTGGTCTGTCCGCCGGTGAGTGGTGAGAGTGGCTGGGCCGCCGGTGGGTGCTGCCAATGGTCGGTCGGGCTGTCGGTAGGTCGGTGTTGCAGCGAGCGAGTGGGCGGTCTGATGGAGCCAGCACTGTGGTGGTGCTGAAGGCAGCCCGGGCGGCATGCAGGGCAGTGTTGCTCCCCACCATCATCACCACGTGATCCAGAAGGGCATGCTGGCCGAGGAGGATGCGCTGCGGGGCCACACATACGGAGCCCGCAGCCGTACCCAAAGCGGCTCCCGCTCCAGCCGTGGGCAGCTCTGGAAGGAGGACGAGTTCGGGTTAGGGTTAGGCATTTTCCTGTCAGTGGAAGATGCCTAAGCCTTCCCCCAGTCTGGCACTGCCCAAGTCCCACTATGCCCGTGCCACCCACTCTGCACACTGGCGGTCAGTGGGGTTCAGTAAACGGGGGAACCCACAGGAACTGCTCCCACCCATTAATTAGGCTGGTTCAGGAACCGGACCTCTGCGGCAGGCTCATTAAAAATACCCTCTCACAATTATATTCATTATATTATTGTTATACAATATAATTATACATAATTATATATGATTACAGTCATATTCACAAGTCATTTATATATATATATTTATATGTAACTTGTGAATATGGGCTACTCATTTTAAAACTGTGACCTCTAGTTCTGGATATCTCAACCAGGGAAACCTCTTTACTGGGTCAAGCTTTCTGAGAATATTTTACATTTCAATTAAGTCACCTCTCCTTCCTCTAAATTCGGAAGATTAAAGACCAAACTTTCTTAATCTCTCCCCATTTAATAGATCAACCATTACAAAGTTCAAAAACTTCTACGAATTTATTTTATAACAATTATGATTTTAAGTTAAGAAGGCCAAAATTATACACAAGTTTCCATCAACACCCTAGACAAAGAAATAAAAATTGGAACAGTAACTTCAATACTCACTAGAAATTAATTTACCAGCACCATTATTATGGTCCTTGAAATATCTTCCAAGTTCTGCCCTCTACCCCGTCCATGCATCCCCTCCACACACATTTTTTAAATCATTATGCACTGGCAATCTTTCCTGTTCCCTCACAGTCTGGATGCAGGGTTTCAATTTGAATTAATAACTTACACCGTTTGCCTCCACAGAGGACTGGAAAAATGTGCAATATTTACAAACACTCTCAGTTATACACAGCCAATCTAACAAATATTTTACTACTACGATGAATTCTACTGCAAACCTACCGACTCCCAGAATTATCTGGACTACACCTCCTCCCACCATGCATCTTACAAAGACGCTATCCCTACTCTCAATTCCTCTGTGTCCGCTGCATCTGCTCCCAAGATGAGGCTTTCCAATCAAGGTCAGTGAGATGTTCTAATTCTTTAGTGAATGTGGGGTTTCCTCCCGGCTGCCATTGATGGATGCCTTACCTGCATCTCAGTGTCCTGTAGTTATGCTTTCACTCCCCCTCCCCCTACATGCAACAAGGATAGAGTTCCCTGGTCCACACTTTCGCCCCACCAGCCTCCACATCCAACACATCATCCACCACATCCAGGTGACATTTCCACCACCTTCGACGCGATCCCACCACAAATCATATCTTCCCATCTCCACCCCTTTCTGCCTTCTGCGGAGATTGCTCCATCTGCAACTACTTGGTTCACTCATCTCTTCCCAC
The DNA here is from genome assembly GCA_963514005.1 of Raja brachyura. The sequence goes on along the minus strand of OY740787.1, from coordinate 42,029,891 downwards.
CCAATCCACCCCTCCCCCAGGCACTTTCCCCTGCAACTGGCAGTGATGTAACACCTGTGCCTTTACTTCCACTCTTGCCTCCATTCAAGGATTCCAACAGTCCTTCCAGGTGAGACAGAGGCTCACATGCACCATCTCTAACCTCATCTACTGCATCCAGTGCTCCCGATGTGGCCACCTGTACATCAGCGTGACCACGTGTAGACTGGGCAACTGCTTTTCCAAACACTTGCACTCGGTCCGCCATGGCCTACTGGGTCTCCCGGTTGCTAACCATTTTAACTCCCCTTCCCATTCCCATACAGACCTTTCCGTCATGGGCCTCCTCCATTGCATGAGTGAGGACACATGCAAACTGGAGGATCAGCACCTTATATTCCACTCGAGTAGCTTACAACCAACCCAACGTTGAACATTGAATTCCACAATTTTAAGTAACTAGCCCACAGCAGACCCCTTCCCACCCCTTTCTCTGCCAATAAACCCCCCCATTTATTTCCCTCCTCTCCCCTCCCCTGATTCCTGGCTGACCTCACACTGTTTTCTCCATTCCCCATCCCCCTCTACCTGCACCGTTTCCAATGGCTATGCAATTCACGACTTTGCAACACCAGAACTTACCAATTTGCAACTCATCGTTATAGCTCACATCTGTCGTTTCATCTCTGGCTTTTGTCCAACAATTTGCCCGTCAAAACAAGCCCCTGCATGTATTCACCTATTACCAGCCACGCTCTGCCCTGCCTGTTCTCTTTTCCAGCTTTCTTTCCCACCGCCTTGCCATCAGCCTGAAGAAGATTTCTGACCCGAAAGGTCGTCTATCCATGTTCTCCATGGGATGTTACCTGACCCGCTGAGTTACTCCACCATTTTGTGTCCTTCTTTGGTATAACCCAGCATCTGCATTTCCTTGTCATTACAAACAAACAAATATATGGATCTACAGATAGTACTGTATGTCAGGGAATAATGAAAACTTCATGGAAATCTGACTCGGGAGTCTGAAGCTGCATTGATTATAGCTCTGATGATGCCAGAGGATAGACAGCTTCTCTGCTGGTGCAGACTATTGTCTTGCAGAAGAAGAACACTGCAAACCATCAGTTGAGAATAGTTGTGTGTGAGAAACTTCTTGCTATAAACATAGGTCTGAAAGCTTTAACAGCAGCAATGTGCACAATGATATCTGCCAGTTCCCTGAAGATCTAAGTTTGCTTAGCAGGAACATATTGAACTTCATCAGGATGTTGGTATTTTTCCTGTCAGTATAAGCAGGCACGTGTGCTTGGATCAATTAGTTTATTATTGACACGTGTACTGAGGTAAAATGAAAAGCTTTTTTTGTTGCATGCTGTCCAGTCAACGAAAAGATTATACATGATTATACAGTGTACAGATAATACAGATACAGGATAAAGGGTATAACGTTTACTGCAAGATAAAGTCCGATTAAAGGTAGTTCAAAGGTCTCAAATGAGGTAGATGGGAGGCCAGGACTGCTCTGTAGCTGTTGAGAGGCCAGTTCAATTGCCTGGTAATCTAAATCTGGAGGTATAATTTCATGTTCCTAAGTCATAGGAGCAGAATTAGGCCATTCAGCCCATTGACTACTTCTCCATTCAATCGTGGCTGATCTATCTTTCCCCCTCAACCCCATTCTCTTGCCTTCTCCCCCTAACCTTGGATCTGTTTCCGACCTTCTGTACCTCTTGTCTAATGAGAGAGGGGAGAACAGTAAGTGGTTCTTGAATATGCTGGTGACCTTACTGAGTGTTTTGTAATCAAACCATTACAAAGTATTAGGTGAACCACAAAGCATTTATTAAAACCTATGCAGAAAAAATAATACACACTGTTGCACTCGTTGCATCATCTTACAGACCGCTGAGTTAAGGGAGGAACAGGGACGAGCAGGCTGTTATCAGTAACTGCATTCCTTACTCAAATTCCAGACTGGATTACATGATGGAATGTGTATCATGCATAATATATGTGGTGAAGGTTATATTGACAGAGATTAATATGGTTGATCTACACTGAGGCAGAATTAAGTGTAGATGGATTTCTTAGAAGGGAGTTTGGTTTGCGTGATCGTCTGGGCTATGTTCACAACTCTCTGTGATCTTAAATGGAGCTGTTCCCAAATCATGTATGATGCACCCAGATAAAATGAGTTATAAGGCGCATCTGTAGAAGTTGGTGAGGTTGTTGTAGACATGCCGAACTTCCTAAACATCTAAGGAAGTAGAGGTGTTGGTGCGCTTTCTTGGGCATTTCTTGTGGCTGATCCAGGACAAAGTACTGGTGATATTTATTCTAAGAATTTAAAGCCTTCAACCATCTCTACATCAGTGCCATCAATGTATACTGGGGTATGTGTACTGCTTCTGCAGTTGATCACAATCTCTTTTGTCTTGCTGACATTGAGGGAGAGGTTGTCTTGGCACCAATTTACGAGGTTCTCAATCTCTCTCCTGTACTCCGTCTAATCATTATTTGATATCCGGCCCACAATGAAATTGAGTTGGATTGGTATTTGGCTGCACAGTCATGAGTGTATACGGAGTAGAGTAGGGGGTTGAGAACGCATCCTTGCAAGTCACCACTGTTGAGGATTATTGTAGAGGATGATTTGTCATCTATCCTCATTAATTGTGGTCCGTTGGTCAGGAAGTCGAGGATCCTGTTGTAGAGGGGAGTGCTGATGCCATTGGATAGGGTATTGAAGGGTATTGATGGTATTGAAAGCAGAGGTGTAGTCTATGAATAGCAGTCTGATGTCATTGTCCTTCTTATCCAGGTGTCCCAGGGATGAGTGTTGTGCCAGGGAGATGGCATCAGCCGTGGACCTGTTGTGGCGGCAGGCAAACTGCAGTGGATGAAGGCTGCTTGGTAGGCTAGAATTAATGTGCGGCATAACCAGCCTGTTAAAGCACTTCATGATGGTGGATGTCAAGGCCACTGGACAGTCATCATTAAGGCATGAGATCTTGCTTTTCTTTGGCACCGGGATAATAGTGGTCTTCTTGAAGCAGGTGGGTACTTAAAACAGAATAGGGAGAGATTAAAGATGTCCATGAACACTCCTGCTAGTGGGTCCTCACATTTACGAAATACACGGCTAGGTACTCCATCCAGGCCAGTTGCTCTCCTTGGGTTCATCCTCAGGAAGGCCGATCTAACTTCTGCAACAGTGATCCTGGGAAAAGGCACACTCGAGTCTGATGGGATGGATGTCATCACCCTGTTGGTCTTCTGCTCAAAGCGTGATAGAATGCGTTAAATTCATTGTGGAGAGCCGCACCAGCAATGTTGCCTGATTTTGCTTTGCAGCCAGTTATAATATTCAGTCTGCGGGTGTCTGAATTATTATATTGGGACTAAGGTTTGTCTCGGTATTATCTCTTGACATTCCCGATGGCTTGGCGAAGACCGCAGTGAGCATTCTTGTACTGCTGAGTGCACCTGGGAAATAGCCAGCAAACCCAAACTGTGCCCAGGCCCAGTAGACAGAGCGGTCTGAAGCTGGTCAAACATTTGATGAACCTGAATGCAACTACAGAAAGGGCACAACACTGTCAATCAAAACTTACTTAAACTGCACGTAAGGCACTGCATGTTTGATTTTGGGGATTCTCCTTTTCATTATGATTTTACAATGCAATGCAAATTTAGTGAATTGGAAAAATAGCTGTTGTAATATTTTTTGATGTGAAAAGTGAGAGAGCACTCTGTGAGCAGCGTACACATTATCAGTCCGATGAGAGCTTGGAAAAAATAGGGAACACTTTCAATTATTGAAACTGCCAAATGTATTATTTTGGATGAAACACAGAAAACATCAAAGAAATTACATCCGCAACATACTGACCAAAACGTAACTGCTCTTGTATTCCATTGTTGAATGTTGAGGAGAATCACTATACCCACGACTGTGTAGCCAGACACAATTCTAACACCAATTCTAAATTGGCAGGCGATACCACCGTTGTTGGACGAATACCAAGTAGCAATGAATGAGAGTACAGGAGCGAGATTGATAATTTAATTGAATGGAGCAACAACAATAATCTTGCTTTTAGCAGCAGCAAGACCTGGAAGCTGATTGATGACTTTGCGTAAAAAAAAGCCAAGCATACATGAATCTGTCTTCATCGACACAGAGGGTGGCAGGTTTATGGAACGAACTGCCAGATGGCTGTAGTTGAAGCATGTACTATAACAACATTCAAAACATATTTGAACAGGTACATGGGTAGGAAAGGTTTATAGGGATATTGACCAAATGCAGGCAGGTGGCACCACCGTAGATGTGGCATCTTGGTCTGCATGGGCAATTTGGAGTGAAGGGCATGTTTCTATGCTCTACGAGTCTATGGCAGAGCAGTGGTGGAGAGAGTGTACAGCTACAAGTTCCTGGGTGTGCATATTTCTGAAGATCTGACCTGGGCCCAGCACATTATGAAATTACAAAGAAAGCTCACCAACACCTCTACTTCCTTGGAAGATTGACGGCAGTTATTATGTCACTGAATACTTTGTCAAAATTCCACAGGTGTACAGTCGAGTGCATATCAAACAGTTGCATCTCAGCCTGATTTGGTAACTCGAACCCCCAGGAATGGAGAGGATACTGGAGATGGTAGGCATTACCCGGTCTATCACAGCTACTGACCTCACCTCCATACACGAGGCCCTGCCTCAAAAAGGCATTTAATATCATCAAAGATCCACGCCACACTGGCCACACTTTCATCTTGATGCCACCATCGGGAAGAAGGTACAGGAGCCTGAAAATGCTCACCTCCTATGAGCAACTATCAGGCTCTTGAACATGACACAACTCTAACCATAACCCTACCTCAGCAACTATGGACTTTATTTTTGTTGCGCTACTGGCTTTGACTTTCCACTGTTATGGTCTGGTTATCTAGTATTACTGAACTTTAATTTATTGTACTATTGATTATTGGTTTTGTTTTGTGTTATTGTGTTTATTAACTCGTAAAGCTGCAGCAAGTCAGAATTTAATTGCTCCATTGATGGTATATACGGCAATAAAACACTCTTAACTCTTGAATTCTGTCTGATCACATGGTCCTTTCTTTTTCCTTGCTCTAATACGATATCTCAATTAATTTTACCTATACCATATTGCATTGTCTGACAAAGCTGATAATTCTCATTGTTATTCCACAAACATTTCACAGTGATACTTCATTTTTAGCTCTTGGCAACACAAGGGCTTTGAGCATAATATACAGCATATTGAGTGTTCATTATTACAGCAATTTCTAAACACTGGTTAAAATATGAGAAGGAATTTGAGAAGGAGAAGGTTAAATCGGAAGTGTCAGTGATGCAGTTGAACAAAGGGGACTATGAAGCCATGAGAGGGGAGCTGGCCAAGGTAGACTGGAAAGGGATCCTAGCAGGAATGACCGTGGAACAGCAATGGCAGGAATTTCTGGGCATAATCCGGAAGACACAGGATTATTTCATTCCAAAAAGGAAGAAAGTTTCTAAGGAGAGTAGGAGGCAACCGTAGCTGACAAGAGAAGTTAGGGATAGAATAAAACTAAAAGAAAAGATGTATAACACAGCAAAGAGTAGCCGGAAGCCAGAGGATTGGGAAACTTTCAAAGGAAAACAGAAGGAAACAAAACAGGCAATACGGGCTGAAGAAATGAAGTACGAGGGGAAGCTGGCCAGGAATATAACGAAGGACAGTAAAAGCTTCTTTAGATATGTTAAGGGAAAAAGAGTAGCAAAGTCAAATGTGGGTCCCTTGAAGGCAGACACAAATGAAATTATTATGGGCAACAAGGAAATGGCAGAAGAGTTGAATAGGTACTTCGGATCTGGCTTCACTAAGGAAGACACAAACAATCTCCCAGATGTACTGGAGGACAGAGGATCTAAGGGGGTCGAGGAACTGAAATAAATTTTCATTAGGCGAGAAATAGTATTGGGTAGGCTATTGGGACTGATGGATGATAAATCCCCTGGGCCTGATGGACTGCATCCCAGGGTCTTCAGGGAGGTGGCTCTAGAAATAGTGAACGCATTGGTGATCATTTTCCAATGTTCAATAGATTCAGGATCAGTTCCTGTGGATTGGAGGATAGCTAATGTTATCCCACTTTTCAAGAAAGGAGCGAGAGAGAAAACGGGGAATTACAGACCAGTTAGCCTGACTTCGGTGGTGGGAAAGATGCTGGAGTCAATTATTAAAGAGGTAATAATGAGGCATTTGGATAGCAGTAAAAGGATCAGTCCAAGTCAACATGGATTTATGAAAGGGAAATCATGCTTGACTAATCTTCTGGAATTTTTTGAGGATGTGACAAGTAAAATGGATGAAGGGGAGCCAGTGGATGTGGTGTATCTAGACTTTCAGAAAGCCTTTGATAAGGTCAAGCACGGGAGACTGGTGACTAAAATTAGAGCACATGGTATTGGGGGTAGGGTGTTGACATGGATAGAAAATTGATTGGCAGACCGGAAGCAAAGAGTAGGAGTGAACGGGTCCTTTTCAGAATGGCAGGTAGTGGCGAGTGAAGTGCCGCAAGGCTCGGAGTTGGGTCTGTGACTGTTTACCATATATATTAATGATTTGGAAGAGGGAATTAGGAGCAACACTAGCAAGTTTGCGGATGACACAAAGCTATATGGCAGAGTGAACTGTGAAGAGGATGTTAGGAGGTTGCAGGGTGACCTGGACAGGTTGAGTGAGTGGGCAGATGCGTGGGAGATGCAGTATAATATAGATAAATGTGACGTTATCCACTTTGGCGGCAAAAACAAGGGGGAAGATTATTATCTCAATGGGGTTAGGTTAGGTAAGGGGGAGGTGCAGCGAGACCTGGGCGTCCTTGTACACCGGTCACTGAAAGTTGGCGTGCAGTTACAGCAGGCAGAGAAGAAAGCTAATGGAATGTTGGCCTTCATAACAAGAGGATTTCAGTATAGGAGTAAAGAGATTCTTCTGCAGTTGTATAGGGGTCTGATGAGACCACATCTGGAGTATAGGTGTACAGTTTTGGTCTCCTAATTTGAGGAAGGACATCCTTGTGATTGAGGCAGTGCAGCGTAGGTTCACGAGATTGATCCCTGGGATGGCGGGACTGTCATATGAGGAAAGATTGAAAAGACTAGGCTTGTATTCACTGGAGTTTAGAAGGATGAGGGGATCTTATAGAAACATATAAAATTATAAAAAGACTGGACAAGCTAGATGCAGGAAAAATGTTCCCAATGTTGGGCGAGTTCAGAACCAGGGGCCACAGTCTTCGAATAAAGGGGAGGTCATTTAAGACTAAGGTGAGAAAAAACTTTTTCACCCAGAGAGTTGTGAATTTATGGAATTCCCTGCCACAGAGGGCAGTGGAGGCCAAGTCACTGGATGGATTTAAGAGAGAGTTAGATAGAGCTCTAGGGGCTAGTGGAGTCAAGGAATATGGGGAGAAGGCAGGCACGGGTTATTGATAGGGGACGATCAGCCATGATCACAATGAATGGTGGTGCTGGCTCAAAGGGCCAAATAGCTTCCTCCTGCACATATTTTCTATGTTTCTAAGTTTCTAAAATACGTGAAACAGAATTGGTTGTCTGATTGAATGATGCCAGACCTCCAACTTTGCTCTTAATGTCAATAAGTTTAAGGAGCTGATTGCTGACATCAGAAGAGGAACGCTGAAGATCAACAAATCTGTCAACATCAAAGGGTTGGTGGTGGACAGTATCAACAACTTCAAATTCCTGAGCTCACATTTCTCTGAAGATCTGTCCTGGGCCCACTACCTTGGTGTAATGATAAAGAAAGCCCATCAATGCCTCTACTTCTTTAGAAGATTGTGCAGATTCAGTATGTCTACAAATACCCTAAAAACCCTTTCCCTAAGTCAGTGTTTCCCAAAGTGTGGTACGAGTACCCCCAGGAGTACGCAAAAGTTCTTCAGGGGGTACGTGGCAATTTTCAACTATGTACTACTGAAACATAGATTCATTATTAGAAAAAAATAATGTGGTTACAAATTATTTTATACATACATATTTGCAAATCTATATTACTTAAAGTCTGATCTTGACCACTTCCTGTTGTTCTGTATATTGATTTTAGAAAAAACGCTGCCACTTACGGCTGTGATTTTTGGCCATCTTACTCAGAGTCCCCCTCCGCTGCGCAGGTCAAGAGGATTTTTCCCATCGATGAAAAATAAAAGAGTTATAAGTGTTTAAAAAATGTTGAGATTCTCTCTCCTGAAGGCCACGCCCCTTCCAGAGGGACTATAAAACCCGGAAGTGTTGAGTGCCTCAGTCAGTTTGACACAAAGCTAGGTGGCAGTGTGAACTGTGATGAGGATACTATGAGAATGCAGGGTGAGTTGGACAGGTTGGGGAAGTGGGCAGATGCATGGCAGATTAAGTTTAATGCGGATAAATGTGCGGTTATCCACTTTGGTAGCAAAAACAGGAAGGCAGATTACTATCTAAATGGCGTCAAGTTGGAAAAGGGGGAAGTACAACGGGATCTGGGGGTCCTTGTACATCAGTCTATGAAAGGAAGCATGCAGGTACAGCAGGCAGTGAAGAAAGCGAATGGCATGTTGGCCTTTATAACAAGAGGAATCACATATAGCAGCAAAGAGGTCCTTCTGCAGTTGTACAGAGCCCTAGTGAGACCACACCTGGAGTATTGTGTCAAGATCTGGTCCCCTAATTTGAGGAAGGACATTCTTGCTATTGAGTGCAGCGTAGGTTTACAAGGTTAATTCCTGAGATGGCGGGACTGTCATATGCTGAGAGAATGGAGCAGCTGGGCTTGTACACTCTGGAGTTTAGACGGATAAGAGGGATTCTATTGAAACATATAAGATTGTGAAGGGCTTGGACACACTAGAGGCAGAAAACATGTTCCCGATGTTGGGGGAGTCCAGAACCAGGGGCCACTGTTTAAGAATAAGGAATAAGCCATTTAGAACGGAGACAAGGAAACACTTTTTCTCACAGAGAGTGGTGTCTATGGAATTCTCTGCCTCAGAGGGAGGTGAACGCAGGTTCTCTGGATGCTTTCAAGAGAGAGCAGGATAGGGCTCTTAAAAATAGTGGAGTCAGGGGATATGGGGAGAAGGCAGGAACGGGATACTGATTGGGGATGATCAGCCATGATCACATTGAATGCTGGCTTGAAGGGCCAAATGGCCTACTCCTGCACCTATTGTCTATTGTCTATTGTCTAGTGAACACATGTCTACTAAACTGTGAGTGGTTTTACTGACCTGTCAGTGCCCTTAATATGGTTTGAAAATATAGTTTGGAAATGCTAAAGCTGTGTTGCCTTTGGTTTGGAAATGCTAAAGCTGTGTTGCCTTGGTTTGGAAATGCTAAAGCTGTGTTGCCTTTGGTTTGGAAATGCTTAAACTGTGTTGCCTAATTAAAGTTGCCTTGCCTAATTAAAGTTGCCTTGCCTAATTAAAGTTGCCTTGCCTAATTAAAGTTGCGTTCTTATATAATTGCAAGTCTAATCTTGACCACTTTCTGTTTGCGCTTTATATTGATTTTAGAAAAAAAGCTACCACATATGGCTGTGATTTTTGGCCATCTTACTCAGAGTCCCTCTCTGCTCATCAGGTGCCGAGGATTTTTCCCATCGATGAAAAATAAAAGAGTTATTATTGTTTAAAAGATGTTGAGATTCTCTCTCCAGTCAATCACGCCAAGAAGGCCACGACCCTTCTGGTGGGAGGGGGGAGGGTCTATAAAACCCAGAAGTGTGGGCATGGCTCAGTCTCTGCAAGGTGGAGGAGGGGGAGATCACAACTCGCTGCCTTTAGCGGCCATGCACCCTGCTTGAAATGGTATGAAACTGCACTTGAATTTGGTGGCCTTGCACCCTGCTTGAAATGGAATTTCAAGGAATAGCCGTGAGTCAACTGCCAGCCCACTAGCCGTGAGTGAGTGAGCTGCCAGCACAACAGGCTTGAGTGACTGAGCCGCCAGCCCAAGAATCCATTCGGCCCACAATGTTCATAGTAGCCCTCTGGAAACCAGTCCCTTCAGCCCACAACACCCAGACTAGCGCTCCAGAACCCCCCCCCCCCCCCCCCCATCCCCACTGGCCACCAATATTGGAATTGGTGGAGAGGTGGAATATTGCGTTGGGGGACCAGCCCTCCCATGTGATGCTGGGACCCAACGGGTCCCACTTAGTCCAGTAAATTACATATTTCGTTTGAATTCTCCTACTCATGTTGCGATAGCTGCTGTATTTGGGTAGTTTGCAGATTCCCGCATGACAACTCAGGGGTGCACTGCTGCTGGAGCACCGTTGCGGCACCTCCCAAAAAACAGCGGGAATTTTACCTAGCGGGTGTGTGGTCGGGGTAACCTGGTTGAAAAGGGGGAAGGGGAAGACCCATCACTACTGCGGTTTCCTGTGGGGGGGGGGGGGAGGGGGGGAGCAGTAGGACCCAGCAGAGTCAGACCATGTGCTGTCTGCAACGTGGAGGTTGTGGGCCTGGTGCTGAGCCTGGAGCTCTGGTGAGGTGACGGCTCTAGCCCGCTCTTGGCTGGTGGAGAGGCGAGGGTCGGCGGAGTTGCTGGTGGTGGCAGCAGTATTGGTGGCCCCGGGGAGACAGTGAGAGACGGCAGCCGCGGCAGTTTTGGTGGTCCAGGCCTGGGTTTGGCCGGGAAAGCGGTGAGGGTCAGAGGGGCAGTGGATTTTGTTGCTGCTCATCTTGGCCTCATGGTGGTCGGGCAGGCGGCGCCGCGGTCCAGCAGTGGAGCATCGGGCCTGCGGGCGGGCGGGCGGTCAAGTCGAGGAGTGTCGGCGAAGGGACCGGTCTGGAGGTGGGCAAGCTTGTGATCCTTGGTAGAGTTCAGATAGGCGAGGAAGCGTTTGTTGAGGGTGTGGATCTGGCATAGAATGAAGTAGAGTTGTGGTCCATTGCTGGAGTGGGTGAGTGGGTGAATGAGTGGGTGGGTGAGTGGGTGAGTGGGTGAGTGTGTGTGTGAGTGTGTGAGTGTGCGAGTGTATGTGTGAAGGCTCAGAGCTGCAGGAGAGTCAGGGCGAGTTAGTGCCGAGCCGGCACCTCTGTAAAAATACATGATTACCGTCTTTGTCTTTACTTGCTTGATAATTATAAGATAATTAGTGAGTGCAACCGAGCAATATTTTGTCATATTATTAAATTAAGTATTACATGTTTTATTATGCTAGTTATACACTGGGATGTAGTGATAGGCTATAATTTTGTTTGACCCTCTTGGGACACTAGCTTGCCCCCCCCCCCCAAAGCAAAACCTGAAATTACGTTCCTGTTTGACAACTAAAAAATTAACACTGCAACACAACTCGTAAATTTTCGTTCAGCCTCACTTGCCCGAATGGTTTGCACTTCATGTGCGTCAGCGACTAAGAGAGCAATCATATGGTCGTGGGTAAATGTTTTAGTTAAGACGGTTAAGTAGATATCAATAAAAGTGCTCAGTTATTTGATAATATTGTGAGTGTGATGCTAGTTAAAATAGCGGGGAATAGGTTAGTATTATGTTTTATAATGAAATATGATGTTTTTTTAACGAGGGGTACACGATGCTTTCAAAAATTTACGAAGAGGTACACAGATATCAAAACTTATGGAATCACTGCTCTAAGTATCCAAACACTATGTTCTCTTACATTAAGGTGGCAGGTTTGATTGACATCAAATAAAGGGGTCAATTGCTTCCTGGGAAGATGGTATTAACTATTATGGACTTTTTTTGAGGTAAAACCAGCTTATCAGTGAGTAAATGGTAGAGATCAGAGTGAGAACATTAAAAAAAACTAATCAGAGATATCTCACTTCCCCAACTTCCGACAACTTTATTTTATTTCCTTTTCAGTTCAACCGAAGGGAATGTTGACTCTGTTTCTCTTCTCACAGATTTTTTTAATTGTATTCAATTTATTGTCATTATCTCATAAGAGACAACGAAATGGATTTTCCTTACAGTCATGTAACATAAAAATAAATAATAAATAAATAAATGATAAATAAAAAGAACAAACACAGAAGTCCACGACACATCACAACTCCACAGCGGCACCAAAGTTAAGGAAGGTACCATAGTCCAGCCAGCCTCCCCGCCGATCTTCCCAGCTGTTCACCCATGGTCAGGACCTCCCGAGCACCCGCAGTCGCCGCCACAGGTGGCCCGATGCTCAAGCCCTCTCGCCGGGAACGATGGAACTCCGAAGGAGAACATCCTCAGCAGCCCAGACCTCAAAGACAGCCACCTTCGTCCGAAGTCCGCGGCTCCCAAAGTCCACAGGCTGAGCCGGGCGGATGCAACTTGACCTGCTGAGTATTGTTAGCATTTTCTGTTCAGAGAAAATCCAGGTTGGAAAAAAAGAATTCCCAAATAAACAGAAGGGATTATGGCTCATTCCTTCCAATTGAATTTTTTGCACACCTACCCCACAGTGACACATCAAAGAACCACATTAAGAGTAAATCTTGCCCCAAATGCAGGATTTTAATCGCTTTTATTGTTCTATGAAGTTTCTATTTATTGCTTTCATCCGGTGTCAAGTTTAACAATTCATGAGAAAGAGGGGGAAATGCAAAAAAAAAATGAAAGGGGCAGGAGGATAGCAGAAATATTTAAATAACCCATAGCGTGAATAAACTCATTGAAGAGAGAAATCTCACAAGGAAAATTATGGTGCTACTAACATAATATGATTATATAACTATTAATTTTCAAACATGACAGATAGAGTGGAAATAATCCCTAAACTTGGTTTTATAACTCTTTCTAAATTTCCACCATTTATTTTTATGTTCCACACTGCCACCAACATTGACAGTTTTCCTTTTATCTTCTGTCTAGCTCTCTGTCATTTTTTCCCTGAGACTCCTGCACCTAGCTTTGTTTGCTATGGAGTATGCCAGTTCATACCTTTGACAGAACTTTGGCTTCAGTGAGCACTTTGCTCATGTACTCCATCTGGAATCAATTTGTACTGCATTGATTTAAGTCTGGGCTGTATATTTTTAGGAAAATGTTAGTGTGCTTCAAAGATGTCAGCGTTGGGGAATGAAATACCTTCTGACTTTCTGTGCCCAGTGAGTGCATCGGATATTCCTAGATCACGTACAGCGCAGGTCAAATGAAATGTTTGATTCACATTTAATCACCCTGTGAAAGATGAATTATATGAAGCAAGATACAGGCAATAGTTCCAGTAGAGTAGCCTTGCCAACATATCTTAATCCTAATCTCAGAAGATCTCAGTCCAATATTTATGTGTAATACTTTGTATTTCCAATACAATTCTTGGTGACTGATTTGATAGCATGTTGCTAAAATGTAAACAGAATTATGCTGTGGATTTTTAAATACCAGAAATTACAATACTGCTAAAATAATTTCATATCAGCATCGTCAGAAGAAGGAAATCATATATCTCATTGAGCATTGGATTCAACTATATTGAATTATCCAATGGGTCAGAAAATGGGTGGGATGAATAATGGAGTCAATGAGGAAGAGGTCTTATATCCATTGTCCATGGTGGATTAGCTGGTCTATGGGATATACTTACCTTATACCTTTGATCTGAACTCCTGCACAATATCCTGTGACCCTGTTAGAAGTATACCTTTGTGGATATTGGGCTTGGTTATGATGCCAATTATTGTCAAATAGTACCATTCGAAATCTAAGCAGAACTTGCCATGAAAAGATATAAAAGAGAAAAAAGTAGAAAAAAATAAGTGGGCTAATGGAATTGATGGGATTTGTGTGAAAGCTGGGGTAACTTCAATGAGCCAAATGGCCTCATCCTATATTATACCGAAATATTTAAAAAAACTAAGTTAGAAAAAAATTATAAAAAGGCTGAAAAGGATGAAAGTACGCATTACACAAAAAGTTAACATATAACAGGATTATTGTCCAAAATTAGGAGACCTGAGGTGATATCCTAGTATTTTACACAAAAACAGTTTATTATTCTTTGTAAATACCCTCAACTACTAATCTTGGAAGTGAATATGAAAGACTCGGGTATCAGTGGCTCATTATTCCAGTGACTGTAAACGGTCTCATGTGCTATTCTTTCATAATTTCTCTCAATTCCTGTTGTGTAAATGAAAAAGACGCAACTTCTTTGTGAATTTCATAAGCAGTTCTCGAGTAAATCTGCATTTCTTAAAAATATAGCGGAGCCAGGGGATATGGGGAGAAGGCAGGAACGGGGTACTGATTGGGGATGATCAGCCATGATCACATTGAATGGTGGTGCTGGCTCGAAGGGCCGAATGGCCTACTCCTGCACCTATTGTCTATTGTTCTCTCCCTAAACCTTTACCACCCTTCCTCAAAAATGTAAAACCCCAAACTGCATAAAGTACTACAGCATTCAATTCTATTGAAAAGGGAGGTGCCATGGTCATCTAGCGAGCTGTCCTCTCCTTTGCTGAGGCCAGACTCCAGCTCTCGACCACCTCTTCCTACTTATCCTTGGGACATGACCTCACAGATGAGCACCAGGCCGTAATCTCGCAGACCATTTTGATTTTATCACTTGTGGCTGTGTCCTCCACATCCTCCAACCTTATCGTACCCCAGCTGCACACGGCCCGGTTTTATCTTCTCCTCAAAATCCATAAACAGAACTGCCCTGGCAGACCCATTGTTTCTGCCTGAAACATTGTCCCACTGAATTCATTTCCACATACCTCGACTCCATCCTTTCCCCCCTGGTCCAATCCCTCCCGATCTATGTCCAAGACACCTCACAAGCCCTTCGTCTCTTCAATGACTTCCGTTTTCCAGGCCCCCACGCATCTCATCTTTACTATGGACTTTCAATAGACAACAGACAATAGGTGCAGGAGTAGGCCATTTGGCCCTTCGAGCCAGCACCGCCATTCAATGTGATAATGGCTGATCATCCCCAATCAGTACCCCGTTCCTGCCTTCTTCCCATATCCCTTGACTCCGCTATTTTTAAGAGCCCTATCTAGATATATTTTTTTAAATATATTTTTATTAGAGTAGGTAAGCAGTGAAGTAGCAAACACATATTATGATAGCAATATTTTGTGTACAGCAATCATACATTATTAATATTATCAAATGAATCATATTGTCTCTAATATGTTTTTTTATTATAAAGGGAGAGCAAAACAGAGAGAAAAATAAAGTAAAAATCAAAAAGAAATCATAAAGAATGGAATGATTTACCATTAATACATCATTGGAGATAAGATCAAGGAATATAGAATAAAACTTTTCATCTAATCCTGAGTCCAAGTTTCTGTTAGGGTTTCTTGCTGAACCGATCTACCCTTTTAAATACCCTTTTAACACTGTATAGTGTTAAATGGCCGAAACACCCAGTGATGCAAGGGTACACTACTGATGATGTGTCCTGTGCCCAACTGTCCTGAAGGTTACCCAGGCCAAGATATACGTATACGTATCCCCCCCCCCCCCCCCCCGATGTTGAGCGTCTACCACTCTCAACAATCAACGAATGTCGTGAAATGCTCCCCACCTACTGGCACAAGGGACTTTTTAACACCTTGTCCTGTGTATTTGATTCCAATCAATGAAAGAAGACCATATTCTAACGAAAACTTCTTGTTTGTCCATTGGGGCAAATCTAATTCTTTCCAGGTGTAGGGTCTCCGACATTTCCGTAATCCACATTTTAATTGTGGGGGATATAGGGCCTTTCCAAAATTTTAATATTAATTTCTTCCCAATTATTATACTATAATCTAGGACATTTCTTTGACTTGTTGTAAGTCGTAAACTTTGTTCTGATATTATTAATTTTGAGTCTGGATCCAATTTAGTATTAATAACTTCAGAAGTTATTCTAAAAATCTCAATCCAGAAATTCTTAATTTTTACATTTGCAAACGTATGTGTTAAATTAGCCTCTGGATGCTCACATTTATCGCAGATAGAGGAGACTTGTGGGAAGATTCTATTCAATTTAACTTTTGAGTAATGTAATCTATGTAATACTTTAAATTGTATTAAAGCATGTCTGGTATTTAACGAACATTGGTGTATATATTGTAAACTTTTGTCCCATATATCTTTTGTTGTGGGTTGGTTTATTTCATTTTCCCATGTATGTCTAAATGATTCCGTCGTTGATATCTCGCTATCTAAAAGGATATTATAAATATAAGTTGTTAGTTTATCTGTATTAGGATGCTTATTCAAACATTCACCAAGGATTTCTGGTTCCTTATTCCTATAATCTTGTGTATTTGATTTAACATAATCTCTGAGTTGTAGATATCTAGCTATTTTTAAGAGCCCTATTTTTAAGAGCCCTAACTTGAAAGCATCCAGAGAACCTGCCTCCACCACCCTCTGAGGCAGAGAATTCCACAGACTTACCACTCTCTGTGAGAAAAAGTGTTTCCTCGTCTCCGTTCTAAATGGCTTACTCCTTATTCTTAAAAGTCTGTCTGAAGATTCAGTCTGAAGAAGGGTCTCAACCCGAAACATCCCCCATTTCTCACCAGAGATGCTGCCTGTCCCACTGAGTTACTACAGCATTTTGTATTTATCTTCAATTCGATTAGTTACTTTTATAGTTTTCTTTATCCTGTGCTGTTGTCCCTCACATTCAGTGAAAAAGAATGACTGCATTTCCATAGCATAAAGTCTACTTTCATTCACTATATAATTACTAAGGTTATTTCTATTACCATAATGTATTTCTACACATTTCCCGATACTATTGAACGCCTTCTGTCACAATTTAGCCCATTTCCCTCTCTTACTTGTAACTCATCATAATTTCATTCAATAATCCAAAGTACTAATCATAGGGAATCATTGGAGTCTTGCAAAGATTGACATCACTACTTCTAAAGCTAAATCCAAAACATTAATGTATGTAACGACTAACGGCATTAATGTATGTAACGGCAGAACTAATTATTCACACCAACCAGTTGTATTTTTTCTTCAAATGTGATTTTTATTAATTCATAAGTATACATATAAGATTTCACACAAGGGTATATAAATAAAGTATAGGCAATGGAATTCAAAGAAAATTATTGTATCAGGTGAAAGGGCAATTTAGAGAAAGAATAGGACTAGTGGGTGTGTAATTATATTGGAAGGAAGTAGCTGTGAAGATCAGTGACAGGGGCTCAGCCACTCACTGTATTAATGAATAATTTGGATTATTGTTGCTGGATAGCAACAAGTCACATATCCAGATGTGTCAATTGCGCAATGGACAATTACCCGAGGTCATCTAATTTGGACCAAAAATGTTGAGATCTAAGCATTGTTATGAAGATAACATGGCGGCGATAATGGACATTTATGTATTCCATATGGCTGGATTATTAATATTTGGAAGTCTGGTATTTGAAATAAAATTAAGAAGTTTAATGGAATGATATCCTATATATATAGCTAATTTGTATTTAACAAGTTTTTTCTCAACTATGCAAAGGCAACTATTACATCTGAAGCATTATGTAAATGTTTCTCACTTTAGAAATGAGGTGGCGGGGATACAGTGTTGAGACAGACTTACCAGAGTATCACCAGCACTGCAAGCGCTAAATGTAAAGGCAAAATAACAACTGCTTTCACAGAAGAGCAATTGATGATTTTATTGATGTTTATAGAATTTTAAATGGAATTCAAGGGATATTTACAGGAATTTATAGGGTAAATGTTTTTTTATGCTGGTGAGGTGATTTGGACAAGTGGAGCGGATTTTAAAACGAGAGTCAGGCCTTTCATGGGAGAATTAAGAAACATTATTTGCTTGCAGTGGACGATTGAAGTATGGAAGGCTGCCACAAAATACAGTAAGTTCTATTATTTAAGTATAAGATTTTTCAAGCATGTTGTGAGATAAAACCCAAGGACAGGGTCGACACAGAGCGGCCAAGAATGAAAGCTTGAAAGGTTTGCAATTGTTCTTATCTTTCTGTACCTTTAGATCTTGGCTGATAGTTCTTAATCACACGTCAAAACCTTAGTTGCATTTTCCTTTTACAAACATCTGTCCATCTCAGTTCTGAAATATTCAATTGTTCCCAACCTCAACAGCTTTTTGAAGTAGAGACTTTGAGATTTGTATCATCACCCCTGAATTACCAAACATTAGTTTAAAAATAAGGAATAAGATCATCGTTTGTTCTGAACTTTCTCATGAGTAATCAATTTCCAACCATTTATCCTATAATCATAAAGACTCCAGTCAAATTGCTCCATGTATACTCAAGGGTATGCTGTGCCCTGTCCCAGGTCATTATATCTTGTCTGAGGAGTAGTGCCCCGGACTACTCCAGGCGTTCAGGTGTAATCTAACCAAGCGATAGTCACAGAATCCCTAGAGTAATGGCATAAGCACTATTTATACTATTGTCTAGAATTCTTACAGCTGCTTCACCAATGTTATACTGGTAATAGGAAGAATCCCTTTAGAAATTCAGGATTTAAACACAAAGCATCAGCTTCTAAAAGTCAATCTTTCCATATATAGAATTAGAAAAGATAATCCCATGAATAATTCAAATTGTTTTCACCATGCCAACATAGAATATTGCATGCTAATTTTTATTTTGACAATTTGCAGAATATTTATGACATATAGCACATGTTCATATTTTGAATGTTGCAAAGAACATTCAATACTCTCAGGGTTAATTTGCAGGATGAATGTGAGACAAATCCCATGTGCTGCATGTTACCTGTCAAATTTTATTCTGGCTGTCTATTCCAGTTTTATTTTTAACTGACATCAATAAAATGTTGATTATTCTAAGCGGAAGACTACGTTTACCTGTGTGTAAATGTTCTGATGTGTAGTTCTCCAATATCACTTCAGCGAAATAATGATGTCATGGGACCTGTTTTGGCGTCTTTGGTCTTCCATAGCCTCCTTATTTAATCCCCCAGGCTTTTGCTGGCTTGCTTTCAAATTACTTAATGTTCAACTGGCGGTCTTCCTCATTTCATTCCTTATCATCTCAAACTCCTTTAGAAAGAAAAGACAAGCATGTAAAAGGCATCTTTCACAACTTCAGCATAACCCAAAGCATTTTATAGCCAGTGAAGTAGATTTGATGTGTGGCCACTGTTATATTGTCAGAAATGTACACAGGAAGGTCTCAAGAAAAATGGTGTCAGAATAGCCGATAACCTATTTTTAGTGATATTAATCTGACAATGGTTACAGAACAAAATAAAGCATTTCGCCTTGTCGAGTTCATTTCATCTCTATGTAAGAGCTATGCAGGCGGTCCCACTAACCATATGCCTGCAGATTCTTTCCATTCAGATATTTATCCAGCTTAGTTTCAAATTCTGCAATAAAATATGCATCCACCATTATCCTAGTATTTCATTCTTGACATTAACCACTGGCTGCAGGGAAAACGTTTTCCTTATATCACAAAATGCTGGAGTGACTCAGCGGGACAAGCAGCATCTCTGGAGAGAAGGAATGGGTGACTGCTTGTCCCGTTAAGTTACTCCAGCATTTTGTGTCTACCTTCGATTTAAACCAACATCTGCAGTTCTTTCCTACACATTCCTCATATCACAGTTGATTCAATGAGTATAAATATCGTATGTATCATTGAGGGAGCCTGTATGTTGCAGGTCTTTGTTAAATTTACGGCCCTTAGTTGGGATATGTGCACCACTTTGAATGTGTGTCAGTAAGTCATGATATAGCTTTATAGGACTTTAATTAGGCCGCATTTAGAGTATTGTGCGCAGGTCCTGTCACCACAATACAGGAAGGGTGTGGAAGGGGACAGAGGAGGTTTACCAGAATGTCTGATGACGGGTCACAACCTGAAATATTACCTATCCGTGTACTCCAGAGATGCTGCCTGACCTGCTGAGTTACTCCATCACTTGGTGTCTTTTTAGTAAACTAGCATCTGAAGTTCCTTGTTTCTACTACCAGAATTATGCCTGGATATGAGGATATTAGCTACAGGGAGAGGTTGGGTAGACTTGGATTATTTTTACTGGAATGCCAGAGGTTGC
The DNA here is from genome assembly GCA_963514005.1 of Raja brachyura. Next base: position 42,009,836 of record OY740787.1, on the reverse strand, counting down.
GGGGGGACCTGATAGAAGTATATACAATTCTGAGACATAGGTAGGGTAGACAGAACCTTTATTTCCAGGATAGAAATAGCAAATACTGGAGGGCATAGCTTTAAGGTGAGAGGGGGGGAAAGTTTAAAAGAGAAGGCTGTGGAGGCCAAGTTAATAGATATTTTTAAAGCAGAGATAGATAGATTCTTGATTAGTACAGGTGTCAGGGTATATGTGAAGGCAGGAGAATGGGGTTGAGGGAAAGATAAATCAGCCATGATTGAATGGCAGAGTAGATTTGATGGGCCGAATGGCTTAATTCTGCTCCTATCACTTATGAACATGTGTGGAGCAAGGTTCTTTACACAGAGGTTGCTGAGTGCCTGGAAATTGCTACCAGGGGTGGTGGTGGAGGCAGATATGATTGTGGCATTTAAGAAACTTTTGGATAGGCACATGGATATGCAGGGAATGGCGGGATATGGATTATGAACAGGCAGAACAGAGTTTGGTCTTGGCATCATGTTCTGCACAAATATCGTGGAGCAAAGGGCCTGTTCATGTTGTGCTGTTCTATGTGCTATGTTCTATTACAGAGGGACAAAGGAAGAACTGAAGAAAGTATCAAAAGGTTGCACATGAATGAGATGCAAACAAATAAAGTATTAGGAAATACTAAAGGCTGGTACTTTAAAAAAAAAGATAACTGGATGTTAACTAAATTGAGATCTTTAAAATTCATGTAGTGGTTTAATACTGTGGTAGTAGAGGTGATGTTTGCTATTTTGAGTGAGTTTCAACAGTGCATGTCACACCACCAATAATTCTCAATGAAATTTAAGATAAACTTTTTAATTATACCCTGCAGTGGTTGATTGGATAATTACTAGTTGTGGCCATTCTGTTGTCTAATATAGCAAAATGCATAGGTCATTAATACATTAAATTCAGGTACTGTAGTTATTACCTAGTGAACCACCTCTGGCATTGGATGTTGCTCTTAGACAGGAATTAATCCAATGGCTTTGAAATCCTATCTACTCCATCAGCGGCTGGTAGATTGTCCATTTGCACAAGACCCTGAGAATTGCCACTCACTATGCCATTGAACCACATGTGAAGATTGATGTTTTCTAGTTAAAAGTGAAACACAAATATATCTCTGTCTATATTGGCTATGTGCCTCAATCTAACTTCCGAAAGACTTGTGGTTTAGCTGCAGTTACTCAAGAGAAAGGGGAAGTATATTACACAGGAAAGCCACAGAAACTCATTGAATTCCTCATCCTCTTTCCTGCATTACACAGTTAAACCTTTTCATGTGGAAGAATGATCAATTGCATCTGCTATTAATTGACACACAAGTTCTTTGTCAATCTTAGCTTCAAATTTGGACGTAGTGTTGGAAATGTACATGTAAGGTTTACACAAATTAATGTAGATTTAATTTTTTGAGGTGATGGTTGATTGTTTTAGCACATCTGGTGATTTTTGGCTTGGTTGATGAGATGGTGGTTCAATGTCCAAGTCTCTGTGAATTACAGTTGATACAGAAGAAAGGAGGCAGACCAGATAGCAGTGAGTATCTGTGATGATTATTTGTTCAGTATGGTCAATAATCAATATAAAAAGGCGGAATGGCTTGGAACTTCATACAATTTGTACGATTCCAAAAAATGGTTCTGTGCAACTGAAGGTAGACTTAACCTTAAACACAGCAATATTGTGCTTATTTTATTCTCGTAATGTTCAGTGGGAAATTCACTCTCCAACTTTCCAGTGAGGTTTTCAGTTGCACTGGAAACATTTTTCTGGCATGAATAGAGATCTTTACAAAAACTGATAATGTTCAGCAATTGTCTCCAGTGTTAATTTCAATGTCACTGATCTGAAAATTGACAGTGTCCATTTACTTGCAAGCAGCCAATGAACATAATAATGCTGAAGATTGTGTTATTTAAAGGGTCAACACTTGAGCTGCATTCTTTATTTTCAATGAAATCCGTGACCTCAAATGCAGACTTAAGGGCCTGTCCCACTTAGGCGATTTTTTCGGCGACTGTCACAGTCATAGCAGGTCGTGAAAAGGCGGCGACTGGACCCGCCTTATGACAATGTCTACAACAACCTACCACTTAGTCGACGTCAAGCTATGGCAAGCTGCTGACAACCGCCGACCCAATCATCGCGACTTAAGACGTCCACCTAAGACCACGTCTACAACAATCTACGACCACACAGGCAACAACCTGCGACAACCGAAGTCAACCTACATCCACCCGCGACAAGCTACGACCCTGTCGGCGACAACTGAAGACAATGCAGTCGCCGGTACCTTTCGCCTGTTGATGTAGGTAGGAGCCAATGGAATCACCAACGTCACCTGGCGACAACCTGCGTCATCCTGGCGACAATCTACGACATCACCCACACCAGGAGAAGACAGGCTATGTCAAGCCCACAGTCGGCAAAAAGTTTTGAACATTTCAAACTCCAGCGGCGACCAGAGAAACGTTACGACTCTTTAGGCGACTTGAAGAGACTACTCATGACCATGCAGGCGTCACCCTGCGACCATGTGAAAACAGCCTAGTTGCCTGTAGTCGCTGAAAAATTTGCCTAAGTGGGACAGGGGCATTACTGTATTCTTCCTGTTTTTCCTGTGGAAGTCAAGTTCATGGTCACTTTCAACTTCCTAACCTCAGAATCATTCCAGGCGTTTGCTGCTGACTGCCACATGCTCAGCTCTGCATTAGCGGAGTGGAAGGTAGAGGAAGGGAAGGGGTGGAAGAGGGACGGTGTCACCCATGCTCCATATTCAAAGAGTAATGATTTTAAATAGAGCTCAGTGTAGGGAAATGTGAGATTATAAATGAAGAAGATAAAAATAAAAACAAATTCTGAAAGAAGCAGAGAGATTGAGATGTCCATTTTGGGTATGTAGAAAAAAAAGAATTAAAATAACAAATGGGATCTTGGCATTTAGCTCGAGTACTGGAGTGCTAATTTGTGAAAGTTACATTGCAGATTCCTAAGTCTGGAAGAAAGGTAGGGTGGGACAATGCCTGGCAAGGGATAGGTGGAAATAGGTGAGGGGGATTTTGGATTTGGACAAAGGCCAGAGATGAAATGACAAAAGGGATGAGATAAGAGAATGATAGAAGAGGTGCGAATTGTGAAGCTAGAGGAAGGAATATAGGTGGAAGGGACAGAAGAAAGCGGAAAGGGAAAAATGGGTGCACATCCATTTGGGGCACAGGGAAGAGAGGGGGAATAGGGGAGGAGGAGAGGGGGAGGGTCGTTCTAGTTTATTTCATCACAATTGGAGAATTCAATGTTTGTACCGTAGGTTGTAAGCTACCCAAATGGAATATAAGGTGTTGATTAAATTATTTCATTGCCACACAGTATTTGCTTTGTGGATGGGTCGGAGGGGGGATTAAAGCACAACAAAACCGAAATTATATTAAAATTCGAACTTGGGCATGTTGGAATGATATCAGGAATAAATATTTCATATAAAATGTTGAAAATCAGTAATTCCTCGGAAAAGGTAAATTTAAAAGTTAGGTAAAAGAATATTGGTCAAAGAGGAGTTAATGGAGTCAAGATACTGCAATCCTATCAGTGGGTACTCTGAGAACATCAGCTTCATTATTCCCTTCAATGCTGGAATCCCACCATCACTTTTATTAAGGAGAATGGAACAAAGCCTTAGCACATGTGTTTCAATTATTTCTTAGTTGCCTCTATGTCGTGAAGGCTAATTGGAAGCTTAACATTTCAATGAAAAATAGCACTGCACAATGCTTTAATGCAAGAGCCTGCACACTTACTGCATTGATAATTACCATTGAATCCTTGACACTTGAATGTTGGAACAGGAGGATTTTGATTGCTATGAAAAAGAAAAATGTGAATCAAAATGAAACATTACATTGATGGAAATATTTAATAAGCATCTTAATGCCTCCCCTTTATGTATACGCTACAGTTTGTATTAGATGTGTTGTGTTGCATCGTTGCCCTTGTAATTGCACCAGGCTAATGGAATGCTGCTCCATTATACTGGCAGATGTCCACAGTGGACCCTGATGAAATGCTCCTTCCCTGGATGGGCTGGCTTCTGACTACAGTATGTTTGGCCTTTACTATTTTATACTTTAGACTTCTGAGATACAGCATGGAAACAGGCTGTTCCGCCCACCGAGTCCACACCGACCAGCGATCGCCCAGTACACTAGCCCTACCTATCCTACGTATTAAGAACAATTTACAATTTTTATAGAAGCCAATTAACCTACAAACCTGTACATCTTTGGGAGGAAACTGAAGCACCCGGTGAAAAACCACACGGTCACAGGGAGAACGTACAAACACCGTACAGACAGCACCCATAATTAGGATTGAACCCGGGTCTCTGGCGCTGTAAATGGCCTGTCCGACTTGGGCGACATTTTCGGCGACAGCCTGGAAAGAGGTTGTCGCGTGGTGTTCGGGGCGTGACGCGTGGTGACACATATAGTGACGCGCAAGTGACGCATGCGGGTGACGCACGGTGTCGCCCCCTGGATTTTGGAATGTTCAAAATCCTGGGGCGACATTTGGGTGTCTTATCATGTCGTGCGCCCTGTCACACGCTGACGTATGCTGTCCTGTGGGTGAGGCCCGGTTGGGGTTAGGGTTGGGTTTAGGGACCACAGATGGGCTGTAAAATATTCTTCCTTCAATGCATGGATTTTAAACATTAATATATTAAAATTAATACAATAAAATCAATTGTGCAAATGAAAAGATGTCGGAGTCATTCAGTTTTATTTACAGATGTATTGGTCCGCTTCCAGATCCAATCACCGTCTCTATAACTTTTTACAGGGATGGATTCAGTGAGTGTAGACTGAAATCCTTTCTCCCCTCCACCCCCCTCTACCCACCCCCATCCCTCCTTCTCCACTCCCCCCTACCCTTCTCCCCTACCTTTCCTCCTTCTTCCCTTCCCCCCTCTTCCTCCCTTCTTCCTTCTCCACTTCCCCTCCCCTCACATCCCCTTCTTCCCCTCTCACGCCCTTCTCCCATTCTCCAACCCCCCCCCCCCCCCCCCCCCCCCACTTTCACCCGTCATAGGTCGCCGAAAATTTTTGATTTTCAACATGTTGAAAATTTTCGGGGACCTGTAACGACCTATGACGGGTGCCGGCAGTTCCCGATAAAGTCGCGCAAGCAGAGAGGGAGAGAGGGAGACACTGACTACGTGTGTGGGTGGGGACAGATTTCTGAAGGACCTTATTATTGCAACTGAAGGCAGATTTGAGGTGCAGTACGAAGTGATGGAATTGTCATCTTGATGTATCTGGAAATGGACAATGAACCCCTTATTGGGAAGTCTTATGAAAATTCAGCAGTACTGCTACATTACGATAAAGATCAAACACCATGGTAATGATCAAACACTGCAATCCGAATCATAGAATGAGAGATGATCTTATTGAAACATACAATCTGCTGATGAATTTCTCCCTGGATTAAGAAGTCTAAAAGCAGGGTTCACATTTTCAGAGTAAGGAATTGGCCGTTTGGGATTTAAATGAGGAGAAATGTCTCCACTAAGCGAGTGGGAAGAAACTCACGACTCCCTCGACTTTCTGTAGAAAAGCACAATCACAAGTTCTCCATTTAAGCTTGTAGCTGAAATCTTCCATTCCTATATTTATTCTTGTACAACATTTCTGTACCCCATCCAGAAGCTTCACCAAAGAGTGGTGAGCAAATTTAGATGCAGTGTTCTCCTAACCGGTGATTTATACAGTTCCAACATATCTTCCCTGCTTTGGTAATTGTTGTCTTTTTATACAAATTCCACGATCCTATATATTTTCATAGCCACATGGTTAAAATTCCTGATCACCATGCAGAATTTATGCACATATACAGCAGGCCCCTTTTCCATGCACTCTACTTGGAACTGTGCCTTTTACGCTATGTTGTCCTCCCTTATTCCTCCTGCCAGTTTGTTTCAGGTCCCTCTTCCCGTTATTAAATTTTACCTGCAGTTTTTATCACCGTTCAGCCATCCAGTCAATGTCTTCACGCAGTTTACTTTCTCAGTGTTCACCACACTTTCAAGCTTTATGTCATCTGCAGATTCATTCATTAATATATAATCACTAATGTATAATCAAAACACTGTCTACAATCCCCAAAATGAAACAAAAACACACTTATGGATCATTTTTGCTTTCCCTCTCTGCTAATTTCCTTTCTATGTTCTTAGTTATATTCTAATCCCACGCGCCTCAAGTCTTCCAGCCAGTCTTTTGCTTCATTATGCTCCAGCAGGTATTGGCCTGGATGAACTGTGCTTCACCTAATCTTAATTAAGGAGTAAATTAATTTCTAGATCCAGGTCTTTTAACCTGCACAAAATGACAACCAAAATGCCAAAGATTACTCTGAATTTCAGAATCTGTTCTTGACCCACAGAAATGTTTGCTCTAATCGCATACCCATTATTTGATCTTTAAGCACCAACATAAAATGAGTGAAGACACGGAATTAAATTGTATGGGATTGAAATAGAGATTAATTCAAACTCCTGGAGTAGCTTCACCCACCACAGAAACTATAATTTATCACTCCTGGGTGTGCTTATTGCATGTATATTATACTTCACTTACCTTGGTAACAAAGTGTTGCAAAGGACACCTTTGATAAATAATCAAAGCTCCATCTGAGTAAGTGTACTTAATACAGCAGTTTAAGGAAGATTTATAGCATGTGCTAAATCTGACCTAGAGATATGTGTTACGTTGTGATTTAGTTACTCATTCCCAAAGACACCCCCCCCCCCCCCCCCCCCGCTGACTATGCTGACCACACAAAATGTAACAATTTAATGACATTGAAACACATGTATGAGCTTCCTGGTATAAGAAATCAGCAGAAGCGATCATTTGAAATCCTTGAAGCTCAATATTATAACCCATGATAGTAGAAATGTGTGAAATTAAAGAATAATTTTATTTCTTTTCTTCACATAATGTTACTGTAAGTAATAAATTTTGCTGAACAGTTTTAATGGATTATAGAATACATGAAAAGAAAAAACAATGAACAGCTAAAACAGGGTAAAAAAATGTTTAACTACATGTCTTAAGAGTCTATTAAACAAATGCAAATCACATTCTTAACAACTCCGACATTCAGTTGGATGTTGAAGAGTTATATTTTCGTAATAAATGTAAAAAGTTACTAATATTCCAAGTTAAACATTTAGCTTGCACACTTTTCTTGCCTAGCCTTTATGTCACAGGCATATTGTCTTAATGGTGTAAGGATTATACAACATGAGTCAACCATCTACAGAACGTCTCACATACATCAATAATTTCACATCACCATTCAGTGGCCTTTCTGTTGGTGCGATGCAGCCTTGAACTCAGATTGTGTTACTCAGGAGGGAAGTATTGCATGAACCAAGGCAAGCTTCTGCCAACATTGTGCACAGTGAAAGCCCAGGCAGAATGCCATGAATCGACCATCACTCTGCGTGTCACACAAAGTTATGGGTGGAATGTTGGTTTTCAGGATGGCACAAAGATACCTGCAAACATTGCTTTAATGCCAAACTCTATGAAATTGGCACCAATTGTTTACGTCCAACAATAAACATTCTCTCTAAACTGTTCCCATACATAATAATCATTTAATGGATTGTTTTGGTAAATATAAATGGAAAGTATTCTGTTCAGTACAGATCAGAGGTATCAGTCGTAATGCATTTTAGAGCGTTTGAGCAAATTTTCCCACTAAACTGGGTGGCCAAGTGCGGAGGCAATGTCAGGCCCTACGCTCATTCATTTATTTGGATGTATCTGCCAGTATGTCGAGAAATAAGGCAAAGGGATCCAAAGAGAGAATATTACCCATAAAAAAAGTATGGGTAAAAAATAAGGTGCATATTTGTTAGAAAAGATATAGCTTTTAACAATTGAATTGTACCTGAGAAGAGTTGCAACAAACAAACTATTTGCGGAACACTTGGACAGGTCTCCAAAATCTGATCTGACAAACCTGTGCACTATTGGGGGCAAATTGAACTGTTGGAGGTGTCACTTTTTGAATAAGCAGGAGTATAAGGGTGAAAATCAGTAGCCCAGGCATAAAAGCTATGAAATATGTAGAATTGTCATTAAGTGGCTTCAGAAAATCAGCCAATTTACCATCCAGCATACGAATCTACCAAATTTAATGATTTAGACGAGGGAATTAAATGTAACGTCTCCGAGTTTGCAGATGACACAAAGCTGGGTGGCAGCGTGAGCTGCGAGGAGGATTCTATGAGGCTGCAGGGTGATTTGGATAGGTTGGGTGATTGGGCAGATGCATGGTCGATGCAGTATAATGTGGATAAACATGAGGTTACCCACTTTGGTGGCAAGAACAGGAAGGCAGATTATTATCTCAATGGTGTCAGATTGGGAAAAGGGGGGTGTAACGAGACCTCGGTGTGCTTGTACATCAGTCACTGAAAGTAAGCATGCAGGTACAGCAGGCAGTGAAGAAAGCTAATGTATGTTGGCCTTCATTGCAAGAGGATTTGAGTTTAGGAGCAAGGAGGTCCTACTGTAGTTGTACAGGGCCCTGGTGCGACCGCACCTGGACTATTGTGTGCAATTTTGGTCTCCTAATTTGAGGAAGGACATTATTACTATGAGGGAGTGCAACATAAGTTCACCAGGTTAATTCCCGGAATGGCAGGAATGACATATGATGAAAGAATGGGCTGACTGGGCATGTATTTATTGGAATTTAGAAAGGGAATCTTATACAAACATAACAAATTCTTAAAGGATTGGACAGATGCAGGAAAAATGTTCTCGATGTTGGGGCTGCCCAGAACCAGGGGTCACAGTTTAAGAATAAGGGGTAGGCCATTTAGGACTGAGATGAGGAAAAACTTCTTCACCCAGAGAGTTGTGAATGTGTGGAATTCTCTGCCACAGAAAGCAGTGGAGGTCAATTCACTGGATGTTTTCAAGAGAGAGTTAGATTTAGCTCTTAGGGCTAAAACAATCAAGGGATATGGGGGAAAAGCAGGAACGAGACACTGATTTTAGATGATCAGCCATGATCATATTAAATGGCGGTACAGGCTCGAAGGGCTGAATGGCCTACTCATGCAACTATTTTTCTATGGGACATAATTTTGCTTGGCAGTATATTATGATGTCCAAAATATTCTCAAAGATTTGTGCAACATCTGCAATATTACCACCTTCTCCTCTGTTCCACTGAAATTGTGAGAAGGAGTGAAAAGGGAAACGGTGTATTAAATGATATTTAGGGTGTGTGAGTGGGTTGAGGGGGTTTAATAGTTTAAATAAATCATCTTCTAAACCTTTAATTTAATTAATCCTTTAAATTGAATAAATTAAGTCAAAAATATGTTCCATGTACATAAGTGTACTCTGTGAGTGCTCAAGCAATAACAAAGCCCACTGCAGTCTTTACAATACATGTGGGATACAAAGAGCTCAAATATAGTGTGTGCAGTTTATTCAAGGTCTTGTCACAGATTGTCTGTTGAGCAGATTGTCACGTGACTCTATTCCGAAAGCAACAATTATTGTTCACAGGGAATATTACATATGCTGCAATGCCAAACTTTACTGGGATCTGCAAGCTGGTGAGGAAACAAAACAAAGAACATTGTATGTTGGAGTTCAGAACCCACAATATTGTACACATTAAATGCAGAGTCTGCCTCTTGTTGGTTCTATTATAAGAAATGATGTCAAAAAAAGATTTCTGAACAATGGTGACAATTTTCACAGCTGTGCGATGGTTATAGTTTGGCTGGGACACAACAGGAAGCGCATGATTTTCAGACTGCAAACTTTTTGTCCAAGTTGAGAACAACAATTTTTTTATATAAAGCTGCAGTGATAGAATATCAAACTGACTCTTGCAGATGAAAAAAGACTTGGAATTATAAAGTAACCTTCACAATGCCAGAACTGCACAGGACAGTTTATAACTAATTTGTTGGGGAGATGAGAGTGCCTGAGCTTTTGCCAAGACTGCATTTGATTGAGTGTGGCCTCAAGGAGCACTAGTAACATTTGAAATCAAAGGGCATCATGGGGAAAATACTCAAATAGTTGCAGTCATAAAACACTTAAAAGGAAGCTATTTGTGGTTGCTCAAAAGCTATCTTTCCAGCCCTAGGTCATGCTGTACTGATATTTTCAGCCGTTTCATCAAAAAACAACCCTTGAGAAATGTTCACTGATTATGCAATGCAATTCCAACTGCAACTTCTCAGAAAATGTTGAATGTAAACGTGGACAGTTTCAAGTCCTAGGCTACATTCCACCCCAGGAAATTGTGCTATGAGAGTATCAGACGGTGAACATCTTCAACAAGGAATAGTCTAACCACCTACCCTTAACAACTCGTGCAGGAAGGAACTGCAGATGCTGGTTTTTACCGAAGATAGACACAAACTGCTGGACTAACTCAGCAGTAGGAGTCTGAAGAAGGATTCAACCCTTTTTCTCCAGAGATGCTGTGTGATCCGCTGACTTACTCCAGATTATTATATAATTGGTGTCAAGTTGGGAAAAATGGAAGTACAACAGGGTCCTTGTTCATCAGTCAATGAAAATAAGCATGCAGGTACAGCATGCAGTGAAGAAATAACAGGAGGAGTTGAGTATAAGACCTTAGGCAGTTGTACAGGGCCCAAGTGAGAACACATCTGGAGTATTGTGTGCAGTTTTGGTCCCCTAATTTGAGGAAGGACATTCTTGCTATTGAGGGAGTGCAGCGTAGGTTTACATGGTTAATTCCTGGGATGGCGGGACTGTCATATGCTGAGAGAATGGAGAGGCTGGGCTTGTATACTCTGGAATTTAGAAGGATGAGAGGGGATCTTATTGAAACATATAAGATTATTAAGGGTTTGGACACGCTAGAGGCAGGAAACATGTTCCCGATGTTGAGGGGAGTCCAGAACCAGGGGCCACAGTTTAAGAATAAAGGGTAAGGCATTTAGAACGGAGATGAGGAAACACTTTTTCACACAGAGAGTTGTGAGTCGGTGGAATTCTCTGCCTCAGAGGGTGGTGGAGGCCGGTTCTCTGGATACTTTCAAGAGAGAGCTTGATAGGGCTCTTAAAGATAGCGGAGTCAGGGGATATGGGGAGAAGGCAGGAACAGGGTACTGATTGGGGATGATCAGCCATGATCACATTGAATGGCGGTGCTGGCTCAATGGGCTAAATGGCCTACTCCTGCACCTATTGTCTATTGGCCAGCATTTTATGTGTATCTACCCTTACCAACTGAATGGCATCACTATCACTGTGTCCTGCACAGTCAATATCCTAGGATCTATATTGACCAGACACTAGTCGGACCAGCTACATAAATATGCTGACTTATCGTGTATTGAATAATTCACCTTCCTAATAGAAAATACCATCCAGCTGCAGCATGGCAGGTGACGATTTGGACCATCATTGTCTGTCCCAATGCTTGGATGAGTCACTTGCTTGGATGAATCCAGCTCCAACAGCATTCAAAAACCTCAACAGCATTTAAATCAAATGAAGTTTGCTTCAATGGTATGTCATCTACCATCTTCAATACACCTCTCTTCCACCATCATTGCTCTGAGGCTAGAGTATTGCAGTTACCTGCCTGGGCTTTTCCAACACCATTTCCCAAGCCTATTTCACATCTATCCTGACTTGGAAATATAATTCTTATCTCTGGGTCTAAATGCAGAAAGTCCCCACTGGACAGCACCATTAATCAACTCTTCCCTATCAATTCTTATATTGGCCTCGTTAACTTACTGAGAACCAGAAAAGTAGAGTGAAAGTGTCACCTTTGACCCTCAGGCTGTGTGGGAGAAGAAGGTGTACCTTCCCCAGAACGGCAAGGAGTTCATGAATGTGGCTCACGTCCATCTTCTCAAGTGCAATTAGGAACCGGGAATAGTTATGAATCTTTCTGGAGTGCTCACATACTGGAGAAACATAGTTTGAGTAACATCAAGGCACTGAATATAGGAATTAAGTAATAAGCAGGTAATGTTCTTAAGAGATTTTTAGGAAAGGTCTTGGAGAGATAATCAGGGAAGTTTTATAATACAGCTTAAAAAATGAGTTTCTCATCAGTTTTCCAAAACTATTATAGTAACCCCTCATTATAACAGACAAGGAGTGGGGGGGGGGGGGGGGTTGTCTGTTATTGACTCTAACCGAGTGAAGAATTATAATTGTAGAAACAAACAACTGCAGATGCTGGTTAATACACAAAAGGACACAATGTGCTGAAGTAACTCATCAAAGCAGGCAGCATCTCTGGAGAACAGTGGTGGATGATGTTTCGGATCAAGACCCTTCTTCACACTCTCAGTCTGGAACTAGGTCTGGAATCCAGGTGAGTTGAAGCACGATTCGGCAGGGTCATTGGTCATGGCCTGTGGGTGCAGGTAAGGGCCGGCGGTGGCAGAAGCGGCCTGGGAGCATCTGAGGAAGTTGTGTGGGCCGGCGGGGTGGTAGTTGGTCCAGCCAGCAGAAAGCAGCCAGGGAGGTAGTGCGGCCAGCGGTGGCATTGGCAGTCTGGCCTGGACGTAGCCAGGAAAGTGGTGCGGACTGACAGTGAAGTCACCAGGAATGGCATCGGCCGCCCAGCCTGGCAGCGGAGTTCAGTAGGTCCATCTGTAATAACTGAAATCCGTGATAAAGAGGTCCGTAATAACATGAGTCACTGAATTTATATTGTCTTTGCTATTTACTATTTTTAAGCTGCATGCAGATAATATTACTATTTAACATGCCTGCTCTGAATTAGTTTTGTGCCAGGATCTAACTTTGAATCAATGTCAAAATTGACATGAATCATTTGTCAGTGAAGAAAATATCCCTGGGAAGAGATAATTTTGGAAGGATGAAGGGATTTTGTGCATTCATTACAGTATGAAAGGTGAGTTATAAGGAACATTTTACCTTTTAGCTTTGCTATGTGTCTTTCATTCTGTCGTTAAGAGTAATAGACATTTCTGTCTTCGATACCTAATGTACGAAACCGAAGGAAACAAAGTGTAGTCAAGCTGGATATTATTGAATAAAATGAATGTGATTATTTTAATTCATTTTACAATCTGCTTAAGTAGCTGACTGAAAAAAGACAGAGCCCACAAGAAATACAAATTAGGAAACTGGCTGTTGAAAATGTGATTACATTTTGATCTCATTCAACCTACTTCTGGCCAAGAGCTGATGCAGGCAGAAGAAATGGATTAGGGTGCTAGTGTATTGTCCGTGCTTGGGGAGGAGTATTCTATTGAACATTGGATAGATTATTCAACAGATGGATAGAGATTGGTCAAAATAACCAGATGTGGCCCCTTTATTAGGGTGTTTTAATTTGCAATCTGATCCTCTCTGATGTAGGTAGAATAGTATATTGTTTAATTTGTCAATTAAATTACCATTTATATTCTACTTAACTGAAACATATCCAATTATTTTGTTCACTGATGTCTGAAGATAATTTTTAATTCACTATGGTAGAAGTAATTGAGATATTGGGAGGGTTTGTTCGAGGTGATTAACAGTGTTGAGTTTAGGAGGTGAGTGAAGTACGTTTGTGGGCCAGTTGTCTATTATTGTAGTGCCATTTCTGGAAATTGATAGATATATATGAATGTAAACAAACAAATGTAATAGTCTATTAAAACAACAGATCTAATTAGACTTGAAGGTCCATTATTCTAACATTGAAAACAAGGAATCAAAAGGAATATGGTAGGTTAATGGCAAAATGTCAGGACAGAAATAGAAGATATTTTCTCCACCTCTGGTAACAGTTGGGAAAACCAGAACTACATGTGGGTTCTATATGGAGCCTCCTTGTGGAGACAACTTTAGAAAACTTTAGATGGTTGAAAGGGTCAAGAGCTTCAAATTCCTGGGAGTGCACATCTCTGAATATCTTTCCAGGTCCGAGAACACTAATGCAATTATCAAGAAAGCACATCAGCGCCTCTACTTCGTAAGAAGATTACGGAGAGTCGGTTTGTCAAGGAGGACTCTCTCTAACTTCTATGGGTGCACAGTAGAGAGCTTGCTGACTGGTTGCATCGTGGCTTGGTTCGGCAACTTGAGCGCCCTGGAGAGGAAAAGACTTCAAAAAGTAGTAAACACTGCCCAGTCCATCATCGGCTCTGACCTTCCTTCCATCGAGGGGATTTATCGCAGTCGCTGCCTCAAAAAGGCTGGCAGCATCATCAAAGACCCACACCATCCTGACCACACACTCATCTCTCTGCTACCTTCAGGTAGAAGGTACAGGAGCCTGAAGACTGCAACGACCAGGTTCAGGAATAGCTACTTCCCCACAGCCATCAGGTTATTAAACCTGGCTCGGACAAATCTATGATCATTAATAACCCATTATCTGTTATCTGTTATTTGCGCTTGATCAGTTTATTTATTCATGTGTGTATGTATTTATATAATGATATATGGACACACTGATCTGTTTTGTAGTAAATGCCTACTATGTTCTGTGTGCCGAAGCAAAGCAAGAATTTCATTGTCCTATCAGGGACACATGACAATAAACTCACTTAAACTTGATATCCTGAAAGTTTAGCAAAATGAGCAGTGTGATCAAAGTTGCAGAATTCTCCCAAGGAATCATCAAACCATTCTCCTGACAGGCCCCACTTCCAATCCTCACCTGAGAAAAAACTGTGTGTAATTATGCATTCTTCAGATTTTTCTTGTAAACAGATTTTTTGGACAATTAAGTAAAACAAAAATGTGTCCAATTCATCCTTTCGTACCTCCAAGGCTCATTAGCTTCTTGTTGAAATTTGTGAAGTCAAAATTGATGTTTGACATAGAAATCAAAAGTTCTTCTTTAACGTGAATATACCATTTTAAAATCAGTTAGGCCAGGAACTCTTCCGTTGATCCAGCCACATTTATAAGTAGCAGAAAAGTAAAGGCAATAATTATTAGGGAGGGGGCCAATCCATTCACGCCGAGATATCGAGGTGACAAAAGAGTCGAGAGGAACCTTCACCCAGGAGAGTGAGTAAGTGTGGAGGGATGGGAAGGTAGGGGACACTGGCAGCAGGGGAAAGGCCTGTGACTGCTGTTGGTCTCATATCAATGAGAGCGAGGTATGTTGAAACATGGGGAAAACTGAGCTGGGTTTTAACACATAACAAGTTCCTCTAAATTACATAGATTCATAGAAAATAGGTGCAGGAGTAGGCCAATCGGCCCTTTGAGTCAGCACCATCATCCAATGTGATCACGGCTGATCATCCACAATCAGTACCACGTTCCTGCCTTCTCCCCATATCCCTTGATTCCACAAGCCCTAAGAGCTCTACCTAACTCTCTTTTGAATGCATCCAGTGAATCAGCCTCCCCTGCCTTCTGAGACAGAGAATTCCACAAATTCACAACTGGGTTTTTATACAAATGATACAACCTGACTATTTAAGATCTTGGTTTAATTGTTTTTTGACCTTTGTTGTGTAGCTAAAAGATAATTTAACTTCTACCTTTAAATCATAAATACATCCCTGGATCATACTTTTTTCATTATTAGTTTTAACGTAATACCAAAATCTGTAATGACTTACAGGAAATTCAGTTTGTTTCCATTAATAGATTCTGTGTAAACCACAATCAAAGATGACTGAAAGATGACTAGTTACTTCACTGTTAGGGATTTTATGATAACTAGTATACATTACCTGATTCAAATATTTTACATCAAAGGATACAGTGTCAGAGATAGCAACCATGCGAGTAATATGTGCAGCTGCTTAAGAATCTTCCCACAATAGGCCAAGCATTGTAAGAATGGACAGTCCTGAATATACCAAGACATTGTGCCATTGTTGAGACATTTGCTTCTGCGTTTCGATGCAGAGATCAGATCTCTTATTCATTGCCCTGGAGACACTAACTCCTGCTGGGGTGGATCATTGTGACCATCATGGACAATATTGATATTGGCTGTCCAATAAAGGAAGCAAAATCAGACAGGAAAAGTTGAACAAAAAAAATTCCACTGCAATAAGAACTTGCATTCATGTAATACTTTTAACATAGTAAAATATAATGATGAAATAATAAGGTAATTATAGCACATTTAACATTTTGGTCCAGTCATAAATTCAGGTTGTGGAGTTTGGAACTCAAGCATCAGCAAAATTACATGCTTATACTATTGCAAATAACATTATGCCTCCTCTTCAAAATAAGCCTCTCTATTATTATAGCAGGAAATGTATTCTTCACTCATAAAGCTATTAATGTGAAGTATTTTCTTTTTTAGTCATATCTTTCAAGTCTTCAGTTGTAATCACAAATCAGCTATTAAGTCTTGCAATCATTCAGTGTATATCACAGTCACAGGATGTTCCATGACTGGGGAGGATTAAATAATCTTTGAAGTTTATGCACTGTTGCAACGCTTAAATCCTCAGAGGATACTTCCATAATATAATATTATTATGAAAAGGCAACAGTGAATGACTCCACAGTTGTATACATTTCACAATGGATAAATCCCTCAGGAAACTACAATCTCTCCCCACTGCACCTAAACCTCCCCTCTTTGTAGAAGACAGCTGAATATCATCATGTTTGCAGTAAGTGCCATTTGCATTGATTTTACAGATGGATTGCCATGTACAATTATGCAATATTAACAGTTATTTTAAAAAGAACAAAAGGTTATATTCAGTTTAATCATCCAATAATTGAGTGGGAACATAACCTCAATGGTTCAATTGTCAGTTACTTTTGATACTTAAGAACACTGTGTACAGAAAAAGTGTCTCATATAACTTGATCCGGTAAATTATTAATAATGATTCAACTGCATGACTTTGTGTAACTTTCCGTATCAAATGCTGGAAGGGATTACATTTCAATATCATCCAAGTACTTGATGAAAAACCGTCAATTTAACCACTGATGCAGAATCTTTTTTTAAAGTAGCTAGATACATTTGCTAGGTACTAAATTATCAGACCAAACAATAAGAAAGTTTACTACTTTGTCTCCTCTCATTCTATTTGATTGATAGTAAAGTGATCTATCAATCAGACAAATTACAGATGACGATGAGTCAGATTATATGAGGGAGATCAATCGACTGACCAAATGGTGCCAGAATAACAGTCGTGCTGTCAACGTCAGTAAAAACAAGGAACCAATTATTGACTTTGGAAGAGAAAGGTCGAGGGTCCACAAACCTGTCTTAATCGAAGGGACAGTGGTGGAGTCAAAAACTTCAAATTCCTGGGCGTGCATATCTCTGAATATCTGACCTAGGCCCAGCACATTGATGCAATCCTAAAGAAAGCCCCAAATGCCTCTACTTCCTTAAAAGATTGAGGAGATTCGGTATGTCAGCGAATACGCTCTTGAATTTCTACAGGTGTACAGTAGAGTTGGTTGCATCATGGCCTGGTTCGGCAACTGAAACGCCGAGGATTGTTGAAGATTTCAAAAAGTAGTGAACACTGCCCAGTCCATCATGGGTGCAGACAACCCCACCATCGAAGGAATCTACAGGAGTCGCTGTCTTAAAAAGGCAGCCAGCTTCATCAGAGACCCACATCACCCTGGCCACACACTCATTTCATCGGGAAGAAGGTATAGGAGCCTGAAAACTGTAACGTCCAAGTTCAGGAATAGCTTCTTCCCTACAACCATCAGGCTACTAAACACTACAACCCCCAAAAAAGGACTGAACTGCATAGACTTGGGGGCATTGTTTTTGTCTTTGCACTATTATTGCTTAGTTTTTTAATATATAATAAACTTTTTTGTTGTTATTATGGTGATTACGTTGTACTATGTTTATATATCTGTTGTGCCACTGCAAGTAAGAATTTTATTATTCCGTTTCGGGACATATGACAATAAAAACTCAGTTTTCTAGGCCCCCATTCCCTCATCTTCACCATGGACATCCAGGCACTCTACACCTCCATCCCCCACCAGGAGGGTCTCAAAGCCCTCCATTTCTTCCTCGACCGCAGAACCAACCAATCCCCGTCTACTGATACTCTCCTCCGCCTAGCGGTGCTGGTCCTTACCCTTAATTACTTTTCGTTTGACTCCTCTCATTTCCTCCAAATACAAGGCGTAGCTATGGGCACGCACATGGGCCCTAGCTATGCCTGCCTCTTTGTCGGGTACGTCGAACAATCCGTGTTCGAGACATACCCCGAACTCTACCTCCACTACATCGATGACTGCATTGGTGCTACCTCCTGCACCCACACACAACTCACTGACTTCATCCATTTCACCACTAACTTCCATCCGGCACTCAAATAAACATAAATATAAAAAATATAAGAATAAATTAACCAATATTATGAGGATATGCAAGAAAGAATACTATAATAAAATATTGGAGAATAATAAAAACAATATGAAAGGTTTATGGAACATGCTAAATAGTATTATTAGAAATGGATCAAAAAATACAGGCTACCCTGAGTATTTTATTGAGGAAGACAAGACAATAAATAATATGGATGATGCGGTTAATGGTTTTAACAAATTCTTTGTAAATGTGGGACCAGATTTGGCAGGAACAAAAGAAGGGGCGGATACTGATCTTTGGGATAGAAATACCAGCTCTATCTTTCTAAGAGCAGTCGAAGGAAAATAAAGCATATACACTGTAAGAAAATGTAAAAACATATCCACTACTACTTGGAATGATATCGATATGGTTATAATAAAAAACTTTATTGAAGAAATTGCAGAACCATTAACTCATATCTGTAACTTGTCTTTTCAATCCGGTAAATTTTCAAACAAAGTGAAAATAGCAAAAGCAATACTATTATATAGAACTGGGGATAGACACCATTTCACAAATTACAGGCCTGTTTCTTTACTCTCCCAATTCTCCAAGATCCTTGAAAAACTTTTTACAGAAAGACTTGACAATTTCATTGAAAAACATAAGCTTTTGGTCGGCAGTCAATATAGATTCCGGACAGACAGAACAACATCTATGGCACTAATGGAACTAATCGAGGAAATCACAAATTGCATAGATAATAAAAAACTTGCAGTGGGAATATTCATAGACTTAAAAAAAGCATTTGATACCGTAAATCACGACATTTTACTCATGAAACTGGATAGGTATGGCATCAGAGGGGTTGGATTGGATTGGGTGAGAAGCTATTTAAGAACAGGCAACAATTTGTAGGAATAGGTCAACATAAATCAAGTTACATGAACATAACTTGTGGAGTACCTCAAGGGTCTGTGTTAGGGCTAAAGCTTTTCATAATATACATTAACGACATATGCAGAGTATCAAATATACTGAAATTGATTATATTTGCCGATGATACGAATATTTTTTGTTCCGGTGACAATTTGAAGCAGCTTTCGAGGTCATCACATCAGAAATGAATAAATTAAAACAGTGGGTTGATGTCAACAAATTGTCTCTAAATTTAAGCAAAACAAAGAATATGCTATTTGGAAAACATAAAACAAACCATCAAGTACAATTCAAAATAGATAACATAAGTATAGAAAGAGTATATGAAAATAAACTTCTTGGTGTGATCTTAGACCACAAAATCTGCTGGAAACCACATATAAACCACATCAAATCAAAACTGGCAAAGTCTATAGCAATATTGGGAAAATCAAGACACATTCTGGACCACAAATCATTACATACTCTGTTTAATACAATCATATTGCCATATCTGAGTTACTGTGTGGAGATAATGGGGTAACACCTACAAAACCAACCTACAGCCGTTATGTACATTACAAAAACGAGCAATAAGAATTGTCAATAACGTTGGATATCTTGAACAATGGGGATCATGGGGAATCATGGATCCTTGTTCCCCTTGTTGATCATGAGGAACAAGGACATGGCAGACCAATTGAATAACTACTTTGGTTCTGTCTTCACTAAGGAATACATAAATAATTTGCCGGAAATAGCAAGGGATCGCGGGTCAAATGAGATGGAGGAACTGAGTGAAATCCAGGTTAGCCGGAAAGTGGTGTTAGGTAAATTCAATGGATTAAAGGCCGATAAATCCTCAGGGCCAGATAGGCTGCATCCCAGGGTACTTAAGGAAGAAGCCCCAGAAATAGTGGATGCCTTAGTGATCATTTTTCAAAACTCTTTAGATTCTGGAGTAGTTCGTGAGGATTGGAGGGTAGCTAATGTAACCCCACTTTTTAAAAAAGGAGGGAGAGAGAAAGCGGGGAATTACAGACCAGTCAGTCTAACATCGGTAGTGGGAAAACTGCTAGAGTCAGTTATTAAAGATGGGATTGCAGCGCATTTGGAAAGTGGTGAAATCATTGGACGAAGTCAGCTTGGATTTACGAAAGGTAAATCATGTCTGACGAATCTTATTGAATTTTTTGAGGATGTAACTAGTAGAGTGGATAAGGGAGAACCAGTGGATGTGTTATATCTGGACTTTCAGAAGGCTTTCAACAAGGTCCCACACAAGAGATGACTTAATACAAACTTAAAGCACACGGTATTGGCGGTTCAGTATTGATGTGGATAGAGAACTGGCTGGCAGACAGGAAGCAAAGAGTAGGAGTGAACGGGTCCTTTTCAGGATGGCAGGCAATGACTAGTGGGGTGCCGCAAGGCTCAGTGCTGGGACCCCAGCTATTTACAATATATATTAATGATTTGGACGAGGGAATTAAATGCAACATCTCGGATTGCGGATGACACGAAGCTGGGGGGCAGTGTTAGCTGTGACGAGGATGCTAGGAGGCTGCAAGGTGACTTGGATAGGCTGGGTGAGTGGGAAAATGCATGGCAGATGCAGTATAATGTGGATAAATGTGAGGTTATCCACTTTGGTGGCAAAAACAGGAAAGTAGACTATTATTTGAATGGTGACCGATTAGGAAAAGGGGAGATGCAACGAGACCTGGGTGTCATGGTACACCAGTCATTGAAAGTAGGCATGCAGGTGCAGCAGGCTGTGAAGAAAGCGAATGGTATGTTGGCATTCATAGCAAAAGGATTTGAGTACAAGAGCAGGGAGATTCTACTGTAGTTGTACAGGGTCTTGGTGAGACCACACCTGGAGTAATGCGTACAGTTTTGGTCTCCTAATCTGAGGAAAGACATTCTTGCCATAGAGGGAGTACAGAGAAGGTTCACCAGACTGATTCCTAGGATGGCAGGACTTCCATATGAAGAAAGACTGGATAGACTCGACTTGTACTCGCTGGAATTTAGAAGATTGAGGGGGGATCTCATAGAGACTTACAAAATTCTTAAGGGGTTGGATAGGCTAGATGCAGGAAGATTGTTCCCAATGTTGGGGAAGTCCAGGACAAGGGGTCACTGTTTAAGGATAAGGGGGAAGTCTTTTAGGACCGAGATGAGAAAATCATTTTTCACACAGAGAGTGGTGAATCTGTGAAATTCTCTGCCACAGAAGGTAGTTGAGGCCAGTTCATTGGCTATATTTAAGAGGGAGTTACATGTGGCCCTTGTGGCTAATGGGATCAGGGGGTATGGAGAGAAGGCAGGTACAGGATACTGAGTTGAATGGTCAGCCATGATCATATTGAATGGCGGTGCAGGCTCGAAGGGACGAATGGCTTACTCCTGCACCTATTTTCTATGTTTCTATGAACATACCAATTTATTATTCGGAAAGTCACATACACTGAAGTTCACCGATCTGGTTAAATTTAAGACTGCACAAATCATGTACAAAGCAAGAAATAACTTACTTCCAGGAAATATACAACAACTGTTTATGGAAAGACAGGGTGGGTATAATTTGAGAGGGGAACATAATTTAAAAAAACTCAATGTCAGAACAACTCTTAAAAGTATGTGCATAGCAATCTGTGGGGAGAATTTGTGGAATGGTCTGGAACAGGAGATAAAACCTAGCACAAACATAATTCAGTTTAAAAAGATGTACAAAAACACTTTTTTTAAAGGATATTGGGATGAGGATAGGTGATTGTGAGTGATATATTTGTTATACTGATTGTATTGGGAAGGGTGATTATAGGGTGATGGGTTGTATATATGACTAAGAGACACTGTATAGTATATGAGGGTTTTGTTTTCTTTTTTCTTTTCTCTTTTTTTGTATGGCTTTGTAAATATTTGATTAGTGTATAAATGCAAATAATTTGGTGTACATATGGTGTATATATAGCTGCTAAATTTGTATAAGATAATTAAAGCAGTTGAATAAGGGGTGGGAATTAATAAGCTTTGGCTTCTTCCTGCTCCTTTTCGGACACATACAATTTCATTTACTTATAGATACTGTTTATGACACTTTCTAAATATTCTTGTTTTGTTTTTTGTATGGTGTTTCACACTTGCTTTTTATTCTGTTGTAAATAAAGAATTAAATAAAGAAATAAATACACCTGGACCATTTCCGACATTTTCCTACCATTTCTTAACCTCCAACGCAGGTGTACTGATCGACATCTACAATAAATCCATTGACTCCCATGGCTATCTGGACTACACTTCTTCCCACCCTGCTTCCTGTAAGGACTCCATCCCCAACTCCCAATTCCTCCATCTACGCCGCATCTGCACCCAGGATGAGGTGTTCCAAACCAGAACATCACCAGATGTCCTCATTCTTCAGGGAACAGGGTTCCCTTCTTCTACTATAGATGAGGCTCTCACCAGTGTCTCTTCTATACCCTGTGACTCTGCTCTCACTCCCCATCCCCCCACTAGTAAAAGGGGAGAGTCCCCCTTGTCCTCACCTTCCACCCTACCAGCTGTCACATACAACAAATAATCCTCCGACATTTTCGCCACCTCCAACGTGATCCCACCACTTGCACATCTTCCCATCTCCTCCCCTGCCTGCTTTCCGCAGAGACCACTCCCTCCGTAACTCCCTGGTCAATTCGTCCGTTCCCACCCAAACCACCCCCTCTCCGGGCACTTTCCCTTGTAGCCGCAGGAAATGCTATATTTGTTGCTTTACCTCCCCCCTTGACTCAATTCAAGGACCCAAGCAGTCTTTCCAGGTGCGGCAGAGGTTCACCTGCACCTCCTCCAACCTCATCTATTGCATCCGCTGCTCTAGGTGTCAGCTGCTCTACATCGGTGAGACCAAGCGTAGGCTTGGCGATCGTCCAACACCTCCGCTCAGTTCGCAATAACCAACCTGATCTCCCGGTGGCTCAGCACTTCAACTCCCCCTCCGAATCCGACCTTTCTATCCTGGACCTCCTCCATGGCCAGAGTGAGGACCACCGTAAATTGGAGGAGCAGCACCTCATATCTCACTTGGGCAGTTTGCACCCCAGTGGTATGAACAATGACTTCTTTAATTTCAGGTAGTCCCTACTTTCTCCTCACCTTCTCAGCTCTCCCTCAGCCCACTGTCTCCACCTCTTCCTTTCTTCTTCCTGCCCCCCCACCACCCCATCCTCACATCAGTCTGAAGAAGGGTCTCGACCCGAAACATTGCCTATTTCCTTCGCTCCATAGATGCTGAGTTAAGTTTATCACAGTCGCTGAGTTTCTCCAGCATTTTTGTCTACCATAAAACATTCTTAGCTCTCTTGGCTTGACTAGAATGATTGGAGAGGTCATTGTGTTTGGATTCCATTTCCCAATACAGTGCAACCAACACAACCAGATTAAAGGAATTATTTGCTGACTTGCTGCCTCAAATGCAAGAAGAAGGAGAATTTAATGTTCATACTTCTAGGTTGGCAAAGGTGTTGGCTCAAGACTGAAAAGTCTGTTGGGAATGGGAAGGAGAGTTAAAATGGTTAGCCAACAGGAGATCCTGTAGGCCCTGGTGGACTGAGTGCACTGTGGTGTTTGACGAAATAAATGATAACTGGATAATCTGTTCCCAGAGGTTGGAGTTGAGGGATAAATAGTAACCAGGCCACTGGAAATATATTCCCTGCTTTTCATGATTTGGAATTTACTGGACAAACAGGACCTTGGATTAATATCTCATCGTAAAGATGCACCTTCTACATCGCTGCACTGGATTACTGACGGATTATGGGATCAAAAGGGGCACAGGCAATGATGAGAGCTGCTTTATCTCCATTCAAATCATGTTCCTATTACAGTAGAACCAAGGAACTGCAGATGCTGGTTATAAAAAAAGACACAGAGTGTGGGAGTAAATCAGTGGGCTAGGCAGCATCTCTGGAGAACATAGATAGCATGATATTTCATGTTGGGATACTTCTACTAAACCATCTATTCTTTGTCTAGTGCTGGTGTGGATGTACGTGTTATCCTGTGGTTTTATAATTAATCGCCTTGCATGGTGTTTTTCAGATTTTCCATACAAATGGATTTGATAAATTAAGAAATTAAAGATGCTTCATTTATTACGACCATCATCACTTCTTATGACAAATATATGTAATAGCTTTTATTCATGAATATAAATGAATGCCTGCTTCTACCAGCTGTAAGAAGATTATTTAGGCAAATGCACAAAGAAAATACTGTTTCATTGTGGAAGTTATTCATCAAATATTCCATTGATTAAATACTCAGCAGCAAGTTTTGTAAACAAACCCCCCTTCCCCCCCCCCCCCCCCCCTCCATTGCCACAATCAGCACTTCTAAGCTTTTTAGCTTATGAGTGCACATTTATGGCGAAGGTGAAGGTGAATGGGTTAATGGTCGGGGAAGAGGGGGTGGGGTTGGGGGTAGTTGTAGGATGCAGTGATTACATGTGGTTCTCTGGTTACAGCTAAGTTATCAAGCTTGTGACCAATGGATTGGCAATTAATACTACAATATTTATCTCTTCTTCTGCCAAGTATGCCACAATTAACGCAGCCTAGTTTCAAAACTGAAGCTTCTGGAAGGCATGAGCTTCTGGAGGCTTTCCCCTGAAGTTTGCTTCATAACATTATGTCCTGCTAACTATAGACATGCACAAGATCCAAAGCATTTCTGATTAAAGGGGGGGGGAGGGTGAGAGGGGCTCACGTGATTTGGAGGAGAACCTTGTGGTGTTTCCATGCGCCTGTTGCCCTTGTTCTTCTTGGAGACAGATGTGCAGGTTCTGGAACTCAGATCTTCAATACTACAGTACAGGAGAGTACTACAGCACAGTGGTGCTGTGATAGAGTTGCTGCCTCATAGTGCCAGAGACCTGGGTTTGATCCTGACTATGGGTGCTGTCTGTGTGGAGTTTGTACTGTGACTGCATGGGTTTTTTCTGGATGGTTTCCTACCACATTCCAAAGACATGCAGGTTTGTTGGTTAATTGGCATCGGAAAAATCCCCTAGTGTTAGTTTGTGGGATAACATAGAACTAGTGTACGGGTGACATATGATGAAAGAATGGGTCGACAAGGCTTGTATTCACTGGAATTTAGAAGGATGAGAGGGGATCTTATTGAAACATAAAATTCTTAAAGGATTGGGCAGGCTAGATGCAGGAAAAAATGTTCTGATGTTGGGGGAGTCTAGAATAGGTCAGTTTAAGACAGGCACGTGCCATCAGGGTAGGCAAGGTAGGCACTGCATACCCCGACTAAAATTATAACATAGTAATTACTAAATATAAATAATAAAGGCATGGGAGAATTATGCCTATCTAAGAGATCGATCTCCTAGGTAGGCATAATTCTCCGTGCCTTTCATCCGCAGCACTTGTAACAATTTGAAGGTCTGTGTAGCCCACGTGCCGTCAGCGCTGCTTCAAGCGTTAATTTCAAGCGGGGCTGAAGGCAGCAGAAATTTTGCCTTTGCAGCACTGCGCAGGAGCAGCAGCCTACTGCACCTGCGCAGTGCTAGTTTCTTGGCGGGGTTTTCAAATATGGATTGTCATTATTTTAAGTGTATCTTAGGAAACAGGGGAAGAAGAATGGAGCTTATGTACCGATAATGTGGTAAGTACATTTTGTGTTTATGTTTTTAAATACCGTACTTCCCGGGGTGTGTGGGTGGGGGGAGAGCTCCTTTCATAGCGTTTGGGGAGTCTGGCCCGGGGTAAAGTTACCCCGGGCCAGAATGTTGTGAAGGAGGGGTCGGGAGCATGCCACTTGCGAAGCTCCTTGCACGGAGGCGTGCAAAACCTCTCTCCTGCCGCTCGCCGGCCTCACTCATATCCCACAAATCCTTAAATTCCGACAGCGGGATTGAGGTTACTCAGCTGTGGGAATTAAAGGATTTGCAGGAAGCAGCTGACATGAGCGAGCGGCAGGTGAGAGATGTTCAGACGGAGAGCACTGCCAGAAGTGAGCGGGCCGGCAGAAGGCGCTGAAGTGGCGGACAGTTTAACTGTTGGGTCCCGGCGGCTGCTCGCAGCTACCCGAGCTGCTTCTATCCCCAGCTAAAATGTGGTGGTTCCACGCAGCAGCGGTAAGTGAGTGAGTTACTGGCATTATCCCCGACCCCCTCATTCTCAACAGTCCTGCCCTCCCCACAACTTTACCCCTGGCACAGACTCTCCACACGCTGTGAAAGGAACTGTCCCCCCAATTGGTCACTTGAACAAATGTTGTCATTTAATAAGATGACAACTGATTCAACTTTTCCCTGTACTCCCGTTTTACCCACCATCTCTCCACCTGCCATCACCCTTCACCCCCTCCCCCCCCCCCCCACCCATTCAGTAATTCAGAATAAAGGAGACTAGGAAGACTTGGGCAAATTGAATTGTCACTGTCTTTATTTTTATTTTTTATTTTTACGGAGAGAACAATCTGCGCTTGCATGATTTATATATATATTTTTAATCTGACTGAGTGCCTACCCTGAATAATTACTCACGGCACTTGCCTGGTTCAAGAATAAGAGGTAGGCCATTTAGGACTGAGACGACTAAAACTTCTTCACCCGGATAGTTGTAAATCTGTGGAATTCTCTGCCACATAAGGCAGTGGAGGCCAATTCACTGGATGTGTTCAAGAGAGTGTTAGATTTAGCTCAGGGCTGAAGGAATCAAGGGATATGGGGAAAAGGCAGGAACTGGGTACTGATTTTAGATAATCAGCCAGGATCATATTGAATGGTGGTGCTGGCTCGAGGGGCCGAATGGCCTACTCCTGCACCTATTTACTATGTTTCTATGTTTCTATGATATGAGGAATAAATTGAATTAACTGACAACTGGCTTCTGTCTTTATGATATTCTCTATGGAGAGGCCACTACACTGCCATTATATCCTTGAATAGCTGTAGTTGTTTTATTCATTTCTGGTTTCAAACATAGAAGGGATAAATAATTCCCCTGTTGCCCTCCTTGCCAGCACGTGAACATGGCTGGTGCCTATTATCCTCTATTCTCTATCCTAACACAGTATGAATAAAATATTTCCATTTGGGGTAATATTAAATGTAGCCATCAGACTCAAGGTTCTCATAGATCAAATCACTGGTACTCTCTAGTTGCTTTGTTGGAAATGAGACCAAACCTCAGGCTACATCATACTAATGCTGATGTTTCCCGAAGGCTTCCAGCTATTTCAGTAAGAAACAGACTCACTCAGTTTCAATTCTAATCAACATAGGATTGAATCACAGGCCTCTGGGGATGCTAGAAAATTGCAGAAATATCTTCCACCCTCTTTGAAAGGTACCGCAGAGAAACCATTAAATTCCATTTGCCACTCACCACATTCAGTGGCAGCAACAGTCTATGGATTTAGTGATGCTGACAGCAAGATGAGTATATCACATCTCTGTCAAATAGCCTTTACTGAAAATGTTGGCATATCATGGCAATGTGAAATATTTTCAGGATTTTACTCTGTACTCAATTTAGTTCCAGCAACAATGGAGGAATGAATTTATGTGCCCAAGTCAGGATGGAGCATGACTTGGAAGAGAATGCATTTCAAAGGTTCAAACAGGGCTAGACTTTACGTATAAGCTTCATAAGCTGGAGCTTAGGGCCTCGAAATCTAGGGGGGCCTCGGCCTCGCTCCGCCAAGTTGTATTAAACTTTTGACATGGTGGGGTTGTTACAAAACCTACCATCAGTGGCGCTGTGCTTGCGATTCAGGAGGCTTTGGTGGTGTGGGCGGGGGGGTTGGATTAAAATGCAGGTGACTGAGGTGAGGTTTATATTCGTTGTCGGAGAGGAATTTGCTCCAAAGATCCTTGGATCTTTGACCTCGCCGCCCCACTCTGGCCTACTCACCTCGCCGCCTCACTGGGCCCGCCGAACATCACCGCCGCACCGGGCCTATCGAACATCGCCGCCGCACCGGGCCCATCGAACATCACGGCCTCACCGGGCTCGCCGAACCTCGCCACCGCACTGGGCCCACAGAACATTGCCACCGCACCGGGGCCCACCGAACATCCCCGCAGCACTAGGGCCTACTCACCTCGCCGCCTCACTGGCCCCCCGAACCTCGCCACCCCACCAACGATCCGCTCGCCGTGACTTCCCACGTTTCGGCCGCAGACCTCGGTCTTCCAACATTGACACCACCGACCCTCGCCACTCCACCGCTCTCCAGCACACCACAGCCGTCGCCTTACCTGTATCCTGGACTCAGCACCGGTCCTGAAGTTTCCACGCTGCAGACTCCAACTCCCCTGGATTTGACTGCGCTGGGTCCTAGTGCCAGTGCTCCCAAACCTGGTAACATCAGTGGCTGTTCCACTGGGTCTTCCCCATCCCCCTCAAACCATGTGACCCCACCCACACTACAGTCCTCATACCCCCCTCCCCACCTGACCACCCACCAGCCCCCCACCAGACATCGCCTCGGTCTCAGTCCACTCACATGCCTTCCTCCGGCCCCAATCCCCGTCCTTGCCGTGTGTTCACCATCCCCCCTGACCTCCCCCTCTCAGATACCGAACGGTCTGTCCTCAGCAGAGGCCTCACCTTTGTTCCCCTCCGTCCTCACCTCAATGAGTTCCGTGCCCGCCACGATTTGGAGCTCTTCTTCCGTCGCATCCGCCTCACAGTGTTCGTCCATGGGAAGGAGTCCTCACCCCTCATTGATGATCCTTTTCCATCTCCCGTTTCCCTCTCTCGAGCCCCCCGCAATCGCCGCTACGGGCGGCCCGATGATCAGGCCCTCTCACCATGATGATGGAACTCCGACGTCGGACCGGAAGAACACCCTCAGCGGCTTGGACTTCCAATTCAGCCACTTCCTACTGGAGACCGCAGCTTCCGAAGTCCACAGGCTGAGCTGGGCGGAGATTCACGCTGGCGGCCCTCGGCAAAGGTATCCCAGGGCTCCGCCTTGTTGAAATCAGCGCGGCCCGAGGCTGGAAGCTCCGCAAACCATAGCTCTGATGTTGAAGCAGCAGCCCCAACACTCCGGAGCTTCAAACGGCGATCCAGGTAAGGCATCGCCCGCTCCGCGGTGAATCCAATATGTATTTTAAAACCAACTGTTTAATGACAAAATCCAGTAGGATCTAAAAGTCACTGTCTCTGTCGGGTAGTCATGGTCCTCTATTCCTGGGGGTGGGGTATTGGGAGGGGGATGGGGGGCCTCACAAGTGAAGTAGCTTAGGGCCTATCTTCATCTAAATCCGGCCCTGGGTTCAAAGGTCAGTTTATTGTCACATGTAACAATTAAGATACAGTGAAACTTAAATTACCATACAGCCATATGAAAAAAAAGACACACAACTACATAAAGGTTAATATAAACCAAAGATACTAGAGGAGCAAGATAGACCACTCGACATAACAGCCGTAGTACGGTCATGGGCTCATGGGTAATTTTTTCCGCGCCATTTTGGGAATCAAATATATGAGGGGTTTTTTTAAATGGGCTTCTGTCATGTCGTCCACATCTACACGCGTAGCGAGCCGTTCTGCTATAGTACTCGAATCGCCAATGTAAGCGATTCGAGCACTTTATACCAGTCTTTCTTCAGGTTCCCGCTAAAGACGAAAGGTAAGAAAAAATATATAACTTTCTGTCTTGAGGCCTGCCCGATCTCTTCCTATAGCTCAGATCGCGGAGCCGGGGGTCGCCAGAAGAATTGCTCTGATCGCTGGCCCGTGGACTATAACACCCTGAAGCCACGGTGTGCGGAGCTTCTAGTCGCGGGGGCAGCATGCACTTTCCCTCGCGGAGTCTAGGATTCCTCACCGGAGAAAAGCTCCGACCGCCGGCCCGCGGCCTATAACATCATGAAGCCCCAGTCTCTGGTAGGAGGCGGCCAATTCGGGGCCTCCAAGCGGTGGATATCCCAAATCAGCTTGTATTTAAGCCGGTTTGAAATAGTGTTTAAAATACATGATAAATGGTGTTAAATATACACAATGTACACGGATCAGTGGTGTTTAAAATACACGATAAATGGTATTAAATATACGCAATGTACACGGGTCAATGGTGATTAAAATACATGATAAATGGTGTTATAGGGAACAACAACGTGCCACGAGGAGCACACATTAAAGCCTTAATTTCCTTCCCAATGTATGACGACTGTAACATATATAATTCTATTCTTTTGATCCCGAGAATGTATTATATTATATGAGACATTTTTTGGTATATGAACAAGTTATTAGAAAGTCTTCTTTTATAGATCTAGACTTAGCACAATAATAAAGGTAGACAAAAATGCTGCAGAATTTCTCCAGCATTTTTGTCTACCTTCGATTTTCCAGCATCTGCAGTTCCTTCTTAAACAATAATATAGGTATCACTTTTTACACTGCTGTACATTTTTGGTTTTGTTCTTGTTGTAAGGCATGCATGGTATTGTAAGCTCTTTTACATTTAAGATAAATCAGGTTAAGTCAAGTCAAGAGAGTTTATTGTCATGTGTCCAAGATAGGACAATGAAATTCTTGCTTTGCTTCAGCACAACAGAATATAGTAGGCATGAATAGTAAGATTAAACGAGAACTTACCAGTTTGAAGTTTGATCTTGATTTTATGAGGATTATGATTATGATTGGTGATTACGTGAAGAAGGCCCGCCAGGCCGCATGCGCACCAAACTTCAAAGCAGCGGTATGAAATCACAAATAAAGAACACCGAAGTACATAGTAAGATAAGTGACTCGAGAACTACCATATCATCCTTTATGAGAGAGGGTTGGGCGTGGCGGGCACGTAATCACCAACGTAACTCCTCATAAAATCAAAATCTAACTTCAAACTGGTATGTTCTCGTTTAATCTTACTATTTTACTTCGGAGTCACGTGAGTGATTCCGTGAAGAGTTGAAAGCTTTGTGATTTCATGCCGCAGATTCCAAATCTCGGCATCCCACTGCATTGATTAACTCGAAAGAGAAATAAATGCATTAGTAGTAACATTGCATTCAATGTAGAAATAGGGTTTATTTAACAATGTAAACAAACGACAGTACCCCTTAAATTTAGGTACTTAAAATGGCATAGGCAAACAGTCCTGGATTGACAATCGGCCGATGATAACAATTCTGAAACATCAGCTCATTTGCCCATCCGGCGGCCGCCAAAATATGGTCGAAGGGCACGTCCCTTGCCTTGGCCGCTGATGTAGCTGCTGCCCTAGTGGAATGAGATGTAAACACACTATCTAAATGATACGCTGACGTTGAAACTGACCTGGTGGAATGAGATATACAATCGTCAGTGTTAATATCTGTATAACCCAGAATCTGCTGTAATCTGTATGTCAGTAATCTGTACCATATTAAATGTAACATTAATATTTAACAAAACACCTTTGATCCCCTCAATAGGAATGTACTACTTTTCTGGGTGCTATCCCTGCACATTGCAGTGAGCACCTTCATGGCTTGATGTGACAACCTGAGGAAAAAGTCAATCCATTCAAAATGTGTAGGTAAATAATTGTTTTACTGTGCAAAAGCCGGTCTCCTGAACCACAGTTTGAAACAGCAAGTTCTTGTTTTTTGGCATAACCGTATACTGTTGTGCCATAATGCCTGATGAAGCAGGCAACATGGACGCTTGGCCAGTCCGACAGTACGAACCCAAGCGAGGTCTTGCTGACTGTTTTAAGACCCGGCTAATGAGGCAAAAAATGAGACAGACATAACATGTTGAATATTCGATGAAGTATTGAACCATGCTTTCATCATACTTCGAGATCCAACACTTATCCTGTGTTATCATCAATCTGAACTGGATGATACACCAGTGGCAAGGAGATTAATTACAGGATATTTTTCCCTTGATTATCATGTGACTAACATATGTCACCATCATAGAGTAGCAACTTGAATTTGAGCATGTAGAATATGTATATTCGCTCAAAACCCCTTACTCATGGCTGCATTTAGTGTATATATTTAGTGGATACCAACAACTGAAGAATTGGTAACTCATGCAATCTCCACTACCTTTGAGTAGGTGATGGTATTTGGAACTTCTCATCTTAGAGTTCTAAACATCAGTTCATAATAACTGAACTCAACTGACCACACTACTGTAGCGAGTTTCAAGTTCAATGAGTTATTGTCATGTTCAGCAATGCTGAATACTGTTACTTCATCATTGTGGCTGAAGTAGCCTCAGCTGACAATAGCACAAGGTTGTTAGCAACGATCTAATTGCTACTTGCACAATATCTGTTCCTTGATTTTCTCAGCTGCAACACAGCTGCTATATTGCCAATTACTCTTAATGAAAATAACTCAGTTTTGTAACAGATTGCTATAACCCCAATCTCTTGCCACAAGGCGGAGACAAGGCTAATAATAATTAAAGGTAAATTCCAATGACCAACAAACAGTTTATCCCATACTGCAAAGCTTTACTGTTATAGTACAGTTATATTGTCTTTGATAACCTTTGTAATGGGATTTGTATAACATGTATCTCTTACCTTATGAATCTGTTGTAGTCAGGAATAAGTTTTTACATTTGGAAAGTTCATATGCCCGATACTCTCCATTCTTCATAATAACATGCCAATCCTGCCTTATTGCATGGGTGGTTTGCATGAGAACTTTGCCCAATTTCCAAACCCTGGCCATAATCCAAACTTACTTGGAATGCTCCGGCTGTGCCACAACCAAATATTTTTACCCTTTGTGTGTAGTACAAACAAATGTAAATATTACAACTTGTGAACGGTGCACTACCCAAATTTTGGAAGTGCTAGACCCATTTAGTTGAGCATGATTGGAAGGTGCATGGAATTTCTGAGCTATCATGCTGCCCCCAGCTCCAGTGAACCACTACTGCCGATGAGCGCCTGGGGTGCATTCTGAACGATGACTTTTGCCCGTCGTTGGCCGAATTAATTTGTCTGCCAGGCTTCTTCCCCTGTAGAATAGACCTACCTGAATAGCCGATTCAGTGGCTGGCTCTCACATCCCCCTGTTGGCGTTGTTCACTGCTGGCACATATGTGCTTGAGTATGTTCTATTGACATTTTTAGAGCCCGGAGTCATCTTGACCTTTTGCTCTTACCTCCTCGGAGAGGGTGACTCGTAGGCAACCCTAACAGGCGCTGCCGCAGGCCGCAGGATACAAATACTGATACGAACCCATTGGCCTTAACCCAATAGAATATTCTACTGGGATGGCAACTTTATTGTCAGGAAAGGTATCTCTGACACGTGCCCTTCATCCCTTTGGGTATGCCCCACGGCCATACCCTAAGACTCAGTGTCAGCAGGATACTGACCCATCTTGGTCTCTGCCTCAGAGAGGGAGACATTTGTAGCACTTTAAACAACAGTTGCTGTATTTAGGATAGTCGTTTCAATGCACTATCCAGCCCCGGTGATGAATTCATCCCCCGACTCCGTGGGCCTTGCTCTCTAGCCCAGGTGAAGAATCATCTCCCAACTCCGTGGGTGAGCAGATATGTGTGAATTTGAGCAACCCTGTCCCAGGCGTTGCTGGCACCGTCTTTCATAAAGGCCGGTGCTTATTGACATTTTTGGCACGGCTCTCCCATAGGCTGGTAATGTCACAAATGAAACAGCCCTGTATCAGGTGCTGCTGGCACGGCTCTCCCGTAAGCCGGAACTTTCATAAATGAAGCAGCCCTGTCAGGCGCTGCTAGCGCGGCCTGTGCCATAGGCCTGCACATTTTACACATGAAGCAGCCTTGTCAGGCGCTGCTGGCGTGGCTTGTCCCATAGGCCTGCACATTTTACACATGAAGCAGCCCTGTCAGGCGCTGCTGGCGCGGCCTGTCCCACAGGCCCGCGCTATTGCTGTGTAAGCTCACTAAATCAACATTTAGTGTACAGCTTTACCTGTGAAGGGTAAAAATAATTCATAGCAACCTGTGTTTAAACAATTATAACATTGTCAGAACATATAACAATAATGTTTTACTTTGACTTTAGCTTTTACTTTAAGAAAAAACAGTATAAAATACATACTTTTTATTATAAGGAGAAACCCTTTATCGCCCGACTCACCTGAGTCCAAATAGGGCTGAATGAGTCCCAGTAATGTCTTGACAGGGGACCAACGTCTGTGAGCCACTGACCCCACTGTCAGTGGCTCCAGCGTTGCTTCCTTGCCGTTCCAACGGCATCCCACAGGCTGGGAGCCGCTGACCCCCCCTGTCAGTGACTCTGTTTAAATTTCCTGCCATTTTTACGGCATCCCTGCAGGCTGGGAGCCGCTAACTGCACTGTTAGCGGCTCCTTATCTCGCAACCCGATCAATTTTGCCGGTTTATCAGCATTTGCGGTCGGACTGGAATTTCCCCACAGTCCATAACCGGCAACTTGTCGGGCTGCGTAAAACTGGCAGGAAAAACCTCTGTAAAAACAGGCTCCTGCCTAAAAACCCCAGGTAAGTAAAAAACCAAACTTACCTTTTAAGTTTAACTTACCACCGGCAGGAGCTGTGTCCTGCCAGACTGGTGCTTGCGCCAATGCGGCTGACGTACTGGTGCGCATGCGGCCTGGTGGGCCTTCTTCACGGAATCACTCACGTGACTCCGAAGTAAAATACAGAATTTATTCAGTCGGCATAAATTAACCTATAAGAGGAAAAATGCATCTTCAATATACATGTCTCTCCCCACCCCTGAAAACAATTGCATTTAAATGACATATCCATTCTGCAGTTATGTAGTTATAATCAGATTTGTTCTTATAAGTTAATTCTATATGATATTTTACTGTAATTTCAGATGTTGACAGTGGGTCCAGAATACTCGTTGATAAGATCTCCTACAGCGAACTATGGAATACATGTCAAAGAACTGCTGTCTTTGTTCTGAATGTCCTGTATATCTCACACATAAAATAATAAATTATGTAAATGACAGAAATAAAAAGTGTTATCCTTGTTTATGAATTTTGATGTAGAATGATTTAAAATTGAGTGGATTGATGCAATATACTGCTAACCCATAAATGTTTAGTTATGAGATATTCACATTTAAAAACTCACTCAGTAGCTCGGGTGACTGCGAGCGGCCGCCGGGACCGGACAGTGGAACCGCAGACCCGGGGCTCGCAGGTGACCTGGGAACTGCAGCTAGACCCGGAGGGTCCTGGTCCCTGTGCAAAAAAGGCTGCGGACCCCTGGACTAAACCAATCCCTCGAACCTGTCCCGCCATCCTATTTTCAAAATTTAGCAACTCAAATGGTGGTGTGTCTTCTTTGCCGGGAATTAGGGTAACTAGTTTCCCTCAAATATATGTTAGAGTTTCCACAAATATATGTTAAATTAAAAACTAAACTATGGTAGCAATGCACAGTATTCATATCTAATGCTCGCATTTCTGCATCAACGTAGGTATATTTCTTTACTATACTATATTAATATACACTATATTTCTTTACACAAATATAGAATGAAAAAATATGTTGGCATGTGTTCATTTATATTTAATTCACAGTATTAGGATTTCAGAGAGAGAGGTTGAATGAAAGTTCAACAAAATTAGAGGAGATCACAAGAAAGAAACTAGAGAAATATTCGGGTTTCGGCCCAAAACGTTGCCTATCTCCTTCGCTCCATAGATGCTGCTGCACCCGCTGATTTCCTCCAACACTTTTGTCTACCTTCATCCCCTACTCCCAGTTCCTCCGTCTACGCCGCATCTGCTCCCAGAATGAGGTGTTCCACACCAGGGCATCGAAAATGTTCTAATTCTTCAGGGAATGGGGGTTCCCCTCCCCTACTACAGATGAGGCTCGCACCAGGGTCTCTTCCATACCCCGTAACACTGCTCTCTCTCCCCATTCCCCCACTCTCAACAAGGGCAGAGTCCCCCTAGTCCTCACCTTTCACCCCACTAGCCGTCACATACAACAAATAGTCCTCCGTCAGTTTCGCCACCTCCAACATGACCCCACCACTCGTCACATCTTTCCATCTCCCCCCCATCTGCTTTCCGCAAAGACTGCTGAATGGTGGGTGGCGCGACTCTCGTCGCAGCGGCCTCTGCAGTCCGTCTGTCTTTTTTTTAATTTTTTTATTTTTTGTCTTGTTTGATTGTTGTTAGTTAGTGTTTTTTTTAGCTGGATATGTATGGGGGGTATGGGGCGGGGTGGGGAAACTTTTAAAATCTTTTCCCTGTACGGAGGACCCGACATTTTCTCTGTCGGGTCTCCGTTGTCGCTGGGGCCTAGCACCGTGGAGCGGCGTCCAACCGGACCTGGGGCTCCAGTCGTGGAGCTGCAGACTACTCACCATCGTGGAGCTGGCCGAGTTTGGAACGGGAGGAGCTGTGGTGGCGCGCTGCTGCTGCCCGACCCCGGAGATTCGGAGGCTCCAGCTGCAGGCCGGTGGACGGTAACACCGGGAGCTCGCGGGTCCCTGGTGGGACACCGCTTTTCGGAGCTCCCACGGTGGCAACTTCTCCCGCCCGAGTTGTGGGGTTGAAGACGACCTGGAGCGGGGCCTTACATCACCCGGCACGGCTTTGATGGCCACGGGACTTGCTAGGGCCCGCCGGGGGCTCCAACATCAAGACCCGGAGTGGGGCCTTGCATCGCCCGGCGCGGCATGAATGGCCGCGGGACATATACTATTACCTGCCGGGGGCTTTGACTCTGACAGGGAAAAGAATGGGGAGTGCAGGGGAGAGATAAGACTTTGCCTTCCATCACAGTGAGGAGGATATTCACTGTGATGGATGTTTGTGTAAAATGTGTTGTGTCTTGGTTCTTTTCTTCTTGTATGTATGACTGCAGAAACGAAATTTCGTTTGAACCTCAATGAGGTTCAAATGACAATAAACGGTATTGTATTGTATTGTATTGTATTGCTCCCTCCGTAACTCACTGGTCAATTGGTCCCTTCCCTCCCGCACCACCCCCTCCCCGGGCACTTTCCCTTGCAACCGCAAGAGATGCTACACTTGTCGCTTTACCTCCCTCCTCGACTCCATTCAAGGACCCAAGCAGTGGCGACAGAGGTTCACCTGCACCCCCTCCAACCTCATCTACTGCATCCGCTGCTCTAGGTGTCAGCTGATCTACATCGGTGAGACCAAGCGTAGGCTTGCCGATCGTTTCGCCGAACACCTCCGCTCGGTCCGCATTAATCAACCTGACCTCCTGGTGGCTCAGCACTTCAACTCCCCCTCCCATTCCGTATCCCACCTCTCTGTCCTGGGCCCCCTCCATGGCCACAGTGAGGACCACCGGAAATTGAACAGCACCTCATATTCCGCTTGGGCAGTCTGCACCCTATTATACCCTTTTATACGCAATTTCCCTTTTTATTTTATTCTTAAAAGAAGCACCTTATTTATTATAAACAAAGATAATAATGGTCTAACATAGAAGGCTAAGAGACCACGATAAACTGCTAAATCCAATGGACTGACGTGGATTAAACTGCGAGAGGCATAACAGGGGTTTGGGGTCTTATTTTAAACTGGCGGAAGTGAAGTTCCGTTGCGTTCCGATACGTACTTCACGTCAGTCCATTGGATTTCGTAGGAGTGGTCTATCTACCTCCTCTAGTATCTTTTTTTAAAAAAAATCTTTATTTATTAGCGGTACTGTAAGTTACATCAGTGTACATCCCTTGTATTGTATTACAGTCATTGTACCCCTTAATTTTTATTTTTATTTTAAGGCTTTAGAAAAGAGAGAATAGAGAGAAAAATAGCAGCATAGAAAGTAGAAAAGTGAAAAAGAGATGTGAAAGTGCCAAAGCGTGACAGAGGGAAAGGAAACCCTTGAAGAGATAGAAACGGGAATTAAAAGATAGACCCTGGAGAGGAAAGAAAAAGAAAGAGGGAAAAATAGAGAAAGAAAAAAGAAAAGCCAGTTACTTTATTATAAACATCTCGCAAAAGGAATCTACCAACTCGACAATTTTTCTTCCCCCCTTACCAAGACCCGACACCGGTACTTTTTTGAGGTATTCTTGCACCTTATCCTTGTACTCCTCTAGTATCTTTCAAATAAACATTCCCCACATTCCCCACTGTGATGAAAGGCAATAAAGTCCAACCTTCTTCCTCTTTATTCTCCCGCGTACAGGGCAGTCGAACCAGCCGCAGTTGGGGCAATCGGAGCTCCCACAATCGCAGCTTCTGCGGCTTGGAGCTGCCAAACTCAGTCTCTAACCAGAGACCACGAGCTCCACGATGTTAAAGTCTGCAGGCTCCCACGGTTGGAGCTCCAAAGTCGATCCCCGACAGATCGCAAGCTCCATGATGTTAAGTCCTGCACACTAAAACATACATTTAACACATTCTAAAAAAACAACCAAAAAGGAAAACAGACTGTTGGTGCGGCCAAACATTTGGAGGGTAATGAGCTGCCTGAGATAATGGTGACCCAGATCCAAAAAGGATTCAAAAGAAAATTTGATAAGCATCTGAGAAGAAAGAATTTGCAAGGCGTGCAGGAGAGGACTTGGTCTTGACTAGAATCTGAATGATATGGTGCCCATTGATGCATGATATATGCACATTTTTTACATGCTCGTGAATGAAACAATATTGTCAAAACAGATTTCATGATTATCAGCTCAACTGGAAAAGCTGAAAAAAAATTCAATTTTGGCCCCAAGACCACCATCACCTGTCCGCCAATGGGTCCAGTTTCTTTTCATCAATTCTGCCTTTACCTTTCATGATTCTAAATACTCTGTCAAATGTCCTCACTGGACCTTTAAAGGAGTGAATCACCTTGAATGAGTGAATAGAAAATACATAAAGAACTGACTGTATATTTCATGCCATCCTTTGATAACAGTA
Source organism: Raja brachyura (assembly GCA_963514005.1). The sequence goes on along the minus strand of OY740787.1, from coordinate 41,970,682 downwards.
AGCCATGGCCTGATCATGGGCAAATGACGGCGGATAACAGGCATTTTAATTCTCTGTCTGTTTGAACTTAAAGCAAGGTTTCTATGTTCAGTATGATTGCATATATTATATTCTTGATCATTACCTTCTTGTTTTTAGCAGTATAATTGGTATTGTTTTCAGCAAATCCCCCCCCCCCAATGATGATTTCTAGTATCAAGCACATTTTTTCTTGTACAAATACAAGATCTGGTATTTACCATGTGTCATCGAAACTACACTTTCCAGGAGAGAGCAGAACAAGTGATTATTAATAGCCTGTCTATTTCTTCCATCACTTGTACACTGTTAGGTGCACTGCAACAATTCACCTTGGCTTTTTAGACATTATCTTTAAATTGACAACCTGTTATAGATTGAAGGATATGAACTGCAGGTGCATGGAACAGTCTCACATCATCCCATTTACAGATGTGTCCTTTGTGTCCATTTTGCACTGCTGCAGTTGGCAAGGTAGGTTGATGGGGTTATTAATAAAGAAGTGGGGGACTCGGGTTTGTAAGCAGGGGACAAAAATGTGAAATCAGGGACTTCCGGTGGTGCCATGCTGGAGTGAGGAGGCACGCCAGCCAGCTCCATGAAAAAAAAGGGGAAAAAACCGGGAGAAGAAGCCCTACCTGCTGCCTGCCGTTTCTGCATGAACCGCTGTGAGTGACGTCATCAGGCGCGCGACCGTAATGGCAGCACAGCGCAGCCCACCCGCTCCCAAACTCCGATATGGAAGACCGAGAACGGCAGAAGAACAAGGCCTGACTGAAGCACCGGGCTCAGATAGGACATCCTCCCAGGAAGATGTGTCTAAAAAGTTAAAGAAAAAATCGGAGATGGAAGAACTTAAAACTTTTTTTACACAAGAAATAATAGAGTTAAAATCGGAATTAAAGTCTGACTTGGCAAAAAAAGAAGATATAGAAAAAATGAAAGAGGAGATGAAAAAGTTAAAGTTTGAAATTAATGCCTCTGCTCGGGAATTATCTGATAATTTGCGAAAGGAAATTGCAGAAATATTAGCAGAACAAGCTGCAATTACAGCAGAAGATATGAATGCTAAAATAAAAAGCAAGCTGGAAAAGGAGCTGGAACCTATCAAAACTGTACTTAATGAGCAGTTGTCATAAAGAACCTTGAGGATTTAGCCGAAACAAATGCTCAGTCTATGAAAGCACTCCTCAAAGAAAATCAACGCTTATCTGATCAACTGGGCAAAATAACTGAAAAATGTACCGAGCGGGAAGGGCGCCAGCGAAGGCAGAACCTGAGAATTGTGGGTATTCGAGAAGGGAGAGAATCGAATCAAGATACCAGAGAGTTTACTGCAACTTACTGCAAAAGGTTTTATCTCTGGATCAGAAACCTTTATTAGCCCGAGCACACAGAGTAATGAGGCGTTATACAAGACCAGACGCCCCCCCAAGACAAATGATAGTGAAAGTCCAGTATGATCATGTTTTGGAGGAGATGATGAACAAAATAGTAAGAAGCAGAAATCTTACATACGAAGGAGACTCTATCAGCATTTATCGAGATTACCCAGCAGAGGTTTCTAAGAAGCGGAATGCGTTTAAGGAGACCAAAAGAATTCTGAGAGAAGTGAAGAACGTGAAGTACTCTCTGAGATATCCAGCCACCCTAAAAGTCACCCACAACCAGGAAGAACACTATTTCAAAAACCCAGCAGAGGCACTGGACTTTGCCAAGAGGATCAAGAGTCAAGAGGAAGACTGAATGAAAGTTTCAAAGATGAACCTCATTAATAAATAAATCGTACCCTCACGACTGGAATGGACTATGGACTTGTGGTACTTAAAGACGATGGAGAAGGAGGCAGCTTGGAGACTCGGATGGGAGATACGGATTGGACATTCTTTTATGGATATTAATAATTAAAATAATAACATTACTAATATTAACTAACAAATACTAAAATCTTCGGCGTAGTATTATTACTTATTTACAGCGCGGTACTAATACCAATTAAAGTTGATAATCTTCAATCAGGGATTAATATTTACCTATAGCTGATTTAAATAATCAGATAATTAGATAATTATTAAGTATAATCATATAGAATATAAAGCTTGACTTTATGTACACCCCATGGTAATTTTTTATTTTTCTCCCCCTTTTTTTTAACTTTTTTATTTTCCTCCCTTCTTTTTATTACATTTTATGATATATCTTTAATTTGTTTCAAGTACAGATATTATCATATACTTGAATGATAGATACCGTATACATCAGATTTTAACACTCCCGGTTAAATATTTTTATGAATTAACAATATTAAGGAGCTGGAAAGATATTAACAACGTCTACGGAAGTCCTTAGATTATTAGCCATGTTAGAATGGCTAACACTCACTGCACCAATCTTAGATGTAGTTTTTTCTTTCTTTGAGCACTCTTTTAACCTCTTAATCTATCCTTTTTTTAATATCACTTTCTATTATTATTATTTTATATTTGAATGGAGTTGTAAATCAATGCAAAGGAGATATATGCGTGAGCGTCACTTAAGGGTCTTGAAATTCATCTATTTGAAGTTCGGGTGTAAGGTCGGGTATGTCGAGCTGAACCATTTGCTCTATTACAGACCCCCTTAGACAAATGATGCAAGACTTAAAAACGAATATGGGGAATGGAGGAATAACGTTTTGCAGCTGGAACGTAAAAGGTATTAATGAACCAATTAAGAGAGGTAAAGTATTAGCACACCTAAAAGCACTCAAAACAGATGTGGCATTCATCCAAGAAACACATTTAAAAAAAGACGCAGAGCATAGATTAAAAGCCAAATGGATTGACAAAGTGTATCACTCTTCTTTTACACATAAATCAAGAGGTGTAGCAATATTAATCCGTAAAGGTACCTCATTTAAACATACTTCAACTATAACAGATAAGGAGGGCAGATATATTATCATAACAGGAGAATTATATACACAAAAAATGATTTTTGTTAATATTTTAGGCCCAGATTTTGACAGTCTATCGTTTTTTAGGAAAATACTAAATACTATCCAAGAACTACCACAATACAATTTAATAATTGGAGGCGATCTAAATTGCACATTAGATCCTTACTTAGACAGATCATCAAAACAACGGAAAATTAAATCGCATTCTAGCGATCTAATAAATGCATATATAGATTCGAGCAACATTATGGATGTTTGGAGAATGGAAAACCCAACGGGACGAGAATATTCGTTTTACTCATCGGTACATAAAACATACTCAAGAATAGACTACTTTCTGGTAGAATCAAAACTTATCCCACTCACTTATAATTCAAAATACCACAATATTATAATTTCAGATCATGCACTATTATCTTTTATGATTAAAATAACTGGAAAAATGGAAAAGCAGGGACAATGGAGACTCAACCCACAAATTTTAAAGGACAAAACAACTCAAGAATATATTACAAAACAGATTGAGATCTTCTTTGAAACAAATGACAAACCAGAAATATCCCCGTCACTACTATGGGAAACTTTTAAAGCATATACACGTGGAATCATAATATCTTCTCAAGCATTCTATAACAAAGAGAATCGGAGGATACAGCAGGCATTGGAAAAAGCGATTAAGCAACTAGATATAGAAAACGCTGCTAATCCAACCATGATTAAACATAATTAAATCCATGCATTGAAATATAAATTAAATAAAATACAATCAGACCAAATTGTAAAACTTTATCAATATACAAAACAAATACAATTTGAATTTGGAGATAAACCACAAAAACTATTTTCTCGTCAATTAAGAAAATTGGAGGGAGAAAAAATAATCCATAGGGTTAAATCAGATACAGGGGAATTATTAACACAAACCAAAGACATTAACGAGAGATTTCTGCAATATTATAAAAATTTATATTCAGTCAAACCGATAGAAAATCATATAGGAATAGAAACATTTCTAAAAAATTGTAATTTACGGAATTAGATTTAGAAGACAGAGAATCACTAAACGCTGAAATAACAATGAAAGAAATCGAAGAATCTATTAGGTCATTAAAAAATGGTAAAGCACCAGGACCGGATGGAATTGGTTCGGAATTTTATAAAACATTTGATGATTTAATGATACCACGGTTAAAGACACTTCATGAACATATTTATACACAACAGAAATTACCTGGAACATTAAATGAATCTATTATCACACTAATACCTAAATTAGATAAAGATTTGGAGGACCCAGGATCGTATAGAGCTATAGCTCTTTTAAACACTGACCAAAAAATATTAACTAAAATATTAGTACAAAGATTAAATATGGTGATCAACAAAATAATACACCCAGACCAGACTGGATTTATACCAAAACGATACTCTCATATAACCTGAGACGATTATTCAATATTATATACTCGAAAAGAAATACTAGTAAAGACCTAGCAATTATCTCATTAGATGCAGAGAATCCTTCCAGCTAGGAGAAAAGTTTATAACGTGGGTCAAATATTTATATACCAATCAGACAGTTAGAATACAAACAAATCAAATGTTATCAACTAAATTTAATTTATTCAGAGGCTGTAGACAAGGTTGTCCGCTATCACCACTAATCTTTGCGTTAGCAATAGAACCATTAGCACAGCGTGTGAGACTACACCCTGAAATATACGGGTATGAAACCAAAGAAACGGAAAATAAAATTTCTTTATACGCAGATTACTCTATATTACAAAGCCTGAAATTAGTATACCTACCCTGCTAGATTTAATAACTCAATTTGGTCTGCTCTCAGGATATAGAATTAATTGGAATAAAAGTGAACTTATGTCAATAATGGGAAATAACTTACACATATTACAACGATTCCCTTTTACGATAGCAAATGAAAAAATTAAATATCTTGGAATTTATGTAACAAAAAGACATGACTCTTTATTTAAATCTAATTTTCCACCTTTATTGAATAAATTACTTAAGAATATCCTATATTGGAAAACATTACCCATCTCAATGTTAGGTAAAATAAATGCGATAAAAATTATCTTTCTCCCGCAATTATTATATTTATTTCAAATGATCCCGATATATCTTCCCAAACATTTTTTTAAGAAGGTGGACTCTATAATTACAAATTTTATTTGGGATTATAAGAGCCATAGAATAAATAAGAAACATCTATGTAAAGCAAAAATAAGTGGAGGTTTGGCGTTGCCTAATTTTATGTTCTACTATTGGGCAGTTAATATTAAAAATATGAATTTTTGGTTGGAAGAATTAGATATACAACCGAATTGGTTAAAATTGGAAAAGGAAGACTGCCTACCTTTTGAAATTTGCTCGATTATATTTGCTAATACCAAATTACATTAAAAAACCTATAGAGGAAACCTAATAATAGAAAATGGGATACGTATTTGGAAACAATTAAAATAATCTTTAAAATTGGAATGTATACCACTGGATCTTCATATTGCAAACAACATTACTTTTAAACCCTCTAGGATGGATAAAGGTTTTTCACAATGGAAAAATTATGGAATTAATAAGATACGGGATCTCTATAGGGAAAACCTTTTTCTTTCATTTCAAGAATTACAACAAAAATATGGACTACACTCAAAAGAATATTTTAGATATTTACAAATTAGAGATTATATTAAATCAAATACACAAGAACTTAGAAATAGAAAGACAGAAATTCTAGATGAATGTTTAAATAAACATCCGAACACAGAAAAAATAATATCATATATTTATAATATTTTATTGGAAAATGATGCACCACCGTCGGAAATATATAGGCAAGCATGGGAAAGTGAATTAGGACAATCAATTAGTTTAGAAGTATGGGAGGAAAGTTTACAACATATACACTACTGCTCATTAAATGCCAGACACTCTCTGATACAATTTAAAATTTTACATAGATTACATCTCTCAAAGTCCAAACTAAATAGAATTTTCCCAAATGTTTCTGCTATATGTGACAAATGTCAACACCTAGAAGCCTACCTAACGCACTCATTTACCAAATGTATTAAAATTACAAATTTTTGGTCAGAAATTTTTCAGATAATTTCGAAGGTAGTTAATACAAATCTGTATCCAGATTCTAAATTAATTATATTAGGTATATTAGAAACTGATCAATTACTAACAACAAAACAACAAATTTTTATCAATTATAGTTTAATAATTGGTAAAAAATTAATACTAAGATTTTGGAAAGGTCCTACCAACCCCACTATTAAAATGTGGATTACAGAAATGTCGGAGACACTTCATTTGGAAAGATTGTCCTCTCGGACAGGCTAGATCAGTTTAGAGGAACATGGTCTCCATTTATTGATTATCTAAAGGGACAAATTGGCTCGGTTCGAGGGCCTGACTGAAACCTGGACGGGGAATGGATGAAGAATTATATATAATAGATCACTGATATATCTCCATTGTAGAACAGAATGTTTAAAACTCCACTCATATTATTGATTTTCTATTTTTATTATAATTTTAATTTCTTTTATTATTTCTTTCTATTAATTTCCCCCTTTATTAAAAATAATTTAAAAAAAATATGTAGAAGTATAAACAAGAATGACTGTAAATTTTATAAATATTAAGAATGTATGTGATGAATAGTAAATTCTTTTGTTTTTCTTTTTCTCTTACATTTTAAATTGTCTTAATATGTATCAATATGTATTTACTTCTAATAAAAAATAGTAACAAACAAAAATGTGAAATCAAAGAGATTATGCTGGAACTAGAGAAAGAACCATAATGTTGGTTAGACCATGTGGAGCATTGTGGATAATTCTGGTAACTAGGAAAGTTATAATGTCTTTGAAAGGATTCAGATGAAATTTATCAAAATATCTCTTCTGATGCTGATAGGTTAAACAACAACAATGGAGGAAAGGAAATTACAATGTTTTGGGTCAATACCCTGCCATATGACTGAAAATGCAGAGGGAAGACGAGGAGGAGAGAGAGATGGAGGCCGGTAGATGTACTACGGAGGGGTGAAGGATAATGGGCAGACGGAGCCAAGTGGCGGGGGGGCAGGGTGGATTTGGGAGACAGAGGTAGACAGACGTGGGTGATAGTTGGACGCAAACAGGAGAAGAAAAGGGCAGACAAAGTCGAGTGGAGGGAAGGTGGAGGATGTGGGAACACAAAGGCTACCAGTTGTGGAATGAGACAAGTAAGGAAGCTGATAATAAGAACTATTAGGGGAAAAACGAAGAGCAGATGGAACCAAATGATGTGGTGTGTAATCTGATAAGTAAAACATGTGGGTAGTAGGTGGATGGAACTAGAAGAGAGTGGGGATGAAAATGGGGATAGGGGGCTGAAGGAGGGGTGATGGGGGAAGAAACAAAATCAGGAGGACCGGAGTGGATGGTAAGAAGAGACAGGGGAACCCAGTAGGGAAGGGTTATCGGAAATTTTGAAAATTCAGTATTCATACTATTGGGTTGTAGACCACCCTAGTGAGATGCTGTTTGCATTTGGCCCATTCCTGGCACTGGATGAGAAAGTTGGTTTGGGAATGGGAAGGTGAGGTGAAATGGCGTGTAGTATGGAGCAAACCAATTGTTTGGTCCGCACTTAGTCTTGTTGATGTAGTGGAGACCACACCAGGAGCACTGAATGCAGCAGATGAGGCTGGATGAAGTACACGTAAATCTTTGCCTCAGCTGGAAGGGCTATTTAGGTTTGTGGATGGTGGTGAGGAGGGTGTGTAAGAACAAATTTGGCACTTCCTTCTGTTGCAAGGGTAAGTACCAGAGGTCAGGGAAGGGTGGGTCGGGAGGAATGAACGGACCAGTGAGTCACAGAGGAAATGGTCCTTGCAGAAATTGGAAAGGGTGTGGAGTGAGAGATGTGGCTTGTGGTGAGATTCTGTAGCAGCTGGCAGATATGCCTTGTACCTCCGCAGTGTTGCCTGACCTCCTGAGTATTCGAAAATTCTCTGTTTTTAGCACCAAAATACGATTAAGGATGATAGACTTTGCATAAAAGTAGATCACAGATAAAATTACAAATGGCCTCAAAAAAGTTTTCAAAATGAAATGTTTTGAAAAATAGTAAAATTGGATCTATTAACAGAGCCAGTGACTTAAAACAGTTGGCAAACAATCTTAAAAGCGAACGAGGAGGATATTTTTCAGTAAGAAAGTCGCTGAAATCTGGAAGAGTGATGAAAATAATTCTTGAAATAGTTTTCAAAGGGATTTGGACAAGGACGTGAAGTAAGGAATTTAAAGGATTGTCTACAAAGAAGTGCTCAAGTGAATGTTAAATTAAGCATAACTGCTCTTTTGCTTTATGTTTCTGCGAGTTAAAGGTGTTTTTGTTCCTACATTGTTGCAGTGTCTAAATACTGACACTCGCTGTCTGAAAATGTCATGAGAACACCTCAGACACACGAACGGCAGCATTTGAAAAAGATAAGCAGCACCATATTCTCAAAGTTTCCAGAAATGGCCATATACTTTGGATTTGCCAGCAATGTTTACATCCGAGGTGTGAGCAGGAAATAGTAAATCACACATCTGATGGTGAAGGCAAGGCAAAAAGTAAGGAGTGACTTAATTTTATGCTGGCACTTTTTAATAGCTACCCATCAGCAATTGTCTGCAACATACACATCTTGGCAAAGACCAAATGGATTGAAAGTGGTGGTGTGCATTTTCAAGCTTCTGTATCTCCTGCCGGGCGCAGAAAGAATAACTGGAGTGGAACAAGTCTTTTCCAAGGTATTGTGAAATGTAGGTGGGGTCAATGGTGGGGAGTCTGGTCCATATAATGGGACTGGCTTCATCCACAACTCTGTAATTTCTTGTGGTCTTGGGCTGAGCTGTAACCAATCCAGGCTGTGATGCAACTGACAGCATGCTTGCTATGGTACATCTATACAAGCGTGTAAGTGTCACTGGAGACATATCAATTTGCCTCGGTCTGCTGAGGTACTCGAGGCATTGGTGTGCTTTCTTAACTGTCGCTTCAATGTGATTGGTCCATGACAAGTTGTTGGTAATATTAATGCCAAGGAACATGAAGCTCTTGACCATTTCCACTTTGGCACCATTGATGCTGAATGGGACATGTACTTCACCACGCTTCCTGAAGCGATTACTATGACCTTTGTCTTGCTTCTTCTTTCGTGTCCATCTTCCATGTTTCAAATGTCGACATCGCTGTAATCGTCCGTCCTGAAATGGTTGCAAGCTCCCGCCGACAATCAGTGGGAGCCATCACTTGTTGCATAGATGATGGTAGTAGCAGAATTAGTTCAGGATACTTCTAGTTTCGAGCCCCGCGAAGTGGACGGTTCTGCTATGGGGCCTTTGTCTTGCTGACATTGAGGGAGAGGTTGTTGTCCTGACACCATGTCACCAAGTTCCTACCTCCTTCCTGTACTCGGTCTCATCATTGTTCATGATCCGACCCACAAGTTCACAAGTTAATGGAGTAGAATTAGGCCATTCTGCCCATCGAATCTGCTCCGCCATTCAATCATGGCTGATCTCTGCCACCTGATCCCATTTTCCTGCCTTCTTCCCATAACCCTTGACACCTGTTCTAATCAAGAAATTGTCTATCTCTGCCTTAAAAATATCTACTGACTTGGCCTCCGCAGCCCTCTGTGGCAATGAGTTCCACAGATTAACTACCCTCTGACTAAAGAAGTTCCTCCTCACTTACTTTTTAAAGAGCGTCCTTTAATTCTGAGGTTATGATATCTGGTCCTAAACTCTCGCACCAGTGGAAACACCCTTTCCACATCCACTCTATCTGTGCCTTTCATTATTCTGTAAGTTTCAATTATGTCCCCCGTCAACTTTCTAAACTCCAGTGAGTGGAGGCCCTGTCCTGCGAAACCTTCATCATATGTTAACCCACTCATTTCTGGGATCATTCTTGTAAACCTCCTCTGGATCTTCTCCAGAACCAGCACATCCTTCCTCAGATATGGGGCCCAAATCTGCTCACAGAACTCCAAATGCAGGCCTGACAAGGGCCTTATAGAGCCTCAACATTACATTTCTGTTTTTGTATTCCAATGATATAAAGCATTGATATAAAGCATTGAATTTGCCTTCCTGACTATCGATTCGACTTGCAAATTAACTCTTTATGCGTCATGCACCAGCACTCCCAAGTCCCTTTGCACCTCTGATTTCTGGATTTTCTGCCAGTTAGAAAATAATCTACACCTTTATTCTCATTACCAAATAAAGATGGCATTGCCATCTGCACTTTGCTAGACTGAATTTCATCTGCCACTTCTTTGCCCACACTCCTAACCTGTCCAAGTCCTTCTGCAGAGTCCTTGGTTCCTCTACACTGCCTGCCCCTCCACCTATCTTAGCATCATCTGCAAATTTGGCCACAAAGTCTTCATTCCTCTTATCCAAATTATTAATATACAACGTGTAGAGAAGCGGCCCCAGCACCGACCCTTGCGGAACTTCACTAGTCTCTGGAAGCCAGCCTGAAAAAGTGCCTTTTATTGCAATGCTTTGCCTTCTGCCATACAGCCAACTCACTATCCATGCTAGTATCTTCCCTTCAATACCTTGGGCTTTCATCTTCCCTAGCAGCCTGGTGTTCGGCACCATATCGAAGGCCTTCTGAAAAGTCATTTGGCCTACATAATTTATTGACATTATATATCCATGGCCTTAATTTTGGCCATCCTCTACAAAAGTCTAACTACGTTATATTTTATTTGTGTAGTGAATTTTAATGGTTGACATGGAAGTTAAGAATGTTGATTGGGTTAATGATGATGAGTTATGTGCATGATAGATTATGTATCCTGCTACTTCAAGATCTAAAATCAGACATGTTGAAAACTATTGCAGGCCACCACTCCAGGAGTTCAAATTAGTCAATTCTTGAGCCCAAACATCTTCAGCTGCTTCATTAATGAACTTCACCATGTCGTGGGATCAACTGTGGAGCTATTTGCTGATGGTTTCTAAAATATTCAGTGCTCCCTTCAGGGATTAAAGTTGTTCATGTTTATTTGCCACAAGAGCTGGCAAGTAACATTGACAAGTGTCAGGTAATGACCATCTACATGAGAGGGACTACTCGCCTCCCTTGACATTCAGTTGCATTGCCATCATTGAGTCCCCCACCATCAACCTGACCAGAAACGTAATTCAATCAGTCGTACACAGTGGCTGCAAGAGTGGATCAAAGATTGGTATGTTGCAGTGAGGGACTGCAAGTGAGTGAGTGACTCATCTCTGACTCTTCAAGCCTTCCCAGCATCTGCAAGACACACCAGGAATGTGATGGGCAAGCACATGCTCCAACAGCATTCCTTCTCAAAACACAGCAATAAAAATAAAACCAGAAGGTGCACATGCCAAAGACTCGGGTTCAAAAAGGACTAAACGCACTCACTCAATAGGCTCTGCAAAGTGATTCTTACTAATATTTAGGCTTACTATTGGGAAATATACCACATCACTGGTCAAATAAAACCCTGCCATGGCCATAAGTAAATGATTACAACTTTAAGCCAATGTACTCGATGCTTCTACCACAACGATGTGCGGCAGACCGCGTGGCCGTGCCGTTTCCCGGTAGCAGGCCTGGCTCACCCGTGCAGAGCCAACAACCCCGTCCCCAAGAGGCAAGCCGTCAAGCCCTGCCCTGCTCATCTCTGAAGGCCAGAGAGGGAGGTGAAGAGATTCAAGATGGCGGTGACGAATACATGGAATAAATGGCTGGTAAGTGCAACCGGGGTCTTACCTCCCCCACCCTCAAAACGCTCTGCATGCTACGAGGGCGGCTGCGGGAGGTTCGGTGGCCGAGGTGCGGATCTGGATCGAGGTGACAGCAGAGTGAGCTGCTGGAGGCCCAACGGAACCTGGAGCTCGACTGGGATGGATTTGTGCTGATACTTGAGGAAATACTAAGAGTCAGGGTTTGAATTTTATACAATTCTAAAAATTCTCACTGAATTTATGTATTATTTATGTTTTTGTGTATTTATTTGAGCCTGTGTGCCAGGGATGATACTGTAAGCAAGATTTGCATTGTACCGGCACCACAATGTACTTCTGCATATAACAACACGACTTGACTGAAGCAGTAGCAGGATTCTGAAGCAGTAACGCCAACTGTGCAATAAGTGTGGACCTTTTGTTTTAGAGGGTGGTGTTAACTGCAGGAGTGGACAGATAGATATTTGTGCATTTAATTGCAAGGCCCATCCCTCATTTAGTTCATTAAATGAGTCCACAATGGGTCAGAGCTCAGCCTCCAAACACACACGTGTCACCTGCGTATTGGAAGCCAACTACTGAGGTCAGTGTGATCACAGTTTCATGCACACGGGTTGTACAGATTTCTATTGGTGCTGTCATTTAGCTCCACTGTAGCTTGGAGCATTACAGGGAGAAGGACTGGAAAACTGGTCAGGGCGTATATCCCCACGGTTGATAGCAATGTGAATATGCAGTTAGTTTACTTTAGTTAACTTTATCATTGTCATGTGCACCGAGGTTCGGTGCAAATATTTTTTTTGCGTGCTATCCAGTAAATGGAAATACTCTACAAGATTACAATCGAGCCGCGCAGTTAAGCTCCTTCTTGATGGGGATGATCATTGTCCGGTGTTAACATAGCACAGATTATTCCCCTCTTTCTGCATCGCGTTTTGGTGGTATTTAGATCTTGCTGGATCTGAACTCTGAATGTTTTTTTGCAGAAGTTGTTAATGGAACTGAACAATTCTGACTTTATTATGGGGAAAATGTTGTCGTTGAAACAGCTGAACGTTGCCCTGAGGAACTCCTTGAACACCATCCTGCTTCTGAAAATATATGCCTCATAAAACACAACTCTCTTTTTTGTGCATGGTATGACAGTGCAGAACTCTGGGCAAGGTAGACACACTTAGAAGCAAAAGTACAAGCCTTCAGTTTATCCTCCATTTCATATAATCATTTGGAAAATAGCTTCTATTAAAGAAAACCTTTAATTTCTAAACAGAAACTTGTATTCCAGTCCAGCAAGAAAGGTATAGATGGAGCAGCTAAATCTTTGCTATTGAACCACAAATGTTTAGTCTAGAAGACTTTAAAAAGATCCAGTAGTCATTTTTAAACATTGCTTTAATCCCACCCCTTCACGGACTATTTTGAAATAGCCTTTTCCTCTTCTCAATCTCCAAAACCTATAAATAGCTCCATCAAGTCTCCATTTGGCATTCTCGGCTGCACATTATCATGTGAAATCTACCAATTTTGGTACATTGTTCGATGTTTTCAGAAGTGTTAAATATTCATATAATTACGCCATTAGCTGCCTCCCTTTTTACCAACTGATTGAATGAAATTCAGGAGAGTGGTATCAAGTGCAGGAGACCACAGTTAAATGGCATCATGCAGTACACCCTACACAAGGGGAGGTCAATGTTAGTGGCCTACAGAGCCCTCTGGTGGTTGATTTTAAATCAGCACAGGGAAGAGAATGGACAAACTTCTCCAGACTTTTGATCAGTTCTGCACTGAGGGACTTGCCTGCTGACTTTGCATATTACATTGGCCTAGCCGCCTGAAACATGCATGTGCTTTAGATGGCCTACAGTTGTCGCCTGTAAAAATAGCACCGCATAGAGAGTCAGTATTAGCAAAGTCTCTCTGGGCGATCCACAAACCAATGGCATGACCATCAAAGTCCCCAATTTCAGGTAACGTGCACCCCCTCTGTCTCTTTCTCCTTCCTCTGACGTACCACTTTCTTCCCAACTTAAATCCCAGCCCTCTATCACCCTTTATCTTCCCTACCCCACACACTCCTCCCACTAGATCCCCTTTCCCCTCTACTCCTTATCCCTCCCCTCACTCTGTTGTCCCCTCTCTGTCACCGCTCCTCTTTATTCAGTTCCACTTTTCTGCTTCCAGTGTTTAGGTCCCTGACCCACTGAGTTCCTCCAATAGTTATCCTTTAATTACTAAAGATATTTGTTTTGCTCAATAATTGGTTTAGATTAGTTTAGTTTGATTACATATATTGCGGAAAGCCAATAGAAAAAACAGGTTTGATTGTGCTCTATATCTTTTAGCTGGGCGGTGCCTATCCATTATTTGCGAGTTTTCAGGGCAGAAGTTGATACCAGGCCAGCTGTACACTCTAATGATATGTAATGTGGGAATGCTGATGATGCATTTAGGTTGGTCATTGATCTATTGGACATCCATAAATTAATTGCTTGCATTTGTCCATGTACTTACTCTATGAGGCGATTACCTTTCAACATCCTCAGAAGCGGCCTGATGGGGATGAGAACATAATCCAATTCAGCTGAAGGACTGAAGGCAAAATGGCCTTGAAGTTAATGATGTGTAGAGCTTGCATATTACAGATTAACCATTTTGCACAACAACATAGATAGATTCTTATTTAGTACGGGTGTTAGGGGCTATGGGGAGAAGGCAGGAGAATGGGGTTAGGAGGGAGAGATAGATCAGCCATGATTGAATGGCGGAGTAGACTTGATGGGCAGAAATGGCCTAATTCTGCTCCTATTACTTATGACCTTATTACACGATTTGGTCAGAGGATGAGCTGCGGAGGCGGTTGAGACACTGGGAGCAAACAGGGGCCTGGCATGAAGGTGGGGAGGGGGAGGGGGAGCGCTGAGAACCAGGAGGAACCTGCCAGGGGGGGTGGGGAAGAACAAAGAGGGACACGGCAGGAGGGGCTGCATAAAGTATAGGTGGATCATTGGGAATCTAATTCGTAACTTTCTTAGCGCCAAATTCTTTGCGCACTTTGTGTATTGTGTGCAAAAACAAAGAATTTCACTGTGACAATAAAGTAATTATTGATGATTGAAAGTGGAGTTAATGAATATCGCTATCAGAATGCCTTGAAGACAAATATATCTGCTGATCACTTCTGTAAAGTGCATTATTTTATTATTTCAAACATGCATGATTTGTTTATACGCAAACAAATTGAGGGAAACTTTACAGGGATCAACCATCTCATTAACTGGATGTGTGTGTATATGTGTGCATGCATGCATTGTGTACTCCACTTGTGTAACCGACAATCCAAAGCTCCAATTTCAAGAAAAAACCCTCAACCCCCTTCTTTATTTTTAATCACCCACCTCCCCTAAGGCACACATATATCTCCCACACGTCACTCTTTCCACTCTTCCTCCCGCTCCTCTCTTCTTCAATTCCTCCCATTTCCTTTTATATCCACTCTTTCCCCTCCCCTGTCCCCATCCTCCAGTTTTACATTTTACTCCTCATCTCCTTTCTTTATCTAACACTTTTTGTTTCCATTTCATCTCTAGCTTTTGTCACTATTTCCACCCATGAGCCAATTACCCCCCTCCCCTTCACCTGTTCCCACCTATCACTTACTAGACTTTGTCCAACACCCAACGTTCTTTTCCAGCTTTCCCCCTGCCACTTCAGCAGTCTGAAGAAGGGTCCTGACCTGACACATCTGTCATATTTCCCTCTACAGATGCTGTTTGACCCATTGAGATCCTCCAGCACATTATTTTTTGTTCATGATTCCAGCATCTGCAGTCTCTTGAATCTACTTTCTCCCTGTAACCTTTTTCCTGCAACCAGTCAGAATACCCAATCTTCCTATAACTATCAGGGAGAATGAATAAACTCCTCACAGAATGAACAAAAGATCAGGATTGAACCGAGATCGATGGCGCTGTGAGGCAGCAGCTCTGCCAACTGCACCACTGCGCCATCCGGAGATGTTCAAATTTAATGTTGTGTTGTTTGTTAAACATTTGCACCTCCTAAGATTTAAAAACTTTGATATTGAAACATTGGTTGTACGTTTTATTTGGAGTCAAAATGGGAGCATGATGAGGATATAAGCATTATACTGACTGCCGTTTTGTCTCTGAACCTCAGCAAGGATCTACTTACCACAGGCATGGAGCCATAAAAGTGAACTAGGTTATTGTGGGTTGTACATGAGGAGTGCTTAAAATTAATCTTTACTTTGGATTTTAAGAATGAGAGGCAATTTCATTTGAATTCTAATATTCCGAGAGGTTTTGGCAGGTCAGATGGTGAGAGGTTTTTGTCCCGGGCGGTGAAGTCGAGGACAACAATTTTTGCCTCAGGATAACAGGTCAACTATGAGGAGAAATGTTATTATTAAACAAAATTGTGAATCTTTGGAATTCTCTATCCCAGAGGGTTGCATCTACCCAGTTGGTAAGTCTGTTCAAAGCTGTGACTGATCGTGTTTTGGACACTAGGGAAATCATGGGTTATGGGGATTAGACTGGAAAGTGGTCAAAGTAGGGGATGAGCCATGATATTGAATGCCGGAAGAGGCTCGAGAGGCCATATGGCTTACTCCTTCTGTTCATGTTCTTATGTTAACAAGCTCAACCTCCAGCTGCTATTCTATCCCGGGGATTCCTCATCAACTAAATGCCTTTCACTGTGGGAGGACCTATGCAAAGTAATATGCAATGTTCCCATTAGCCAAATCTAATCCCACACAATTGCAATGCAGCCATTATTTTTCATTCACTAGCGTGCTTGAAGTTGATTTGGCATTTCACTAATACTCTGCCTCTGGAGTACAGTGGTATTAAATGGGAATATACTGTAGATTACAGAATTAAATCACACATACAAAGAGATACATAGAGGGACCACCTCTTTCCCTTCCTCGTTTCCTTCAATTACATTTTCCCGAAATAATCTCATCTAATTTTACATTTTCCATGATTGGGCCCCATCTCTCAGGAACCCAAAGTATAAACCAATATTGTGCAAATGTGGTGATTGTTGTGACACTTTAAAAAGTATGTAAAATATATATTTTCTCAGTGTGGAGATAACAATAATGTGCATTCATATAGTTCATTCAACATAATAAAAGGCTACAAAGCATCTTGCAAGTGTATTATCAGACAAAATCTGCAACATAAGAGTATTAGGTGAACAATAGAAGTAGCAATGAGGAAAAAGGGAGGGGAAAAAGATTCAGAGGGAATTATCAGGCCCAGAGACCTGGCAACTGAAGCAGTGCTGTTAATGGGGAAGTAATCAATATTGGGGAAGCTCAGGAGACATGTTTGCCCTGCCCTGTCTCCATTTTACTCACCTTACAACCTGCTTTAATTATAGAATCTGTGTCCAGTGCAATGACATTGCACGCCTGAAGAACAAAACAGCAATCATTTGATTACATTTCTCCTCTAAAAGACAGTGACCCACTTGTATTGTTGTTATTGAAAAGCATGCTCCCTTGTTGCTGAAAGCCAAATCAGCAATTCAAAGACCGTACCTTGGTTCTATAAAAGGTTTTGTGCTGTGCCTTGGGGGGGGGGGGGGGGGGGTTCTTTGCTCCACAATTTAGAAATCTGGTGTTTCTTGAGGTATTCATTTCAGATTCTTCACTCTCCTGACAAAGTCCATACATCCACCAATATTTCTCTAATGCTCCTGCAAATGAAAAAATATTTTGTCTAAAACATTTGAAGCCGAGCTTTTGAGCAATAGGCATGATTAGATTTCACAAAATGTTAAATATTGTTCTTATTTGACAAACCTTCCATAGCCTTGCCTTTCTTATCTTTATATTTTCCTTCAGCCCTTGAATCATGAAAAAACCTGTTCTCCTCTAATTCTGCTCTCTCGGGCATCCCCAGTTTTAATCCTTCCACCAGAACAGCTGTGCTTCAAGCTGTCAAATTATCAATGACATGAAACTCCCTCTCTAATTGTCTCCAGCACTCCCTCCTCCTTTAAAACACTCTTTAAGGATTCAAGGCCAAATATTCTTCCATAACAGTCAAACAAAAAGAACAACTTTGCTGTGTAGAAATCCAGAGAAGAAAGGATTTGTGCACGCTTTCAAATTTGTTGTGAAATTTGTTTCCTCCTTTTTTCAGCTACATTTTTGTAATAGCAGAACAAAATTGAAATTTGTACCTGCAATGTTTACACACAGAATGACCTCTGCCGTTTCTAAAAGGACCTTACCCTATTTACCATGTCACCTGTTAAAGGCACACTCTCCATGGCAGCAACAGCAGCACTGCGTACCAATGCTGGCCATGGAGAGATAGAAGCTGCGGGAGCGAGAACTAGAAATCCACTGGTTTCTTGGAGGGATATAGAAATCCCTGGCAATGGAATATGTAACAAGAAACATAGAAAATAGGTGCAGGAGTAGGCCATTCGGCCATTCAATATGATCATGGCTGATCATCCAAAATCAGTACCCCATTCCTGCTATCTCCCCATATCCCTTGATTCTGTTAGCCCTAAGAGCTATATCTAACTCTCTCTTGAATACATCTGAGGTAATATACGGTATATATCAAGAGGGAAGCCCTGTTTCTCAGGATGGCCAAGAAACCCTTCAGGGTGCACTGTACAAAGAGCCTTGAAAGTAGCAGCATGAGATTTTTCCACCACAAATGAGGAAAAGAGAACCACTGATTTCTTAAAGTGGCATAGAAATCCTTGTCAGTGTAATCTGGTAATACATAGATGTTGGAGCAATCTCTTACAGTAATTGAAGCAACGATGAGAGGGGATCTCATTGAAACATGTAAGATTGTTAAGGGTTTAGACACGCTGGAGGCAGGAAACACGCCAGTGGACGGCGCGACTCTTGTCGCAGCGGCCTCTGCAGTCCGTCTGTCTTTTTTTAATTTTTTGTCTCGTTTGAGTGTAGTTATAGTGTTTTAGCTGGGTATGTGTGGGGGGTGAGGGGAAACTTTTAAAATCTTTCCCCTGAAAGGAGGACCCAACCTTTTCTCTGTCGGGTCTCCGTTGTCGTTGGGGCCTAGCACCGTGGAGCGGCCTGGAGCTGACCGAGTTAGGAACGGGAGGAGCTCTGGTGGTGCGCGGCACCGGCCTGACCCCGGAGATTCGGAGGCTCCAGCTGCAGCCAGTGGGCGGGAACACCGGGAGCTCGCGGGTCACTAGTGGGAGACCGCTTTTTGGAGCTCCCGCAGCGGCAACTTCTTCCGCCCGAGTTGCGGGGTTGAAAATGACCTGGAGCGGGGCCTTACATCGCCCGGCGCAACTTTTTTTTTTTTTTGTATAATTTCTTTTATTAGAAGTAATCAATTTATAATATATTAAACAGATTTACAAACATCAACTTAATTCAATATTTATACAAATAACACGTTGATAATTATTATCTTCTATTTTTTTGGAAATAAAGATAGAGAAAGAATAGAACAGTTTTAAATCAATAAAGATGTGATTAAATAATAATTTGATTATATATAAGAAAAAAAAGAAAAAAGAGAAAAAAAGAAGGTTAACAAAAAGTGAAAAAATATTATATATATATATAAATGAAAAACAACAAAATATATTGTAAATAAAACTATTACAAATGATAATATCAATAGAGACATGCATATTAATCCTAGTATAAAAATAAATTATTCTCACCAAATCCCGTAGGGTACCCGCCGAGTTGTGATGTCAAGAACAGCTACTTCTCTAAATACTGTATATATGGAGACCATATTTGTTCGAAGGAATTATATTTGTCCAATAGGACAAATCTAATTCTTTCTAAATGTAACGTCTCCAACATTTCTGCTGCCCACATTTTAATTGTGGGGGATAATGTTCCCTTCCAAAATTTCAATATGATTTTTTTCCCCATTATCAAACAGTAATCAAAGAAATTTCTTTGATTTACTGTAAGTACCAAATTTGAATCCGGAATTCCAAATATTATTAACTTTGGGTCAGGGTCCAATCTAATTTTAAGAACTTCAGAAATAACTTTAAAAACTTCTGTCCAGTAGTAATTCAATTTGGGACATGTAACAAAACTGTGTATTAAATTTGCTTCTAAATTCTTACATTTATCACAAATTGAAGAGAGATTGGGAAAGATACTATTTAATTTAGTTTTAGAATAATGTAATCTATATAGTACTTTAAATTATATCAATGTATGTCTGGCATTTAACGAACACCGGTGTATTCGCTGTAAACTTTCTTCCCAATTTTCTTTTGTTATAGATAAACCAATTTCATTTTCCCATGCTTGACGATATGTTTCAGTTGTTGAATTCTCCTTATCCAAAATAATGTTATATATATAGGCTATTAGTTTTTCTGTGTTTGGGTGCAAGTTAAACAATTCATCTAATAATCCTGGGTTGAAAATGACCTGGAGCGGGGCCTTACATCGCCCGGCGCGACTTTAATGGCCGCGGGACTTGCTAGCGCCCGCTGGCGGCTTTAACATCAAGACCCAGAGCGTGGCCTTGCATCGCCCGGCGGGGGGCCGCGGGACTTATTTACCATCGCCCGCCGGGGGGCTTTGACTTTGATATCAGGAGGAGAATGGGGAATGCAGGGGGGAAGATAAGACTTTGCCTTCCATCACAGTGAGGAGGAGATTCGCTGTGATGGATGTTTGTGTAAATTGTGTTGTATCTTGGTTCTTTTCTTGTTTGTATGACTGCAGAAACTAAATTTTGCTTGAACCTCAGTGAGGTTCAAATGACAATAAATTGTATTGTATTGTATGTTCCCGATGTTGGGGGAGTCCAGAACCAGGGGTCACAGTTTAAGAAAAAGGAGTAAACCATTTAGAACAGAGACGAGGAAACACTTTTTCTCACATTGTTTTTCTCTTAACAATAGCTGGGTCAGGGGATATGGGGTGAAGGCAGGAACGGGGTATGATCGTGGATGATCAGCCATGATCACATTGAATGGCGGTGCAGGCTCGAAGGGCCGAATGGCCGAATGGCCTACTCCTGCACTTATTGTCTATTGTCTATTGATTCAATCATTTGTGTGTTATGTTCAGCATGTATATCTAAAGGGTATTTACAGGTCATCTGCTCCTTCCTGGCTGATTACTGGGGCCCTGAATTGTTGTTACACAGAGTGGAGCAGGGGCTTCCAATAACAACCGTGTTTGTCAGATGCACAAGCACAGACACAGGGCCTCATGGCAAGACACTCCAGTCCAAGCATTGGCACCTGTTAGATTGTTGGACCTTATGAGGGAGGGGTTGTAACATTGCTCATAGGGTGGCACAGTGGTGTAGTGGTAGAGTTGCCATCTTACAGTGCTAGAGATCCGGGTTCGATCCAGACTACGGGTGCTGTCTTTTCAGAGTTTACATGTTCTCCCTGTGGGTTTTCTCTGGGTGCTCCAGTTTCCTCCCACATTCCAAAGACGTGACGGTTTGTAGGTTAATTGCTTTCTATTAATTGCCCTGAGTATGCAGGATGCGAAACTGGGATAACATAGAAGTAGTGTACGGGTGATCACTGGTTGGCGTGGACTCAGTGGGCTGAAGAGCCTGTTTCCACGTTGTATCTCTAAACTATAATAAAATAAAACCAAAGCTGTGCGATGAACACATCAATGTCTGCTGCACTGACACTGCCACATTGCTCTATTATCTCCATCAACTTGATCCTACAATATCAGGGCCAACAGAAGCACTGCTGCAGAAAGATCATTGCAAGCCACGATCATGACTAACATTGCTTCAATTGAGCCAATTTGTAACCTAGATAATCACATGGAGCCAAGCAGCAATGTGGGCACGGCTGATAATCTTCCCATAGAATGTCACGTGTTTCATTGATAACAGCTTTGGAAGACCTGAGCTTGGGAAAACATTATTTATCAAACAAGAATATTAGGGGGCATGCAAGTCCTGCCACACCTGCTGAAACATAGAAACATAGAAACATAGAAAAATAGGTGCAGGAGTAGGCCATTCGGCCCTTCGAGCCTGCACCGCCATTCAATGTGATCATGGCTGATCATCCAACTCAGTATCCCGTACCTGTCTTCTCTCCATACCCCCGATCCCATTAGCCACATCTAACGCCCTCTTAAATATAGCCAATGAACTGGCCTCAACTACCTTCTGTGGCAGAGAATTCCAGAGACTCACCACTCTCTGTGTAAAGAATGTTTTCCTCATCTCGGTCGTAAAGGAATTCCCCCTTATCCTTAGACTGTGACCCCTTGTTCTGGACTCCCCCAACATCGGGAACAATCTTCCAGCATCTAGCTTGTCCAACCCCTTAAGAATTTTGTAAGTTTCTATAAGATCCCCCCTCAATCTTCTAAATTCCAGCGAGTACAAGCCGAGTCTATCCAATCTTTCCTCATATGAAAGTCCTGACATCCCAGGAATCAGTCTGGTGAATCTTCTCTGTACCCCCTCTATGGCAAGGATGTCTTTCCTCAGATTTGGAGACCAAAACTGTAAGCAATACTCCAGGTGTGGCCTCACCAAAACCCTGTACAACTGCAGTAGAACCTCCCTGCTCCTATACTCAAATCCTTTCGCTATGAATGCTAACATACCATTTGCTTTCTTCACTGCCTGCTGCACCTGCATGCCTACTTTCAATGACTGGTGTACCATGACACCCAGGTCTTGTTGCATCTCCCCTTTTCCTAATCTGCCACCATTCAGATAATAGTCTACCCTCATGTTTTTGTCACCAAAGTGGATAACCTCACATTTATCCACATTATACTGCATCTGCCATGCATCTGCCCATTCACTCAGCCTATCCAAATCACCCTGCAGCCTCCAAGCATCCTCCTCACACCTAACTATACCCCCCAGCTTGGTGTCATCTGCAAATTTGGAGATGTTGCATTGAATTCCCTCGTCCAAATCATTAATATATATTATATTAATAGTCCCTTAGAGTTTCGCAGCTCTACCCATATCGATTCCACATCTTCCACGCTAATGTCCTTCCTTTCTATTGCATTAATCTCCTCTCTCACCAGCAACGCTACCCCACCTCCTTTTCCTTTTCGTCTATCTGAACATCTGTCTCATCCTCCAATTTAGACTGTGTGTGCCTTAGCCCTTTGATGGCCTTACTGACTGTACCACGACTTCCTGTATGAATCTTGTATGATTTCCTGTACAAATCTACATTGCCAGGCTTGAATGCCCGAGATTTGGTCCTCAGAAAATTGCAGACCTCCTGGTTCATCCACGGCTTCTGGATGAGGAACACCTGGATGATTTTGGTGGGAACACATTCCTTCTCATATTCCCTTATGAAGTCTAGTACTCAATATGTGAATAAGAATGTGATAAGGGCGTTCTGACTATCAGGTTGCGGGATGAATTTCAACCTCAGGAAGGTCGAAGGCACTTCCTCCATCCATCTCAGCTGTACATCAACACCCAGCATTACAAAGTGCTGGAGTAGCTCAGCAGGACAGGCAGCGTCTCTGGAGAGAAGGAATGGGTGGCGTTTTGGGTCGCGACCCTTCTTCAGACTGAGTCAGGGGAGGGCACCCATTCCTTTTTTCCAGAGATGTTGCCTGTCCCACTGCATTACTCCACCACTTTGTCTCCATCTTGGGTGTAAACCAGCTTCTGCAATTCTTTTCTACACATTACAAACTGTACAGGTGTTTTAATGAGCTTTGTACCCAAGGAACATTTGTAATAACTTAAAAGGTAGTTAATAATCCTTATGGCATGTGATCATTGCTGTTTATAATGTAGTTGATGAATTTTGTACATAAGAACATTCACTTTACCTAATTCTCTTTAAAACAGTTTGATATATTCCAAGGTTCTTTAAAAGCACTTTCTAATTGTCTGTCTTTCTTTGTAACTCTCTCTTATACTTCTTGCTTGGCATGAACAGGCATTAATGAATAAGGTAGACAAAAATGCTGGAGAAACTCAGCGGGTGAGGCAGCATCTATGGAGCGAAGAAAATAGGCAACGTTTCAGGTTGAAACCCTTCTTCAGACTGATGTGAGGGTGGGGGGGGGAAGAAGAAAGGAAGAGGTGGAGCCAGTGGGCTGAGGAAGAACAGAGAAGGGGAGGAGAAACAAGGGACTACCTGAAATTAGAGAGGTCAATGTTCATACCGCTGGGGTGCAAACTGCCCAAGCGAAAATATGAGGTGCTGCTCCTCCAATTTAGGATGGTCCTCACTCTGGCCATGGAGGAGGCCCAGGACAGAAAGGTCGGATTCGGAATGGGAGGGTAAGTTGAAGTGCTGAGCCACCGGGAGATCAGGTTGGTTATTGCGAACTGAGCGGAGGTGTTCGGCGAAGTGATCTGCAAGCGTACGCTTGGTCTCACCGATGTAGAGCTGCTGACATCTAGAGCAGCGGATGCAATAGATGAGGTTGGAGGAGGTGCTGGTGAACCTCTGCCGCACCTGGAAAGACTGCTTGGGTCCTTGAATGGAGTCAAGGGGGGAGGTAAAGTGACAAGTGTAGCATTTCCTGCAGTTGCAAGGGAAAGTGCCTGGAGAGGGGGTGGTTTGGGTGGGAGGGGACGAATTGACCAGGGAGTTACGGAGGGAACGGTCTCTGCGGAAAGCAGGCAGTGGAGGAGATGGGAAGATGTGGCATGTGGTGGGAGCCTCATCTATATTGGAAGAGGGGAACCCCCGTTCCCTGAAGAATGAGGACATTTCCGATACCCTGGTGTGGAACACCTCATCCTGGGTGCAGATGCGGCGTAGACGGAGGAATTGGAAGTAGGGGATGCAGTCCTTACAGGAAGCATGGGTGCCAGTCGGTTTATAGTGGTTATCGGTCAGTAGTCTATCACCTGTGATGGAGATAGTGAAGTCAGGAAATGGTAGGGAAATGTCGGAAATGGTCCAGGTGTATTTGAGTGCCGGATGGAAGTTAGTGGTGAAATGGATGAAGTCAGTGAGTTGTGTGTGGGTGCTGGAGGTAGCACCAATGCAGTAACACTCAATAACACTGGCTTCAGCTGAAACATCGGTTCAATAAACTGCAAAATCCAGAAATAATTTCCACAGCTTTTATTCTTGAGTTTAGTCTTTTCTATTAATATTTACCACACGGTATATGATTGGGATAGCACAAAAATAGTGCGTAGGATCGTGCTTGTGTACAGTGCGGACCCGACGGGGCGAAGGTCCAGTTTCTTCGCTGTATCTCTAAACTAAACTAAACATCTCTACAATCTGCCTGGTATTTGAGTTTTACCATTCTTACCTCTTGAACATCCTTGACTGTTATCATTATAGCACTGTCAGAAATGCTTCTACTCTCCAGACCACAAACTCTGATGACATCTCAAAACTTCTCTCCCTCTTTATTCTACATGGAATCTGTCTCTCTTGCTAGACAACTCCTTGTGAAGGTTGTTTTCTTCCCCAACTACACTCCCGTGAAATACTTTGTGAAGCCACACAAGTTAAAGATGCTTTGTGAATACAAGTTGTTGAATGTGCAGATATATATTGTTGAACAGAAAAAAGTGGACATGCTGATTGCTACCTATCCTGTTGTAGGTCATGCCCTGTTACCTGATAGATTAAACTTTGTAGTTGACTTACTGTAAATTACACACAAACCTTGTATCCAGGCTTGAGAAAATGAAAACATGTTTGTTTGCTAAGCTGAAGTAGGACACTCTGAATTCTCTGAAAGGAATATTGCACTCTGAATGGCCCTATTATAAAAAATATCTAATTTTATAATCTGTCATTAACATTTGACCTGTATTTTAGGACATGTGGAAATGAGTGTTGGTTTGAATAATTGGAGAAATCCAAATTTTGAGCGTGCAGAGCAATAACTTTGCAAAAATATTGTGATTTCATTTGTTCAGATTGACTGCTTTAATGTCCCACCTCTCCTTCTATTAACCAAATGTACCTCATAATAGGGAAGAGCAAGCAATCTGGCTCTGAATAGGTCACCAGTACAGGGCCTGATACTCCATCACAACCTGCTGCGGAATGGCTTTAGGGTCTTATGATGCCATCTTGTGGCTGAAAGATGAAGTGGAAGAGACCGAGAGTTCTCTAATAAGCCAAAGAGGAGAACCTTTGGCTAAGTAAAGGAACTATGTTGATTGACTTTAAAGGTCCTTTTACGTCTGTTCCACATGGTTACCGAACAGGATACCCACTCAACATTCACAAAATTCCATTCCTAATGACATCAAAGATTTGTAAAAAAACACTCTAAGATAGCTACACATTCTTGCGTTTAAATGTCTCATCATTGGCAGTATACTTTCAGCTACCTTTGTTTTCAAATTCACTTGTCCGATATCTGCACAGATCTACTTATCTTTCAACTTTACGATCTTCCTTAGAAACTATCTACCCCAATTGTAAATGACGATGTCCTGGCCTTCATAAATTGAGACATAAATAGAGAAATATTTACATGCGCCCCCTCCAAACTCATATATTGCATTCAGTGCTCTCAATGTGGCCTCCTCTACATCAGTGAGACCAAGCAAAGATGAGACAACCACTTATTTAAACACCTGCCAGGTCCAGCAGGAGTTTCTTGTTTGCAAGCAGCTTCATTATCCCTTCCCATTCCCAGACTGACCTAACAGTCCTCAGCTTCCTCCATTGCCAGAGTGAGGCTGTAAATACACTCCTAAAGCTTACCCCTCTTAGTCCAGTTCAGATAAAACACTGAGTCAAGCACTGGAACAATCAAACTTTATTTTTGGTCGAACAACAAATTCCCCTATACGACACCGCGGGTTCGATCCTTGTCTGCCTGGCCAAGCCCTTCAGCCTTGTGCAAGCAAACACTGCCCAAAAGATCATGCAGTCCCAAGTGCCCTTCCAGAAGATCAACGCCGATCTAAATGGGGGCTACCTTTTATAGATCAACGAACCTGAGGGGCTGAACTACACAGGGGTGGTTCCCTGTACAAACCAATCATGCATATCAATGGCATCAAAGTATTATTGACAGTTCCCCGACCCAATTACAAAGAGTCGCAAACAATGTTTCTTACAGAAGCTTCTGGAAGGAAGTCAGTTTATAATCTTGCATTTAATTCTCATCATGGACAGTGTACTTTCAGCAACCAGGGATCTTTGTTTTGAAATGTCCTTACCCAATCTCTGCACAAATCTACTTCTCTTTCAACTTGAAGATCTTTCTTAGAACCTATCTGCCCCAATTGTAATTTTAGAATCTGTCATCAACATTTGGCCTGTGGTTTAAGACATTGAGAAAAGAGTGGTGGTTTGAATAATTGGAGAAATCCAAATTTGAGCAGGCCGAGCACGAGTTTTGCTAAGATTTTGGCATTTCATCAGTTGATATTAATTGCTTTAACTTATGCACTTCTCATTCTATAATCAAATGTACCTCAAAATGGGAAAGAGCTGGAAATCTGGCACTCAATGGGACACCAATACAGTTCCTGACAGTGCAACCTGCAGTGGAATGAGCTTTAGAGTCTTATGGTGCCTTCTTGTGGCTGAAAGATGAATTGGAAGAGACCCAGAGTTCTCTAATGGGACCGAGAGGAGAACCTTCGGCTAAGTAAAGGAACTGTTGATTTTCTTTCAAGATCCTTTTTCTTACTCTGCACATGGTTGACCAAACTGGATACCCATTCATCATTCACAAAATTCAATTTCTAATGGCATCAAAGATTTGTATAAACTCTAAGATATCCACACATTCTGTCTGAAGTCACACGTTAAAGATGTTTGGCGAATCCAAGTTGTTCTATTTTCAGATATATGTAGTGTAACAGTAAATATTGGACATGCTGATTATAAATCTGCAGCAGTGGAAAGAGTTTGACTGAAATGTTTTTCCATTTACAGAAGGGGTGGCTGTTCGGCCTTGCTGTGGATGTGGGGTGCGGCTCAGGCAAGAGCTCCATGGGATTGGCTCCTTACTTTGATGAAGTGGTTGGAATTGATGCGAGTGAAGCTCAGATTGAAGAGGCCAACAAGATGTGCGGACTTGATAATTTTTTCTATGGTTAATGGCTTGACACACACGTTATCGAAAAATGTTGATTTAAACTGAAACAACTTAATGACCATTGAGAGAACAAATTGTAATTTTGTTCGGGATACAGCATGGAAACAAGTCCTTTGGCTTACTGAGTCCATGCTGACCATCACACTAGTTCATGACCCATACATTACTTCTATGTTATCCCATTTTGTTATCCACTCCCTACATATTACGGGCAATTTTACAGAGGTCAATTAACATGTCTTTGGGGCATGGAAAGAAAACAGAGCACCCAGAGGAAATGCACACGGTCACAGGGAGAACACGCAAACCCCAGGCAGACAGCACCCATGATCACGATCGAAGCTGGGTCTCTAGCAGTGTGCGACATCAGTTCCACCAGCTGCACCACTGAGCTGCTAAGGACTGAACATTGCAAAAGAGTTGCAATCTTTGGTTGTACTGAGCTAATTATTGCAGTTAAAGAAATAATACTCTTGGCTTCACAGATCATGTTGTTTTAAGGGATGTTGTGGGGGGGGCAATGTTTGTCCTCTCCCTCAAGACCCACTGGCTAATGATATTCCTCGTCCTCTGGGTCCCAGGATCGATTGCTCACTGCCCTTGCATGGTACCCGTCTCCTCCACCCCTCCCTTAGCTGCTTTGATGCCAACAAGTGAAGATGAGATTGTTTATTTAGCATCAAAAATCATTTAATTTTTTTGAGCTGCTGCATGTGGTGATTGTGTCGTGTTTTGGGAGGTCACATATTTGGGCTTCATTGTAATAGCTGGTTGTAGGAGTGAGGGGAAGGACCATGCTGCTCGAATTAATCAGCTGGACAGCCATCCAGTTGAAAGTTTTGAATTATGAAGGGAGCATGTCTGGGTGGAAACCCTTTAGCGGGCTTGTTGTGGCTGCAGCGCTACTTACTGTTCTAGCAAAACCTGCAGATCCGTCCTCTGCAATCCTGCCAGGTACACCATTGTGTATGAAACCTTCTGCCCCACCTCCACACATCAGCTTGTCCTATTCTCCTCTTCCTCCTCCCTCCTTTTGTTACATTCCCATCAATGCACTGGTTTATGCCAAAGGATGAGGGTTACATTTGAATGGAAATTCACAACTGAGCCCCAGCTCAAGTGCTTCCTATGTTATGAAAAGAATAGTACATCTTCAGCCCAGTGAATAAATGCAACTCAGTCACAAGCAAAACTGCAGATCATTGAGAATTGTGCAGTTGTGTGCTTTCCCAGTTGTTGAACATGAGAATTCCGTGCATAATTAACACCGTGGCCAATTTGGCTAGGTTGGCACTAATTAATGTTGTATCACATGACACCAACTGCCTGCTCTGCATACATATGCTATCGAGCTTAACAATTTGCCAAATAGCATGTTGCATTAAAGTTGTGCACTTGATTCCAATTTTATATTTGAATTGCAAATTAAACTTCGAGGAGCCGAAAGCCCTGGAGGTGCCCAACCTAATTTTGTAGCCAATGTATTTTTCCGACAATAAAATCTTCCTATCTGTAATGTAAGTAGAATAACTTCATTCAAAGCCTGCAAAATATTGAAACCATTGTATCTCTGTACATGTTACTTCACTCAACAGATGGTGTGGCAGAGAAACTGGATTTCGAGGCTGCTTCTGTTGACCTGTTGACAGCAGCAGCAGCACATTGGTTTGACATTAAGGCGTTCATCTTAAGGCGTTTATGAAGGAGTTTGACAGGGTTCTAAAACCCAGAGGCTGTGTGGCTCTCCACTGCTACCAATTTACATACATGTATACCTTGCATTACAACAACAGCTCTGAGCATTTGGCCCCGATAATGGACGAGGTAAATTAACTGGTATTGTAACTAAAACGGGAAAGTGTCTATGAATGTTATAATTATTAAAAATCTTTCAAGAACCAAATGACATGGTGGTCAGATCTATTCTGCTTTCACGTGTAGGACTGCATATGAATCTAAAATTACCAAATTGAATGTTTGTTTATCTCTTCTTTATTGTGTGAAATTATCTTTTAATGAATACGTTTAAGAAAGGACTGCAGATGCTGGAAAAATCGGAGGTAGGCAAAAATGCTGGAGAAACTCTGCGGGTGCGGCAGCATCTATGGAGCAAAGGGATAGGTGATGTTTCGGGTCAAGACCCTTCTCCAGACTGAAGGGTCTCGACCCGAAACGTCACCTATTCCTTCGCTCCATAGATGCTGCCTCACCCGCTGAGTTTCTCCAGCATTTTTGTCTACCTTTTAATAAATAAGAGTAAGAATAGTTGCATTGATATTGTGAACACTTGATTCAGTTTGCAAACATTGTGATATTAAAATACAGATTCAAAAACAGAAATGGGTGTAAACCAATTGACCCCTCAAAACTACTCTGCCACACACTAAGATCATGGCTGATCTAATATTGACTTCAACATCACTTACCTGCTCTCTTCTGATTTTTTTACTCAAATGTTTGTCGATCCCCACATTGAACATATTCAATGTCTCTGCAAACACATCTGACTGGGGTCAAGAACTCCAAAGATATACGACTCCTTGAGATAAAATAATTTGCATCTGCATCTGAAAATATGCCCCCGAGCGTTAACCCACTAGGGGATAAATCAGCTCAACACCATCACATTAATCTCCCTCAGAACCTATCCATGTTCTCCAGAGATGTTATTCCAGCTTTTTGTGTCTTCTTTTTGGAAACAAGCACCTGCAGTTGGTTGTGTCTCCCTCAGAATCTTATGTATTGAGAACATCAGCTTTCATTCTTCTAAACTGCAATGAATATAAGCTCCTCACTTCATGAATTAAATCTCTCCCTTCTCCTCTTAAACCTATGTCCTCTGGTTCTTGATTCCCATGTAAAAAAACTCCATTCATTCACCCTGTCTATCCCCCTCATGATTTTATACATCTCTATAAGATCACCCCTTAGCCTCCTGCACTCCAAGGAAAAAGTCCTACTCTGCCAAATCTCTCCCTGGAACTCAGGCCCTTGTGTCCTGGTAACTTCCTCGTAAACCTTCTCTGCACTTTTTCCAGCTTTATGGCATCTTTCCTGTAGCAAGACAAGCAATCCAAAAACGTCCTTCACCATAGTATCTACCCGCAACGCCACTTTCAGGAATCTATGTACATATACTCTTTGATCCTTCTGTTCCACAACATTCTCCAGGACTCTGCCATTCACTGTGAAGATCATGCCCTGACTTCCCAAAATGCAACATCTCACACTTACTCCATCACTCATTCGTCGGCCCACTTGGCCAGCTGATATACTGTGATGTAGTCCCACTTCATGTGTTGATAATTATCGTCGCTGTCTATGATACCACCTATTTTAGTGTAATCTGCAAACTTACTAATTGTGCTTTGTACATTCTCATTAAGTGCAGGGAGCAAAGACAAGTTTAATTTGGTATAATGTTCAGCACAGACATGGTGGGACAAAGGCCTGTTGCTGTGTGGTACTGTTGATTGTTCTTTATCAATAGTTTTCTGAATATTTTGCTATTACCTCCTTAATCATAAATTCAGGTGCAGAAATACAGGCAGCGTGTCTAACCAGTACAGAGGGATGAACAAAGATCTTTAGTGGAATAATCAGGTATTGGGTAGCAATTAATACTAATGGGCATCAAAGGAGAAGAGCCATCAAGAACACCACAGAGTAGGTGGTGGCAGAGCATGGTAACTGATTAGACAGAGAGCTCCGTACAGTCGGATAAATAAACCTCCCCTAAATTCAAAGTAAGCAAGTATTTAAGTTTTAATGAGTACAGTATGAGTGGGGGAGTCAAAACAAAGAGCAGAAAGTTGCAAGAAAAGATGCTAGAAAAGCAAGAAACAGAAGGTCAGGCCCGAAGCGACACAAACGAAACCAAAATCAAACAGGCTGGTGGAGACGATGCAACAGAGGCCCTCCATGAGGGATTAAAAAGCATAAGTACACAAATCAGCAACTTGAGAAGAGAATTAAAAGCAGACTTCACATCATTCAAAGACGATTTCAAGTGGGATATGAGAGCAGAGCTGGCCGAATTTAAACATGAAATTAATCTTTAGATGGCAGCGAATGTACAAGCAATACAAGACCAAAAAAAAGGGAAGAAGCCGCCACCCGAATAGAGGAGCTGGAAACATGAAGTGTCGCTGCAAACACCATACTCCAAGAAACACTGAAAGACCAGAAGTTACTTGTCGACAAATTGAATGATCTGGAGTCCAGATCCCGAAGAAATAATCTGTGGATATACGGTGTGCCAGAGGGTGCGGAAGGTAGCTCAGTACCTCAATTTGTAGAGAAACTGCTCAGAAGTGAAATGTCAATCCCTGAAATGACAGATTTACAAATTCAACGAGCGCACAGAGCCCTGGCACAGAAACCAAGCCCCAGTTCCCCTCCGAGGTCCGTAATTGTCCACTTTCTCCAGTTTAAAGTTAAAGAGATGGTTCTCAAACAGGCACGGGAAAAGAAGATCCAACTTGGAGAGCGAATGCTGTCTTTTGACCATGACTATACTACCGCTGTAGTACAACAATGCAAGGCATACAAACATATTAAAAGCTTCCTAAAAGAGGAAGGAATCCGCTTTCAGACACCATTTACCAAGATACGTATTCACTGGGAGAGCGGACAGCATCACAGACCTCATGTGAGTGTAATTAATGTTGATTTAATACCACTTTCTGTATTAGATAAATCCGACTGTTAGGGAGATTAGCAAAATATTAGAGCTAGAATTAATGTAGGGATCCATAGAGGGTTACCCCCCTTATCTAGGAGAGGGCCCTTCCTTAGTGTTAGGCTTCCCCCCTCAATTTACAAAGGGATTCTGGATCTATGGAGGAGAGAGAATACCCTTTTTTGGGAGTCCATATATGTTTTGATGTTTTGTTTTGCCAGGTAAAACACCTTTGTTTGTTCATATGTTTTGGTTTGTTGTTCAGAATGGTTCTGGTGTTGAGTTGAGGGGATACAGTGAAATTAATCACACTAAGTGTAATGATGCAATGTCAAGGGCTTAAGCTGATGTCTCTAAATGTTAATGGTTTGGGTAATCCAATTAAGAGGGCTAAAGTCATGACTAAATTGAAAAAAGTGAAGATGCATATTATTTTCTTACAAGAAACCCATTTATCGCGACAAGAGCATGAGAAGCTGAAAAGATTTGGATATAAAAACACATATTACAGCTCACATACTTGTAGTCAAAAAAGAGGAGTGGCAATCTTGATATCAAATTCAGTTAAATTCGAAATGTTTAAAGAAATAAAAGACAAAGAAGGGAGGTATATCATAATAAAGGGCAAAGTTGATAATAATATCCTGACACTGATGAATATCTATGCTCCACCAGATAGTGATAAACATTTTTTCAAATCCCTATTTGATATTATTGCAATGGAAGCAGAAAGAATTTGTATATGTGGGGGGATCTGAATGTTGTACTGAATCATAGGCTTGATATGACAAGTAAAAAGAAGAATAAGAACCAGTTAACAAAACTACTAAACACTACCTGTGAAGAATTTGGTTTTCTTGATTTCTGGAGGAGTTTTCACCCTCTAGAAAGAGACTATACACATTACTCAACACCGCACTCAGTTTACTCCAGAATAAACTATTTGTTAATGCAGAAAGAAGACTATTATAGGGTAACAGATTGCAGAATTGGTGTGGCAGATGTATCAGATCATAATGCCATATATTTAACAATTCAAATGGACAGTAGAAGGAAAAACACAGTGTGGCGATTAAATGTTGGAATACTGAATGATAAAACAACTGTTAATGATATTAAATTGGAAATCAAAACTTATCTAGAGGAGAATGACAATGGGGAGGTGGACCCATCCATACTATGGGACTCATTGAAGGCTGTAATACGAGGTAGGTTAATAGCGAGGGCATCACATATTAAAAAGGCCAGAATGAAAACATACAATAAGTTGATAACAGACCTGAAGGATTTAGAACAGAAGTACAAAAATAATAAGGACCAGAGAACTTATAAGCAAATAGAAGATTT
The DNA here is from genome assembly GCA_963514005.1 of Raja brachyura. Next base: position 41,936,852 of record OY740787.1, on the reverse strand, counting down.
GAGGGGACAAATGGATGGAATATTGGGGTCAAGAGGTGGAGAAAAAAGCAAGATTTGTAAAACAGACACATTATGAGCTTGGCCCTAAATCCACTAAAATACTTGCCCGAAGGCTACGCAAACAACAGGCTGACAACACCATACTTTGGGAATTTTTATGCTACAGTAGATGGGGAATCAATGAGGACTTTTTTAAGTACAATAGATCTGCCCTGTATTGGAGAGACACAAAATAAAATAATCACAGCAGAAATATCACTGGAGGAGATAGAGAAGACAATTGGTAGGATGAAATCAAACAAGGCCCCAGGCAGCGACGGTTTCCCTATAGAAAGGTATAAAATATTTTGGAATGAGCTGAACCCACTTCTTCTGAGTACCTTTAACTGGATTATCAAAGAAGGCAAGACACCCCCGTCATGGAAAGAGGCAATTATAACATTAATCCCCAAAGAGATCAAAGACAAGGAAAATTGTACCAACTATAGACTGATATCAATTCTAAATGTGGACTATAAATTATAATCTTCAATTATCTCCAAACGATTTGAAAAGTTCATGCCAGATTTAATTGATGAAGACCAGACTGGTTGTATAATACGCAGACAAACACAGGACAGCATTAGAAGAACCCCACACAATGGGAAAGAGCTGGAATTAAAATCTTCGGAGATATGTATGAATCGGGAAAACTATTATTATTTAAACAAATACAACTAAAATACAATTTGGGAAACAATCAGTATTTTAAATATTTCCAAATCTGTGACTATTTGAAAAAATATGCCTCCAGACTTACTGGAAGAAGTAATGAATACAAAGGCAGAATCAGCAAACCTAATATCATATATATATATAATAGTATTCTAAATGCAGAAATACCAACAACAGATGGTATCAGGAGAGACTGGGAAAAATAATTAAGCATAAAAATTCCCAAAGAAAGGTGGGAAGAATAAATGCTCAATTAATGTACACCTAATACAATTTAAAATCTTACACGGATTATACTATTCAAAAACTAAAATAAGTAAACTTTTTCCCAACGTCTCTCCTATATGTGATAAATGTCAATGTCAAGAATCTAATATAGCACACTCATTTGTCTTTTGTACAAAAATTCAAACATTTTGGATTGACATTTTTGAAATTTTCACAAATAGATTTAAAATAAAACTGACCCCAGAAGTAAACTAGATAATCTTCGGGATATCAGAAGACTGCCCTGACTTAAACGTGTTTCAAAAGACTCTATTTGAATATGGCTTAATAACTGGAAAAAAGCTGATCTTAAAATTCTGGTAAGATTCTCCGGTACCCACAGTCAATATGTGGATTTCATCTATGTTCGAAACACTACACTTGGAAGATATGAGACTCTGACTAGCAGGAAAATCAGACTGTTTCTATAAGACGTGGTCTGCATTTATAAATCTATTACAAGGATAAGGTGCAAGAATACCTCAAAAAAATACCGGTGTCGGGTCTTGGTAAGGGGGGAAGAAAAATTGTCGAGTTGGTAGATTCCTTTTGCGAGATGTTTATAATAAAGTAACTGGCTTTTCTTTTTTCTTTCTCTATTTTTCCCTCTTTATTTTTCTTTCCTCTCCAGGGTCTATCTTTTAATTCCCGTTTCTATCTCTTCAAGGGTTTCCTTTCCCTCTGTCACGCTTTGGCACTTTCACATCTCTTTTTCACTTTTCTACTTTCTATGCTGCTATTTTTCTCTCTATCCACTCTTTAAAAAAAAAATTTTTTTAAATAAAATTAAAAAAAAAGAAGAACCCTACATATAATACACAAGATTCAAAAGGAAAGTACGCGTGCTGTCCTGATAAGTCTAGACGCGGAAAAGGCTTTTGATAGGGTTAATTGGGAATTCTTATATCAAACACTAGAAAGATTTGGCTTTACCGAAGAGTCAATTCAAGTTATTAAAGCAATTTACCTGCAACCAATTGCAAGAGTAAAGGTGAATGGGTCCTTAACTGAGAGATTTGTGTTAGGAAGTGGAACGAGACAGGGATGTTGTCTTAGCCCTAGGATTTTAGGATATATTTCTATGCAGCCCAACTTCGATCACTAATTAATTGGTGTGAGGACAGCTATATAGCTAGGTGGAAAGCGATTGAGACATTTTTCCCTGACTCCCACATCCAAACACTTTTGGGAGAAAAAGCGCTTCCTGGATATATCAGGAGTGTAATCGATCCAATAACGATATTTACTTTAGAAACCTGGTTCATTCTTACCAGGCAACTTAAACTGAATAAACGACAACAAGTTTTAAGATGGATAGCTTTGGATAATGAATTTAAACCAGGGATGTATGACTCAACATTTAAAGAATGGATGAAGAAAGGAATGACTGCATTTTGTACTGTTATTGAAAATGGAGACCTAAGAAGTTTTCAAGATTTGAAGGATAGATTTGCACTTCGGAACCAAGACTTGTTTAGATACCTCCAACTGAGAGATTATTACAATAAAAGGGTAAAAAGGGAGGCACTAGAAAAAAAGAATCCAGATAGAAGTGATAGTTAATGCGTATCATCAAAAAACGTTAAGGATTATTTCTAAACTTTATCATCATTTAATGGAATGTCAAGCTAAAACTACATTTTATGTAAAATTTAAGTGGGAAAAGGAATTGAAATTACAATCTCAGAAGAAGAATGGAATCATATGTGTGTAACACTGCAGACATCCACTAATTCACAAAATTGGAGAGAATTTAATTGGAAAAATGTGATTTGTTTCTTTATTACGCCTAACATAAAAAGCAAGCAAATTCTAAGGCAGCAAACATGCTGGAGGCAATGTGGTCAAACAGACGCAAATCATGCACATATCTTCTGGAGTTGCCCAAAAATAGAACCATTTTGGGACAGAGTGAATTCAGAATTGACGGAGGTATTAGGATATTTAGTTTCCAAGAAGTGTTCCATTTTATACCTAGGTAATATAAATACAGTGGTGCTGAAGGAAGACCATTACTTGGTTAAAATCCTACTCACAGCTGGCAGAAAGGCCATTACAAGAAACTGGCTTGCAGTGAACACACCCAATCTTAGACAATGGTTAGACATAGTACAGGAAATATTTGTCATGGAGAAAATGACATATTCTCTAAGAGTGAAAGAAGACGAGTTAAACAGAAAATGGGAAAAATGGATTAGGTATAGAAATAAAGACATCAACACTGTATAATTTTATTGACAATAATGTAAGTTAATAGAAAATGTTTTAATATGAAAGTAGTTCTGTATACTGCATCATTAATTGTAAACTGAACCCCCTGCTACACTGTTGTACGTTTCATTGTATTGTTGTATGTTTCGTTGTTATATTTGTGTTTTATTTGTGTATACATAAAAGCAATAAAAACTAAATTGGAAAAAAAGAACACCACAGAGGCAGTGGAGAAGGCCTCGAGATGGCTCTGGATCAGGAGAGAAGGTCCGAGGGGAGGAGCGAATGCTACCTGAACACGTCGTGGTCTGATCAACCACGGCTGGGTCGCCTGGGCGAGGGTGTCTGATGTTGAAAGACCCAAACACCCAATGACCCCAGGTTACATCACTGATGATGTGTTCAGGAGCATCAATAGATGTATTTTTATGAATCTATCAATCCCCCATACATTAGCATTACAACTTTCTTGAAAAGGCATTCTCTGAGTGGGTCAGAGGAGGGATAATGTCTCAATGGATCTGCTTCTAAAAATCTTCAGAATAAGAAATTGGTCTGTGATATAAACCAAGATTATAATAATCATGATTTGGAGAAAGCTTTCCAAACTTTGTCTGGGCTGATTGGAATTGGCTTTTAATTTGCTCCTGTGCTTCACCTGGAATATCGCTAGCTCTGGATGAATGGGCACCCCATCTGGAGAAGCACCAGGAAATCAGAGCTCCCTCAGGCCGGCTGTGCAGATGAAAGCATCCTTTCCTGTCAGCAAAAGCCCAATAATCTGGCACCCATGGGACTTTGGGAGTGCCTGATCCGCAGATTTTCAATGGTTCAATGGTCCAATGGTCCTTCATTGTCATGTGTACCATTTAAGGTACCGTGAAAATTGATGTGCCATACAGTCTACCAGAAAAAAGCAACAAAACACACAACTACATAAAAGTGAACATAAACATCCACCACAGCTGCTCGCCCACATTCACTGTGATGGAACTGCGGTTGGAGTTCCCGAAGCCCATCCCTAACCAAGGGATCACTAGCTCCACAATGTTAAGTCCGCAGGCTCATGCAGTTGGAATGCCCAAAGTCAATATTCAGCAAGAGGACACCAGCTCCACGATTTTAGGCCACAGCGTGGACAGAGATACGATACGGAAGAAAATCGCATCTCTGTCGAGGAAAGAGATTTTAAAAAGTTTCCCCCAGCCCCCCCACATAATACAAATCTAAAGATACACTAAAACATATATTTAACAACATACTAAAAACAACAAAGACAACAACTCTCTCTTGAAAACGTCCAGTGAATTGACCTCCACTGCCTTCTGTGACAGAGAATTCCACAGATTCACAACTCTCTGGGTGAAAACGTTTTTCCTCATCTCAGTCCTAAATGGCCTACTCCTTATTCTTAAACTGTGACCCTTGGTTCTGGACTACCCCAACATCGGGAACATTTCCCCTGCATCTAGCCTGTCCAATCCTTTAAGAATTTTATGTTTCTATAAGATCCCCTCTAATCCTTCTAAATTCCAGTGAATACAAGCCCAGTCGACCTATTCTTTCATCTAATGTCAGTCCCGCCTCATAGCATCCTCCTCACAACTCACACAGCCACCTAGCTTTGTGCCATCTACAAACTTGGAGATGTTACATCTAATTCCCTCTAAATTGTTAATATATTTTGTAAATAACTGAGGTCCCAGCTACTGAGCCTTGCTGCACCCCACTAGTCACTGCCTGCCATTCTAAAAACGACCTGTTAATTCCTACTCTTTGCTTCCTGTCTGACAACCAGTTCTGTATCCATGACAATACCCGACCCCCAAAACCATGTGCTCTAATTTTTCCCACTGATCTCTATGATTAGGAAATCATTATGCTGCAAATAAAATAATGCTCTCTGACATGGGTGATACATCTTTTGTCCTATAATTTGATATGTTAATGCAGAACATAATTTGAGAGTTTTTCTTCCTGTACCAGTCAATGGACTTGGTTGGCTGGGTCTCACATACGATTCCCGGTACAGGTTTGTCCTGGTTATAAAAGAGCTTTGGTTCGAAAGAACCTTGTATTATTAAAAAAATCATAGTTCAGTTCAGTTCAGTTTTATTTGTCATATGTAGGTTTACACAGGGTCAACAGTACAATTAAATGTTTTTGACATGACAACGGGTCATCTCAGCAATGATTTTACAAGGATAAAATTAAGGTTAAAAAACAAGATAAGATTTTAACAAATACATCTTTTGTCCTTTAATTTGATATTTTAATGCAGAACATAATTTGAGAGTTTTTCTTCCTGTCCCAGTCAATGGACTTGTTTTTCTGGGTCTCATTAAACTTCCAACTGCCTCGTGTTTATTTTATAGACTCCCACTACCCCACTGTTCGAAGGGAACAGGTTCAAGGATCCGACTCGTAGAACAGAAAAAAGGCACTCTTGTCTGTTTAGTTGTAAAGGCCCTGTCTCACGGTGCGAGTTGACACACGAGTGACCCAGAGTGACAGACTCGTGGTTGTGTACGATATTCCAAGTTGATGTGCAAGTGTTTGAGGCGAGTTCCCACGGGTATGGTAATCTGCGATGTTCCGAGTTTGTCTCCAGAGTTACCAAGTTCCCCTCCCGTTACACTTGAGCCAACCGTGAATGAAGGTATGTTTTAATAAAGCAACAATGTTAAAGAAAACATCTCCATCCTGCGGCTTTGAGTTAAAGATAGAATTCAGCGCGGCTGCATCTATTTATATAACCTATAAAAGGGAAAATGCGCACCCTCCAGTGCCAGAGCAGTTATACTTATGATTTGTTAGAAACGCACATCACGTAGTTAGAAGACCAGCTGGCGAAGGTTTGTTATATTTGGAGGGGCAAGTGAAATATAATGATGATAGGTCTGAGGTGTTGCACTTTAGGAGCGCTGAAAAATTCGGACATGTGCAATGAGTGGTAGCAACATTGGGAATATCGTATCAACAAGGAACGTTGTTGTACAAGTGAAAACAAATTACTTGAAGGCAACATCACAACTGGATAAAAGATAGACACAACGTGCCGGAGTAACTCCGTGGGTCAGGCAGCATCTGTGGAGAAAAAGGGTGGGTGTCGTTTCGTTAGACGGGTCCGGATCCAAAACATTTCTCCAGAAATACTGCCTGATCTATGGAGTTACTCGGGCACTTTGTGTCTATCTTTGGTATAAACCAGCATCTGCAGTTATATGTTTCTACTTAGCACAGCTAGATGGGGTGGTTAGGAAGTGCGGGAACCAAATCAAGGAGGGAGTGCGGGAATCAGAAGCAGGTGAGTTTGACGGGAGCGTGGGAGCCGCACACAGCGAGTGGAAAAGTGTTTGGGAAGCCGAACCCAGCCTGAAAGAACGAGCACGGGTATTGGGTCCCAACAGGAATAGGTTAAAGGCTTGAAGAGAAGATGGAGACAGAGACACTCAATTCAACAAGGACAGTAATTCTGCTGTAACATGATTGTTGCTTTGCGAAGTAACGTAGTTTTTTTAAATAGAAAATCATAGCAATGGGGAAAAGGTGTTTCACCCTTGCAGTAATCAAGTTATTTTCCTGTGGTGTTTTGAATAACTAAGTTTATTTATGTTACTGCAAGCTAAAATACAAAGGTTGTGTGTTACATTGTTTAATAGAGTTTCGTTGTTCAAATATCAAAGGAAGCGATTGTTTGTCAATTTCTATGGTAGTTAAACCCATAGTTGGGCTCCGGTGATTGGGTTGATCATGAGATCATGGTGCCTCGTCACTGCTGGAAGGCTACATGGAAGCATTTTTGTCTGCTTGCTAATTTCCAAACTAACTGTAGTTCCCAACCTGAAGGGCCCGTTTCTGTGCAGTATGAAGCAATAATGAAAACAAAACAGTACAGAAGAGCCAGGGTGTGTAGGAAGCACAGGCAGAACAGGGGCAGAGGGACAGGAGCAGACGCTGTATGTGTGGGGAACTAGTGGTACTTCCCCAACTCTACCCCCACTCTACATCTCTGCGTCTCATCATACAGATCAAACTCCCCACCATTGACTACAAGTCGATTTCATGCTGCTTCGGGAAAGCAGCCATCTGAACTAAAGACCTTTCCTACCAGGGCCATTCCTTCCTCTCCCCGCTCCCATCGGAAGAAGAAACAGAAGCTTAAAAGCGCGCATCAGTAGAATCAGGAATGCATTCTTTCCCTCTGTTATCAGGCTTTTGAATGGTCCTTCCATAAGTTGGGGGACCGTTCGATTCTCCTCTACCCCATTGTGGCCATTGGTCTTTGTCTCTGGAATTCAGCGCTAAAATATTGAGAACGACAAGATCTGCATTTTGTTTCTGTCCCGATCTATGTACTTGAATTTAGTTTATTTCTATTTATGTATAGTATTATCTGATTTGACTGGATAGCATGCAAAACATAACTTTACACATGAAAATAATAAATCTAAACCTAATGTTGTTTGTATCGGGTAGTTGTGCATTGTCGTGGTGAGTTTGTCGGTAGCAAGCATCTTTCTGAAAGCAATGAATGCTGAGGGCAAACATTAACAACCTGAATACGGACTTCCAGAAGGGTCTTGACAAAGTCACAATACGTGGTGTAAAGTGAATATTGAAAGCATGTACATGAGGTCAACAAAATATTAGACAATCTTGGTAAATGCTTGTGGGAAAGTGAATAGTGTGCCCCCCCCCCCCCCCCCCCCTCCTCCTGGATCACAGTCACAGTCATCGGTAGCCACAGTCACCCATAAATAAACCCACTACATCCAATATGCGACTTTTTATGATCATGGATGACAATCCATTTAACCTCAGTGTAGATTCAAATGAAGGTTCCTGCTCCCGCCTTCTGCTGTCACTTTCAATGCTGCTACTATTGGAGTCTGGCCTCGGGTAACTCCATTCCCACCTGGGGAATGAAAAGTTTCCATTGACGGTGCCACGGTAGACTCACGAATCAATAAGGTAAACGCACGGGCCACTACGTTATGACAACGAGTTTAAATGTTTCAATTTTTAACTTGAACATTACATTTGACTCGTGGAAAATATCAAACATGTTTGATTTTTTTCACGAGTTCACAAGTTTCACGGGTACCTACCGTTAGCACCACGAGTCGCTAAGTTGCTCGCGCGAATTCCGACGTTTCCGCTACGTTGATTGTACGGGATTACCGCGAGTGAAAACTCGGGGTACCTCGTGGGACAACTCGCACCGTGAGACAGGGGTTTAAATCAGTTTTATTGGCAAGAGAAGACAAAAACAATACTTGTGTCGGTATGTGCGGGGTCCAGTTTTACAGCAGTACACCTCTATCTCTCTCTCTGCCCCCGTCCACATATACAACGCAGTAATATTATGGCCTACAAGATTGTCCCAATGGTCAGTCCCCAGTGCACCATGTTGAGCACCAGCCTCCAAACATCCCGAAAAGCTCGTTATTCTACTGCATCGCTGTTCCAGGTGTCAACTGCTCCACATGGGTGAGACCAAACGCAGGCTTGACGATTACTTTGCCCAACCTGATCTCGTGGTGGCTCTGCACTTCAACTCCCCCTCCCATTCCGAATCTGACATCTTTGTCCTGGGCCTCCTCCATCGCCAGAGTGAGGCCCAGCGCAAATTGGAGGAGCAGCACTTCATATTTCGCTTGGGTAGTTTACACCCCGGTGCATGGCTCTCGCTTAACTTTTTATCCCTGTTGCCAGCCGGGCAACCTTGACAGCTTTTTAGGTTGCCAAATGACAGTTTAGGTGGTCATTTAAGACAGTTTGCATGTGCGATAATGTGCTCGGACGAAGTGCGTAGTTACCAGTCAGAGTTATGCTCACTGAAACATTCACATATTATGTTCAAGAAGGAACTGCAGATGCTGGAAAATCGAAGGGAGACAAAAGTGCTGGAGAAACTCAGCGGGTGCAGCAGCATCTATGGAGCGAAGGAAATAGGCAACGTTTCAGGCCGAAACTCATCAGTCTGAGGAAGGGTTTTGGCCTGAAACGTTGCCTATTTCCTTCGCTCCATCGATGCTGCCGCATCCGCTGAGTTTCTCCAGCACTTTTCTCTACATTCACATGTTATTTCTGCTTCAAATAACTCACAAACTAAACATATTCACCAATCAAGACATGATATATACCACAATGACATGCAGCAAAATTATAATACAATATCTCAACTCTTTTTACACATTGCAATTAATGCAATTTCTATTAGTTCTTTCCACTTCCAAACAAAAATGTGGTTGGATTATTCAGGATATAATCAATCTGTGTCAATAAATCCTGGACCATGCACACTACAGATTGATGCAAGCATGTTTTCTGTGAAGGACCGAAAATTACCATGACATGGCCATAGCATGGGTTGTTATTGCTATTGGCACAGAAACACTCTGGCTTCCCACATAATTCATCCATAACAAAATATGCAGGTTGCAAGGAAATTTCTAAAGGCATTTTATGATAATAGCTGTTAAAACCGACTATACCCATCTGACAGGTTTAACATTACACTAATTGACAAGAGATGGCCAAAGAACATAACTGCAGCAAATGTTATTTTGGTAATATGTTTAAAGGTGTCAAAACAAATAATAACATTGGGAATTAAAACACATTTGATTGCATTCCGTTATCAAACATAGTCAATGTTTGCTCTGAAGACCATGAAGCACAATAGGGTCAGGGTGTGTGTGAATCAGTGCGGGGTGGATAGATGGCGGGGGGGGGGGGGGGGGGGGGGTTGAGAAGGCAATCGATGCGGACTGGATGGATTGAGGCAAGTGAATTAGTATGTGTTGGTTGGAGCATGTAAAATTGTGAGGGGAGAGCATGGGGGATGTCAGTGGTGTTGAATGGGGGGATCAGTACGGGATGGATGGGGGGGAGCAGTACAGGATGAATGGGGGTAGACAAAAACGCTGGAGAAATTCAGCGGGTGAGGCAGCATCTATGGAGCTAAGAAAATAGGCAATGTTTCGGGTAGAGACCCTTCTTCAGACTGTTCAAGAAGAATGGGGGGGGATCAGCGCAGGATCTATGGGGGGATCAGCACAGGATGAATGGGGGGAACAGTACTAGATGAATGGGGGGGGTCAGGATAGCGTGGATTGGAGGGTGTGCAGGATGAATGGCGAATCACTACAGGATGAATGAGGGGATCAGTATGGGATGAAAGAGGGGATCAGTACAGGATGAATGGGGGATCAGTAAAAGAGGAATGGGGAGATCACTACAGGATGGATGGGGGGATCGGTGCAGGGTAAATGGAGGGTGGGTCAGTACTGGATGATTGGGAGGATCAGTGCAGTATGATTGGGGGGAGAAGTGAAGGATGGATGGGAAGGGTGTTCAGTACAGGATGAATTGGGGGACCAGTGTAGGATGGATGGTGGGGTGGCAGAAGAATCAATGCGAGGTGGGTAGAGTGACAAATAGATTTGGGGGGGGGGGGGGGGGTGTAGATGGGGAGGGGAGCACAAGGGACGTCAGTGAGGACTGAATAGAGGAGGGAATGGGGATCAGTGTGGGATGGAGAGGAGGGGTCCCAGAATGAGAGGGGTGGAGGGGGGCGTAAGAGAGGGAGGGAGAGAGGGAGAGAGGGGGAGGGGGAGGGGGGAGGGAGGGAGAAGGGGAGGGAGAGGGAGAGGGAGAGGGAGAGGGAGAGGGAGAGGGGGAGAGGGAGAGGGAGAGAGAGAGAGAGAGAGAGAGAGAGAGAGAGAGAGAGAGAGAGAGAGAGAGAGAGAGAGAGGTCGTGTTTTCTTCTCAGCTCTGCAGTTGAGAAGGATTGGAGCAGCCTTTCCAGGATTTTGCCGTTGGAGAGGGCACAGACCCAGGGGGGCTTCATAGTTCAACTTATTGTTGGGCTGTTGAAGCTTTTCTCTGGTCTGGGGAGCCTCCATCTGTGTGAAGATTCCTGAGTTTCTCCACATTGTCGAGGGTGCGGTTGGCGTTGGCGGATTGCCAAGAGTGCCTGTGATCTCCGTGGGCTGAAGTTGTGCGGTGTCTTTGTCGTTTTTGGCTCCGCTTCTCTGCCCTAAAGTCATTTTGCTCAGTGCGGCTGCCTGGCTTAATGTGAAGAAGGTACTTTTGCGTCCAGCGCGACTGGGATCGAGTTTCCCGTAAGCTGCTCTTGGCTGTGGATGAACCTGGGGACTTTCCTGCTTCAGCTGGAGGTTTCTGTTTTCTGCTGCCTGTCTTTGACTGTGACTGTCTCTGGGACTTAACTTGGAGCTGTGCTGCTGAGGTGCTTGGAGCTGGTTTGTGCCTCTGTGAGGATGGCGATGGAAGGGGCGCGGCCGAAGGTCCGGACCTACGCAGCGACGGCATCAGTGGCGGGTGCGAGGCCATCTGAGCTTGAGCCTCATGTTGACTTGGATGGGGACAGTTTTGGTATTTCTGTTCAAACTGGGCCTATGATGTCTAGGGGGGTAATTACGAAGGCCATGAATGAACTTCTTGGGAGGGGGGCTATTGTCTCTTCTGAGCTCGAAAGGGGAAAGGTGGAGATGATACTTAAGACCCGGGAGTGTGTGGCCCGAGCGTTGGAGGAGGGGATCTCAGTGGGGGGGGTCCACGTACAGGTGGATCCGTGGGTATCCAGGGTGAGACCGGTTCTCCTGCGGAGCTGCCCCACTTATTTTTCGGATGCAGTGCTTATTCCACACCTGTCCAAGTTTGGGGAGGTGCGGTCTAAATGTTTTCGTCTCTTGCATCCCGGGGGGGACCCGGAGGAAAAAGGGGTCTTCAGTTTCAAGAGGAGGGTGTTCATGAAGGTGGGTGAGGGGGATGGTGCCGAGGGGAGTTTTGAGGTGGTGCATAAGGGTGTACCCAGAACCGTGCGTTGGAGTTGGGGAAAGGCACGGTGTCATGCGTGCGGCGAATTTGGACATCTCCGTAGGGAGTGTCTTTTTCGCGGGGGCACTGCTAGAGGTTCTAGTGTAGTGGCCCAGGAAAGCGCTGCTGGCCCATCTGGGGTGGCTGGTCAAACCTCAGCGGCGCGGGGTGGTACTGCTGACCCGGCTGAGGTTGCCAGTTCTGCCTTGGTGACCCGGGGCGGCAGTGCTAAGCCTTCTGGGTCCAGAGGTTCCGCTTTGGGGACCCTGGGCAGTGAGAGCCCAAGCCCCCCACGTCCCCTACGTCTTGCGCCTGTGGCGGTGGATGGAGGTGGGGCGCAGGAGGAGGGGAGTGTTGAGGGGGGGTTTTGGGAGAAGCAGGGGAAGCATAATAAGAAGAAGGAGAGGGATAGGGCTGCCCGAGCGAAGAAAGTGCAATCGGGTGAGTTTGGCTCCAGTGTGGTGCAGACTGCACCTGCTGGGGCCCAGGGGGGAGTTGTGGTGGCTCGGAAGGGGGGAAAGAAGTCTAAACGTGTGGGTGGCAAAGTGGTTGGGGGTAATGTGGAGGCGGATGACCCTTCCCTTATGGAGGTTACCGCACCTCCGCATGCGAGTGGGACTAAAAGGAGGCATTTGCCTGGTGAAGAGGAGGAAGGGCGTGGGTCCAGAGCGAAGGGGATGTCTTTCTCCGGGCTTTCCACCACTGAGGTGGCTGAAAGTGGTCTTGACCCGGTGTCTTCTGGGTCGGTGGTTGGGCCTTCTCTTCATGGATCTACAGCGGGTGTCACCGGACTGGGTGCTGAAGTTGATTCCGGTGGAGTTGTGTCCACTGGGCGGGAGTCTGTCCCTTCATCTCAGGGGCCCTCTGAGGGAGTTATCTCGGCGGATGCTGTGGTTAGCTCCCTTGGGTGTGTACCCTCTGGGTCGGATGAGGTCCCCTCGTTTCAGAGGCCTACTGAGGGTGCTAGCACGGTAGGTGACGTGGTTGGCTCCTCTGGTAGTGTGCCCTCTGTGACGGGGGATGTGCAGAGTCAGGATGAGGGGGGAGTTTCGGGGGTGTTGTCGTTCAAGTCTGTGCTCCATATCAGTGCCAGTGGAGGTGCTGGGGGGCGGGATGCCTCACCGGATGAGTTGTCTGGGGTGAGGTTAATGGCAGGTGGTGATTCTCTGGGTGATGCCTGTGGAGAGGGCACTCTGGATGATGTGGAGGTCAGGGCTGTTATGGGACGTGATCCTCTTTCAGACTCCGAGGGTGCCAGTGTTCCACAGGCCCTGGGGATGCCTCTTGTTGTTGCTTCCCCAGGCCCGGAGGAGGAGGGTGATGGTAGCGGGCAGGAGCCCAGCCATTCAGAGGGCTGCGAGTCTCAGGTAGGGGTGTTGGGACCCACCCCCAGCATTGATCCGGGTGGTCGTGTCATGGCTGTGGAGGAGGATAGCGATGCGGCCAGTGGGGGGGGCTCAGAGAGTGTTGTGTCAGACAGTTCTGGTCTTTCTGAGGTTGTTGATTCAGGTGCGAGCGGGTTGGCTGAGAGCCCAGACTCCAAGGCCGTGTCTGAGGCGAAGCTTATTGTTGAGGTGCGAGAGTTCTTAAAAATAAGTCGTGCTCCCAAAACATTATGGTGGGCCGTTACAAGGAGATGGGAGGATTGGCTAGATGTGCGGGAGAGTCTCGAGGCTATCCTTAGTAACAAGGATAGTGGTCTTTCTGACTCGGATTTGGGGCAGTTTTGGGGTTTGTTGAAGGTCCTCAGAAAAGGACCTCCTGTGACTTCAGGGAGTGTGAGGGTCACAATCTAATGTGTCTACACATTCACAGTAGCTACATTAAATTTAAATGGGAGTAGAGCGAGTTTTCGAAGATTTCAGCTCTTATCAGCCCTAAGGGAGGGGAGATTTGCAGTTTGTTATCTGCAAGAGACACATACCGTTGCTAGTGATGAACCTACCTGGCAACTGGAGTGGGAAGGGAGGGTTTATATGAGCCATCTCAGCTCAAATTCGAGTGGGGTGGCTTTTCTGTTGGCCCCAAATTTTCTGCCAAGCATTTTAAAAGTGCAGGAAGTGGTGCCAGGACGTTTGCTCCATCTGGCCGTGAGCCTGGATGGCATGCCGTTGCATTTCATTAACGTGTATGCCCCTAGCTCCGGCACGATGCAGGCCGGCCTGCTTCGGGAGGTGAATGCTCTGTTGGGCACTATTGATAGGGGAGAGTGTGTCTTCCTTGGTGGGGACTTTAATTGCACACTTGAGGTGCGGGACCGTTCTGGTACTCAGTGTGCGCCTGCTGTAGCGAAGAAGCTGAGAGGCTTGATTGACTCCTTTGAGTTGGTTGATGTTTGGAGGGACCTTCACCCTGATTCCACTGCTTTTTCGCGGAGGTCTGAGGGCGGTGGTTCCCGCATTGATCGGTTTTATATTTCCCGAGCGTTTGTTTCCCGTGTCTCAGCGGCCTCAATGCGGCTGGTGCCGTGCTCGGACCATTGTCTGGTGCGTGTGGATTTCAATCCAGCGTGCGCTCGGGCTGGGTCCGCGTACTGGCACTTTAACAACAGGCTGCTGGAGGATCGGTGTTTCCGGGAGTCATTCACTCGGTTTTGGGTGAAGTGGAGAGAGAGGCAGAGGTGCTTCTCTTCCCTTAGGCAGTGGTGGGATGTGGGTAAAGCTCACATCCGTCTCTTTTGTAAGGAATATACATGGGGGTCGACTGGGAGGCGGGACTCAGCGGTCGAGAAGCTGGAGAGGGAGATACAGGACGCTGAGTCTCGCCTGGGTCAGTTTGGTGAAGACTCCAGCGAATGGGGAGAGTTTCAGAGGAAGAAGGAGGTTTTGAGGAGTCTGCTGCTTGAGCGATCTCGAGGCGCTTATGTGAGGTCTCGGGTCCAGATGCTGCACGAGCTGGACCGAGCGTCGCCTTTCTTTTTCTCTTTGGAGAAGGGGCGGGGAGCTCGAAAACAGCTCGTGGAGTTGCTTGCAGATGACGGCTCCTCTGTCACTGATCCAGAGAGGATTAATGCCTTGGTTAGGTCCTTTTATGGGACCCTGTTCTCTGCGGAAGGATTCAGTGTGGAGGCTCAGCAAGATCTGTGGGAGGGTCTACCGGCCGTAGATAGGGGGGAGGCTGTTCTTCTTGATGGCCCCTTATCTTTGGAGGAGTTGACTTGCGCCTTGCATCAGCTCAGGAGGGGTAAGTCCCCCGGGCTGGATGGGTTGACGGTGGAGTTTGTTAGAGCATTCTGGGACGTCCTAGGGGGTGACTATATGTTGGTTTTGGGGGAGAGCCTGGCGACTGGAGTGATGCCTCTCTCGTGGCGTAGGACGGTTGTTGTCTTGCTGCCTAAGAAGGGCGAACTCCGTTTGTTGAAGAACTGGCGTCCAGTCTCTCTCCTTTGCACAGAATATAAAATTTTTGCACGGGCAATGGCAAATCGCCTGGGCTCCGTGCTGCATCAAGTGATTCATCCTGATCAATCTTATACAGTCCCTGGCCGGTCCATCCAGGATAACATCCACCTGGTTAGGGACCTGATTCATTTAGTCCAGGGTACTGGTGAGTCAGCTGCTTTTCTGTCTCTTGATCAGGAGAAGGCTTTTGATAGGGTAGAGCATGAATACCTATTTGGGACGTTGCAAGCGTTTGGGTTTGGACCACACTTCGTGGCCCGGGTCCGGCTTTTGTACGCTGCGGCGGAGTGTCTTGTAAAGGTTAATGGCGCGGTGCTATCTCCTTTTCATTTTGGGAGGGGGGTCCGCCAGGGGTGCCCTATGTCGGGCCAGTTGTATTCGGTCTGTGTGGAGCCGTTCCTGTGTCTTCTTCGGAGGAGGTTGACAGGCCTGGCCCTACCTGGCCCGCGGGTTGAGGTGATTCTATCGGCGTATGCCGATGACGTACTTCTTATGTTCACTGATCCTGGTGACCTGCGGAGGATGCGTGACTGCCAGGAGATATTCTCGGCTGCATCTTCTGCTAGGATTAACTGGAGTAAGTGCTCTGGACTTTTGGTGGGTCAGTGGCGGGTAGACTCCCTGCCGGAGGAGATGGCATTGTATGCGTGGAGTACCACGCACCTCCTCTATCTGGGGGTGTACCTGAGTCCCACTGAGGATGTTTGGCCGGCAAACTGGCAAGAGTTGGAGACGAAGGTGGTTGCTCGGCTGGGGCGCTGGTCAGGCCTGCTTGGAGTTCTCTCCTTTCGGGGGAGGGTGCTGGTCATAAACCAGCTGGTGGCCTCTATGTTATGGTACCGGCTGGCTACTCTTGTCCCGCCCTCTATATTTGTAACTGCTATACAGAAGAAGCTGGTGGATTTCTTTTGGGGAAATAGGAAGCATTGGATTTCCGCGGCGGTCCTGAGTCTTCCGTTAGAGGAGGGCGGCCAGTCCTTGGTGTGCGTGCGCACCCAGGTGGCGGCTCTCCGTCTCAGGACTCTGCGGAGATACATGTATGTAGAGAACCCTCCCAGATGGCACGCTCTGGCCACGTATTTTTTTCGTCAGGGTCGTTGCCTAAGGGGGGTCTCGCGGCTCCCGGTGGCGGGTGTCAGTCGACCCGCTCTAAGGGGCTTGCCTGTTTTCTATAGGGATGTGTTAAGAGTGAGGAATTTGGTGGTGTTCAGCCAGAGTGTTGTTCCACGAGGAGAGGGGGATGTTGTGGCTGCGGGTGTGGCTGGTCCTCATCCTGTCATGGTGGTTGTCGAGGAGAGGCGCGAGCCTAGAGTGGTTCAGATAGAGCTTACCCCTGCTCCGTCAGATCTGCTCATCGGGCCTAGGCTTCGGGATATTTCTCGGCCTCCGGCTCCGCATAATCTGAGCTGCCTTTCTGAGATGACCAGCATGCCATTTTGTGATGCAAGGAGACGCGCACTGTACAGGATGCTCCTGCACATTCTGAACCACCGTGCCTTCGTCTCCCGTCCTGACTCACCATGGAGGACGGTGTTACCATCCGAAGGCGGCGGGGGGCCCCAGTGGGGGTCCTTCTATAAGGGAGTTGTACCCCTTTATATTGGGGACCTGGGGTGGAGAGTGCTGCATGGAGCGGTGGTTTGTAATAAACTTTTGAGTCGGTTCACGGGCTCGTCTGCCGCATGTATTTTCTGCGGAGAGGAGGAGACCGTATTCCATGTGTATATGGAGTGTGTGAGGTTACTGCCCCTGTACCAATATCTGAAGGGGCTGTTCCTCAAGTTCTGGCTGCATTTTAGCCCCACAATCCTGGTGTTTGGACACAAGGCGGGGAGTGGGGAGAGCCGAGTGTGGGGGGGGGACTTACCTGTCGGTTTGCTCCTTGGCCTGGCCAAGATGGCCATTCGTGGGTCCAGGCAGCGGGCGGTCGACGGTCTGGCGAGAGTCGGCTGCCTGCCCCTCTTTCGGGCCTACGTCCGTGCACGTGTGTCCCTGGAGAGGGAACACGCGGTGTTCACGGGGACTCTGGAGGCCTTCCGTCAGCGCTGGTCGCCGCGTGGGGTTGAGGCGATTATAAATGAATGTACTGCTGTACTACAATGATCTGTTCATTATAGTGTGATTTTTGATTGTGTTTTGATGTGTTGTATTTTATGATTTGTGTTGAATAAAGTTTTTGAAATGAAAAAAAAAAAAAAAAAAAAAAAGAGAGAGAGGAAGAGGTGAGGAGGGAGGAAGGTCAGAGCTCTTCCGACAACATCGCCCACAGCCTTGGCCGTCCCTGTCCAATGCCAAAATGCCGCCACCAAAGGGGGAGGTGGTTGGGAACTCATCGCCACCGCTTCCCCTCCTCTGCCAGCCGACAGCAAGGTGCGGGGCCGACCGGTGTAGCTCAAAGATCCTATAGCTATAGGACCTTTGGTGCAGCTGCTACAGAAGGCGGAAGGAGACCTCCCCCTCCCGCTCTCCCTCTCCCTCCCCCCTACCTCGGCGTGCGAGAGGGGTTGTTTTGAAAGCGCCGTTAACGGATTTGCAGGCAGCGCCCGTTATCAGGGCTATAGCGGCCGCTGCCTGCAAATCCACCAACAGCGCTTTCAAAAGAACCCCTCTTGCATGCTGAGGCCGGGCGGGGTGCAGGAGGAGGAGGCGGTGGAGCCGCTGTTGCCGCTGTTCGAGACCCGTCATTCGCTCCGACCCTTCGTCACCACGCACCTAGTATCTTTGGCCCACAATCAAAGATACTAGAGGAATACAGCCGCCGACGAAACGTCACGTTCCTATTCTCCAGAGATGCTGCCTGACCCGCGGAGTTACTCCAGTTTTATGTGTCTATCGGTATAAACCAGTATTTGCGTGCCAAGCCGGGCAAAATGAGTCGGCGTTTAGGTTGCCCGGCGGCACTTTGGGTGGTCATTGGCACCCAGGCAACCGCTAATTTCGAGCCCTGCAGTGGTATGAACATTGACCTCCAATTTCAGGTAGTCCTTGCTTTCTCCCTTGTTCCACCCCCCCCTTTCCCAGCTCTCCCACAGCCTACTGTCTTCGCCTCTTCCTTTCTTTTTCTCGCACCCACCCCCCCCACAACAATCTGAAGAAGGGTCTCGACCCGAAACATCGCCTATTCCTTCGCTCCATAGATGCTGCCTCACCCGCTGAGTTTCTCCAGCAATTTTGTCTACCAGAGATAATCCGATCGTTTGTGTCATTAAACGTTGCTGCCAGTACTTGATACGTGTTTGGAAATGTACGGATTGCAGCCTTCTTCCGAATGTCCCATAGCTTCGCTGTTTTGTCGTTGCTATCTGTACAGACCAACTGTGGTCCCCATCGGGCTGGATAGCATGATTTCACAATGGATGTGTGACCTATAAGTGTTCAAGAAGGAACTGCAGATGCTGGAAAATCGAAAGGAGAAAGAAATCCTGGAGAAACTCAGCGGGTGCGGCAGCATCAATGGAGCGAAGGAAATAGGCAACATTTTGGGGCCGAAACCCTTCTTCAGACTGATGCAGGGTGGGGGTGGTCGGGTAGAAGAAAGGAAGAGGAGGAGCCAGAGGGCTGAGGGAGAGCTGAGAAGGGGAGGAGACAGCAAGGGCTACTGGAAATTGGAGAAATCGATGTTCAGGCCACTGGGATGCAGATTGCCCAAGCAGAATATGAGGTGCTGCTCCTCCAGTTTCTGGTGGTGCTCACTCTGGCAATGGAGGAGGCCCAGGACAGAAAGGTCGGATTCGGAATGGGAGCCACAGGGAGATCAGGTTGGTTAATGCGGGCCGAGCGGAGGTGGTCGCCGAAACGATCGCCAAGCCTATGCTTGGTCTCACTGATGTAGATCAGCTGACATCTAGAGCAGCGGATGCAATAGATGAGGTTTCCGACACTCCCCTACCATTTCTTGACCTCACTATCTCCATCGCAGGTCCATCCTTGGTGAGAGCCTCATGTATGGTAGGGGAAGGGAACCCCCGTTCCCTGAAGAATGAAGACATTTCTGATGCCCTGGTGTGGAACACCTCATCCTGGGTGCAGATGCGGCGTAGACGGAGGAATTGGGAGTAGGCGATGGAGTCCTTACAGGAAGCAGGGTGGGAAGAAGTTTAGTCTAGATAGCCATGGGAGTCAGTGGGTTTATAGTGGATGTCGGTCAAAAGTCTATGACCTGCGATGGAGATAGTGAGGTCAAGAAATGGTAGGGAATTGTCGGAAACCTCATCTATTGCATCCGCTGCTCTAGATGTCAGCTGATCTACATCGGTGAGACCAAGCGTAGGCTTGGCGATTGTTTCGGCGACCACCTCCGCTCGGCACCCATTAACCAACCTGATCTCCCTGTGGCTCCCATTCCGAATCCGACCTTTCTGTCCTGGGCCTCCTCCATTGCCAGAGTGAGTACCACCAGAAACTGGAGGAGCAGCATCTCATATTCCGCTTGGGCAGTCTGTATCCCAGTGGCCTGAACATTGACTTCTCCAATTTCCGGTAGCCCTTGCTTTCCCCTCCCCTTCTCAGCTCTCCCTCAGCTCTCTGGCTCCTTCTCTTCCTTTCTTCTTCCCGCCCCCCCCCCCCCCCCCCCCCCCCCGCCGCATCCACTGAGTTTCTCCAGTATTTTTATCTACCTGTGACCTTTTACTCCCTTGACTCTTTCAACCGTTACACTATCCCACCGTCACACTGACCACTCCGAGCTCACTGTGTCCACACCGGCACACTGACCACACCTAGCTTACTGTGTTATAATCCAATTCCATCACTGTTCCACTGTGACCTTTGAATGTAGCATAATTATCGCAGTCACCATATACATTCCAACACAATACGAGTCGATCAAATCCTGCAGATGCCAATGTTGATCTATTCAGGTGAAATTTACAACGATAAACGTTTCCCTTGTGACCAGTTAAAAGCAATCGACCTTAAAAACCCAAGGCTTTCGGTCTGTTGTGGGCTCCCCTGCACTGAGGGCAGCAGCTTGTTGCAGGGGTGCTTGGCCTGCACCAGTGCCATCTCGTTTGATATTTTTACCAAACATTTTATTTTCTATTCGTCAATCCTGCCGACTACGCCAAAGTGGAAGACAACCAGAAACTCAGGATGACTCCTGCAGAATAAATACAGTGCTCTGCAAAGCAAACACTAAATCTATGTTTGTCTTCTTCAATGTAGAGTAGGCCACTTTGTGTACACCAAATGCAGTAACTGGAAGAAGTGTTATCGAGTCACTGCTTCACCTGGAAAGACTGGGGTCTAGATGAGGAGAAAGAGGTGGAAAAAAATGGTGTAACAGTTCCTGCTGTTGCACAAGATGGGTAATGATTGATGGGAATGATTATGATATAATTCTGTACAAAGGAGGAGCTGCAGATGCTGGTTTACACAGAAAATAGACACAAAATGTTGGAGTAATTCAGCGGGTCACAGCAGCATCTCTGGAGAAAAGGAATAGGTGACGCTTTGAGTAGAGACCCTTCATCACACTGAGTCAGGTGAGAGGGAAACTAGAAGTATGAGAAGGTATAGAACTATGCAGAGACTGCATTGATGACTTAGGAAAGATGGAGCCCACAATGATCCACTGTTGGCTGGCGATGAGGTGATAAGAAAGGTGCAAATTAGCAAGAGGTCTGGAGTGGGAGGGAGATGGAGAGAGAGGGAACGCAAGGGTTACTTGGTTTGATAAATCAAAATATCATGCCGCTGGTTTGTAAGCTGCCCAAGGGAAATATGAGCTGCTGTTCGTACAATTTGCGTGTGGCCTCACTCTGACAGTGGAGGAGGCCCAGGACAGAAATGTCAGTATGGGAATGGGAAGGGGAGTTAAAGTGTTTGGCAAACAGGAGATCATGTAGGGCAAGGCAGATTGAGTGCAAGTGTTCAGCGCAATGATCACATAGTCTGCACTTGGTTTCACCGATATATAGGAGCTCACACCAAGAACAACAGATACATTATATGAGGTTGGAGGAGGTGCAAGTGAACCTCTGCCTCACCTTGAAGGACTGTCAGGGACCTTGGATGGAGTTGAGGGAGGAGGTATAAGGACAGGTGTTGCATCTCCTGCAGTTGCTGGGGAGTTCCTGGCGAGGGGGTGATTTGGACGGGAAAGGAAGAATAAACTAGGGAGTTGTGAAGGGAACAGTCTCCGCAGGAAGCAGAAAGGGGTGGAGATGGGAAGATGTGACTAGTGGCGGGATCCCGTTGGGGACGGCGAATGTGCCAGAGCATGATGTGCTGTATGCAACAGGTGACGGACGGGGCGAAAGGTGAGGACTAGGGGCACTGTCTCTGTTGCAACTGGGGGGAGGGGGAACATGAGCAGAACTAAGGGATACCGAGGAAACCCATGGGACGGCCTCATCTGTTATAGATGAAGGGAACCCCCCATTGTCTAAAGAATGATGACATTTCGATGTCCTGGTATAGAACACCTCATCTTGTGAGTGGATGCGGCGGAGACTGAGGAATTAGGAGTTGGAGACAGAGTCTTTGCAGGAGGCAGGTTGAGAAGTATAGTCCAGAAAGCTGTGGGATTCAGTGGGTTTGTAATAGACGTCAGTCAATAGTCTATCTTTGATTGAAATGTGTTTCGCTTTATAGAACGGGAGGGTATTCAGCTATGCAATGGATGTGGGGTGTGACTCAGGGAACTCAAGGGGACTGACTCCTTTCTGGGATGAAATGGTTGGAATTATTATAGTTGTAATTAATTTATTAGTCAAATATGTAAAAACATACGAGTATGATTTGCCATACACTCATACCAAAAAAGCATCAAGACACAAAACTACATAAAAATTAACATAAACATCCACTGCAGCACACTGTGATGGAAGGCAATAACATATTATCTTCTTTTCTCCTACGGCAGTCGAACCATCCGCCGTCAGGGCGATCGAAGCTCCCGCGTCGGAGCAATCGAAGCTCCCACGATCAGGGCGGTCGAAGCTCCTGCGGTTGGAGCTCCCGAACTCGATCTCTAACCAGGGTCTGCGAGCTCCATGATGTTAAGTCCGCAGGCTCCCACAGTTGGAGCTCCCAAAGTCTATTTCTGACAAAGAGATTGTGAGCTCCACGTATGTGAAGTCCGCAGGCTCCCGCGGTTGCAGCTCCCAAAGTCGATCTCTGACAAAGAGATTGTGAGCTCCACGTATGTTAAGTCCGCAGGCTCCCACGGTTGGAGCTCCTAAAGTCGATCCCTAACAAAGGGACCGCCAGCTCCACGATGTTAGACGCAGAGCAGATGGAGATACCATACAGAAAAAGTTACATCTCCATCGAGCAAAGAGATTTTTAAAAGTTCCCCTTACCCCCAACATAATACAACACTAAAGATACACTAAAACATACATTTAACATCAGACTAAAAACAACAAAAGAAGAAAAGGACTGACTGTTGGTGAGGCTGCCATTGTATGGCGCCACACAGTGGAGTGAAGCTCAGATTGAAGAGGTGAAGAAAATGTGTAGATTTGATAACGTCTCTTCCAGGCCTCATGTCAGGGTTTTATGGAATATCAAAGTTGAGGTGCCTCTGTCACCTTGTTTAACGAGAACAATTTGAGTTCTCAGGGTTATTCAGAGATTTTATATTTATGAAGGTTTAGTGCAATAAATTTGACAACCAATGCATTTCAATATTACTAAATCTGAGATGACAAGAATCTTGAGTGGAATATCAATGAATTTTCATCAGCAAGGTTAAACAAGGTTATAGATACAACCACTGATGCAAGCAACCAGTCAAGATGACACCACCATCAGCAATCAAATCATCTTAAGTACTTTGTAGTGATTTGATTACAATTTAAGATGGTTATTTTAATCCACTATAATTCAATGTCATTAAATATGATGGACTGGAAAGTCTTATTGGGCTACCCCATGCACTGGAATGTGTGGTTTATTCATATATAGACAACCCAGCTCAACCAAGCTATAACAGGAAAAACAAAACAGATAAACTCACCAATTTGTAAGGAAATCGTGGAAATTTATCTGCGAACTCCCTCTGTCATATCTTCATTAGATAGAAAAACTAAACAATATTCCAGGTCTGGTCTCATCAGAGTCCTGCATGATTTCAGTAAGATATCTTTACTCAAATCCTCTTTCAACAAAGGCACAACATATTGTTTGCCTTTCTAATTGGTTGCTTCACCTGCAGGTTAACTTCCAGTAAATTCAGTGACTCAATTATATTTTAATGTCACATGTACCTAGGTACAATGAAATGCTTTGATTTGCATACAATCCAGTAAAATCATACAGCAGACCTCACCTAGGCAGTACACAAGTGTCGCCACGTGTCTAGCACCGACAAAGTTACAAAAGTTCATCAAACATTCTTGTCTACTGCCTGCTGTTGCGTGTGGTAGCAGTAATCTCCCCCCTCCGGGTCCCTCTTTGTTCTGACGATACTTGTCCCTTTGAATGGCACCAGCTTTCAAAAGTCAATAATTGGGACTGTTTAATTGCCCTATGTACCGACAATGGAACAATTAAATCCTTACAGCACCTTCTATATATTCCTTCAATGGTGAGGACGTAAGTACCGTTATGGACTAGGCAGTGCTCAGCTCTTTTTGTAATCTCCTTTGTTCCTAGCTGTTTTAGTTGCTGAACTGGATCATGATGTAACCGGTCAATATGTTTTCTACTGTATACCTATAGAAGTTCTTGAAGAAGTTCTCCGACGAGAGTTCTGCAACATCCTCTCTCGCTGCTCCCCCTCTGTGATTCCTCCTGCTCTCTGACTCTACCAAGTTTTAACCCAGACTTGCTACCACAGCCACGTGTGTTATCTTGGCGCTTGCCTGCACCTCCATCTTCACTAGCTTCTCAACAAACAGCTAACAATGGCCTGTTTCCTTTATCATCGTTACTTTTTTCTTTATCTCTCCACATCACCGTCTATATCTCTCATTTCCTTATCCCTAACCAGTCTGAAGAAGGGTCTCGACCCGAAACTTCACCCATTCCTTCTCTCCAGAGTTGCTGCCTGTCCCACTGAGTTACTCCAGCTTTTTGTGTCCATCTTCAAGAGAGTATTAGTCAACATGCAGAATCTCCTCAATTTTCTAAGGATGTAGCGGCATTGAAGGCCTTCCTTTATGTCTGCATCAATGTGCTGGCCCAGGACATATTTTCAGATATATGCATGCACAAGAACTTGACTCTCTCCACCGCTGACCAATTCATGAAGACAAGTTTGTGCATTCTCGGCGTCCCTCTTCTTAAGTCAACAATCAGTCTTTGGTCTTGCTTATGTTGAGAGCAAAGTTGTTATTTTTGCATAATTCAATCAGATTATCATTCTCCAATTATTAATCTTTCACCATTTAAATAGTTTTTGATTTTTATCTACCAAAGTTTAATTTGCACATCCCACCATATCCCCTGCATTCTTCTCACAATTCATAGCTTTAGTCAAAGGGCAGTACAGTGGCGCAGCAGTAGAGTTGGTGCCTTACAGTGCCAGAGACCCGGGTTCGAGCCTGACTATGGGTGCTGTCTGTATGTTTCCTTGGATAGAGTCGAGGGAGGAGGCAAAGGGATAGGTGTTGCATCTCCTGCGGTTGCAGGGGAAAGTACCTGGGGAGTGGGTGGTTTAGGTGAGAAGGGACGAGTTGACCAGGGAGTTGCGGAGGGAACGGTCTCTGTGAAAAGCAAAAAGGGGTGGAGATGGGATGAGGTGAACAGTAGTGTGATCCCGTTGGAGGTTCGAGGGTTAAAATCAGCTCTGCCACCAGATAAATCAGTGTATGCCATTCAAAATGACACTGCTTCAGTAAAGGAGATTTTATAATGGAAAATTGTAGTCTTAGTTACTTCCCTAGTTAACACAACTTGTTCTCAAAACTTGAAGTGATTTCTCTTTGTGAACGATACCTATTTCTATATCCCCTGCACAACAGGCTCCAAAGGCAGTTTTATCCATAACACCATTCATTTTATCAGAAAAATGCCTACCCAGGCAATGGAGGAAAGAGCTGGTGATTATTAACGTGGCATTTTCTTCAGAACTGTTTCCCATTTCTGCCTCTTGTAGTTGGGATTTAATCCCAGTTTCTTTGGAAGTACTACGCAGTCAGTAGTCCATGGACATGACTGTGCATCATTATCTGCACAGTACGTATAATTGAGTCTCCTGAAGCTGAGAAATAACTACATTTTGCTGGTTAAAATAGTCTTGTGTCACTGACTCGAATATATTACTTTTAAGTCCATAAATAGCACCACATTCAACTGTAAGGTTGTCAGAATGATATTTCCTTGTGTAAAGCCTGCAGTATGTCTGCTTCAGAACGTGCTGTTTTGATCAATCAAACTGTGCAGCTGCCAGCATTTAGAGTAACAACTGAAACCTTTCAAGTTACACATCACAGTACGAGCACTGGGGAGTGCTGCTTCTTATTGAATGAACACTACAATGATGAGATGTGGGTGGGAGACTGCTATGAAAGGGGCAAAGAGACCTGGATAACTGCAGAATAACTGCATCCAAAACAGCATGTTCCTTGTACAAAGGGGCCAATGACACCCTCTAGAGATATAGCCATGCACTCTGGCAGGAGGTTGCCATGGTGGCCTCTAAGGAGAATACCATGTATATGTTGTCTATGACTGCTCTTGTCCTCTCTGCCCACTCACAAGGGCTCCAGGAAGAGAACATGGTCTTCTCTTCTTTTGGTGTTTAAATGACTCCGATGCGGCCCTGTTTCCACCAATCTTTCCACCACCACGCACAAGAAGCGACAAGACAGACACCATTGTATGCAGATGCCGTGAAGTGTGCTCAGCTCTGACTGAACAACTTCTAATCTTGTGTGTCAACAAGAAGAAGCAGAAGCAATTGGCAACAAACTCTGAAAAGTAGAGAGACCAGTGTCATCAGCCTTAAATGATCCTGAGGGTGGCTGAAAGTATCTATGAGCTCCACTTCCCTGGACAGAGCCATTCAGGCACATGTGTGGAGCTGTACCTGAGATTAATGGTCAAAGGAAGATAAAGGACGCCATTTGTACAGTATGATGGTACATTAAACAGCTGGACACAAAGTGTTGGAGTCACTCAGAGGGTCTTCTGAAGACGGGTCGTGATCTGAAACATCACCTATCCATGTTCTCCACACATGCTGCCTGCCCCACTGAGTTACTCCAGCACTTTGTGTCCTTTTGTGTATTAACCAGCATCTGCAGGCTATTATGTTTTCAATAAGAGTTATCATGAATGAACATGCAGCATTTATGTATACATTTGTAATTCTTCCAGTTGGACGTTTTGTTTTTAGATGCCGATCGTGCTCGGGTTACACAAGAACAAAACAGACATTGAATGGACACAGGGAGATATTTGATGCCATTTGATATGCATGTTCGATTATGCCATCACTTTCTTTCACAAGGGGAGATAAATCTATAAAGCATGTGACAATTTTAGTACCAACTTCCAGAAAACATTAAAATGAAATTGTTCCTCAATCTCACCCACAATCCTGTTTATATCAACAGGATGATGGAGAGAGTCAACATTTTCAAATGCCTGGGCGTGCATATGTCCGAAGATCTTTCTTGGACCCAGCACATTGATGCAATTATAAATAAAGCACATCAACGCCTCTACTTCCTGAGAATATTACGGAGATTCGGTATGTCAGTGAGGATTCTCTTGAATTTCTACAGGTGTACAGTAGAGAGCATATTGACTGGTTCCATCACGACCTTGTTCGACAACTTGAACGTCCAAGAGCGAAAGAAAACTGCAAAAGGTTGTGTACACTGCCCAGCCCATCACCGGCTCTGACCTCCCCACCATCAAAGGGTTTATCGGAGTTGCTACCTCAAAAAGGCAGCCAGCATCATCAGAGACCCACACCATCCTGGCCACGCACTCATTTCACCCCTGCCATCGGGAAGAAGGCACAGGAGCCTGAAAACTGTAAATTCCAGGTTCAGGAACAGCTTCTTCCCTACAGCCATCAGGCTACTTTACTTCGGAGTGACTACGTGAAGACCCCGCCAGCACGCATGCGTGACATATGTCCAACGCATTGCGAAGCGACAGGCGGGAGGAACGTCGCTCCTCCAGCAGTAAGTTTAAAACGGACCTGCAGGTAAGTACTCACTATCCTGAGGTCGTTTTGTGGGCGCTCTGTGTGTTTTTCTTACAGAGCAACACCCATCATGGACAAGTTGAGGACTAAGTCCAAACGGACCGCAACAAGACTGACTGTGGAGGATTACGGGAATGCGGGCAGTCAGCAGCGGCCGACTTCACCGGAGCTGCTAGTCCTTCAACCAGCAGCCCCCGACATGGGACCGCTATAGCCCGAAGGTGTACCTCGGACTGGCGGTAAAGCCACCCGAAAGTCGTGGCTGGAAGACTCACCGCCTGCGGGAAGTGACAGCAGTCGTTTATCCCGCATGGAGCGGTTGGTGGAGCAATTGCTCCAACGTGACCTACTCCAGCAGGAGTCTGGTCACCGTGGGTATCCAAGGACACTCACGGCAGCACCTTTTACAGGGCTGCCAAATGTCTCTCCCTCCTTGGAGGGGAGCATAAGGAGTCAGATCTGGGCTGACTCTGAACAGGGGTATTTGGCTGAAGAATCGTCCAGCATGCTAGGGGTGCAAGAACAAGAGCTACTCGGCATGGTGTCCAAGTTCGCGATGCCGTTGCAAAAGGGACTGCCGTTACAGCCGCAGCTGGTAGCCAGCATAAATTACCTCATCACAAACCAACTACAGGTACAGGCCATGAAGTACACGGCAGCTAAATATTTAGCTCCAGAGAACTGTGTCTCCCTCAACGTGCCTGGGGTGAATAACCCCATCTGGGGAAACATCAGTGCTGGCATCAGGAACCAGGAAGTAAAGATGCAAAAAATCCTGAAACTACTGGCCTCTGGAAGTACAGCATTTGCCAGGTCAGTGGATGGGGAGGATATGTCGGAGGAGCAACAGGACGCCCTGGCACTATTCTGTAATGTACAGTTCGAGATTAACTATTTCAGGAAGAGTGTCATCCGACGTGCACTAAACCCCAAGTTTGTGGGGTTGTGCAAAACCAGCAGCGCACAACCGCCTACTTTACTGTTCGGGGACAACCTGCCGAAGCAGGTAAAAGACCTCGACGAGGAGGCAAAGGCCGTCGGAATGATCAAAGTGTCGTCCACTAGCAGGTCCTCGTATCCTCGGCGGCAGCACCCCTAAGCATTCCACAAGCAGACTGCGTTACCACAGCGAAAGAGCAACAGCTGGTGAAAGCTCGAAGGCCGTACAACCAGGACAAAGGTCTTTTTTAGACCATGGCCCAGAACGGCGTTCTTGGAAGATGGGCCAACCCCACACCACAGCGCCTCCACCTCCCAGGAAGCAAGGACGGAAGAAACCAACACCACCGGTAACCATGGAGGTAAGTGGGTCTGGTTGCTTCCGGAACATAGCATGTGTAATTTCTTCACAGATTGGGGGAAGGTTACACTTGTTTAGGAATGCATGGAGTTCCATAACTTCTGATCCTTTCATACTGCAAAGTATTCAGGGATACAAAATTGGATTTGTTCACAAACTCCTCCTTCCAGTTCAGCATGCACCTAGCCGAAAGTTTGTGCTTTCACAAAAAGAGAAATTGGAAGGCCATGCGGAACTGTTAAGATTATATACAAAAGGAGTAATTGAGAAAACCAAACATGAATCTCTTGAGTTTGTGTCAAACATCTTCACAAAAAACAAAAAATATGGCGGATGCCGCATCATTATTGATTTGACACAACTGAATACTTTTGTGCAGTATACCCACTTCAAAATGGAAACTTTTAATACTGCCAAACAACTAGTTTCTAAGAGATACTTCATGGCTTGCATCGACTTAAAAGATGCACACTATTCAGTACCAATAGAGAAAGATCACCGCAGATATTTGAAATTTATCTTGATGGGGCAGCTCTGGCAGTATAAAGCGCTACCTAATGGATTAACATCATCCCCCAGACTGTTTACTAAAATATTGAAACCAGCCTTGGCGCTTCTCCTGAAACAAAAACATATTGTCATGGCATTTCTGGATGACATCTTAATTGTGGGGAAAACCCTGGAGTTGGCCAAATTGGCTGTCTCAGCCACCAAGCTCCTATTTCAAAATTTGGGCTTTATCATCCATCCAGCCAAATCCAAGTTAATGCCTTCTATGACTATGGACTATTTGGGGTTCACGATTGACTCTGTTCACATGTCTGTCACTTTGCCAAAGAACAAAGCAACAGACTTGATACAGATATGCAACAGCCTTGTTTGCGTCAGTAAACCATCTATTCGGCAATTAGCCAGGGTAATTGGGAAGCTCGTGGCTGCTTTTCCAACAAACACAATTTGGACCCTTACATTACCAGAATTTGCAGATGGCCAAAATTGCAGCACTCAAATACCATGCTGGCCACTTTGACAGGCCAATGCAGTTACCAGCCAAAGCAAAATTGGAATTGTAAAGGTGGATTAACAATGCTCGACATTGCTCTAATCCTATCATAGTCACAAACCCTTCGGTTGTGTTACAAACTGACACCAGCGCTCACGGCTGGGGAGCAACCAATACCACCTCCAGTTGCGGTGGTAGATGGAATGCACATGAGTTAACTTTACTTCAGGCACTGGGTATCAATCATCTAGAGATGTTGGGAGCGTTCCACGGGCTTCGGGCTTACTGTTCAGACATGCACCATCTGCATGTTCGCCTACAAATTGATAATACCACCGCGGTGGCATACATTAATCATATGGGTGGAATTAAGTCGATATCTTGTGATGAATTGGTCAATACAATCTGGCACTGATGCATAGAAAGAAACATTTGGATGTCAACAACTTACCTTCCGGGTAAACTCAATACAGTGGCGGACACCAGGTCACGCAAATTCAATGACAACACCGAATGGATGTTGGACCACCAGGTATTTACTGACATTGTAGCTCGGTATGGAACGTCAGATATCGACCTTTTTGCATCCAGACTTAATCACCAGATACCAACATATGTTGCATGGGAACCAGACCCTGGGGCAGTAGCAATGGACGCTTTCTCGCTACACTGAGGGGAATTGTTTTTCTATGCATTCCCCCCCTTCTGCCTCATCAGTCGGGTCTTGCGAAAAATACACGACTCCGCATCGGGTATTTCGGTTGTACCCGATTGGCCTACTCGGCCATGGTTTCCTGTGGTACTCGACATGGTCTCAGAACCATGTATTCCAATCTCTAAACGCCCGAGTTTGCTGGTACATCCTGTGATAGGCGAGAGTCACCCGTGCCATGACCTGTTGATTTGCAGGATTTGAAAAGACCACTCCTGGAATTTTGACTGTTGGACCGAACTATGAACATCACCACGGCATCATGCAGAGAGTCCACCAGGAAACAGTAGCTCACATATATCAGAAAATGGGAGGTATTCTGTACCAGGGCAAACATCCAAAAAAAAAGATAATTTTCCACATATATGAGTTACTTAAACAGAACAGGCCTGGGTCATCTGGTCTCAAATTGGAGTTCCTGACTTACCCCGTAGATATTTGCCTCTGTATAGTGACCCACCTTCTACATTACCTGGAGGTCACCAAAAGTCTCAGCGGCACGGAAATGGCTTTATTGATAAGTCATAAACGTCCTCATCAAAGAGTAACCGTGCAGACCATCTCAAGATGGCTTAGGGCGGTATTAGGTGCAGCGGGGGTGGACACTGATGTTTTATAATCTAATTTCACCAGGGCTGCAGCTACACCGGCAGCAAGGATGATGAAAGTTCCTATGGACCACATCCTTGCAACGGCTGGATCGTCTAATGAAAGAACCTTCCAGCGGTTTTATAATAAACCCGTTGCCACGCCTGAGACATTTGCAGACACGATTTTGAGTTCTGTATTATAATTTTCCCCGAAGTTAGGGGTTATTATTATTATTTGTTAATAAATATATCATTGTTTTTCAGCACCGATCCATGTCTGAAATACTTTAACATACTTCCTCCATTGGTTATTATGGCAGTGTTGGAGCATGGACTCGTTTCCAGGGCATGAAATCACAGAGCTTTGAAATCTTCACGTAAACTCCTCATAAAATAAAGATCAAACTACAACCTCAAATAAGCTCTGAACTACAATAGACTATTATTATTATTATTATTATTAATAATAATTGTTATTATTACTGATTTTTTTTTTCTTTCTTTCTCCCGTATTATATTGTTTACAGTGCAGCAAGTTAGAATATCATTTTTCTATCTGGGACATATGACAATAAAACACTCTTGGCTTTCTAGATCCCAAAGGACTGGGTGGGTGAAGGATTATTGACACATTTAGCACTCACAATGTTATGTTACCTCGGATGGTAATCAGATGTTCCTGCATTTTAAACTCAGTTATTACAACACAGAATAAGACCATTCATAGGAACGAAGCGTTGGCTGCATAAACTGTATGTAAATTCTTATCTTTATTCATGATTTATGTGTAAAAATATAACAGGGGTGCCAGGTAGCGGGAGAGTGGGTGCAACAGCGAGAGGGGGGGGGGCAGATACCAGTGGGAGGCACGGGAGAGCGCGCACAGACCCGCGCCTCATCCGCAGCCTGGGTTGAGCCTGTGTCCCCGGCGCCACGGGCATTGCCGAGCCGCCGCTGGACCGCCCACTACTCTCCAGAGATGCTGCCTGGCCCGCTGAGTTACTCCAACGTTTTGTGTCTGTCTTCGGTGTAAACCAGCATCTGCAGTTCCTTCCCACACGATGAATGATGTAAACAGTTATATTTTCATCAACTCAAACCGCAATGGTTTTGTTTTCCGGATTGGCTATTTTCCTAATGCTGTTTAACATTAACAGCCTATCCCGCTGTTGCAATGTTTGTGAGAACCTATGTCCCACGCCCTAATCGTTTGATAATTAGCAAAACATACAATGCTGTTCAATTCAGTTTTAATTTGGAGTGGAACAATGTAGAAAAGAACGAGTACATAGACACAAATGCTGGAGTAACTCAACAGGTCAGGCAGCATCTCTGAAGAAAAGGAAAAGGCGACGTTTTGGGTCGAGGCCCTTTTTCAGAAGCAAAATGTAACCTATTCCCTTCTTCAGAAATGCTGCCTGACCCGCGAGTTCCTCCAGCGGTTTATGGTTTGCTCAAAGTGATTTTGTTCCATTCTGTTTGTAGGTTGTTTGTTTGTTTTAGCATTACCACTTTTTTCATTTCACTGCACATCTCGTATGTGTACATGACGAATAAACTTGACTTGACTTGACTTGAGAACATACAAACTCTGCACAGACAGGATCTCTGCCCAAGGTCAGGATCGAACCTGGGTCTCTGGCACGGTGAAGCAGCGACTCTACCGGTTGCGCCACTGTGCCACCCCTGGTTTGCTCAAAGTGCCAGAATCTACAGTTCCTGGCGTCTCCTGGTTTGATAACATGCTCAGTAACATTAAGCTAATATCAATTATGATTTACCATTGAGACACATAGTGATTCTGCTATAACATCAGGATAAGCACTCAGCAAGAAAACCAAGCCCAATGCCAAAGTAGTTTCTAAACTGCTACAGGACAATCACTGACATCATCTTCATAGCGATGAGCTATCCACATGTTGGCAAACGCACAAGCTAAATGTTTAACCAATAGACCGTATCCCAGTGCCACATGATAATCTAAAATGCCTTTGGCAAATAGAGAGAGGGAATCTCCACCTGTAGATTGAATTGAATTGAATTTCCTTTATTGTTATTCAAACAGGTTTGAACAACATTTCATGCATGACAGTAACAAAGGCAACAAAACACACAATTACAGAGACCAAATGCTTTCTGCAGATTATAAAGCAATTTTATTAACTAATTGACACCCTCTATTTTTACAGCTGGCAATTGGGGAAAAAATGTTTAATACATCCAAGAATATAAAGTTTTCGGTTGCATATAATGCAGCTAATTTATATATTGCTTGGTTTTCATAGCTCGGTTTCCATACTACAGCTACCACAGATTTTAAAAACACTGGGCATCAAGCAGCTTGAAAGTGTCCCATCCTGTATTATGTTGTCCAGCATGATACAGGAGGCCCAGGAGCTGTTGGTGAGGGAAAAGCGACGTCCGAGTGAGGCCCAGGAGCCGTTGGTGAGGGAAGAGCGACGTCCGAGCGGTGTGTGTAAAAACCCAGCGCAGGGCTTTGTTTTTACAGAGGCCCAGGAGCCGTTGGTGAGGGAAGAGCGACGTCCGAGCGGTAAGGGAAATCCGTAGTATTCTAAATCCGTAACGTTCCACTCAATTAACTGGGCTTGAGGAAGCCGCTGATTGGTGGACTTGAGTACGCAGCTGATTGGAAGTCAGATTCCAGCAGTTTGTAGTGTACTGTACTTTGTTTTTTGTATTGTATATTGTATTTTGTGTTGTATCTAGGGTAAGGGAAATATGAGTGCCAGGGCACCTTGCTGTTCTGGATGTCAGATGTGGGAGGTCATGGAGTCGGGTAGCCCTCCATACGTCCACAACTGCGCCAGGTGTGTCGAGATGGGGCTCCTAAAGGAATGTGTTAGGAACCTGGGGCAGCAGCTCGATGACCTCCGTCTGGTCAGGGAGAGTGTGGAGGTCATAGAGAGGAGTTACAGGGAGGTAGTCTCTCCAAAACCACAGGAGGCAGACACGTGGGTCACGGTTAGGAGAGGCAAGGGGCAGAGGCGGGCGCTAGAGAGTACACCAGTGGCTGTACACCTTGGAAATAAGTACTCCTGTTTGAGTGCTGTTCGGGGGGACAGCCTACCTGGGGGTAGCAACAGCGACCTGGCCTGCGGTACAGACACCGGCCCTGTTGCTCAGAAGGGTAAGGAAAAGAAGAGGAGGGCATTAGCAATAGGGGACTCTATAGTTAGGGGGTCAGATTGGCGATTCTGTGGACGCAGTCCGGAGACCTGGATGGTAGTTTGCCTCCCTGGTGCCAAGGTCCGGGATGTGTTTGAACGTGTCCAAGATATCCTGAAAAGGGAGGGAGAGGAGCCTGAGGTTATGGTACATATTGGTACCAATGACATAGGTAAAAAAGGAGAAGAGATCCTGGAAGGAGAATTTAGGGAGTTAGGAAGAAAGATAAGGAAAAGAACCGCAAACATAACAATCTCAGGATTACTTCCTGTGCCACGCGACAGTGAGAGTAGGAATGGAGCAAGGTGGAGGATAAATGCCTGGCTGAAGGACTGGTGCAGAGGGCAGGGATTCAAGTTTCTGGATCAATGGAACCTCTTTTGGGGAAGAAGTGACCTGTATAAAAAGGACAGGTTACACTTGAACCCGAGCGGGACCAGTATCCTGGCAGGGAAATTTGCAAAGGCTACCGGGGGGACTTTAAACCAGAACAGTTGGGGGGAGGGACTCAAATAGAGAAAGCCAGTAGACAGGGTCTGAGGCAGGAGGCAGAGAAGGAAAGCACTCAGACCCAACATGTAGGGGGGAAAGAAGAAAAAAATAATAAACAGAGAATAAGAGGTGGTGGTTTTCCAGCTCAAAAATCAAAAGGGACCACTTGTCAACATAATTGTATAAGGAGTAAGAGTGTTGTAAAAACAAGCCTGAAGGCTTTGTGTCTCAATGCAAGGAGCATTCGTAATAAGGTGGACAAGTTGAATGTGCAGATAGCTATTAATGACTATGCTATACTTCGGATCGCGGAGACATGGCTCCAGGGGGACCAAGGCTGGGAACTGAACATCCAGGGATATTCAATATTCAGGAGGGATAGACAGAAAGGAAAGGGAGTTGGGGTAGTGATGCTGGTGAGAGAGGAGATTAATGCAATAGAAAGGAAGGACATTAGCTTGGAGGATGTGGAATCGATATGGGTAGAGCTGCGAAACTCTAAGGGGCAGAAAACGTTAGTGGGAGTTGTGTACAGGCCACCTAACAGTAGTAGTGGAGTTGGGGATGGCATCAAACAGGAAATTACAAATGCGTGCAACAAGGGTAAAACAGTTATAATGGGTGACTTCAATCTACATATAGATTAGGTGAATCAAATTGGCAGGGGTGCTGAGGAAGAGGATTTCTTGGAATGTATGTGGGATAGTTTTCTAAACCAACATGTAGAGGAACCAACGAGAGAGCAGGCTATTCTAGACTGGGTATTGAATAATGAGGAAGGGTTAGTTAGCAGTCTTGTTGTGCGGGGCCCCTTGGGCAAGAGTGACCATAATATGGTTGAGTTCTTCATTAGGATGGACAGTGACATAATTAAGTCAGAAACAAAGGTTCTGAACTTAAACAAAGGTAACTTTGAAGGTATGAGAAGTGAATTGGCCAAGATAGACTGGCAAGTGATTCTTAAAGATGTTGGGGAGATCCAGGACAAGGGGTCACAGCTTAAGGATAAGGGGGAAATCCTTTAGGACCGAGATGAGAAGGAATTTTTTCACACAGAGAGTGGTGGGTCTCTGGAACTCTCTGCCACAGAGGGTAGTTGAGGCCAGTTCATTGGCTATATTTAAGAGGGAGTTAGATGTGGCCCTTGTGGCTAAGGGGATCAGAGGGTATGGAGAGAAGGCAGGTACGGGATACTGAGTTGGATGATCAGCCATGATCATATTGAATTAGTGATAATCTTTCAAGACTCTTTAGATTCTGGAGTAGTTCCTGAGGATTGGCGGGTAGCAAACGTAACCCCTCTTTTTAAGAAGGGGGGGAGAGAGAAAACGGGGAATTACAGACCAGTTAGTCTAACATCGGTAGAGGGGAAACTGCTAGAGTCAGTTATTAAAGATGGGATAGCAGCACATTTGGAAAGTGGTGAAATCATTGGACAAAGTCAGCATGGATTTACGAAAGGTAAATCATGTCTGACGAATCTTGTGGAATTTTTCGAGGATGTAACTAGTAGCGTGGATAGGGGAGAACCAGTGGATGTGGTGTATCTGGACTTCCAGAAGACTTTCGACAAGGTCCCACATAAGAGATTGGTATATAAACTTAAAGCATATGGCATTGGGGGTTCTGTATTGATGTGGAGAGAGAACTGGCTGGCAAACAGGAAGCGAAGAGTAGGAGTAAACGGGTCGTTTTCACAATGGCAGGCAGTGACTAGTGGGGTACCGCAAGGCTCAGTGCTGGGACCCCAGCTACTTACAATATACATAAATGATCTGGATGAGGGAATTGAAGGCAATATCTCCAAGTTTGCGGATGACACTAAGCTGGGGGGCAGTGTTAGCTGTGAGGAGGATGCTAGGAGACTGCAAGGTGACCTGGATAGGCTGGGTGAGTGGGCAAATGTTTGGCAGATGCAGTATAATGTGGATAAATGTGAGGTTATCCACTTTGGTGGCAAAAATAGGAAAACAGACTATTATCTAAATGGAGGCCGATTAGGAAAAGGGGAGATGCAGCGCGACCTGGGTGTCATGGTACACCAGTCATTGAAAGTAGGCATGCAGGTACAGCAGGAAGTGAAGAAAGCGAATGGTATGTTAGCTTTCATAGCAAAAGGATTTGAGTATAGGAACAGGGAGGTTCTACTTCAGTTGTATAGGGTCTTGGTGAGGCCACACCTGGAGTATTGCGTGCAGTTCTGGTCTCCAAATCTGAGGAAGGACATTATTGCCATAGAGGGAGTGCAGAGAAGGTTCACCAGACTGATTCCTGGGATGTCAGGACTGTCTTATGAACAAAGACTGCATAGACTCGGTTTATACTCTCTAGAATTTAGGAGATTGAGAGGGGATCTTATAGAAACGTACAAAATTCTTAAGGGGTTGGACAGGCTAGATGCAGGAAGATTGTTCCCGATGTTGGGGAGATCCAGGACAAGGGGTCACAGCTTAAGGATAAGGGGGAAATCCTTTAGGACCGAGATGAGAAGGAATTGTTTCACACAGAGAGTGGTGGGTCTCTGGAACTCTCTGCCACAGAGGGTAGTTGAGGCCAGTTCATTGGCTATATTTAAGAGGGAGTTAGATGTGGCCCTTGTGGCTAAGGGGATCAGAGGGTATGGAGAGAAGGCAGGTACGGGATACTGAGTTGGATGATCAGCCATGATCATATTGAATGGCGGTGCAGGCTCGAAGGGCCGAATGGCCTACTCCTGCACCTAATTTCTATGTTTCTATGTTTCTATGTTAAAGGGTTGACAGTGGTTGTGCAATGGAAGGTATTTAAAGACTGCATGGATGAACTACAAAAGTGTTCATCCCATTCAGGGATAACAAGGGAAATCAGGGATAGTATAAAAACAAAAGATAAAGCATACAAATTAGCCAGAAAAAGCAGCCTACCAGAGGACTGGCAGAAATTCAGAGTTCAGCAGAGAAGGACAAAAGGCTTAATTAGGAAAGGGAAAATAGATTATGAAAGAAAACTGGCAGGGAACATAAAAAACTACTGCAAAAGTTTTTATAGATATGTGAAGAGAAAGAGATTAGTTAAAACAAATGTAGGTCTCTTGCAGTCAGAAACAGGTGAATTGATCATGGGGAAC
The DNA here is from genome assembly GCA_963514005.1 of Raja brachyura. Next base: position 41,898,914 of record OY740787.1, on the reverse strand, counting down.
AAGGACATTGCAGACCAATTGAATAACTACTTTGGTTCTGTCTTCACTAAGGAAAACATAAATAATCTGTCAGAAATAGCAGGGGACTGGCGGTCAAATAAGGTGAAAGAACTGAGTGAAATCCTGGTTAGCCGAGAAGTGGTGTTGGGTAAATTGAATGGATTAAAGGCCGATAAATCCCCAGGGCCAGATAGTCTGCATCCCAGAGTACTCAAGGAAGTAGCCACAGAAATAGTGGATGCATTAGTGATCATTTTTCAAAAATCTTTAGATTCTGGAGTAGTTCCTGAGGATTGGAGGGGAGCTAATGTAACCCCACTTTTTAAAAGAGGAGGGAGAGAGAAAACAGGGAATTACAGACCAGTTAGTCTAACATCGGTAGTGGGGAAACTGCCAGTTATTAAAGATGGGATTTGGAAAGTGGTGAAATCATTAGACAAAGTCAGCATGGATTTACGAAAGGTAAATCATGTCTGACGAATCTTATAGAATTTTTCGAGGATGTAACTAGCAGAGTTGATAAGGGAGAACCAGGAAAAGGAGGTGGGGTAGCGTTGCTGGTGAGAGAGGAGATTAATGCAATAGAAAGGAAGGACATTAGCGTGGAAGATGTGGAATCGATATGGGTAGAGCTGCGAAACTCTAAGGGGCAGAAAACGCTAGTGGGAGCTGTGTACAGGCCACCTAACAGTAGTATTGGAGTTGGGGATGGCATCAAACAGGAAATTAGAAATGCGTGCAACAAGGGTAACACAGTTATAATGGGTGTCTTCAATCTGCATGTAGATTGGGTGAATCAAATTGGCAGGGGTGCTGAGGAAGAGGATTTCTTGGAATGTATGCGGGATAGTTTTCTCAACCAACATGTGGAGGAACCAACGAGAGAGCAGGCTATTCTAGAATGGGTATTGAGTAATGAGGAAGGGTTAGTTAGCAGTCTTGTTGTGCGTGGCCCCTTGGGCAAGAGTGACCATAATATGGTTGAGTTCTTCATTAGGATGGAGAGTGACAAAATTAAGTCAGAAACAAGGGTTCTGAACTTGAACAAAGGTAACTTTGAAGGTATGAGATGTGAATTGGCCAAGATAGACTGACAGGTGATTCTTAACGGGTTGACAGTGGATGTGCAATGGAAGGTATTTAAAGACTGCATGGATGAAGTAAAAAAATTGTTCATACCAGTTTGGCAAAAGAATAAATCGGGGAAGGTGGTGCATCCATGGATAACAAGGGAAATCAGGGATAGTATAAAAACAAAAGATGAGGCATACAAATTTGCCAGAAAAAGCAGCCTACCGGAGGACTGGGAGAAATTCAGAATCCAGCAGAGGAGGACAAAGGGCTTAATTAGGAAAGGGAAAATAGATTATGAAAGGAAACTGGCAGTGAACATAAAAACTGACTGCAAAAGTTTTTATAGATATGTGAAGAGAAAGAGACTAGTTAAAACAAATGTTGGTCCCTTGCAGTCAGAAACAGGTGAATTGGACATGGGGAACAAGGACATGGCAGACCAATTGAATAACTACTTTGGTTCTGTTTTCACTAAATAATCTGCCGGAAATAGCAGTGGAATGGGGGTCAAATAAGGTGGAGGAACTGAGTGAAATCCAGGTTAGCCGGGAGGTGGTGTTGGGTAAATTTAACGGATTGAAGGCCGATAAATCCCCAGGGCCAGATAGTCTGCATCCCAGAGTACTCAAGGAGGTAGCCACAGAAATAGTGGATGCATTAGTGATAACTTTTCAAAATTCCTTAGATTCTGGAGTAGTTCCTGAGGATTGGAGGGTAGCTAATGTAACCCCACTTTTTAAAAAAGGAGGGAGAGAGAAAGCGGGGAATTACAGACCAGTTAGTCTAACATCGGTAGTGGGGAAACTGCTAGAGTCAGTTATTAAAGATGGGATAGCAGTGCATTTGGAAAGTGGTGAAATCATTGGACAAAGTCAGCATGGATTTACGAAAGGTAGATCATGTCTGACAAATCTGATAGAATTTTTCGAGGATGTAACTAGTAGAGTGGATAAGGGAGAACCAGTGGATGTGTTATATCTAGACTTTCAGAAGGCTTTCGACAAGGTCCCACATAAGAGATTAGTATACAAACTTAAGGCACACGGTATTGGGGGTTCAGTATTGATGTGGATAGAGAACTGGCTTGCAGACAGGAAGCAAAGGGTAGGAGTAAATGGGTCCTTTTCAGAATGGCAGGCAGTGACTAGTGGGGTACCGCAAGGCTCAGTGCTGGGACTCCAGCTATTTACAATATATATTAATGATTTGGACGAGGGAATTGAATGCAACATCTCCAAGTTTGCGGATGACACTAAGCTGGGGGTAGTGTTAGGTGTGAGGAGGATGCTAGGAGGCTGCAATGTGACTTGGATAGGCTGGGTGAGTGGGCAAATGCATGGCAGATGTGGTATAATGTGGATAAATGTGAGGTTATCCACTTTGGTGGCAACAACAGGAGGGTAGACTATTATCTTAATATTGGCAAATTAGGAAAAGGGGAGATGCAACGAGACCTGGGTGTCATGGTACACCAATCATTGAAAGTAGGCATGCAGGTGCAGCAGGCAGTGAAGAAAGCAAATGGTATGTTAGCATTCATAGCGAAAGGATTTGAGTATAGGAGCAGGGAGGTTCTACTGCAGTTGTACAGGGTTTTGGTGAGACCACACCTGGAGTATTGCGTACAGTTTTGGTCTCCAAATCTGAGAAAAGACATTCTTGCCATAGAGGGGGTACAGAGAAGGTTCACCAGACTGATTCCTGGGATGTCTGGACTTTCATATGAGGAAAGACTGGATAGACTTGGCTTGTACTCGCTAGAATTTAGAAGACTGAGGGGGGATCTTATAGAGACTTACAAAATTCTTAAGGGGTTGGATAGGCTAGATGCAGGAAGATTGTTCCCGATGTTGGGGAGGTCCAGAACAAGGGGTCACAGTCTAAGGATAAGGGGGAATTCCTTTAGGATCGAGATGAGGAAAACATTTTTCACACAGAGAGTGGTGAGTCTCTGGAATTATCTGCCACAGAAGGTAGTTGAGGCCAGTTCATTGGCTATATTTAAGATGGAGTTAGATGTGGCCCTTGTGGCTAAAGGGATCAGGGGTATGGAGAGAAGGCAGGTACAGGATACTGAGTTGGATGATCAGCCATGATCATATTGAATGGTGGTGCAGGTTCGAAGGGCCGAATGGCCTACTCCTGCACCTATTTTCTATGTTTCTCTGTCCAGTGCTTTTTAAATCTGTGGTACAGATCTGCACTATTGACGCATTCTAATGGTAACGGCCCCGTAGTAGAAGCATCCACGTCGCAGGGCTGGAAACTGGAAGAATCATGAGCTAATTACCGTCCACAGGGCGCACAGCTGAAGCTTCCGAAGCCTCAAGCGTGTGTGAGTGCGCGCATGCGCGCGCGGCCACCAAGAAATTGTGTCCCCCCTGTCCCCCGGTCTCCGCCATGTTTTGACAGCGATTTGTCAATCAGTGATTTCACTGAGGGTTACACAAAAAGCTGGAGAAACTCAGCGGGTGCAGCAGCATCTAAGGAGTGAAGGAGATAGACGACGTTTCGGGTCGAGACCCTTCTTCAGACTGATCTGTTGTGACCTATGACCCGGGCATGCGCAATCGGAATACCGAACTCGCTTATTTCTGTAATTGTCCAGACACCAGGCCAAACTCAGATGCACAATAAGAGATAAGGATATGCATGCAGATACCAATGCATGCAGATACCAATTGTCCTCACTGAATTAAAATAGGACACATTTTCTGGCCATGTTGCGTCCCAGTCCCAGCCTTCATTCACCTACAGGTGCAGCCGCGCACGCGCACTGAGGGGAGAGCGCGGAGACTTCCGGCGGCGCGGGCGCTTCCGGTTCATTTGGAGGACGCCGATGATGGGACACGGACCCGAGCTGCCGGACTACAGGAGCTGGAGCCCGCGGGGCACCCCGCTCGAGGTGGTGCAGGAGCGGCTGGCGCGGCGGGGCCTCCGAGACCCCTGGGCCCGGTGAGAACAGGGGACGGGGACCAGGGGGCGGGGAAGAGGCAGGGGCATGGGCAGGGGCGGGGGGCGGGGAAGAGGCAGGGGCAGGGGAAGAAGCAGGGGCAGGGGCGGGGGGCGGGGAAGAGGCAGGGGCCCGGGGCGGACGGATGGAAGATTAGGTGGGTAGATGGAATGAATGGACGTAGGAGGTGGTGGTGAAGGGAGGAGTGGGTGCAAGTGGAGAGATGGGGGATGACCATCTGTGTTTTTTTTGCTTAATTATTGCTTAGTATATTATAAAAATCCACACTGCTCTTTAAATTAGAATATCAGGTTGTTTTGAGGACGGAAAAGCCTGTGAAACAAGGCATTGCCGACCATTCAGGTTGGCAATGACAGGTCACCTTAGATTATTTTCAGTTATTAGGACAGTTTACTTTTGTGAGATCAGCACCATAATTGTACATTTTCATGTAATCCCTGTAATATTACAAAAAACATACATTATCCTATACTTAGGAACTAGGCAGTGTCTAAATGTTATTATTTCCCCGCTATATTTTTGGATGATCATTCTTGTGAGAAAGAATTGGTTTATGTAGTTGTAGCTGTCCAGCAATTGCATTGCCGATCAGGTGCCAGAACAAGTGATGCCAATAAGAGAGCCAAACTCGTAGGAAAGAACTGCAGATGCTGGTTTAAATTGAATGTAGACAAAGTGCTGGAGTAACTCAGTGGGACAGGCAGCATCTCTGGAGAGAAGGAATGTGTGACATTTCGGGTCGAGACCCTTCTTCAGACAATGTCTGAATGAATGCCTAAAGGAGAGTTTCGACCCGAAACGTCACCCATTCCTACTCTCCAGAGATGCTGCCTGTCCCACTGAGTTACTCCAGCATTTTGTGTCTACTTTAGAGTGACAAACTTACTGCCCAAACAGTTGCTGTCACTTTCCCTCGGAAGGAAGACCACCTAGGAGACTCTAGATTGGTAGGAAGGAACGGCAGATGCTGGTTTAAACCGAAGATAGACACAAAAAGCTGAAGTAACTCAGCGGGTCAGAGAGCATCTCTGGAGAGAAGGAATAGGTGACATTTTGACCTGAAAAGTCACTTATTCCTTTTCTTGAGAGATGCTGTCTGATCCATTGAATTTCTCCAGCTTCTTGTCTATCTTAGAAGACTCTGGATCTGATTTCTGCTTGCATACCTGAGGCATGAGAGGGCAAGTGTGGGAATAATACTTTAGAGAAAATGTTATGCTATCAGCTCGCATCTGGAACACTGGAGTTCAGTTGTGGCCATGCCATGGCCATGAAGGGTCTTGAACAGGAATAAAAAGGGTAAATTGTCATTCCCTGTTTTGATTTTGATCAGCCACTCAGTGATAATTTCAATTAATCACAATTTAATTTAAAAACAAAATGCTACAGACACTCTAGGTCTGGCAGTATCAGTTGAAAAGGAAATTAATTTAATGTTTCACGTTAAAGACCCTATGTAAATATCAGGGAAGAAATAAAACGGTTTAAACATTTTTTACAGTGACAGGTGGGTTGCATTAGATCGGAAAAAGGAAGTATCATTGAGTGATAAAGCTGTACAGCATGGAAACAGGCCGTTCGGCAGAACATATCCATGCCAACCAAGTTAACATTCTGGACTGGTCCCATTTACCTGCATTTGATCCTAAACCCTACCAGTCCTTATAGCTGTCCAATTTATGGAGTATATTTGATATGGTGAGGCCAGGATGTTAATGAGCCATCTAATTTTATTCAGATTGAAGATGGTGAGAGAGAACATAAATTAACATGTAATAGCTGGGAAATACAGATTGATTCTGTTGGAATCACCCAGCAGATCAGATGGTGTTAATAAAGTGTTACCAACTCAGGCAGGAGTAGTGATTTCCCAGATTTTTTTTGCGGATGGATGACCTGCATTAGGCATAACTGGTTCTGATGCAAGCAGAAAGCGAGTTATGTGAAATTGTTGAATTTAATAATGAGCGGGTCAGGCAGTATCTGTGAAGGGAATGGACAGACAATGTTGCATGTTGGGGCCCTCCTTCAGACTGATGGAGAGGAAAACTGAAAAAGAGATGTGGGGGTGAGACAAAGCCTGGCATGTGGTAGTAGGACGGAAGTGAGGAGCGGTTGATTGACATTGGGTAGAGGAAGTGACAAAGGCTACAGTTGAAAAGGAGAATAATGCATGTTAAAAAGAACAGCACCACATATTCCATTTGGGTAGCTTACAACCCTACGGTATGGACATTGAATTCTTCAAATTCAAGCACTCCAATCTTTCTCATCTCCACCTCCACCCATTTCTCTCCACCATTTTTCCACTTCTTACACTCATTTACCATCCCTGAGTCCCATTTTTACCTCATCCCACCTCTTTCTATCACCCCCACCCCCCCTCCATTTACACCCATATTCCTCCATCTGTCTTTACATTTCACTCCTCCTCTTCTTTCCTTATCTAATGCCCTTTTGTCTTCTTTTCACTTCTGGCCTCTCTCTAACTCCACCCACCTGCCAATCATCCGCCTCCCACTTGTTTCCACCTATCACTTGTCAGGCTTTGCCCACCCCCACCTCTATTTTCCAGCTTTCTTTCGTGGTCTACTCCACCAGTCTGAAAAAGTATCCAAACCTAAAACATCTCTGTCCATTCCCTCCACAGATGCTGCCTAACCCAATCAGTTCCTCCATCTTTTTTTCTACTTGACATAAAATACCTGTCTTTTTACCTCTTCCCTTCATTCTATCCAGGAGCCAAACAGTACTTTCAAGTGAACCAGTGATTCGTTTGGACTTCTTCCAATCTAGTGTACTGTATTCAGTGCTCACTGTGAGATCTTATAGTGGAGAAACCAAATGTAGATGACAAGTGCACTTTAAATAGTGTTTGCATGTGCAACCCCCAGCTTCTCTACATCTCTCACTTCAGTTCTCTGTCCCACCCCCAATCTAACCTTGCTGTCTGTGGGCTCCTGTATTGTTATAATAAAGCATGTAAAACAGCACATCACACAACTCAATATTCAACGGTTTCAGAAAACAAACATTCTCTTTGTATCAGAACTGGTCCGATCTACTGTTAACTATTCACCTGTAATTTTGTTCTCTGTTGAAACTTTCTGATAAGCTGTGTTTGTGTTCTCTCTCAGATTCTCATGAACCTATCATTAACCTATAGCCTCGTCAACAGTATCCTCACCACAACCCTACGCACCTTTTCGAAGATACTCCCTTTGTCGTCCATCTCTTTCTGCAACCTTAACTTGGTTTTTCACTTTCATTGTTCTGAAACATTAGCTCTGTTTCTTTCCACATATGCTGCCAGACTTGTTGACTGTTTCCAGTATTTTCTGTGTTTTTTTATATAGTAATGATTTATATCTTGTTGGAGCTGTTAGTCGCAAATGAAATAATCACATTGGTAATTTAAGAATTAAGATTTCAGTAGGTGTTTGAACTGAGTGACTCTTTTGCGCATGTCACCATGTGATGGAGCTGTGCCAAGACTGACTTAATTTTTGACTATTTTCCATGTTGCCTTGTATTTTTGCAGCAACGAGGCCTGGCGGTACAGTGGAGGCTTTGCTAAACCAATTACTTTCAGCGATGTTTTCTTTCGTGGCTTCAAATGGGGATTTGCAGCGTTTGTTGTAGCTTTGGGTGTGGAATATGCACTACTATCTCCAAAGAAGAATGGAGGACATCATTAGAGAATGGACTCTTAAAACCATTTAAACTTCCTGGAAGTTTTGTTATCTTCATAACTTTCCTTGATTGGTGAACAAAAAACTATCATTTGAAATGAGATATAAACTTCCTTTTAAGAATAAAACAATCTACTGTTACCAATCAAGTTGTCAGATATTTGTTCTTTTCTGCTGCTTCTCCATTGATTTCCCTGTCATGTGGTCCCTCCTGAAGCTGGGGACTAACTTTGTTGGAGCTTGACACTCTCCAATATCTGTTCTGTGTGGTTATTCTTTAACCATGTTGAGAGGTTGAGTAGGCTGGGCCTCTATTCCATGGAGCACAGGAGGATGAGGGGTGACCTTATAGAGGTGTACATAATCATGAGAGGAATAGATAGGGTAGATGCACAGTCTCTTGCCCAGAATAGGGGAATCTAGGACCAGAGGAAATAGGCTCAAGGTGTAGGGGAAAATATTTAATAGGAATCCGAGGGGTAACTTTTTCACACAAAGGGTGGTGGGTGTATGGAACAAGCTGCCAGAGGAGGTAGTTGAGGCCGGGACAATCCCAGCGTTTAAGAAACAGTTAGACAGGTACATGGTTAGGACAGGTTTGGAGGGATATGGACCAAGTACGGACAGGTGGGACTAGTGTAGCTGGGACATGTTTATTATTGTCACATACACCGAGGTATAGTTAAAAGCTTTGCTTACTATCCAAACAGATCAGATGTACTATACATAAATACAATGTCAAACTCAAGTACAATATATAGAGCAATGGGGAAGAACAGAGTGCATAATATAGTTCTCAGTATAGTAACGCATCAGTTCCATGGACAAAGTCCAATGCCCACAATGTTGAATCGAACAGTATCCTAACTTATTTGAAGGACCATTCAGAAGGTTGATAACAGAGGGGAAGATGTTCCTGAGTCTGGTGGTGCATACTTTCAAGCTTCTGTGCCTGCTACTGGACAAGAAAAAGGCCCAGGGTTGGACATCTTTGATAATGATGGCTTCTTTTCTGAGGCCGTGCCCAATGTAGATGGAGTCATAGGTAACATATTTAACTCTATTCAATTTCTTATAATCTTAGGTAGAGTTGTTCCCAAACCATTATAAAACTGATTTGGCCGAATTAAAAAATGTTATGCCATTTTTTTTTGTCTTGTTTTCATACCTATGCTGAATCTAACTGAGTAATGATGATTAACACAAAGTGCTCTACCACTGATTGCCCCCCCCCCACCTCCCTTTCTCTAGCTTCATTATCAGAAATCCTGAGTTGCATTCATAAACTTCATAACAAGAGGAGTTGAGCAAAGAGGTCCTTCTGCAGTTATCCAGGGCCCTGGTGAGACAACACCTGGACTATTGTGTGCAGCTTTGGTCCCCAACTTTGAGAAAGGACATTCTTGCTATTGAGGGAGTGCAGCGCAAGTTCACAAGGTTAATTCTCAAGATGGCAGGACTGTCATGTTGAAAGAATGGAGTGACTGGGCTTGTATGCACTGGAATTAAGGATGAGGGGGATCTCATTGAAACATATAAGATTATTAAGGGATTGGACACGCTAGTGGCAGGAAACAAGTTCCCGATGTCGGGGGAATCCAGAACCAGGGGCCACCGTTTAAGGATAAGGAGTAGGCCATTTAGAACGGAGATGAGGAAAAACGTTTTCACCCAGAGAATTGTGAATCTGTGGAATTCTCTGCCTCGGAAGGCAGTGAAGGCCGATTCTCTGGATGCTTTCAAGAGAGAGTTAGATAGACCTCTTAAAGATAACGGAGTCAAGAGATATGGGGAGAAGGCAGGAACGGGGTACTGATTGTGGATAATCAGCCGTGATCACAGTGAATGGCGGTGCTGGCTCGAAGGGCCGAATGGCCTATTCCTGCACCTATTGTCTATTATCTTGTTGGGCGTGCTACATACTGTGAATAATCTCCTGAATGTAATTTTTAAAATGTTTTAATTTCCTTTTATACCTACTGTATAAAGGGAAATTAAAAAATATATTTTTAAAAGTTAATAATAAGGTGCTGGATTCCCAATTCTGTAAATGTCTCCTTTTTGGATCCTGTTTTAAATCCATCAGATTCTTTAAAAAACATATTACCCCTTCCCATAACTGTGCTTTTTGCTAATTGACAATATTGCCTATTCCCTCTTCTGTCTCAAGGGTCTCCAGAAACAATGTATCTGTTTCATTTGTCTGCTCAGTAATTACCCAATGCCTGTTTGATTGCGCTGTTTCGAGCTGCAGAAAGATTACCTCCTGAAATTCATGAGTTAGCTAGTTTATTTATTATCAAGAGTATATACGTTGATGTGCTTGTTCTGCGTGCTATCCAGTCTTTTTCTTCTTCTTCTTCTTCTTCTTCTTCTTCTTCTTCTTGCGTATGGCGTGCACAGCCTAAAGTTGTAGGACAACTTGTCCTATTTGATCTTATTTGATTGTGCATGCCAGGTTGATTGTATTTGTCTAAACAGGGCGGATGACATGAAGGCTGCAATCTCCAGTCAAATCATGCTATACACAAGTACAATAGATCCTCGGCTGGATCAGCATTGGGTCACCACATTCCGATGCCATTTTTCATGTCTCTGAAAATTCCAATCTTGACCCAAGGAGATATGCAAGTTTTTTTTTCTTACATTAAAACCCCCAGTGTCCTGGCAGTTACACTCACCTTGCAGATGAATTACAGACATCAGCATAGACATCAGCTGTACTCAAGCTCCAAAACTCAATAACTAGAATCTCTCCTGCTGTAAGTGGCATAGAATGTAGTTTTACAAAATACTCCTATTAAGGATGAAGCTCAGTATTTTGCTAACATTTCGTACTTCTATTGCTCATGTTTGATGGTTTGGTGATGGCACAGTGATTGTTGCTAGATGAGTAATCCCAATTTGGCAGTTAGAGATGTGAAACACATTTAATGATGTGATATAATAACTCAGGCAGACCTGGTCATTGTAAAAATCCAGTTGGTTTTCGAATGTCCTTCGGCGAGGAAATCCGAGAGAAAATATGAGCCACATTAGAAATCATTTCTAATGTAGCTCATATATGATTCCAATCCCACGATACGATTGACTTTGAAATGCTGGCCTTGCCTTTGATGCCCATTTACAGGAAAAAAATGTTAAATCAGCACGTCCGGTGCCACAGAGAACTGCTGTTGCTCAAAACAAGATGTGGGGAATTTGTGTTTGCGAGTGGGGAAATTAGGTGTTGAGGTGAAGTGATCCTGCTCTGGTACTTTATTCCTCTTTAGTAAGTTCCTGTATTAAATTGAGACATGGTGGGGTACATTGACGTGGACTATATATTCAATGTCCTGTGGGAGTTCCTGTATTCCTATGACCAGGATACACATGCAGGAAGGGTATCCCCTACCCTGTGATCCCTACCCCCCATCTCCCCCCCCCCCCCCCCCCCCACTCAATCCATGTCTCCATCTGCCACAAACACCATCACCAGCAAAAAAAAACCATCTGGTTTCCCAACTGTACTAACCCTCTTGTCCACCGGGTACTCAATCCAATCCATCTCATTTATCTCTCAGGCCCATTTCTCAACCCCACCACCTCCCACAGCCCAACCAACCAGTTTTCTTGAGGTGGCACACAGCATAATTGCCTTCATCAACCAAGGCATAAAGTAAAAGAGAAGGGAAGTTTTGCCAGAAGTGTACACCTCAAATGTATCCATGACCTGACTCCTTCCTTCACCACTGCACAGAGACGGCTGATAATTATGAAGCTGCAGTCAAGAGTGCAGAATTACACACAGTCAGAGTGATAGTGTAGAAACAACTTGCCCACAACGACCAAAGTGTATATTCCCTCCAAGAAAAAGAGCGTAGGTGCCAAACATAGAGACCCCTGGATGGGAAGATGCTCAGACGTTAAAATGAGACAAACAACAAGTTAATAATACATCAAGTGTTTATTGTGGCAGAGAGCCCATCCAGGTATGGGAACATATTTGTTTTAATGGGAACATTAGGAAAGCATTGAGACGATATGGAGAACACACTGGGATGTAAACTCGGAGGAAGTCCAAAGATGTCCATGGCGGTACATAGAGTAATGGGATTACGCCCTACATTTGGAGCTAACTGTATGTGGAATGTGAATGACCAGACCCAGCCAACGCCTCGCTGTCTCCAGCAGCTGGGCTGAGCTCCCAGTTGCTGCGCCAAGGGGGTGGGCGCAGCCGTTTCCGCATTCCCAGTATCGAGGCGGAGCTGGTGCGAGATGATCGAGTCCGGGCGCTGCGACCCCGGTCGGTGAGACGTGGATCTGAGGCTTGTGGCGGTTCCGGCAGTCGCGGCCCGCCAGGAGAGCTTGGTCGTGGACAAAGATACTAGAGGAGCTTTGTTCGTGGACCAGTGACCGGAGATGGGGCCCAGTAGGAGGGAGCAAAGATCGCTAGAGGATCTTTGGTAGGAAGGGAAGCGACATGGCACGGCCACGGATGGTGTCCATGGTGAGTGAGGCCTGGTGCCTGGGTTTGCCTCTGGCCCAACGTGAGGGACGTTTCTCTCTTCACAGATGCCACCAGATCTGAGTAATGTTGCAAGAATTTCAGGATTTCCTGTTCTTTAGATTTCCAGCATTCACGGTTTTACTTTCATTTTCAAACGCTCATAGATTCTACCGTGGACTCGACGGGCTGAACAGCCTTCTGCACTCTCCCTCAACACATCCACGAAGTCGAAATCCCCAGAATATCATAGAAACAGAAAAATAGGTGCAGGAGTAGGCCATTCGGCCCTTCAAGCCAGCACCGCCATTCAATATGAGCATGGCTGATCATCTAAAATCAATACTCCGTACATGCTTTTTCCCCATATCCCACGATTCCTTTAGTCCTAAGAGCTAAAATCTAACTCTCTCTTGAAAACATCCAGTGAATCAGCCTCCACTGCCTTCTGTGGTAGAGAATTCACAACTCTGGGTGAAAAGTTTTTCCTCATCTCAGTCCTAAATGGCCTACCCCTTATTCTTAAACTGTGACCCTTGGTTCTGGACTCCCCCAACATCGGGAACATTTTTCCTGCCTCCAGCCTGTCCAATCCTTAAATAATTTTATATGCTTCTATAAGATCCCCTCTCATCCTAAATACCAGTGGATACAAGCCCAGCCAACCCATTCTTTCATCATAAGTCAGTTCAGACACCCCAGGGAATTATCCTGGTGAATCTACACTGCACTCCCACAATAGCAATAATGTCCTTCCTCAAATTAGGAAACCAAGATTGCACACAATACTCCAAGATTGCACACAACTACAATCGGATCTCCTTGCTCATAAACTCAAATCCTCTCGCAATGAAGGCCAACATGTCATTAGCTTTCTTCTGCTGTACCTGCTTGCTTACTTTCAGTGACTCATGTCAAGCACACCCAGGTATTGTTGCATCTCCTTTTTCATAATCTGACACCATTCAGATAAAAATCTGTCTCCCTGTTCAATGGACAATAGAGGCAGGAGTAGGCCATTCGGCCCTTCAAGGCAGCACCGCCATTCAATGTGATCATGGCTGATCATCCACAATCAGTACCCTGTTCCTGCCTTATCCCCATATCCCTGACTCCGCTATCTTCAAGAGCCCTGTCTAGCTCTCTCTTGAAAGTATCCAGAGAACCGGCCTCCACTGCCGTCTGAGGCGGAGAATTCCACAGACTCACAACTCTCTGTGTAAAAAAGTGTTTCCTCATCTCCATTCTAAATGCGTACCCATTATTCTTAAACTGTGGCTCCTGGTTCTGGGCGCCCCTAACATCGGGAACATGTTTCCTGCCTCTAGCATGTCCAAACCCTTAATAATCTGATGTGTTTCAATATGATCCCCTCTCATCCCTCTAAATTCCAGAATATACAAGCCCAGCCGCTCCATTCTCTCAGCAGGCGGCAGTCCCCCAGTCTTGCCACCAAAGTGGATAATCTCACATTTATACACATTATACTGCACCTGCCATGCATCTCCCACTCACCCAAGCTATCCAAGTCATCCTGCTGCCTCATTGCATCCTCATTGCAGCTCACGCTGCTACCACAAACTTGGAGATGTCACATTTAATTCCTTCCTTTAAATCGTTAATATATATTGTAAATAACTGGGTTCCCAGCACCGAACCTTGCGACATCCCACTTGTCACTGCCTGCCATTCTGAAAAGGATACGTTAATTCCTACTCTTTGCTTCCTGTCTGCCAACCAATTGGTCCATGTGTAGAAAAAAACTGCTGATTAATGGAATGTAGACACAAAATGTTGGAGTAACTCAGCGGGACAGGCAGCTGGAGAGAAGAAGGGTCTCAACCAGAAACATCAACTATTCCTTCTCTCCAGAGATGCTGCCTGTCCCGCTGTTCCGAGTTATTTCCAGTTCTCTATCCATGTCAACACCCTACTCCCAATACCATGTGCTCTAATTTTGTGTGGGACCTTGTCAAAGGCTTTTTGAAAGTCCAGATACACCACATCCACTGGCTCTCCTTTATCTATTCTACTTGTTCCATCCTCAAAAAATTCCAGAAGATTAGTCAAGCATGGTTTCGTCTTCATCCATGTTGACTTAATGATCCTGTCACTGGGTTCCAAATGCGCTGATGTAACATCTTTAACAATCGACTCAAGCTTCTTACCCACTACCGATGAAAGGCTAACTGGTCTATACTTCCCCATTTTCTCTCTCCCTCCTTTCTTAAAAAGTGGGGTTACATTGGCTACCCTCCAGTCCGCAGGACTGACCCAGAATCGAGAGAACATTGGAAAATGATCACCAATGCATTCATGATTTCTAGAGCCACCTCCTTTAGTACCCTGGGATGCGGACCATCAGGCTCTGGGGATTTATCAGCCTTCAGACCCAACAGTTTACCTAACACCATTTCCTGACTAATGTAGATTCCCTTAAATTCCTCCCTCCCACTAAATTCTCGGTCCCTAGTATTTCTGGGAGATTGTTTGTGTTTCCTTAGTGAAGGCAGAACCAAAGCACTCATTTAACTATTCTGCCATTTCTTTGTTTCTCATTATAGAAACATAGAAAATAGGTGCAGGAGTAGGCCATTCAACCCTTCGAGCCTGCACCGCCATTCAATATGATCATGGCTGATCATCCAACTCGGTGTCCTGTACCTGCCTTCTCTCCATACCCCCTGATCCCTCTAGCCACAAGGGCCACGTCTCTCCCTCTTAAATATAGCCAATGAACTGGCCTTTTCCTCGTTAGCCACGGTTGAGCCACCTTCCTCGTTTTATTTTTGCACCAGACATGCGGTCTTTAAATCTTTGCCATTGCCTCTCCACTGTCAACCCTTTAAGTATAATTTGCCAGTCTATCCTAGCCAATTCCCATCTCATACCTTCAAAGTCTCCTTTCTTTAAGTTCAGGACCCTAGTCTCTGAATTAACCGTGTCACTTTCCATCCTAATGCACTGGGTAGACTTGTGTTCTTATGTCATGGTCTCAAACTTCAAAGGTAATGACTCATAGAGCTGTACATCGCTGGAATCGGGTCCTTCGGACTACCTTGACTACCCAGTCCAAGTTGGCATATTGGGCGAGTCCCATTTGACCCATATGTCTCTAAACCTTCCTATCCATAGATCTGCCCAAAGGCCTTTTAAGGCGTAATTGTATCCACTTCTATAGCTTCCTCTGGCAGCTCATTCTACCTTAAGCCTATGCCCTCTAGCTTTTGAATCCTTTACCCTGGGGAAAAAGACTGTGAGCATTTACCTTATCAATGCCCCTAGTAGTCTTGTGCACCTCAATGAGGTTGCCCGTCAGTCTCCTGCACTGCAAAGAAAATTACTCAGCCTATCCAATCTATCTCTTTAAGTCAAACCAAGAGTCCAAGTAACACCTGGTGAATCTCTTTTGCATCCTATCCGACTTCATGACATCCTTCCTATAGCTGGGTGACCAAAATTGCTCACAGTACTTCAAGTGTGGTCTCACCAATGACATGTACAACTGCATTCATGATATCACAACCTTTGTTATCAGTACCCCTACCAATAAAGGCAAGCATGCCAAATGCCTTCGTCACCACACCTGACTTGCTACTTTCTGGGATCCATGTACCTGTACTCTTAGGTCTCTGTTATTAAATATTCTCCAGGGCCCTACCATTGTATACATCCTGCCATGGTTTGACATACTGAAGTGCAATATCTTTCTCTTGTCAGAGTTAAATTCCAGTTGCCATTCCTTGGCCCACCTTCCTAACTGATCTAGTTCTTGTAAACTTTTGCACTGTCTACTGTCCAAAATATTTTGGTGTCATCTGCAAATTTACTAACAATGACTACATTGTCAACCAAATTGTTCATGTATATACAAAATAGCAGCTGACCTAACACGGACCTTGAGGTACTCCACTGCACACAGGCCTTCTTCCAAGCCAATTATGAATTCATTTGGGGGTTACACAAAAAGCTGGAGAAACTCAGTGGGTGCAGCAGCATCTAAGGAGCGAAGGAAATAGGCGACGTTTCGGGTCGAGACCCTTCTTCAGACTGCTACCTTGGATTCCACCTGCCATGTAGCACTTTGTCAAAGAACTTACTGAAATCGATACAAACAACATCTTGTCCTCGGCAATCCTCTTGGTGATCTGGTCCTGCCGTTATTTCAGCCTTGTTTCCGTTATGACTATAATATCCCAGTCTCCCAACCAATCCATATCCTGAGTGCATTTGCCTGAGCTGTTGCACCTCTAGAATTGAAATAGTTACAGTTTAAATCACCAGTGTTTCCTCTCTCTTTTCCATGCAACTGCCTCTCCTGTTTGCTGATCTTGCTGATTTAACTACAGCATTTGATCCCAACCTCTCACCTGCTCCTTTTTGATCTGAGACCCTAACCCTGCCAATCTAGTTAAAACTCTCTCGAATTGCACTAATAAATCTCCCTCCCAAGATAATGATCCCCCTGTTGTTCAGGTTCAACCTGTCCCTCATGTACAGTGCACTCTGCACCAGAAGAGATTCCAATGATTTAAAAACCTGAACCTCTGCTCCCTGCACCAGCCCATCAATTACGCATTCATCTGGCTTGTCCTTTTATTCCTACCTTCACTAGCATGTGGCACTGGGAGTAATCCAGAGATTACCACCTTCAATATCCTGCTTTTTAACCACTTTCCAAACTACGTATTCATTCTGCAGCTCCTCCTCTCTTTCCCCCCCTATGTTGTTGGTACAGATGGGCACAGAGTCTCCTTTTACGATATACCTTAAATTTATTCATGTATTTGTCACTGGAACAAATAACATGCTATTCTCCAGCTGTAGAAAGATACTGGAGGAAGAAAAGTGTAGGCAGGAACTGCTGGTTTTAACCGAAGATAGATACAAAATGCTGGACTAACTCAGTGGGACAGGTAGCATCTCTGGAGAGAAGGAATGGGTGACGTTTCGGGAGACCCTTTCCCCTGACTCGAGTCTGAAGAAGGTTCTTGACCCGAAATATCACCCATTCCTTCTCCAGAGAGGCTGCCTGTCTCGCTGAATTACTCCAGCATTTTGTGTCTATCTGGAGGACGTTAAGCCTTATCAGATATTTTGCTCAGTTTTTCATTTGTAAAATTTCACTTCAAACCTTTTTATTGGATCATAATGCTTTTGTTAATTAAGGATTGGCTCACTTGAAAGAGTAAAGGGTTGGTTCATTTATGTTCATTTCCCTGTTCATGTTTCTGTCTTAATTTTATAGGTTGCAAAGGAGAAGTTGGTTTCATCTGCAGGAACAAGATCACAAGAATAACGTGAGAGAACATTAAGTTCTTCTGAGAAGCCTTCAGGAAGTTTGCTCCAAAATTTGCCATGTTTAATCCACGTGATAAGGAGACCAGAAAACAGGCCATGGGAATAGCTGCTGAACTCTCCCAAGAGGAAAGTGCTGTTGTGGTGTTTTTGTGCATGGATTTTGCTAACGGCTACTTGGTGACTGGGGAAGTGAAAGAACTGTTCGAGATTCTGAGCAAGCAAAATCTGCTGAGTCTCGACCTTCTAACTGAACTGCTTTATCGGATAAGGAGACGTGATATCCTGAGGAAAATGAAGGTTGACGTGTTTAGTTTGGAGAGTGACTTGAGATCTGGAAAAGGATACATTTCCTCATACAGGTAAAGCCATGTAAGGACACAAAAGCAATAGAAGTAGAAATAGGAGGAACCCATTCAGCCCCTCCCTTCAGCCATTCATTAAGACCATGGCTGGTCTTTTACCTTAGATCACTTTCCTACACATCCGAAAATACCTTGAGTCCAAATATCTCGTGCTATCAGTCTTGAATGTACTCAGTCATTGCCTCCACAGCCCCCTGGGTTGGCAATTCCAAACCCATTGTATGAAGAAATTTCTCCTAATTTCTGTCCAAATAGTTGATCTGTTATTTTAAAACTTGGTCCAACCAGCAGAAATATTGTCCCATATCCAATGCCCTAAAAAGAATTTTGTATGTTTCAATGAGATTGCCTTTCTTTCTTCTGAACCAACAGTATAGGTCATGTCTGCATGATCTCCCTTCAAAGAACAATAATTGCAGGAATCAATCTGGTGCCCTTTATTGCACTCCTCTATATCCTTCCTGGGGTAGAGAAACTGAACCTGCACATAATATTCCACCTAACCAGACCCTTTTTCTGATTTCAGAAAGATGACGTTTTCAAACCTCTTGTGATCAAAGCAAACATACAATTTGCCTTCCTGTGTCCCTGCTGTACCCAGATGTTAACTTCCAGTAGTTTATGTACACAGACAGGACCCTCTTAATACTGATGCCTTTCAACCACTCATTATTTAAAGATCATGCAAGAAGTCCATTTGCTGTAAGCCATTCATCAAATGTGTTGGTATTGGTTTATGTAAGATACCGTAAAGAAAAAAAAGATTGTTTTGCATACTAATCTGGCAAGTCATACCATGCAAGTATTACCATCAAGTACATGGGCCCAATCAAACCAGTACACTAGTTAGTGCAGAAAGAGAATGGAAATAAAATGCAGAATATAGTGTTATAGCTACAGCGTAAGTGCAAATAAAATGTGGAAAAATGCAAGGACCGCAACGAGTAGGTTGGAAAATCGGGACTACATCCTGTGAGATGTCCATTCAAAATTCTGAAGTTGGCAACTAATCGTTCACTGTCATATCTTTTAATGCATATTTCCCATAGCCAATGAATCTCATATCTCTGTAGTTCCTATAACACATTATCCTCGCTCATCCCACCAACGTAACAGAGAATCTGGGCCCCTCCCTTTTTGCACCCAACTAGATAGCAAATGACACTGTTGACAGTTGTTCATGTGAAGGGAGCAGAAAGCAACAGTGTCTTAGCTGAACAGTCAGGGGAAGCCTCTTTGCTTGTATTGGTCAATCATTGAATAGTTACAGCATAGAAGGAGGCGTTTGGGCCCATTGAGTGTACCAGCTAAGAACAATCTTGAGACTGTTCTGGTTTATTTGGTCAATCCCGCCAGATGCATACTACGTCCGAATTATTCACCTTTAACCCATGTTTTTCATTTAATAAAAAATACATCAATCTCAAACAAAGTTCCAGTTGGCTTCCAGCAGCTGCAGCATTTAAGAGCTGGGAAATTAACATTTTCATAATCCCGTGACTGAAGAATTGCATTCTGACCAACTTTCTTGAACAGCGCAGTGCAATTCAGCACTCTCCTGTGAGAACATACATAATCTACCAAATCCTTTCAGAATTTTAAATAGCTTGATTGAAACTTGAGGAATAAAAGCCAGGTTTCTGCAACCTGTAACCCTTTCAGCCCCAATATTCCAGTGAATCTCTGTCTCCATGGACTATGTGTCTGACGTTTAACCGAGACAATATCCAGTTGCAAAATGGCATCCGTCCCGTTGCAATTTAATCCCCTTAATATAAAGGACATTATTAGTGTCATAGCTATTCCGGGTGGTTTGTCCAACGGTCGTGGTCATCCAGTGCAGTTGGGGAAGGTAGGGAGCCCTTTGTGCCTCATTGTTTTATTTTATTGCGAAACCAGCTGATGATTTGAAATCCTTCCACAGGCAACTGCTGGTGGACATCAGTGAAGGCCTCTCGCAAGAAGATTTGAAATCTGTCTTATTTTTACTGGGATGTCAAATTCCAAAAGGCCGCCTGGAAACAGTGAAGGTAATTGCGATGTCGCTGGGCTGCCTGTACACAGGCTGTGAAGAGCTGCTGATGAATGTGTAAAGTCATCCATCTGTATTCAAATTCTGTAAACTGCAACTTGGTTTTATTAACCCAGCAGATTTTAATTCATGAAAGGAAAAGGAACTACATTTTTTCGCAGTCCCCAGTTACATCTCATCGTGTACTCCAAGCATTGTCCATATTTACTGTCTGAATGAGCAGTTGTGTGTTGAACCACTAGATTTAAACACAATTAACAACTGTAAACAAGATTGGTCTTCAACAAAGGAAATAACTTAATTGATCAAAAAATGTCCTTTGCCAACAACAGCCAGATTGTCGTTCTGAAAACAACCTCCTCACTGCCTTGTTGAGATTCTTAAATCTGCTTGCCTAAAGATATCCTGAGACAGAAAGCCATTCTGGACACACGTCCTTTCTGACAAATTATGACATTCTTGTTTCCACCTTATTTATTTTGGTTTGTCCTCTCTTAACTCACTGCACCCTGTTTAGCACCAAGATACAGGTGGAATCAGCTTTCATCATCAGCTGCAGTTGGGACAGGACTGTATCATCCAGAAACTATTCAATACGAGGGAAGGTGTGGTATCAGAATATTAAATTCTTGTGCTGGGAGCAGTCTATTCTTCACTTAGGTATAGCATTGGATCAGATTCTCCAGAACCTGGGAATACTGTAGGAACATTGCTCAAAACCCAGGAGCACCCCAGAAGATGACCACCTCAATCCTGATACCAGACTTTCTGCAAGCATGGATCCAACTGGAATTAGTCTTCCTAAATGCAGAACAAATTGTGATCAGATTTACAATTCCTAACCCCAACATTTCCCGGGACCAGCGCATTCCAAGCTTTGAATGAAGCTAAGATCAGGAAAATCCAGAATTCTCTAGGATGAGAGTTCTAAGGAAACTAGGATACGGACCAAGATCAAAAAACCTGGATACAGTCTGGTACGGGAATAGATTTTAGACAGATGGTCCACTGATGAATACAAGCCAGCTCTGACTGGTTCAGATCCTGGATGATTTCACTGAATCAATACTTGTCAGTCTGCGTTTAGTGATGAACAACAGAGTAGTTTCATTCCATGATCATATTGAATGGCGGTGCAAGCTCGAAGGGCCGAATGGCCTACTCCTGCACCTAATTTCTATGTTTCTATATTCGCTCAAGCCAGTGTCAATATTCAATAAGAACTTGGTTTATCCAATCTTACCCTCAGCACTGATATCCTGCTCTCTCACCATATCTCTTGACTCTCTCGGCATTTAAATGTCTGTTGATCTGTTCTTGGACACATTTGATGGCTGCTTCCACCTCACCTTGGAGTGAAGAGTTTCAGAAATCTACAATTGCAGAGATTCCTCTTTATCTTTGTTTGAAATTGACCCCTTGGATTCTTTGTACCTTCATCAGGCAAAACACCTTTTCAGCACTAACCCATATAATCCTCCTCAGAATCTTTTCAAGAAGGTTATCTCTTGATCATATTCCAACAGTTATGTGCTGAACCCTTTTCTTCATGCATCTACCCCTTAATCTCAGAAATTAACTTGTTCAACCTTCTTTGCCCTGCCTCTAATGCAAACACACCTTTCTTAAATATGGAAATTACTGTGCTTCAGGCACAGTCCCACTAGTACACTGGAAAGGGGTAACATCTTTCCCAGCACCTGGCCCATTTGTTGCACAAATTCATTGTAAACTCCGATAATCTGCTGTCAGGAAATGCAATGATTCGGCATCTGACTTACCAGGTATTTGCACTTTCTACTCACCACATTCTTTTGCTTCTGGGGCCCCAGTTACAGCGCTTCCAAACTCTCCATGCAGTTGCAGTTTCAGCACTCCTCGCTGCTCTTTGGAGGACCAGTTCAATCGCTCTCAACCACTCCAATGGCTCCGGTTCCAGCACTCCCCAGGGGCCAACTTTCCTGACCACTCCTCAGGGCCTCGGGGCCAATGTTCCTGACTGATGCACATGACCCAAGTTACAGTTGTCTCAACCGTATCCCCAGGGTCTTGTTGTCAGCGCTCCCAACCACTCCCCAGAATCCCAAGTCCAGCACTCTTAACCAGTCCCCAGGGCCCTGGTTCCAGCACCCCTCACTGCTCCCCAGAGCCCCAGGTCCAGCACTCCCAGAGCCCCAGGTCAAGCACTCCTGCCCTTTACCTGAAGTCCCGTTACCAGCACTTCCAACAGCAAACCAGGGCCCAGTTCTAACGCTCCCAACTGTTCATAGAATCATAGAAAATAGGTGCAGGAGTAGGCCATCCATTCAATATGGTCATGGCTGATCATCCAACTCAGTATCCTGTACCTGCCTTCTCTCCATACCCCCTGATCCCTTTAGCCACAAGGGCCACATCTAGCTCCCTCTGAAATATAGCCAATGGACTGGCCTCAACTACCTTCTGTGGTAGAGAATTCCACAGAGTCACCACTCTGTGTGAAAAAAGATCTTCTCATCTCGGTTCTAAAAGACTTCCCCCTTATCCTTAAACTGTGACCCCTTGTTCTGGAGTTCCCCAACATCGGGAACAATCTTCCTGCATCTAGCCTGTGCAACCCCTTAAGGATTTTGTAAGCCTCTATAAGATCCCCCCTCAATCTCCTAAGTTCCAGCTAGTACAAGCCAAGCCAATCCAGTCTTTCTTCATATGGAAGTCCTGCCTTCCCAGGAATCAGTCTGGTGAACCTTCTCTGTACTTCCTCTATGGCAAGAATGTATTTACTCAGATTAGGAGACCAAAACGGTACACAATACTCCAGGTGTGACCTCACCAAGACCCTGTACAACTGCAGCAGAACCTCCCTGCACTTGTACTCAAATCCTTTTGCTATGAATGCCAACATATCATTCGCTTTCTTCACAGTCTGCTGCACCTGCATGCCTACTTTCAATGACTGGTGTACCATGACACCCAGGTCTCGTTGCATCTCCCCTTTTCCTAATCGGCCACCATTCAGATAATAATCTACCCTCCTGTTTTTGCCGCCAAAGTGGATAACCTCTAATTTATCCACATTATACTGCATCTGCCATGCATTTGCCCACTCACCCAACATATCCAAGTCACCTTGCATCCTCCTAGCATCCTCCTCACAGCTAACACTGCCCCCCCCAGCTTCGTGTCATCCGCAAACTTGGAGATGCTGCATTTAATTCCCTCATCCAGATCATTAATATATATTGTAAATAGCTGGGGTCCCAGCACTGAGCCTTGCGGTAGCCCACTAGTCACTGCCTGCCATTCTTAATCCTACTCTTTGCTGTTCCCCGGGACTTTGCTCCCATCGCCCAACCGCTTCCCAGCACCCCGAATCCAGCGCTCACGACCATCCCCAGAGTCCTTGTTATCACGCCCATTTTTAATCTGTCTGGGTCTGTGGCCACCTCCCATGTAACATACCGGGTTCTTCAAGTACTTCAGGTTCACTGAGATGTTGCTGCATGACACCTTTTACAACAATTAATTACAAATGAGTTGCAATGTTAATAAAAAATAAGATCCAATTGTCTGGGAAATCTCCAAAATCCCGAGCTCCGATTCTATTTTCTGTGTTAGCCTCTTCCTCTCCATGCCACCATATCACCGCAAACCCTATACTGTCTTGTGTACTTATTTTTACATAGCGCCTTTTGGAAATTAGAATACAGTATATTCATTGATTCCCCTTTACCCAGCTTGTTACCTCAAAGAACTAGAAAATTAATCAGACAATTTGCCTTCCGTGAAAGCATGTTGAGCATGCTATATGACTCTATGACATTTGGACAGGTACATGGATAGTACAAATCGGTGGGATGTTGACCAAATACTAGCAAATGGATGTTGGCCAAACACAGCTTAGATGGGGCAAAGGGCAAGTTTCCATCCTTTTTTGACTTGCCTATGACTTCTTAAGTGTCTCATAATTTTCTAAATGCTATTACCTCCTTAATAATGTATTTTCCCAATGATGAAAGTTAGATTTATGGACCTACAGTTTAATTCAGTCAATGGACATCCAGTCTCCCGCCTTCCATGAAAACAGGCATTGCATTTGTGGTTTTCCAATCCTCTGGAACCTCTCCAGAATTCAGGGATTTATAGTCAATGCACCATTGTCTCCATAGCCACACCCTTTAATATTCTCTCTAGCCAATTCCTGTAAGATCATTTGGGCCCATTAGTTTATCTAGTACTTTTTTCAATGATTGAGATTGTTTCTCCCTCCTTATAGCTTCTTGTTTCTCCCTCCTTTTAGCTTCTTGATTGTCTCTCCCTCTTTATAGCTCCTTGATTCTATTGAGTGGTGATATTGGGTTGGGAACTAATGCTCCTGAATGAATATAATTCTTCTTCCTGCCAGACTTTCTTAGATTTAGTTGTTGAACTGGAGAAAGCTGGCAAAATTGACGAGAGTAATTTGGCTGCAGTGGAAGATTGCTTGACTAATATTCGGAGAATTGACCTGAAAAGGAAAATCTTAAAGTACAAGCAAATGGGTGAGTACACCGGGCCAATAAACACCGGGGACAATAAATGCAGTCATGGGTGAGTGTAAACATGCACCATGAAAATTCAAAGAGTCCAGGAAGGTATACCCTGGGGAGACGAAAGGAAAGGGGTTGGAATCTGTGAAAAACAGCGAATGGTGCAGAACATTAGACAAAAACACTTATAAAATTGAGAATAAACATCCCAACAGTTCGGAATTCATGATGGTTTGGCATGGCTCACCAGGTCATGTTTGCTGTGTCCTTTTTTTTTGTTAAGTTTTTTTTATTAGTTAGAAGCAATTACATAATTAAAAAAAGGTACGTGTTCATTGTTGACATAATAAAAATCATTTTGTTCTTTGTAGATATACATAATCAGTATTATTTATGTTAATCCTTGCTTAATAATTGTGCTTCTATTTTTTTTTCCATTTTTTATAAAGGTAGAAAATGGTAGAAAAAGATTAAACAAAAAAAAATATATATATATATATATATATATAAAAAGTTGGAAAAGAATGGAATATTGTACAGATTTTACATCGTTGGAGATATATCCGCGTTTTATGAAATGTACTACTTCATCTATTCTTCGATTCTGGTTTCAGTCGGGTTCTCATGCCGAACCAGTTTGGCCCTTCAAGTATTCAATAAATGGGGACCATATTTTTTTAAATAGTTCTTGTTTGTCCATTAAGACAAATCTTATTCCTTCCAAATATAGGGTCTCCGACATTTCTGTGGTCCACATTTTAATTGTGGGGGTTATAGAGCCTTTCCAAAATTTTAATATTAATTTTTTTCAAAATTATTAAACTATAATCAATAAAAATTCTTTGATCCGAAGTAATGAATTGATTTGGTTCCGTTATTCCTAATAGTATTAATTTTGAGTCAGGAGCCAGTTTGGTATTGCCGACTTCTGAGATTATCTTAAAAATCTCCATCCAAAAATTATTACTTTTTATACAACTTACGAATGAGTGCAATAGGTTAGCCTCTAAATGTTGACATTTATCACAAATAGGGGAAACACTTGGAAAAATTCAGTTTTGTTTTTGAATAATGCAGTCTATGCAATACTTTAAATTGTATTAAAGAATGTCTAGTGTTTAACGAACAGTGATGTATATGTTGTAAGCTATCATCCCACATTTCTGGACTAATTGTTTGACCTAACTCATTTTCCCATGATTGCCTATATAAATCCATCTTTGGAGCATCGCTATCTAATAAAATACTATAAATATATGGTATCAGTTTTTCTGTGTTCGGATGTTTTACTCAAACATTCATCAAAAATTTCTATCTTTCTAAATCTATATTCATTTGTAATTGACTTAACATAGTCTCTGATTTGTAAATATCAAAAGTAATCCTTTGATTGAAGCCCATAAATTTGTTGTAATTCCTGAAATGAGAGAAATGTATTTTTCCTATAGAGATCACCGATCCTTGTAATTCCATGGTTTTTCCATTGTAAAAAACCCTTATCCATCCATGAGGGTTTAAATGCTGCGTTGTTTATAATAGGAAGAGATAATGGTATATAATCCAATTTTAATGTTTTCTTTATTTGTTTCCAAGTGCGTATTCCACTGTCTATTATAGGGTTTTCTTTATAGGTTTTTTTGCTTAATTTGGTAATAGCAAATAGAATTGACCCAATTTCAAAAGGTGAACAATCTTCTTTTTCCATTTTTAACCAGTCTGGTTGTTTATCTAATTCTTCCAACCAAAAGTTCATATTCTTGATATTAACTGCCCAGAAATAAAACATAAAATTTGGTAATGCTAAGCCTCCATTTACTTTTGATTTACATAAATGTTTCTTGTTTATTCTGTGGTTCTTATAATCCCATATAAAATTAGTAACTATTGAATCAACCTTTTTAAAAAAAGTTTTTGGGAGATATTTCGGGATTAATTGAAAAAGGTATAATAGTTGCGGGAGAAAAATCATTTTTGTATCGCATTAATTCTACCCATCATAGAAATGGATAATGTTTTCCAATACAAAATATTCTTATCTAATTTATTCAGTAAAGGCGGAAAATTAGATTTAAATAAAGAAGTATATTTCTTTGTTACATAAATTCCAAGATATTTAAGTTTTTCTTTTACTATTTTAAAAGGGAATTGTTGTAAAATATGTGGGTTACTTTCCCTTATTGGCATAATTTCGCTTTTGTTCCAATTGATTCTGTATTCTGATAATGAACCATATTGAGTTATTAAATTTAGTAGATTTGGGATACTAACTTCAGGTTTAGTAATGTAAACTAATACATCATCTGCGTATAATGAGATTTTGTTTTCCGTGTCTTTGGTTGTATACCCATATATTTCAGGATTGGACCTCACACTTTCTGCTAATGGTTCTATTGCCAATGCAAATAATAACGGGTATAATGGACATCCTTGTCTACAACCTCTGGATAAATTAAATTTAGTTGATAACATTTGATTTATTGATATTCTAGCTGTTATGTTTGCTGTGTCCTTTTGCACTCACTGGGGCCAGATTTCCCAAGCTCTCACTCCACTCAACGGAGCCCCGGATCCAGTGATCCTGCGCCACACACTTGGGTCACAACTACCAAGCTCCTTTCCCATTCAACAAGGGCCTGGCTCTCACACTCCCTCCCACACACTGCTGTGGCGGTTCTCACACTCCCTTTCAAAGTACCTTGTTCACTGGATAACTTATTATCCTACTATGAAAAGTGTTGAGGTATTAAAAGAAATAACATCCGCTAGTCCAGAAACCTTTCAGTCTGGCATTATTAAAATCCTGAGAATGCTGGAATATCAATTTTATTACACGGTTATTATCACTTTACAGTATGTGGGATTTTTGTGTGTGCAGTAAGCTATTATATTTCCTGCATTAAAACATTGGCTGAATTTCAACAAACTTCATTGACTGCAGTCGTGGTAGGGTTGTATACATGCACATGTTCATATTACTAAGTGACTTATACAGGTTAGAGAGAGCTGCAGGTTTTTGTAAGTTTGTATTAACTTGTATAGTTACAAGTAATTGCAGTTGTTCTGTTAATTTCAGCAATATGCAACGCACCATGGTGTTAATTAAATATTGTAATCTCTGTCCCTTCTCCATCTCAGGTGAATGTGTTAATTCTGTAAGAAGATCCAATACCTATCAGAACGTTATTCCCATATCTGTTCCCCAGCAGGAGTGTGGCTTTGGTCCAGAACATGTTGGACAAAATTGGGTAGGAATCTCTGTAAAGAACATGCAAATATTCAGAAAATATTGTGGGTTTTTTTAAATTTTATCTCCCAGCGTTGCTTTTCACACTTTTGATAGTGGTTTTGTGTGGTTTGCAAGAGTTCAATCCCAAGCCATTAATACCATCCTACTCGCTGGCAACTGACTGAATCTGAACCAGGCTGTCCAGCATAGTCTCATATTTGATGCAGAGATGAGCTGTGAATCAAAACTATACTTTTATTGTGTTTACTTGCCATTAACATTATCCATTTGTGCTCCTGCCTCATCTATCTCCAGATTTGATTATTCTAGTAACCCATCCCTTCTAAAACCCTGAGGTTACCTAAAACAGCTTCACTTGTCTCAACCTCTCCCTTTTGGATACCAGACCGGAGCTTACTGAACCACATCCTTTTAGCAGTGTCACATTTAAAACATTACATTGTTATTGCAAAATCCCACCATGGCCTTGGTTTTCCCCTTCTCAGTAATCTCCTGCCCTTGGGAGATCTGATTACTCCCCAATTAGCTTTCAGCTCATTCCCAAAATAAATTAGGGTCATTTGTTCGACTCTCAAACCCACAAACTAGAACTTCCTCTCAAACTTCTTCATTTTACACCACATACATTTAGGATGTACGTAGACAAGCCCTTGAATCCCCAACAGATAAGAATCTACAGTTTTACTGCTGGTAAAATGTGATTAGTATAAATAGGTACTTGATGGCATGCATGAACATCGTGGGCTGAATGGTCTGTTTCTACGCTGTAGGATTCTGAGATTTATATATGAGCTAAACATAAAAAATGCTGGAAACACTGAGCAGATGGGGCAGCACCTGTGGAAAGAGAAACTTAGAGCATAGAACAATACAGCATAGAGTACTGTGCCAAACATGATGTCGACAACTCTTAGCTGCCCTCACATAATCTATATCCCTCTATTCCCTGCATATCGTTGCGCCTGATTAACAAATTCTTAAATGTCATCACATCTGCCTTCACAACCATCCCTGGCACTCATCACCCTCTGTGTAAAATACTCGCCCTTTGCCCATCTCACCTTAAAGTTATGCCCTCTAGTATTTAATATTTTCATCCTTTGATAAAGTTTCTGAGTGTCTACCCTATCTACGCCTCCCATAATCTTATACACTTCTATAAGGCTCCTGACAACCTCTGTCGTTACAGAGAAAACAATCTAACTGTCCATTTCTCCCTGTTGATAACATCCCTAATCCTGGCATCATACTGGTAAATCCTCTGCAACCCTACCAAAGCATCCACATCCTTCCTGTATTGGGGCGATCAGAACTGCATGCAACACCCCAAATGTGGCCTTACCAAAGTTCTTTACAGCTATCCCAAATAATCCTCTCCAATAGCTTCTCTACCACTGATATGAGACTCACCGGTCATTAATTCCCTGGATTATCACTTTAACCTTCTTTAACAACAAAAGAGCATTAGCTACTCTCTAGTTCTCTGGGACCTCATGTGTGGCTAGAGACGACAAAGATCTTCATCTGGGCTCCTGCAATCTTGTCTCTTGCTTCCCTCAATAACCTAGAATAGACCCTATCAGGCCCTGGGTATTTCTCCACCTTAATGCTCATCAAGGCCCAACACCTCTTCCTTAATTCCTGTGCACATTTGTATTCTCCCTACTGATCTCACTGTCTTCCGTGTCGTTCTGCTTGATGAAAATAGATGCAAAGTGCTCATTTAATGCCTCACTATTATCCCCTGACTCCAAGCACAAATTCCCTTCTTTATCCCTGAGCGGTCCTACCTGGTTACCATTTTGTTTTCAACGTAGGTGTCAAAAGGTTACACCTACATTGACCCATTTTGTGGCAACTTTTGGCCCTTCTAATCAACTGCTCTCCCAACAGAATCCTGCAGCATTCTCGTTCGCTGCATTCCTCCTGCTCGCCAGCTCCCCTTTGATGTCTTGTTTTCAATACATCTCGTTTCCCTCTGCCCTGACTCTCAATCTGAAAACGGAATGACCTGAAATGTCACCCATTCCTTCCATCCAGAGATGCTGCCAGTCCCGCTGTGTTACTCCAGCATTTTGAATCTGATTTGAGTTCTTTCCTTCTTGCTTTATGTTCTGCAAAGGTCTGATTTCATCTTCTTAAACCTTGCATGCCCTACTTTTATCTTTTTGACCAAATTTACAACCTCTTTGGTCATTGAGGGTTCATTAACTTTGCCCTCACTAGCCCTCCTCCTTACTGGAACATGATGGTACTGAACTTTGATCACCTGGCCTTTAAATTACTCCCATAGATTTACCATTTCGGGTCGATGACCTTGCATCAAAACTGGGAAAATTTAGAAATCAAATGTTTTAAGCTGGAGTGGAATGGAGGGTGGCGCGCACGAGGAATGTCTGCTAGGGTGGAGACCAAGGGAGATTGAATGTGATTTGGTGTCATATTTTGTTTGAATTATTTGTGGAGTACTTTGGTTTGCTTCTCGATGTTAACGGTGCGTAAATGTGCAAATTGTAGTTAGGGTAGTGGTCTATGAATGGTTGGCTCAATTGTGGCTGGTGTTTAATTTGTGCATCTACTTTTTCTTGCATCTTCCAGGAAATGAGCAGTGTGCAGCCGGCGTTTACAAACCAATTATTGGGACAGCACGTTCATTCAAATTGGCCAACGCTAACCATAGTCTCATGTAAGTAATAATTGCTGAATATTGAAGTTAGTGACTGTACTTGTTCGAAGGGAGCTGTGTGTATCAGTTTAGCTAAATCATGCCATTTTCAAAAGTTGCGTTTGTGAGTGGCGTTCCAAGTGTTTTGGACATAAATTACCCGTCTTCATGGTTTAATTTGGCAGTATGGGTTGGGGAAGTGTACTTACAATGTGACTCTGAATTCATTGTCAAGTTCGGAGTTAAAGGCAAAGATCCAGTCAACGTTTAATCGTAGGCTTGCTTATATTAAAAGGTGAAAAGTGGATAAGGATAAGGGTATGGGCTCGTGGTATTAGGGAAGTGCTTTAGTGGTGGTTTAATGCCCATGACGACTGCAAGAAGAAATCATCTGCTGTGTTGTACTTCTGCTATGCACATTTTTAATTTTCGACATGACTTTTTGGACGAGGATGAGTGCGGTGGTTTAACAGAGTTATGACACAATGCAGCAGGCTTCTCAGTACCTGAAAGAAAGCAGAGTGCATGAGGTTTGATTTGGGGCCTCTGATCACAGTCAGAATAAAAGTTGCACCTTGCCTGGCAGGTTGGACTGTGCAATAATAATTGAGTACCAATTATTCGATGAGCTAACACCGTGTCCTTTTTTAAATGTAGTATGTAGGAAGGAGCTGTAGATGCTGGTTTAAACCAAAGATAGACACAAAATGCTAGAGTAACTCAGCGAGATAGACAACCTCTCTGGTGAGAAGGAATGGGTGACGTTTCAGGTCGAGACACTTCTTCAGACTGAAAGTTACGGGAAAGGGAAACGAGAGATATCGACGATGATGTAGAGGTACAGAACAAATGAATTAAAAATGTGCAAAAAAAGTAACAATGATAAAGGAAATAGGCCATTGTTAGCTGTTTGCTAGGTGAGAACGAAAAGCTGGTGTGACGGGTGGGGGAGGGATGGGAATGCAGGGGTTACTTGAAATTAGATAAATCAATATTCATACCCCTATGTTGTAAGCTGCCCGAGTGAAATATGAGATGCTGTTCCTCCAATTTGCATTTAGCCTTACTCTGACAACGGAGGTGGCCCAGGACAGAAAGGTCAATGTGGGAATGGGAATTAAAGTGTTTAGCAAACCTTTTTTTTACATGGTGTAGATTTATGCCTCCATATTGTTAAACATTGCTTCATTTGGATGTGGAAGTTGAGAATT
The DNA here is from genome assembly GCA_963514005.1 of Raja brachyura. Next base: position 41,867,362 of record OY740787.1, on the reverse strand, counting down.
TACCTGATGTCCAGTTACAGCTTGTCACTAGCTGCCTCATTCATTCTGCCTGCTTTCCCTCTGCAGCTGAAGCGGCTGGTGCCGCAGCATTGAGCAGCCCAGTGCACGAGTCGGTCCAGGCCACCGCTCCAGGAACAAGCTGCACGGTACGTCAGGTACAGCAGACATGCGTTCTGGTTCTGGGGCTGGAATGATGTTGCACTTTCACAAAGGAAAGGGGAGCGAGTTCAAACAAGAAGGGGTTTCACACATGTGGTGGCGTGGAAGTTTGCAGTTGGGGATGGAGCAGGGTTAGACTCCAGAGGGGATTTACTGCTAGTGTTGGTTGTATATCAGGGAAGGTTCAGGGACAGCTGCACATGTGGAGGAGTGCTTATAATTGGAGGGATTATATACGATGGGACACATGTAGGAGAGGAACAAGGACAGGAAGAGATTGCACATGTTGGGGAGCTGTTCAGGCCCAGGTAGGGTGCATCATCCATCATTGTACGAGGGACGTCTGCATATGAGAGAAATATTGAGCCCAGACTGTTGTAGGTATCACCTACTGATAAGAATCATAATAATTTCCTATGGAAACGGGTCACTTGGCCCACTATGTCTGCCAGCCATCAGCCACCCATTAACACTAATTCTAATGTAACCCCTCATTTAATTTTCTCAACATTCCCATCAACGGTCCCCAGATTCTACCACTCATCTGCAAACTAGGGGCAATTTATAGCGGCCAATTAATATACTGGCACACATGTCTAAGGGATGTGGGAGGAAACGCCTGTGGGAAACACACATGGTGACAGGGAGAACGAGCAACTCCACACACAGACAGCACTCGAGGTCATGATTGTTCCCGGGTAACTTGTGCTGTGAGGCAGCAGCTCTACTGGCTGTGCCACAGCCCTGAGTCAGCTGTGTGAGGGTGGAAGACCACATAGTGGGCTTCTGTGCGGTTTGCATATGAACATCACGATCATAAGAGGACACGTGCCTTCAGCCGCTCCGACAGAAGTGAGGCCACAACTCTATATTTTCCCCGGCCCAGATCCACCTCCCTCGCACATAAGCCCAACATTCAGCCCAACCCTCAGTGAGGGCCTGTAACTCCACAACAGATGCCGGGAGAGAGAACTTACAATTTGTGATAACATCTTAGGATCTACATCACAGCAGATAGCTTACTGATTAAACTCGGTGAAAAAACAAAAAAATGCTGAAGGTCGGAAACAGGTTTATAGCCAATGAATTTGGTGTAATGTTGAAAACGTTGGTATTCCTCACTTGTGCATTGCTGAACATTTTGTCTCAGGACTTTCAAGTAGGTCATGAACCCATCAAGCCATGTCTGAAGGAGTCAGATCTGTTGGATAAGTACTGGAATGCCAGTGTGGCATTCCAGTACTTATCCAAGTCATAGAGGTCGTGGTCATCTCATGTTGGCCTGTAGGTGGCAGCTCCAAGTCAAAATTGAGGGCTCAAATGGCAATCCAGGGTCTTGCGCACAGACAGGCTAACATGTCAGTGCAGTGCTGAGTGCTACACGGTTTGAAGTGCCGCCTTTCGGCAGACAGAGTGAATGGACGGACACACCTGCTTTCTTCTGGGACTCTGGCTAACGGACACATGGGAGAACAACAAGGGACCATTCCTCTTGACACAAGTGAACATGAAACCTTTTCCCAACACTACTAGAACAGATTACCAGATGAAAAACAATGTTAACTGCATGCTTAGTTATAATGTTGCTCTTTATTTTACAGTGTGAACCGGCGACTTACAACATGCAGAGTAATCCCACAGGCCTTTGTTTAATCATCGACTGTATTGGAAACGATGCAAGTGTGTGCTCTATTTTGTCCTTCACATAGTGATAACTGACCCTATCTAGTATTTGTACCAAGTTCTGTGTGCATTAACCCCACGAGTAACTGATTGTTAACCCTCTTCACCAACTGCATGTTAACCCTCACCCACCTTTAGCATAATAACATGCCCCAATTTTCTGAATTTCACTTTGTATCCTCATACTTTGAGTGTCAACTCCCCTTGGTCAAATGTTCATTCAGTTACCCTCTTCCAATATGTATTTAATCTCTTCCCCAGCTCATTGCGTAATATAAACAAACACAGCCCCCAACCACCTATTCCGCCCACCACCACAGCTCTCCATATTGCTGTGTAGCTGCATCCCTTATTTGTTCTGTATCAGATGATTCACATTATTAAATCCCACCTTGTTCTCAAGTATTAAAATCTTCTTTGCGGGGGTTAATATGTCCCTCAGATTCACCTGTTAAATCTCACCTCCATCACAGTGGGTCGAATCACTATTGTTTGCTGTGTTATTCTCCAACCTTTGCCTATATTTTTACATTTATAACAAAACCCAGCCATTTGACTACCCTTGTTTGCAATATATTAACCTCCCTCCACAATCACCATTCCCATTGCTCCCTCCATGATCCTTGTGTATGGACTGCCTTGCATTCCCTGTTTAGCTGCCTACCCCCTTCTCTTTTCCTTGAATGCCAACTGTGTCCCTCTTGTTCTAACTGCATTTCTCCAGATCTGCTGAAGGAGACATTTGAGGCACTGCACTTCCGTGTCCTCCTCCACCTCTATGTTGAGCTCAGCGAGATGGAGAAGATTCTGAAGGAAACGTCGGAACGTGATGATCTGGCCGCTCTCGACTGCTTCGTGTGCTGCATCATCAGCCGGGGGACATGGGATTACGTCCTTGCAGTTGACGGGAATATCCCTGGACTTTCTTCAGAGAAAATCCAGAGCTATTTCAAAGGACAGAACTGCCTCCCCTTGCTGGGCAAACCCAGGCTCTTCTTTGTTCAGAACTACCTTGAGCCTACGGCTGACAGCGAGTTAGAGATCGCTGGTGTCCCAAGCAACGGAGACCCAATTGAAGTTGATGGCAGAGTCTGGGGAGCTCCTCAGGAAGCGGACATCCTGTGGGGTTACTGCCGGGTATCTCAGAACCTGCTCCACCAGGTACCTCAACAACCATCCTCCTTCATGAGCACTCTGTCAAAGTGTCTGCGGAAACATCAGCGCAGGTAAGTGCTGGAGGTGCATCAGCTGAACGCCGAGCCTGGTGTGGGTTGTCCAGATCCCTGTAGTTCACTTGTGATGGTATCTTAGACTTCCACTCGCATGGCTGAGGTTGGGCAATTGAAAACAGAAAATGTTGGAAATACTCAGCAGGCCGAATGGCATCTGTGAATGGAAAGAGGAACAGTTCCGCATCGTCAGTGACTTTTCATCAGGGTTAGGAGATGTTGATGGTTACTTGGGATTTAGCATGTTCTCTCAGCTAATCTGAAACCCAGCGGTTACTCTAGGTTGTGCTTGGGAGGTGTGTATAGTGTTGGGCCCCACATTGTGGGCTGTGTATAGGATCACTCCCGTGCTCAGGGCCTGCATACAGGTACGAGCCCAGGGCCTGTGTACTGGATCAAACCTGTGTACAGGATGTGCAAAGGATCGTGCCCGCACCTGGGGCATGTGCACAGGGTTGCGATCGCGTCCGGGCCTGTGCACAGGATCGCACCTGCACCTGTGGCCTGTCTGCAGGATTGCGCCTGAGCCTTCGGCCTGTGTGCAGCAACTTGTCCTGCTCTTGGTGCCTTTGTTCAAGATCGTGCTCGCACCTCGGGGCTGTGTACAGGATCGTGGTCTGTGTGCGGTGTTTTTGTACTTTATATGACTGCGATCTTTTCTGCACCGTCTCCAGGTGGGATTTGATTTCGATACTGACCGAGGTGAACAGGAAAACGATGTCAATGAATCAGCCCATGCCTCTCATCCTGCAACATACTCTGAGGAAGAAGCTCGTCTTTCCTTGAACCGCCATCACAAATCTGCACATCACTCTCTACCATGCATTCGTGAGGCACTCGTGAGTGGTGATGACAATCTATGCACATCCAGTCACTCTGAGTTGCCCTTATGATGTGATATCCGACCGGCTACACAGCAGGAGGGGTGGCCCCATGCAGGGGAGGGCTACTCGTGTCCTGTCAGCTCACAGCCAAATGATGGAGGATTATTCAGTGGTTATAAAATTACGTGGAAACAAGAACCAGTCTTCAAATTTCTGTTCTATTAACACAATTAAATATGTTAATTGAATGTACATCAGACCAGAATGTATACTCTTCAGCTTAAGTTATTACACTTCAATATGATAGAAACAAAGGCAGCTTCCACACTAGACTTAGTTTATCACCCGGCACACTTTGCCCATGACACCTACAATGTGTTCCCATTAATAATATGTGTTCTGCAAAGTTATGTATTCACACTCAAAACATTAAAGCTTAATATCTAATTATATCCATCAAAACTACAGTCAATAGTTTTATTAAAAACACAAAATGCTGGAGTAACTGGGTCAGGCAGCATCTCTGAAGGACACGGATAAGCTTAGTTTCGGGTTCAGGACCCTTCTTCAGACTGATTATAGTGGGGGGAGAGACGGCGGGGGTAGAAAGCTGGAAAAAAAAGAGGCAGGACAAAGCTTGGCAAGTGATGGGTGGATGCAGGCAAGAGAGTATGATTGACAGATAGCTAGACATGAGCCGAAAAGGAAACAAAAGGTTGTTGGTTAAGGAGAGGAGTCATGTAAAGCCAGAGGGAGTCTTATCGGGTGAGAAGGGGGTGCATCAGTTCGAGACATGGAAGAGAGGGGGAGAAAAGGGGGAAAGGGGTTGCTACCTAAAATTGGAGAATTCAGTGTTCATAGCATTAGGCTGTAAGCTGCCCAAGTGCATTATGAGATGCTGAACCTCCAGTTTGCAAATAGCCTCACTTCAGCAATGTTGGAGGCCAAGGACAGAAAGGTTAGTATAGGAATGGGAGTTAAAATGGTTAGCGATCAGGAGATCCAACAGGCCTTGGTGAATCGAGAGTAAGTGTTCATCTAAACAGTCATCTAGTCTACTGTTTATTGCTGTCATTGTGTGATTGAAACTAGTTAATCATTTATTGTTGGCTCTATTTAAAACGTAGATAAACTTGAGATACAAGGAACTGCAGTGGCTGGTTTATACAAAAAAAAGACAGTGCTGGAATAACTCTGGGCGAAGCACCAGCTCGAGAGAACACGGATAGGTAATGTTTCGGGTAGGGGGTTACCTCTCCGTTCTCCAGAGATGCTGCCTGACCCGCTGAGTTGCTCCAGCATTTTGTGCCTTTTTTTTTAAATAGATAAACTTAATGTACTTTGAGTTTGGAGATTCTGCTTAGAAGATCTCCAAGAAAATGTTTTTTTTTATGAATAAAGACTTTTATATCAATCAGCTTCAGCCTCAGAGTGATTTTGTGCAAAAGGTCACAACAGTCTCCATGCAGCAGCTTAAACATGGACGAGGGAACCTGCACCTGATTTCTACCTACCATTCTCCTTCAGCTGATGAATCAATGCTCCTCTATGTTGAACAACACTTGGAATGAGCTTTGAGAGTAGCAAGGGCACAGTATGTACAATGGGTGGGGACTTGTCCATCAGCATGAGTGGCTTAGTAGCAGCACCAGTGACTCCTGAAGAGCACAGCTGCCAGGCTGTGAGAGAACATGCAGTAAATAATCCACACATGGGATAAACCCACAACCACTTCTTCACCAAACTATCTTTAGCAGATGTAGTTGGCACAGGGCACACAAATTTCTGTCTGCACATCAAACATACACTCACCATATTGCATAAACAACCACATCCAGTAATTTTGTAGTCTTGTACAGTCAAGCCAAGTAACTAACCTTGGTTCAATGAAGAGTTGCAAAAGAGGTGCCAACCCATCAAGCCGCAGCATTTCGTGTTCAGCATGCACTTGGCAAAGCTGTTCAACCTCACAATCAGGTAAGAACAACACTGCAGTCATGTCATGAATGGTGGTGGACAATGCAACGGAAAAATGATTCAGAAGATCCAAGAACATCCTCACCCACAGAGACAGCAGGATTCATCAATCAGTAGCAGCCATGTTCAGCTGCAAGAGCTGGGTGAATGACCCATTGGAGAATTTGATCTTCACAAATTGATTCATTTCAGATGATGTCCAGAAAAACTTAACATCCCAGATGTAGCATGAACTTCAGCATCGCAGCTGTGGTACCAAAAACGTCTGCTCCACATCTTACCAAGCTATACGCGATGTTCAACGCTGAAAACCATCTCACCATGTGGAAAACTGTCCTGTCAGTCTCAACCAAAGTACTGGTAGGTATGGTTGACAGTGCTGGCAAACAGCACCCACCAAAAATCTGTTCACTGATTACTTGGATTTAATTTCTGCTGAAAATGTTTTTATTGAGTATGCTGTCCAGAGCAACACCACAGTGATGTTCAGAGGCTCGGTACCTTGACCTCTAACAATCACTGGTTTAGCCCCAATCACTTGGGTTTCCCTTAATGCCCATTGATTTAAGTTTTTTTTAGTGCCTCATTCAGTCAATCGACACCTCACCTCAGCTCTTGCATTCATGTCTGTTCCATGTTTTGTGCCATCTTACCTTGGAGCTCTTGAATCTCTCTCAGAAAGTCTCAGAGGAATCTGCTGCTGCCCAAAGTCATAAGGCAGTTATTTTGTGCTGGGTTCCATTAGGAATTTGATTTCCCAGTGAATGGGGGGAGAATTCACCATGCAGGAGATAAGTATTTCACTCAACAACGACTGTCTTCCAGCAGAACCAAGCAACCTAAGCTCAGGAGGGTCCAAAGGCTGCACTCCTTTTAACATTCCTGAGCCCTTATGTGTCTTGTACCTCTGTGTCTTCCCCCAATCATTTGCCTAGCTCCCTCTCTCTCTCCTGATCTTGCTCTCCACCCCTCAAGTCACTCTCTTTGCTGTATTCCCAATACACTCCCTGGGCCCCTCTCTCCTTTGCTCTCTCTCTACACTCAACTCTCCTGTACTCTCTTTGTACTCCCTGGACCTCTCTCTCATACTCTGTCTACAATCCTACCTATGCTCCTCTACACACAGTGGTTCCTTCTCTCCAGTGCACCCTCTAAGCTTACTGAAATATTGTCTCTTGGAAGTTTGCATGGCATCCAGTACCTAATTTTCTTTGAAATCAATGGAATATATTGGCCAAAGACCAGTTTCCTGATGCCAGGGAGCTCCAGAAGAAGCTCTGATGGATCATTCATTTGGCAGTTACTGGTGAAGATGGTTTCAATTGTTGAGCCAACCGCTCTTAGTTCTTCGATGAACAAAGTTGATCTCCTGGCTTGATGGTGATGGTACAGCGAGAAAAATTCCAGGCCCTTTGGAGTTCTCTAACCTGGAGGATGTGGAGGTACAGTCATTATTACTCAAAGCAGAGCTGGTTAGATTTCTGGACATTGAAGGACATTCTGGAGATAGTAATGAACATTGAAATAGCATTGAATGGCAGGATAAGCTTGAAGGGATCAACAGCTGCCTTCTCGTTATGTCTGGACTAATGTGATGTTTCCGGTAGGCATTTTGTGCTTTTGTCTTTCAGGGGATCGTGCGTTATTTAGCCAGTGGAAAGTCAGCCTTTCTCCATCGCTACTTGGCAGAAACCTATGTGCAGGAGGAGTCACCTGCAGGTAAGTAAAAGCGGTTACATTTCACTAACATTCTTTTGTTGAAGTACTCAGTGGAGAGTGATCCCAAACCATAACTAGAGAACCCAGACAAACCAAAGTTCAGGTGTAGTTTCCACCAGTTTGTACAAATCATATTTGTTCATGGAAATGACAGAGCTGAAAACAAACCCAGAATTTCCCTCCTTGAACGGCAGGTGGAAGTGCTACGTCAAACCATCTCAGATCTAATGGGTCCCTGTCAAAGCTTGCAAGTGATGAGAGCCCGTTGAACTCCAAATAATTTAACTCCACATCATCACCAAGAGTTGGCTGCCAATTGCCCAATTTCTAAAGCTCGAGTTGAGGTATTAAATGTATGGCCCAGTTTCTGTGATAGTGATGGAGTTTTTGTGAATGTTTAATCTATGATCCATATGTCTGCCAGGTTCACCCTCCAGTTTTTTGCCAGTTTCTCTGCACCAGCTGCACGCAGGACACTTTAAATGTCATCGTGCAGCATCTGGGTGCGGCTGCTGCAGATAGTGTGTGGAAATACCTGGAAACACACTACAACCATCCTTGTCATCAGAGACACTGCCAAACTAATCCAGTGCTGCTCAAATGCTCATGCTGAAATAAGAGCATACTTAAGGAGGATATCAGGAGGCAAAAGGGGGACATGAGATAGCATTAAAGAGAATACAAAAATATTTTACAAGATTATTAAGAGAAAAGGGTAACTAGAAAGAATAGGGTCTCCCAGAAACCCCCGTGGTCATCTGTGCGTGGAGTCGCAGATGTGCAAATTCCTCAATTAGTATTTCTCCTCTGATTTTACCGTGGAGAAAGACATGAAGACTGAATATATAACTCTGAGGGTGCGCCTCAGAGGTGATCCGAGGTTGGGTGTAGGACAGGAGCTAACTGGTGAACGTGGGAGTTGAGGGACTATGGGCCAATGTGTCCGTGAGGTGCAGGGTATGCAGAAGGTTATTTAACTTTATTAACGTTGGAGGAACCGAGTTATCTGGGAATAGCTCAGGCAAATAGCGCCCTGTTGGATGGCTCAATGTCTTTATCCTATAGGCAGGTTGGACGGCAGTCGGGTCACGACCCATGACCCGTACTGTTGCTACGCTACGCCAACTGGAGTACACGCGATGAACTGCAGGTAAGCACTGACCATTGTTTCCAGCGTAGCAGGCCCGTTAAAACCCGTCAAAATGGTCAATTTTTGCGCTGTAAATAATTATGGAAATCGGGATAAGCGTGAGAGACATTTATCCTCCTTCAGAATTCCAAAGGTGAGGAGAAATGACGGTAAATAGAAGCGAGAGCTGAAGGGACAACAACAGCCAAAGTGCTTGGCGAACATTAGCCGTTTGCTCACTGCATTTCATCAACAGTAAGTCATTATTTGTGTTTTTTCTTGATTCCTTTGGCATCTAAAAAGTTTCAGAAGTGATAAATCTGGCTGTAAATTTTTTTAATCGCCCATGGTTCTCAAGTGGGTTTTTACATACAAAAAGAAAATGCCTTTGAAGCTAAATTTATAATTTTAAAAAATCGCAAACCTTACGTGGGTTTTGAATTACATTTTACTCAGATGCAAGCCAAGGAATGGCATAATTGTTAGCTGTTAATTGGACATAACCTCAACACATTGACAATATCCTATTGAAAGGGAGTGGGTGTTTAAGCTGTCAGGACATTTTATTATTTGCCAAAATATACATCTCAATAGAAGACTTACTTTTCCACACACCACTCGTAAGTCTGGAGATTTTTTTAATGACAAATTTAGCTTCAGAAGCGTTTACTTTTTGCATGTAAAAACCCACTCCAGAACCATGGGCGATTAAACAATTTTAAAGCCAGATTTATCACTTCTGAGACTTTTTAGATACCAAAGGAATCAAGAATAAAACACAAATGATGCATTACTGTTGATGAAATGCAGTGAGCAAACGCGATAATTCCCAATATTTTCAATCTCGATATCTGCACGGCCAATGCCTGCCAAGCATTTTAGCTGTCGTTGTCCCTTCAGCTCTCGCTTCTCTTTACCTTCATTTCGCTTCACTTTTGGAATTCTGAAATAGGATAGATGTCTCCCACACTTACCCCGACTTCCACAATTTTTTACAGCTCAAAAACTCACAATTTTGGCGTTTTTTAACAAGTAGGAAAGTATACGTTTTGTGCATTAACAACACATACTGGAAGCTGCGATGTCCTCCAGATGGATTGAACGGCTCCATGCGTCAAGCCCTTTGCCCTGGTGACATTACGTGCAACCCCTCCTCCCCAACCTCTCTCTGATTTGCGTTTTGAAATGCGCGGGGGTTTGCACCATGCAGATTGGTGGGTTTTTACCAAAGATCCTCTAGTATCTTTGGGTTTTACGCCGTGGGCGGCATTAGCTTAGTACTTATTGGTGGATGTACTTGTACTTGTCCCTTCACCTCCTCCATCCACTCCTTTCAGGGACCCAAGCAGTCCTTCCAAGTCCGACAGAGGTTCACCTGCACCTCCTCCAACCTCATCTACTGCATCCGTTGCTCCAGATGCCAGCTGATCTACATCGGTGAGACCAAGCGGAGGCTGGGCGATCGTTTCGCGGAACACTCCGCTCGGTCCGCAATAACCAACCCAACCTCCCGGTGGCTAAGCACTTCAACTCCCCCTCTCATTCCGTATCCGACCTCTCGGTCCTGGGCCTCCTCCACGGCCAGAGTGAGCAACACCGCAAGTTGGAGGAACAGCACTTCATATTCCGCTTGGGGCGTCTGCATCCTCTGGGCTTAAACATTGAATTTTCTCAATTCTGTTAACCCTTGCTGCCTCCCCCCCTTCCCCACCTCTCCCTCAGCCCTCGGGCCCTGACATTCCTTCTCCATCTCCCCCCCCCCCCCCCCCACCAAAGTCGCACTAGCTTCTCATTTTCACACCACAAACAGCTTACAATGGCCTGTTTCCTTTATCATCGATACTTTTTTGCATATCTTTCATTCATTGTTCTTTATCTCTCCACATCACTGTCTCTATCTCTCGTTTCCCTGATCCCTGACCAGTCTGAAGAAGGGTCTCGACCCGAAACGTCGCCTATCTCCTTCGCTCCTTAGATGCTGCTGCACCCGCTGAGTTTCTCCAGCATCTGCAGTTCCTTCTTCAACACTTATTGGTGGACGGTGTTTGTGCCGCACAGATAGATAGAGAGATAGATGGGCCGGGTGGGTGGGTTTGCGCCGTCAGTGTCATCTTTGGTCAGAGTTTGGTGCGAAGGTTCCCGCCCAAAGTTCCCGCCTCTCGGCGACGTAATGACTCGGCTGATTTGGGGGCCGATAGATCTGACGACTCTTCCGCGTTCACCAGGCAGTGAGGCCGGGTCTAGCGCCAGGTGAGCACCGGCCTCTGCCCCTCAGGCCGCCGGCCCGGGACCGGGATCGGGACCGCCCGGACCCAGGTGAACCGTGGCCTCCGCCGCATGGGCCGTCCGCGAACCCCGGCCTGAAGACTTCCCGACCGCGGGTCCTGCAGCTCGGGTCCGGGTGGGGCCCGACCGTGGGGAGTCGGGGCTCCTGCTCCCGGGGGGGTCAGACACAAAGTGCCGGAGTAACTCTGCCGCACAGGCAGCAGCATCTCTGGACAACATGGAGGGTAACGGTTCGGGTCGGGACCCTTCTTTAGACTGAAAGTGGGCAGGAGGTGATAAATCAACACAGGGTTGTGCCACGGTAGGGCCATTGTGGGCCGGGGAAGCTGTGATCTCTAGAGGGACACAATGGAGGGAATTGTGGAACTGGTTACACGACTAGGGTGGAGGAAGCGGGCAAGAAGGGAGAAGAGTGTCAGTAGAAGTTACTTTCAATTCGAGAATTCAACGTTCAGACCGCTGGGTTGTAAGCTACCCAAGTGAAATATGAGGTGCTGTTCCTCCAATGTACGTGTGGCCTCACTCTGAATGGAACAGGCCCAGGACAGAAATGTCAAGTGGGGAAGGGAAGTTGAAATGGTTGGCAACTGGGAGATCCCGCAGGAATCGGGGACTGAGGATAAAGAGTTAAAGAAGAAACTGCAGATGCTGGAGAATCGAGGGTTACACAAAAAAGCTGGAGAAACTCAGCGGGTGCAGCAGCATCTAAGGAGCGAAGGAGATAGGCGACGTTTCGGGTCGAGAAGAAGGGTCTCGACCCGAAACGTCGCCTATCTCCTTCGCTCCTTAGATGCTGCTGCACCCGCTGAGTTTCTCCAGCTTTTTGTGTAACCCACTGAGGGTAAAGAGCCTGGGTGGGTTGGAGAGAGGGAACAGTCAGGAGACCCATCAAGTCGTCAAGTCACTTTTATTTATATAGCACATTTAAAAACAACTCTTGTTTGCCAAAGTGCTTTACATTGGTATAAGAATAGTATAACAAACAACAGTGGTTCATAGATTAAATACAAACATCACTACATACATAGCCCTTGCTCAGAGGACATCAAGAAAGGCTTGGGAGTAGAGATGAGTTTTTAGTCTCGACTTAAGGGAGTTGATGGAGGGGGCAGTTCTGATGGAAAGAGGGATGCTGTTCCACAGTCTAAGAGCTGCAACCGCAAAGGCGCGGCCGCCCCTGAGCTTATGCCTAGACAGCGGGATGTTCAGCAACCCCAAGTTGGACGATCTGAGAGACCTAGAGGTGGTGTGGTGGGTAAGCAGACTTTTAATGTAGGTAGGTTCTTCAGACTGAAGAAGGGTCCCAACACGAGATGTCCTCTGTCCATTTATCTCCGCTTATGTTGCCTGACCCGCTGAGTTCATTCTTGTTTGTATTTTTGTCAAGTGTGCTCATCGTTTCAGCTCGGTAATGCCTGGGTGGGTTAGGGAGAGGGAACAGGGCTTCTGTTCCTGGTCCCAGTGATGCTTGGGTTAGGCGAAGAATAACTGGGGGAAACATTTGGCACGGGAGACAATGTGTTTGCAGTGGTGGATTTACTGTCTGCATTGTGGATTTCTCCCATTTAGGTCTTGGATGTGATGGATTCTGCTGATTTTAAGTTGAATACCCTTCTCATTGACATCAGTGCGAACCTGGGCTCTGATGAATTGAAGGCCATGAAGTTCCTTTGCCGAGATTTATTGAGCATCAGCCAGCTTGACAAGGCTGATTCTGGGCTTGGTCTCTTCCAGGCGCTGCAGGAGCAGGGCTTCCTCGATGTGTCTGACTGTTTCATTGTTGCGGAGCTACTGTACTGTATCAAACAGTTCAGGCTCTTGAATAGGATGAAATATAACAAACAACAGGTTTGCAATGAGTTGAAGTATCCGGGAAAGGCCAGGATTTCATCATACAGGTGAGCAAAGGCTTCTGCAATGTGGCAAACACACACATAACCTACACCATCACTTCCTCCTGTTTACCTTGGGCAAGCAAACATTAGCAGATACTGGGGCTGTGGAGGTCTCATTCTTAGCTATGTCTCAGCAGAGTTGCCAGTTGTAAACCAACTAGTAATTGCCTTGTGAACATTTATTGGTTCAGAATGTAAAGGGCTTTGTGTCAAATCTTACACATATGGGAAGCAAGCTGGAACTGGGAAAATGAATTATTGCTTCTGACTTTTCCTGTGAAAGTCCAACAAATTAATCTGATATGACGGTTTGAAGGGTGCTTTGATATTTATCCAGCCACTGCTATTGCTGTCGGGGTACGCGTCATGTAGCAACAAAGAGGAAACTATGTTGCATTTAATCTTGTTTGTTACCTATCCCACAAGCATTTCATTGGGCATTTTGAATGCTATAAAAAGCTTTAACACTGTTTTTTGAATTTCTTCAGTACAATAGTGCTGAGCTAAGGACTGGGGAGAATTCTGCTTCACTCTGCCCAGTCCTGATTTCTTTCTATTTTGACAAATCTTTCATAATGTAAACTTCTAATTGCAGACAGCTTTTGTTTGAGGTGTCAGAGGATATTACTATGAAGGATTTGGAGATTGTAAAACATTTATTGCATCATTACTTTTCTAAATCCAAGCTGGAAAATATCAAGGTGCGTACAATGGGTGTGCCTTATCTGGTGTCCAACACATTGACCTAAGATTTTTTTGACTCTAATGTTGTATTTTATGGCACAGAAAGAGCACTTTTAGCCTGCCATTCAAATGCCCGCTCTCTGAAAGTGATTTCCTATATCTCGTTACCTCGCCCTTTCATCTCGTGTATTTTCACTTTCAGAAGACGTGTTAATCCCCCATGCTCACAAGCTTCTAGAAATAATAATGTTCCCCTGACGTTTCCTTTTTGCTCAAATTAAGGCTGTTTTAGTATTGCTTCTAACAAACAGAAAATGTGATTCTTGCTTGTTTTATATGATCCCAGGAATTGTCACCAGCTCTCCTCATAACCCAAAGCTTCTCATCTCTGGGATCAGTTTGGTGCATCTTTCTAAAGCGGTGCTGTTTTGGAGTAAGGGGGAACTGTACAAAAGGGACGGTTTGCACCTTAACAGGTGGGGGACCGGCATTCTGGCAGGCAGGTTTGCCACTGCGACACAGGTGGTTTTAAACTAAATAAGGAGGTGGGGCGTCATATGGGATAGTCAAGGACGGAGTTAAAGGGAAATGGAGTAAAGGGATAGATAATGACCCCAGAATTAACGGGAAAGAAAGCTCACAAAAGGATAGGAGAGTATGGCCAAGTGCAGTAGGGATCGATGTGAATGGTGAGATGCGTGAGGAATTAAAAGTACTGCATTTGTGTGAAGTATAAGAAATAAAGTAGATGAGCTTGGGGCTCAGATAGAGGTTGGTAGATATGTCATTGTGGGGATTACCAAGACGTGGCTGCAGGAGGATCGGGTCTGGGAACTTAATATTCAGGGTTATACATCCTATAGAAAGGACAGGCAGGTGGGCAGAGGAGGAGGAGGAGGGGGGGGGGAGGGGGGGTTAGCTCATCTGGTGAGGAATGGAATTCAGTCCCTTGCACGGGAAGACATAGGGACTGACGAGGTAAAGTCACTGTGGATTGAGTTGAGGAATTGCAAAGGCAAGAAGGCACTAATTGGTGTTATCTACAGACCCCCAAATAGTAGCTCAGATGTAGGGTGTAGTTTGCAGCAGGAGTTAAAACTGGCATGTAATAAAGGTAATGCCACTGTGGTGATGGGGATTTTCAATATGCAGGTAGATTTGGAAAATCAGGTTGGTACAGGACCCCAAGACAAAGAGTTTGTAGAGTGCCTCCGAGATGGATTCTTAGAGCAGCTTGTAATGGAGCCGACCAGGGGAAAGGCAATTCTGGATTTAGTGTTGTCCAATGAACCAAATTTGATAAGAGAACTCGAGGTAAAGGAACTGCTTGGAGGCAGTGATCATAATATGATTAGTTTTAATCTGCAATTTGAGGAGAAGGTTAAACCAGAAATGGCAGTGATGCAGCTGAACAAAGGGGATTATGAAGGCATGAGAGAGGAGCTGGCCAAAGTAGATTGGAAAGGAATCCTAGCAGGAATGATGGTGGGACAGTAATGGCAGGAATTTCTGGGCATAATCCAGAAAATACAGGATCATTTCATTCCAAAAAGGAAGAAAGATGCTAAGGGGAGTAGGAGGCAACCGAGGATGACAGTTGAAATTAGGGGTAGAATAAAACTAAAAGAAAAAAATGTATAACACAGCAAAGAGTAGCCGGAAGACAGAGGATTGGGAAACTTTCATAGGGCAACAGAAGGAAACAAAACGGGCAATACGGGCTGAAAAGATGAAGTATGAAGGGAAGCTGGCCAGGAATATAAAGAAATTAAAAGCTTCTTTAGATATGTTAAGGGAAAAAGAGAAGCAAAGTCAAATGTGGGTCCCTTGAAGGAAGACATGGGTGAAATTATTATGGGGAACAAGGAAATGGCAGAAGAGTTGAACAGGTACTTCGGATCTGTCCTGGGATGTCGGGACTTTCGTATGAAGAAAGACTGGATAGACTCGGCTTGTACTCACAGGAATTTAGAAGATTGAGGGGGGGGGATCATATAGAAACTTACAACATTCTTAAGGGGTTGGACAAGCTAGATGCAGGAAGATTGTTCCCGATGTTGGGGGAGTCCAGAACAAGGGGTCACAGTCTAAGGATAAGGGGAAATTCCTTTAGGACCGAGATGAGGAAAACATTCTTTACACAGAGAGTGGTGAGTCTCAGGAATTCTCTGCCACAGAAGGTCGTTGAGGCCAATTCATTGGCTATATTCAAGGGGTAGTTGGATGTGGCTCTTGTGGCTAAAGGGATCAGGGGGTATGGAGAGAAGGCAGGTACGGGATACTGAGTTGGATGATCAGCCATGATCATATTGAATGGCGGTGCAGGCACGCCATTTGCTGAAAATGATAATTTCCCTGGGCCTGATGGTCTGCATCCCAGGGTCCTCAGGGAGGTGGCTCTAAACATAGTGGACGCATTGGTGCTCATTTTCCAATGTTCAATAGATTCAGGATCAGTTCCTGTGGATTGGAGGATAGCTAATGTCATCCCACTTTTCAAGAAAGGAGCGAGAAAGAAAAGGGGGAATTACAGACCAGTTAGCCTGACCGGTGGTGGGAAAGATGCTGGAGTCAATTATTAAAGAGGTAATAATGGGGCATTTGGATAGCAGTAAAAGGATTAGTCCAAGTCAGCATGGATTTGTGAAAGGAAAATCATGCTTGACTAATCTTCTGGAATTTTTTGAGGATGTGACAAGTAACATGGATGAAGGGGAGCTAGTAGATGTAGTGTATCTAGACTTTCAGAAAGCTTTTGATAAGGTCCTGCACGGGAGACCGGTGACTAAAATTAGAGCACATGGTGTTGACATGGATAGAAAATTGATTGGCAGACAGGAAACAAAGAGTAGGAGTGAACGGGTCCTTTTCAGAATGGCAGGCAGTGGCGAGTGGAGTGCCGCAAGGCTCGGAGTTGGGGCCGCAACTGTTTACCATATATATTAATGATTTGGAAGAGGGAATCAGGAGCAACACTAGCAAGTTTGCAGATGACACAAAGCTGGGTGGCAGTGTGAACTGTGAAGAGGATGTTAGGAGGTTGAAGGGTGACCTGGACAGGTCAGATGCGTGGCAGATGCAGTATAATATAGATAAATGTGAGATTATCCACTTTGGTAGCAAAAACAAGGCGGCAGATTATTATCTCAATGGGGCTAGGTTAGGTAAAGGGGAGGTACAGCGAGATCTGGGGGTCCTTGTACACCAGTCACTGAAAGTTGGCGTGCAGGTACAGCAGGCAGTGAAGAAAGCTAATGGAATGTTGGCCTTCATAACAAGAGGATTTCAGTATAGGAGTAGCGAGGTTCTTCTGCAGTTGTATAGGGCTCTACAGTTGTAAGACCACATCTGGAGTATTGCGTACAGTTTTGGTCTCCTAATTTGAGGAAGGACATCCTTATGTTTGAGGCAGTGCAGTGTAGGTTCACATGATTGATCCCTGGGATGGCGGGATTGTCACATGAGGAAAGATTGAAAAGACTAGGCTTGTATCCCCTGGAGTTTAGAAGGATGAGGGGATATCTTATAGAAACATATAAAATTATAAAATGGCTGGATAAGCTAGATGCAGGAAAAATGTTCCCAATGTTGGGCGTCCATAACCAGGGGCCACAGTCTTAGAATATAGGGGATGCCATTTAAGACTGAGGAGAGAAAAAACCTTTTTGCCCAGAGAGTTGTGAATTTGTGGAGGCCAAATCACTGGATGGATTTAAGAGAGAGTTAGATAGAGTTCTAGGGGCTAGCGGAATCAAGGGATATGGGGAGAAGGCAGGCACAGGATATTGATTGGGGACGATGAGCTATGATTGCAATGAATGGCGGTGCTGGCTCGAAGGGCTGAAAGGCCGCCTCCTGCACCTATTTTCTATGTTTCTGTATAGGAAGTTTGGTAGACAGCAGGGAGGATAGTGAAACCATTCTGGATGACACAGATTAGTGGTGTTGGCAGACAAGGGGCCATGTTAAGCGAAAATACAAGATAACCTTTTTATTTAAGGAAAAGCAAGGAATGGAGTCTACACTTAACTGAAAGACTCTGAAATATGTGCATGAACAAAAGACCACAGGTTCATCAATGTAATTCCATGAAAGTGAGAGCAGAAACACAAATCACAACAGTGATGCACGATTAAAAATGTTAATAGAGTGGATCAAAGTACCTGAATTTTCTAGAGATACTGAACATGTTTATCTATGCTTCTGAGAAAGAATGAGAGATGCATATGTTATGAAACTAGAAATTATTTTATTGCTATATAAATCGGGAATAAAATCCCTAGTTCATATGTAGTTCAAATTATAAACGGTATACATACAATAATGATTAACACAACATTAAGTACAGTGACTTTAGACACAAAATGCTGGAGTAAATCAGTGGGACAGGTAGCATCTCTGGAGAGAATGAATGGGTGACGTTTTGGGTAGAGACCCTTGTTGACGAGTGCAAGACAGCAGAACAATGTGAGATTGCAGTGCAAAAATATTGAAATACAATAATGGAATAACTGAACGAGGTAAGGTTAAGAGTAAGAACATGTGACATCACCAACAGGAATGGGCTGTGAAAGAAATGGTTGCTTCAGGAGTCGGATAGCAATGAGAAATAAACTAGATGCCTGCTTTCAAGCTCCTACATCTTCTCCGCAATATCCTTCACAATACTTCCAGCCTTCCTGATGTACTGCATCTTGAAGATGGATTGGATAGAAGGAACTGATGAGCCTAATTGACTGCTGTGTTCACCACTTTCTGCAGATTCAGATGATCAAGACCAGAGCAGTTGCCATACCTGGCCAAGGTGTATCATGTCAGCATACATTCAGTAGTGCATTTGTAGAATTTGGAGAGAATTCTCACGGACTTCTCGGATGCCTAAAAAAGCAAATATGCTCATGTGCTTTCTTTGTCACTGCATTAGTGTGAAGGGACCAGGTTCGGTTGTTGGCGAAATGGATGACTCCGATCATGAAGGTGTTGGTCTCTACAGCAGATCTGTTAATGAGGACAGTGCTGTTTTCATTCCCTTGCATTCTTGGGTCAACAACCAATTATTGTCTTGCTGACGATAAGGGCTAGGTTGGTGTCCTGACATTCTGCCACAAGGTCCTCGGTCTCTTTCCTGTGCATTGACTCATCATTGTGGATCTGCTGACAATAGTGGTATAATTGGCAAACTTAAAGACTGGGTTGGCATCGTACTTGGCCATAGGGTCAAGGGTTTAATTGGGAGTAGTCTCAGGGACTGATCTCTTCAATCTTTAGATAACCTTCTTCACTGTGTACGATGGCACCCGCTTTCATGTCATCAGCAAAATTACTACTCGTACCTTGTACAGTTTCATGCAAATTGTTGAGATAAACCACAAACAGGAAAGGACCCAACACCAATCCCTGAGGCACACCACAAGCCTCCAGTCTGAGGTACTCCAGTTTCCTCGCAGATCCCAAAGATGTGTGGATTTGTAGGCTGATTGAACTCTGTGTATAGGGAGTGGACGAGAAAGTGGGGTACTAAAATCTCTGAACTAAACTCCTCAAATTCATTCCAGGCTTCCTGCAATGCTGTGGGGGGTGAGTCTTTCCTCTCCCTAGTTGTCCATACATCATTGCAACCACGTTTAACTTTATAGATGGACAACCTAATCTTGCCTGTGCTCTAAGATTAGCTTACAATAAATTGCTTCATCTACAATGGCCTGCCATGCCTCTCCATACAAAGATAATTGCTAGTCATATTTGCCCTAGTGTTAAATTACTGAACATTAAGACACTGCATCAAGATAAGTCGGCAGGATATTAATCTGGAAAATCCACTCTTACTGAAAGTTTGTTGTGTGATGCTGAGGTTTATTTCACAGACCATGCTGGATGCCCTTGTTGAAATGGAGAAGGAAGGATTGCTGGAAAAATGTAACACAAGGCTGCTAGAGGACATATGCAAAACACTCGGGGAAGAATTGGTGGCCAAGTTTGAACGTTGCCGAAGGGAAGGTAATGTTCATCCACCACAACCTCAGTCCCACTGAGAGAAACGAACAGAATGGTTCTGGGAGGGCCTTGGATAATTGTAATACAAATGACAACACTGATTTAAAGATAACACCTTCTTTGTTTATATTGAAGAATCAATGATTCCAGAGAACCTACTCACAATTTTGAACTTGGGGAGAGGATACAGAATTCAGAGGTGCAAAAGGACTTGCGAGTGTTGCGCAGAATTCCCAAAATGTTCATTTGCGGGTTGAGTCGGTAGTAAGGAAGGCAAATGCAATGTTAGCATTCATTTTGAGAGAGCTAGATTGTAAAAGCAGGGATGTAATGCTAAGGCTTTGTAGGGCACTGAACAAAGTGCATTTGTAGTATTGTGAACAGTTTAGGGTCCCATATCTGAGGACGGATGTGCTGGGTTTAGAGAGGGTCCATGGGAGGTTTACCACAACGATCCCAGGAATGGTTGGTTAACATATGATTAGCGTTTGATGGCTCAGGGCCTGTACTGTCTGGAGTTTAGAAGTATGAGGGGCAACCTTATTGAAACCTAGCGATTAATGAAAGGCCTGGATGGAGTGGGTGTGGTGAGGATGTTTCAGCTAGTGGGAGAGTCTTATTTCAGAATAAAAGGACCTTTAGAAGGGATATGAGGAGGAATTTCTTTAGCCAGAGAGTGGTGAATCTGTGGAATTAATTGCCACAGACGGACAGCTGAGGAGTGTAAGTAAGTGGGTATTTTTAATGCAGACGTTGATAGGTTCTTGATCAGTAATGGCATCAAAGGTTACGGGAAGAAGGCAGAAGAATGGGGTTGAGAGGGGAAAAATAGATCTGCCATGATTGAACTTGATGGGCCGAATTGCATAATTTTGCTCTTATTAACTGATGAACTCTCCCTGCCCAGAGTTGCAAATCATCAGGAACTTCTGCTGATCTCCATTTCTAATGTGGCAGAGGGTCCCAAGGAAATGAATGCTGAGCAGAGTCGGAGCAGTGGGTTGTTTAGGAAGCAGGACTTTGGGCTGTAGGGCCCAGGGGGAGTTCTGTGTGTTCGTCAGGGCCGTGCGCTGGAGATGTTTCCCCTGTGCTGACACGGATTCCAATTTCAAAATCAGTGGCTTCTGACCTCTATGACTACACCCTCCCTGAATCCAGCTGGGCTGTTTACACAGAAATGCAGACACTTTACAATTTTATTATTTGTTTCTACCTGTGTTCATTTAGAAAGGAGGCTGGACAGGATACCTGTTCCCTTGTTGACTCCAACTCCTGAGACTAGTTCTCCAGGGGCCTCCGATGTGCATTTCACCACCGTCTCTTTGCCACAGGAGCTGCCGCCCCCTGTGAGTACATCAATAGTTATGTGTCCTTGAATACATTCTCATGCCTTTTGCAGATTGCTGCAGAAGCACTAAGTGACCTATGAAATCATTCATTACCCATTTTTCACTACATAGCTTGTTAATGCCATTTGTTGACAAAAATATACCAGTCTTGGATGAATAACTAAAGATAGGACCAAACCTCAATCAATGTGCATAAAAATGCTTCCTAACTTTCCACCCGAAGTCTTCCCTCTAAATTTTATACTCCAATCCCGGATTCCACAATTGGCAGACCTGGGTAGTGTCATGCAGCAAGAAAGAAAGCCCTTTGGCCCAAATTGTCCATGCAGACCAAGATGTCTCATCTAAGCTAGTCACATTTGCCTGCATTTGGCCTTTATCCCTCTGGACCTATAAAGTATAGGAAGGAACTGCAGATGCTGTGTTAAACCAAAAATGGACACAAAATGCTGGAGTAAATCAGCAGGACAGGCAGCATCTCTTGTGAGAAGGAATGGGTGACATTTTGAGTCTGAAGTGAAATCTCAGCCCGAAACATCAACCATTCCTTTTCTCCAGAGATGCTGTCTGTCCCGCTGAGTTACTCCAGCAGTTTGTGTTTATTAAGGAACTATAAATGATGTGATCGTACCTGCCTCAATTACCTCTCGTGGCAGTTTGTTCCATATACCCACCACCCTCTGCATGCAAAAGTTGCTTTTCAGGTTCCTGTTATATATTTCCCCTTAAACCTATGCCCTCTGGTTCGTGATTTCCCCCAACTCTTGGAAAAGGATTGTGCATTCACTCTATCTGTTTATTGAACGAAAGAAAGCTTATTTTCCATTGCATCTGTAAAACAATGCTTGTATCATCACTTTCCAACTTTTGTGAGTAAAAACTTGGTTTCTGTAATCTGGCAGTTTATCATCCTTGTAAATCTATATTATATTCATCCAAAACCAATTTATCTGTTCTCGGGTATAGTGTGGTGGCCAGAATTGCTGACAGTACTCTAGTTGTGATTTTGGTATATTTCTGTATCTCTCCATGCCGTTTTAATAACTTTGTCCCTTTGGTCCACTATAGTGCTAACTTTGTAATATTTAGAAAACATTGTATTCCATCATTTTAAGTTCAACTTGGATGATTTGATATATGCTATGATTTTATTGATTTAATGCTTCCACCGACTCGGTGTCTTGGCCCATCAATCTTTGTGATAAAGAGAAACTTGGAGAACAGTCTCACATCTCATTAAATTGTTTCATACATATGATGGCGTGCAACACATTCTCGAGAATTCCTCACCTCGTGTCAATCTGAGAACCTGCCCACTTTCCCCTCTATCTGTCTCCTACCATTCACCGTTTCCTAATGTCAGTAATTTGCCATCAAATCTGTGCATTTCAACTTTAACTAACAATATCTTCTGAATGCTTTCTAAAGATATTTGAGCAAAGGGAGAACTGAAAACTGGGCACCTGAGACTGTACCCTAAACTGTTCCCTTTGCACCTCTCCTGCTGACTATTCATCTAGTGGTTTTGAGTTGCATTTTAGATTTAACACACATACTTGCATTAACATCAATGCATTTTCCTCTTCAATGCAGGAACTGAGAAGATCTCCCAGTTCAAGGTCACTACAGAATTCAATTTCACAACTTTCTGGTGCGTAAAATTAAATTGCCGGGATTCATTCAGTAGTTTGGAAGCTTTTGTTTATTTTCCAACTGCATCAAATGCCTGGGGTGTGCAGTAGCAAGTTTTGTTCGAATTTGACTAAGTAATTCCCTTTAAAAATTCTAATTTACTCTCTCCTGCGAATGGCACTGCACTCCCACTTGCCGCTGCCCCGCCAGCCATGCCTGCACAGTTCGGGGAGAGTTGCCGTGCCTGGTATCCGCGCGTGCTAATTGGGGGAGGGTTGCCGGGCCCGCCGCTATTTTCAGACCACCATTTTGACTGCCGTCATAACGGGGATCTCTGGCGTCACAACGATGGCCATGGGTCGTCTAGTATTTTATACAATGACAAATCTCTACCCAGGCATCAGCTTTATAGTGACACCGATGTCATGTACCAATATTAGTTTGCAACAGGTCAGCATCCAGTAAAGCATTTGATTCTCAATGTTCTCAACAATTTGGACCTTTATTATACAGTGAGAGTCAAACGCCATTAAATTACCACAGCTAATTTGGCTCCACCTCCCATTGTTTCTATTCCATTCTGCTGGTTTCTTTGTCTCCTTCATATAAGCTTGGAAGATGAGATTTTCGGCACCGTGTCTTTAAGTTCTTTTTTCTTAATTATTGCTTCCCTTATTCATGGTTGACAGGCTCTCGACTTGTTTCCTCTATTTCCTGCACTATTCAAGATTCAAGAGAGTTTATTGTCATGTGTCCCAAATAGGACAATTAAATTCTTGCTTTGCTTCAGCACAACAGAATATAGAAGGCATGAATACAGAACAGATCAGTGTGTCCATATACCATTGTATAAATATATACACACATAAACAGATAAAACACTATTTCCTCTAGTTCCACAACAAACAAGGTTCCCTTTGGCCTTAACTCCCACCACACGAGCCAACACATTCGATAAATAACTGCTGGATCCAAATGGATTCCACCACCAGACACCTTTCTACATTCACTTTTTCGCCATATACTGCGTTCAGCACACTCCACGTGGGCTCTCCACTGGAGAAACCAAAGACAGATGGATGACTGTTTTACAGGACACCTCCACAAGGTCATCCTGAGCTTCTAGTCACCGTAATTATCTTTCCTGCACCCACTCCCTCCTCTATCTTCAACCTCCTTCATTGTTCCAATGAGCGTTACACAAAAAGCTGGAGAAACTCAGCGGGTGCAGCAGCATCTAAGGAGCGAAGGAGATAGGCGATGTTTCGGGTCGAGACCCTTCTTCAGCAATTTGTTCCAATGAGCAATTGGAGATTTTCTCAAGAGCAGCATTTCATATTCAAACAGCATCCAATCATTGCTATTCCCTTTGTTCTCGCCATCCTCCTGACAATTTAAAACACACTTCTTTACATGAGCGTTTGATGGCACTGGGCCTGTACTCGCTGGATTTAGAAGGATGAGGGGGGACCTCATTGAAACTTACTGAATAATTAAAGGCTTGGATAGAGTGGATATGGAGAGGATGTTTCCAATAGTGGGAGAATCTAGGACCAGAGGTTGTAGCTTCAGAATTAAAGGACATTCCTTTGGGATAGAGATGAGGAATTTTGTTAGTCAGAAGGTGGTGAATCTGTGGAATTCTTTCCCACAGAAGGCTGTGGAGGACATCAATTGATATTTTTAAGGCAAAGATAGATAGATTCTTGATTAGTATGGGTGTGAAGGGTAATGAGGAGAAGGCGGGAGAATGGGGTTTGGAGGGAGAGATAGATCAGCCATGATTGAATGGCAGGTGGACTTGATGGGCCAAATGGCTTAATTCTTCGCCTATCACTTATGACCATAACACCATGATACAATACTGATAGGTCTAAGCCAGTTTTATAGTAAGGGGACTGTACTACAAGAATAGGACAATTGCTGCAAAATCCTGGTTTACAATATTGAAGATCAAAAACTAAACGCTCTAAAACTGAAACATTAACTGGTTTTCTTTCCAAAGATGCCACCCAACTTGCTAATTGTAGCATTTTCTGTTTTCATTCTGCTATGTAAGTGAGCAAATGGGAGTCGGTGTGTGCATGTTGTTGGTGAATATGTACAGTATTTTATCCCTTGCACATACAGGAAACTGGAAATCAATGGGACAAGTTGCCACGTAGCTGACCATAGCAGTATGAGTTTGCCCCTCATCTTTGCTTTTTTCTGTTCTTATTTCAGTCTCTCAAGATAATCAAACACTTGGACAGGGCGTCAGTGTCACCATGATGATTAATGAGGGACAAGGTAACCACATCTGGAAATGAAAAGAGAGTGACTGAAGAGGAAAGAAGAAAGAGTGTAGAGACAGAGAGACGGCCAGAGTAAGGGGGGAAAGATTACATAGATGGTGAGAATGAGTTTGCCAGAAAGTGATGGTGAGTGAAGATAGGGAGAAGCAAGATAGGTAGTGAGCAGGAAATGTATTGCAGCACAATAACTGAGTTTTGTTTCAATTTTTTTAATAAAAGAGACGCACCATTAAATTACAGGCAGGAATCATCTTGGCCAAGGAAACAGTTTCAGAATGCAAGAGGAATCAATGAGGAGATATCTGGAAGGGCAACTTCTGAATTGTGAAAGCCCATCTGGGTTTGGGAAGATCAGTCCTGCTCAATGATTTTCTGGGGAGGAGCTTGCCGACCCGATGACTGAGAGCAAGGCTGTGGATGGTATGGACGAGGTTAAGAGGTAGCACCAAACTGGAATCTATTTAACAAGTTCTTGGGTAGAGGCAACAACATTTGTGCAGGACAAAATCATCAAGGCATTGCCTGAGACTCAGTAGTGAAATTATTGGCAGAAATTACATGAACTAGGAATTGTTTAAGGTTGTCAGTGTTTTGAAAGTACATTGAAACTTTTTCATTGCCCAGACAAGGGATGTAACTATATAATCAGAGCCCAGAGAGAAGTGAGGAAATGCTTCTTCACACAAAGCTTGGTAGACCTATGGAACCCTCTCCCACAAACGCTGCAGGTGCCAACCTTGCACTGTAAAATTTGACTTAAAAATGTTTGGTAGCCGGGGATATTAAGTGGACTGCCCTGGACATAGTTGCATGCTGACATGAAAGGTTTCTGGCAGAATCTACACAAACAGTAGTACCAGGGCAGGACTTTCACAATGAATAGTAGGGCCTTGGGGGGTGTTATAGAGCAGAAGGGTCAAGGAGTATAGGTATATACTTCCCTGAAAATGGTGACAGAGGTGGATAAGGTGGTAAAGAAGGCTGTTGGTACATTGGTCATTTTGACCTAGGGAAGTTCAAGTTGAGTCTAAGGTTAAGGAGAGCAATTAAAGTTGTCAGTGGTTTTTAATAGATGGTTAAGTAAAGTGGTTTTTAATAGATGGATATGATAAGTTTTGATGATGATAAAAAAATGTATATGGATCAATGCCCAGATCTTTCACCCCCTGTAACACCATATCATCTATCTTGTTGCTGGGGTAGCATTTACTGATGATCTACCCATTTGTGTCTCTGCAGACCTGAAGGAACAGGATAGCAGTGATTCTCAAGACAAGAGCATCGGACTTGTTCCTGATCTTCAGGTGCGGACAGGTCACTTACTATTTGCCAGTTCTCTATTCTTGTTAACTATTTCCCGTTTTGTTTCCTCAAATATTTCAATTGGATCTTGGTAATTAAAACGAATGATAGGATGTTGGCCTTTATCATAAGTGGATAGGAATTCAAAAGGTGGGGATCATTGGGGCAAGGTTTATTGTTAATAATTAAATTTGAATTATTCAATGTCACTGCATCCTGCACTCCAACAGAACTTACATTTCTGTACCTTTGCTGCCATCTATACTCCGCTGTCACTTCCACGTGGTACTTTTCTGTTTTCCTTCTCTTTCCTGTCTTCTCCTATCTACATCTTGGGCAATTATTTAATGCTCCATGTTCATTTCAGTACACTGACTCCCACAGTTACCTGAATAACATCTACTCTGCCTCCATAAAGTAATTCAGCCCATACTCCCAGTTTCTCCTTCCTTGCATCTACTCTGAACATGAGGCTTTGCACACCCGTGTCCTTCTGATGTTTTCTTTAATTATAGTTCCCATAGTTGACTAGCGTCTCAATTCAATTCAATCTTTATTGCCATTGTGCAGTGTACAATACAGAGACAACGAAATGCAGTTGGTATCTCCGAAGGGCAAACTTACGAATGAACAAGTAATTGCGCAGTAGTATGAGTTAATATACGTCTATACGTATACAGTGTCCGGGGGGGGGGCTGGAGACAGGCAGTCATTGAGGTGCAGCGTTGAGATGTGTGACAGCCGCAGGGAAGAAGCTGTTCTTGAGCCTGCTGGTACGGCAGTGGAGGGACCTGTAGCTGCCGTACCAGAGGAGGGTAAACAGTCTATGGTTGGGGTGTGAGCTGGCGATGCTGTGCGCCCTGTGCAGGCATCGTTTACTATGGACAGACTCAATGGAGGGGAGTGAGGAGCCTGTGATGCGTTGGGCGATCTTCACCACCCTCTGCAGAGCCTTCCGGTCAGTGACAGAGCAGTTACCATACCATACTGTGATGCAGTTGGTAAGGATGCTCTCAGTGGTGCAGTGCTAGAAGTTCACCAGAATCTGGGGAGACAGGTGGACCTTCTTAAGTCTCCTCAGGAAGAAGAGACTCTGGTGAGCCTTCTTGATCAGCGAGGATGTGTTGTGGGTCCAGGAGAGGTCATCAGAGATGTTGACCCCCCAGGAACCTGAAGCTGGAGACACGTTCCACCTCCATCCCATTGATATGGATGGGGTTGTGCGTGCAGCCTCTCGATCTCCTGAAGTCCACAATGAGCTCCTTGGTCTTCTTGGAGTTGAGGGCCAGGTTATTGTCGGCACACCATGCTGTTAGGAGCTGAACCTCCTCCCTGTAGGCCGACTCATCGTTGTCGCTGATGAGGCCAATCACCGTCGTGTCATCTGCATACTTGATGATAGTGTTGCTACCATGTACAGATATGCAGTCGTAGGTGAAGAGGGAGTAGGTCTCCTCAATGTCGCATCTACTCTCGCCTTAGCCAGAACAAAGATGGGCTCCTTGACCCAACCGGCCTCCAATTTAAACAGATCATTCTCAAATTCCAGCTTCTTCCACTCTCATTTCAGTATTATAAGGAGACCATTCCCTTTCAACACCCTTGTCCTCTCTTCCATCTCCACGAAGCACTCGCATGTCACATAATATACCCCATGGTATGCAGGAGACATAACAACTGCCCTTTTTTCTATTCCCATTATTCAAAACCTCAAATAATCCTAAATGTAGCAGCAATTCACTTGCACTTCGATTTTAGTGCCTTGTAGTTGGTGTATTTTTACATTGTAGAAACCAAGCACAGATTGGTTTTTAAAGGTACATTCAGTATACAACGCGGCCCTGAGCTTTCACCTTAATTCTCCGGCCCATTTGCAATCTGACCTCCATTTCGGTCTTGTGCGTCACTCCAGTTGTCTTGACTTGCGTCTGGGCACGTTGCATCCCACAGTCCACTGCAGCATTTCCCCATTCATGGAAATGCCTTGTTTTTGTCTCTCCACAGAGGTGGCTTTACCTTTCAATCTTTTCCCTTTTCATTCTCTTCTATCGCAATCAGCTAGTTTGTAAAGTAATTGTTATCTTGACAACTTTAGACTGCACCTTGTATTTGTATTCCCTCCACTTTCTCCAGCGCTCTCACTCTATGCAATTTATTGCCTGCTTATTTTCTTAGTACTCCTATTCTGATGAGGGTTCTTGATCTGTCTAGGTACTGCCAGATCTGCTGAGTGCTTGCTTTTCTTAGAATGAAGATTCTGTTAGTTATGTAGCTCTATCCATTTATATGAATACTGATCGACAGCCTTCTCAAAAGAACTCTCGGGCATCTCGTTTCCCCTCATCCCCTCTGGAGTATTGCATTAAATTATAGCTGTTGCAGGGTGAACTAGTGTGGCTTCTCCAGATTTACATTATATTAAATGTAGTTAAATTATACGATCAGTTTGCATAAATAGAGGTATAAAGAAGATTAATAGGTATCAAACTGAAATTGTTTGAATAATGAAGGGGGTTGTAGGATTGTCGGGGGGGGGGGGGGTAGTTTTGTGCTGGGAGAGTAAAAGGAACTAGTAATTAAATTAATACCAGAAAGAGAAACATCTTAAAGTTAGAATGAGGTTGTTCTGGATGATGTCAGGGAGCTCCTCTTCACGTGTGTGGGAAGTCTCATCATCTTGTTTCTGAAGCAGACACTGGGCAGCTACAAAATGGAGAGCAACCCAAGAGGCTACTGTGTCATAATCAACAACTGCACCTTTCAAAAGATGCAACGACGCAGGGGAACGGAGAAAGATGAAGGTAATGACTGGGATCTCCATTATTCTCCAGCTTTTGTAGATCTGCTGAGTGATGGGAGCCAGTCTCTACTGACCTTATTTGTGTCCCCACAGACCGACTGAGGCAGATTTTCACCTGGCTAGGTTTCACGGTGGAAATAAAGAATGACCTGCCTGCTGCAGATATGAAAAAGACGATGGAAGAGTACCGTAGCAAGGATCACCGGCCCTACGACTGTTTCGTCTGCTGCATTCTGACCCATGGTCGGAAGGGGGTCATGTGCGGCACGGACGACAAGGAGGTGGCCATTCGCGAAATCGCCTCCTACTTCTCGGCTTCGCGATGCCCTTCCCTCCAGAAAAAGCCCAAGGTCTTCTTCATCCAGGCGTGCCAGGGGTCGGAAAAGCAGGATGGTGTTACAGTGGAGGAAGATGGCTTTACCACCCTGCTGGAGGAGGATGCGGTCAGGGCCACCCGTTTCACCATCCCTGACGAGGCAGATTTCCTGCTGGGCATGGCAACAGTGGAGGGATATGTCTCCTTCCGGCACGTGGTGGAGGGCACCTGGTATATTCAGTCGCTCTGTGACAACCTGGAGGAATACTGCCCCAGGTATTCCACCCTGCTGCAGTGCCGGGCTGAGGGGAGGGAGTCACTGGAGTGTGTCAGGAGGATGGGGAGGGGATGAGGAGGAGAGCGGAGACGCAGGTAAGCAAAGATAGGCCAAAGGGAGAGCTGACTGAGCAAGCCAGGGGCAAGGCTGAAGAAAGGGAGGCGAGTCATCAGAGAATGAAGGAACGGCGATTGGGTTAGGTGGGTAATGGCATGGGTGGGTTAGTCATGCAGATTACAATTAAGAATGAGGGGGGGGGGGGGTCTCGCTTGTTGGGCTGGCTGACTGCAGGGAGTGGGGGCGATTTGTGGGGAGATGGGGGGCCTATCACAGAGGGGAGGCGGGGTCAGTCCATGGGAGGAGGAGCAGACAGCGGGGTGGACGAGGCAAGTAGTGGATGGGACTGGGTAGGAGGGGCCCCAGGCCTGAGCTCGCGAATGGTCTTGGTACGATGGGATTGACGGTGTTGGTCAGAGCACCTCCACCTGACTGGACTCTCTCTCTCTTCCACTCTAGTGAGGACCTCCTGAGCATTCTGACCATCGTCAATAGGGACGTAAGTGAGAAAACGGATAAGAATTTCAAGACCCAAATGCCACAGCCCAGCTACACCCTCAGGAAGAAACTTTACTTCCCCGTTGCAAAAAGTTTTGCTGATTCCAAAAATTCCTCCTAGTTTTTCTGCACCAACGTCAGGAGCCTCATGGACTGGTAGTCCCTCTGTTTCCAGAGGCACTAAAGGATCTGGGATGTCAGGATGTTGGAGTCTGTGGGTTCCAGCTGTGATGAGGGCTGGTGAGATGCACAGCAAAATCCATATGAGCCTCTGCTAGATGGGTCCTCTGTTTGAATGTGAATGCTCTTCAGGCTGGGTCCTGAATGTATGTTTACTGTTCTTCCATAGATTATTTTATGATTCTACTAGGCAATATTTTCTAGCTATTATATATTTTGTAAGACATTTTTAAAAAAGAATTGAGAATTCGAGTTTGTGAGCAGTGTTTCCTTTATTTACTCTGTTATCTCTCGCTGTCACAGTCTTAGTCCCTGCTGCCCCTCCCTATCAAACCCCTGGCCTACAGTGCTGACTGCCCCATTGGATCTTCCTCACCTGTCAGCACAGCTAAACGTGGATCAGTTATTTGACTAAGTTGGAACCAGGCCCAAAATGTCGACCATCCCTTCCACTTCACACATGGCTGTTTTTTCGTCAGGTTCCAGCATCTGCAGTTGTGTTGCCAATTTCTCCCACTAGAACAAGGGCCAAAATACTACCTCCTTTCAAGTATTGCAACTGCTCACAGCTTCAGTGACCCAGGATTGATCCTGTCCTCTAGTTTGAGGAGGAACATTACTGCTATTGAGGGAGTGCAGCGTAGGTACACCAGGTTAATTCCCAGGATGGCGGAACTGACATGATGAAAGAATGGGTCGGCTGGGCTTGTATTCACTGGAATTTAGAAGGAAGAGAGGGGATCTTGTTAAAATATTCCTGATGTTGGGGGTGTTTAGAACCAGGGGTCACAGTTTAAAAGAGGTAGACCATTTAGGACTGAGATGAGGAAAAACCTCTTCAGAGTTGTGAATCTGTGGAATTTTCTGCCGCAGAAGGCAGTGGAAGCCAATTCACTGGATGTTTTCAAGAGGGAGTTAGATTTAGTTCTTGGGGCTAAAGAAATTAAGGGATATGGGGGGGGGATAGCAGGAACGGGGTACTGATTTTAGATGATCAGCCATGATCGCATTGAATGGCGGTGCTCGCTCGAAGGGCAGAATGGCCTACTCCTGCACCTATTTTTCTATGTTTACATATTGTGGCTTGGTCAGTTTCCCCCATTTTATCCCACATCTCAAACACATTCTGGTTATCAGGTTAATTGGGTGGTGGGAGAATCAGGAGTGTGTGAATGAGAATGTATAACAGAATAGGATATAGGGAACTGAGTGGGATTGTGGAATCTCCGAGAGCCAGCATATTCTGGATGGGCTAAATGTTATCGGTGGTAAGGCAATACAAGAGATATCTTGGTCAGATGCACTTGGTTGCACAATATGTATGGAGGATGTTGAGTGATCTTGAATGGTGAATGTGGAGAGAGTGTTTCCTCTTGTGGGAGATCTGGAACTATGCATCACTGTTTCAAAATAAAGGATAGGGAATCTAGAATAAGGGGAACATTTTAAAGGGAACCAGAGGGACACGTTCTTCATGCACAAAGGGGTAAATAAATGAAATGAGCTGCCAGTGGAAGTGATGGAAGCAGGTACAATTATACAGTAAAGACATTTCAACAGGTAAATTGGGGTTACACAAAAAGCTGGAAAAGCTCAGCGGGTGCAGCAGCATCTAAGAAGCGAAGGAGATAGGCGACGTTTTGGGTCGAGCCCCTTCTTCAGACTGGTCAGGGATCAGGGAAACGAGAGATATAGACGGTGATGTGGAGAGATAAAGAACAATGAATGAAAGATATGCAAAAGAGTATCGATGATAAAGGAAACAGGCCATTGTAAGCTGTTTGTAGTGTGAAAATGAGAAGCTAGTGCGACTTGGGTTGCCTGTTTCCTTTATCATGACCAGTCTGAAGAAGGCTCTCGACCCGAAACGTCACCTATCTCCTTCGCTCCTTAGATGCTGCTGCACCCGCTGAGTTTCTCCAGCTTTTTGTGTAACCCTCGATTCTCCAGCATCTGCAGTTCCTTCTTCAACAGGTAAATTGACTGGAAGGATATGGACCAAAGGAGGTTAAATGGGATTTGCTCAGGTAAGCAACAAGGTTGGCATAGACAAGTTAGACTAAAACGTCTGTTTCCGTGCTGCATAATTCTGACGTCAATATTTTCTGAGGAGTCAGTGTTGATTATAAAGGCAAATTGATGAAAAGTTGCCATGACAAGATGGTAATGTGGATTTTAGTTGCAATCAGATCAGCCCCAATCCTATTAACGATAGCACAGACTAGAGGGGACAAGTGGCCTGCTCCTTTTCCTTGTTACAGAAGAGTATAGTGAGTTTCTTCTAGGGAAACAAGAAGCACTGGGTTTCCGCAGCAGTCCTGAGCCTCCCGTTAGAGGAGGGCGGCCAGTCCTTGGTATGCGTGCGTACCCCGGTGGCAGCCCTCCATCTCAGGACCCTGCGGAGGTACATGTACGGGGAGCACCTTCCTAGATGGCACACTCTGGCCATGCATTTATTCCGCCAGGGCCATTGCCTAGAGGGGGGTTCGCGGCTCCAGGTGCCGGGCATCAGTCGACCCGCCACACGGGATCTGCCAAGCTTCTACCGTGATGTCTAAAGAGTTAGGAATCTGGTCACCTTCAGCCAACGCGCTGCTCATCAGGGAGAGTGGGGTGTTGTAACTGTGAGGGTGGCCAGTCCTCACCCTGTCACTGTGGGTGTTGAGAAGCATGTGCTCGGAACGATTCCAAACGTGTTTACCCCCACTCGGAATTGCTCATTTTGGGCCCAGGCCCCGGAATCTTTCCCGGAAGCCGGCCCTACACAACATGAGCCGCCGTTCCGAGACGCGGAGAGACATTTATTGTACAGGATGCTCCTGCACACTCTACACTTCCCCACCCTCGTCCTGACCGGACCTGCCCTGGCGGCCCTTGTTATCACTTGACGGTGGGAGCGGTCCCCAGTGGAGGTCTCTCTACAAGGGAGTCCTCCCCCTTTACATCGGGGACCTGGGGTGGAGAGTGTTGCACAGAGCCGTAGTGTGTAACAGATATTTAAGTCGGTTTACGGACTTGCCGGCCACCTGTAACTTCTGCGGCGAGGAAGTGACCGTGTTCCCCGTGTATATCGAGTGTGAGAGGCTGTAGCCCCTGTACGAATATCTGGAGGGGCTGCTCCTCAAGCTTTGGTTCCATTTTAGTCCCATGATTCTGGTATTTGGGCACAAGGCAGGGAGTGGGGAGGGTGGGATCTCCCTGTCGGTCTGCTCCTGGGCCTGGCCAAGATGGCCACTCGCGGGCCCAGGTAGCGGGTAGTTGATGGTCACACAAGAGTCGGCTGCATGCTCCTCTATCGACCGGGCCTATATTTATGCACACGGTGTCCACGGGGACTCTGGAGACCTTCCGTGAATGCCGGAAGCCGCGGGTTGCGTGCATTGTAGATAAAGATGCCACTATTGTATTTTAATGAGTACCTGATGCAATGTGACTATTGAACGTTTGTGTACCTTCTGGCACACTGTAATATGCAATCATTGAATAAAGTCCTTGGAAGGAAAAAAAAGGTATGTGTCATTTCTATGTGTATGGGGGTGGGTGGGTATTCATTTTTGGAAGTCTATCTTTGCATGTTGTTGAAGAAATGTCTTTGCACTTTGAATCAGTCAGGCAGATATGTTGAAGTCTCACGCTCCCAGTGTGAACCAATGTACCTCGTTGGCTCCCATTTTCCATCCAACTGTCCTTCATTCACTCTCCCCTGCTGCTTCCAGGCCCAGAATCTCCATCACTTCAAAGTAGGAGAATACCCAGGGCCTGGTGATGCTCTGGGCCTGCTCCAGTTCCATCAACTCCACCAGCACCAGGCCTGGGCCTATTAGCCCCTTCTGGCTGTAAAGAGACAGTGCACTGAATTACAGGGAGTGGGGGGGAAGAATTGAGTGGGGCAGGGATTTGGCTGGGTCAATGCAAAACGGTTATGGGAGGGTGGGCTGGGGAATGAGTACATGGTTCTCTGTGAACACAGTGCCATGTGTGCAGGTTGAATCTGTATGAGACTCATCTGTGTACAGAGTACTATGTGTACACAGGGTTAGTCTGTACACAGTATTGTGTGTATATTGTCTACATGGATCAGTATGTAAATATGGGTCTAGTCCACATGCAGTGTCATGCAAATATATGGGACGACCCTGTGTACGCAGTACTGTGTGTATATGTGTCTAATCAATGTAGGGAGTATAGGTCTAGTCTATGTACACACTATCTTGTAGCTGTAGTTTGTCTGCACTGTGCTTTGTGTGGGTCTATTCTGTGTATGTAGTCTGTGTGTGATATGTGCATAGAGGGCTAGTTTGCGTACGCCTGGAAATGTGCGATCGAGGCGAGTCTTGAGTGCGCAGTGCCATGTGTATACAGTGCTAATCTGCTTTCAATATGCGGATCCAGTCTACGCTGTGATGCATGTAGTGATGCTGTGAGTACACGGGTCTAGCTAGTGCATGTGAACCGTGCCACTTACCGTAGGAAGGACATTGCCTCCCGCGTCGCCTCCTCCAGCAGCACCTTCCTCCTCTCTCCCTCCTTCTGCCACTGCTCCTTCAGTTGCTGTTCTCTAATCTGCTTCTGTCTCAGGTACTCCTGACGCTGTGGTTCATCCATCTCACTCAGGAGCCGCTGTTCCTCTTCCAGTTGCTCCTGGTGGAGCTTTTGCAGCTGTGCCTTCTCCTCTGAAGACAGAACAAGGCACTATTTACTCCTTACGCTCCTGAAACTCCATCTTGCTCCTCTGGAGCTTATAGGGCATGTCCCATTTAGTGAATTTTTTTTTGGCGACTATTGGCGCCATATCAGTGTCGCCAAAAGATTTTGAACAAATCAAAATCCAGCGGTGACAAAAATGTTAAGACACTTGAAAAACACCACGCGTCAAATGCCATCATGGCGCGTCACCGCCGCATCACACCGCAAATTTTTAGGTGACCTGATACGTCAGTCAATGTTACCGGCAGTTGCTGAAGATCGCCAAGTGGGACAGGCCCTGAATGCGCTGCTGGGTTATGGCCCCTGATTACACTAGAGTACAATTCTGAGACTCCCCGATTCACTCATCCAGATTAGCCATCCCTCTCCCTCCATCCCTGCAACCACACCTACATATCTTTCCCCACCTCCATCCAGGATTCCTGAACCCCCCCCCCCTTCCAGTTGAGACTGAGAGTTCACATGCACCTCCTGCAAACTTGTGTATTACATTTGATGCTCTTGATGTGCCCTCTTCTATATCAGTGGGACCAAACACAAACTAGGCAACACTTTGTCACACACCTGTGCCGTGTCTGCTGTGCTCATCTGGTTCTCCCAGTTGCCAGCCATTTCAAGTCTCCTCATACACACCGACTCCTGCCCTTGGCTTCCTGTATTGCCAGGTGCCAAATGCAAACTAGAGTAATAGCACTAATAACCCAATGGCACAAACATTGAATTCTCCAATTTTGAATAACCTACCTCCCCTCTGCCTCTTTTTCTCTCTTTCTCCTCCTATCTACTCTGGTCATTCTTCGCACATTGCCCCAGCTCAGTGATACCCCATTTATTTTCACCCCTTCACCCACAACTTCTCCCTGTATCCCCTTCCCCCTGACTGTTCACCCCTCTACCTGTTGTTCCCAACTGCCATCATCCCTCATTCAGTTCCAATATTCATCCTATTGTCCTCTGAAGTAGAACGGAACCAATATCCTGGTAGGGCACGTTTGCTTATGCTATTCGGGAATGTTAAACTAGATTTTATTAATAGAAGGTTTAAACTAGATCAGCAGTGGAACAGGATCAAATGCAGTAGTGAGGCAGGTGGGAGGCTGGAAGTCCATACAGAAGGTAATAACAAGATAGGACAGGCAGGATCAGTCAGAGAGGAAAGACAGCTGGAAAGAATTGCACTTATTTCAGTGCTAGAGGGCTGACAAGTAACTCTCCCTTCACCGCCTGCCCCTCTCTCCCTCCTGCCCGTTCTTGCCCTGCTCTCTTCCCACCTCTACGCCCACACCCATCCATCTCTCTCCTCCTGCCCCTCACCCCTTGTCCCCTCCCTCCCATGCAGGGTAATGTTACAGTAACTGGTGTATCCATACTTGCTCGCTCCGCCAGGACTCTTTCTTTAACCTGCTGCATTTCTTGCACCTTCCTTCGAAACTCCTGCTGCTGTTTTTGGCGGCGTTCACGGTCCATCTGCTCCCCTTGTTGCCTCTGCTCATCCTTTTCCTGCTCAGTTGCTTCAGACTCCTGCTGCAGTTTTTTATCCCTGGCAACCACATTCAGAGTGAGTCATGTCCCTGCTCAGACTGTGTTCCAGATGATGTTTAGACTGGTTCAGCCAGCAGGATACAGGCTGTAGAGCTTATTTTTGAACAAACCTGCAGGCTGTTCAGTCTCTGAAGACTATACTCTCAGCGAAATAACA
Organism: Raja brachyura; assembly: GCA_963514005.1. Next base: position 41,830,672 of record OY740787.1, on the reverse strand, counting down.
TTGTCCCTTTAACCCTCGCGTGCAACCCACACACACCTGGGGCAATTTACAGTGATCTATTAACCCACATACCTGTATGTCTTTGGTATGTGGGTAGAAACAGAACCACTCAAGATCAGGATTGAACCTGGGTTGCTGGAACTGTGAGGCAGCGAGCGGTTGAAGGAATAGCAGGATCACCATGGCAAATAGGCCTGATCCAGAGTGGTGGGGGTAAAAAGGTCTACCAGTATCTCACAACCATTCGGGTCAAAAATATCTAAACTCTGCAAGCAGTGCAGAAGAGGTTAGCCATTCTGCAACTGACCTTCACGTCATCATCTTCCTCATCGCAATCCTGCCCACCTCTGCCATTTGTGAGAAACTTTCCTTGAATTTCCACTGTACCCACAAGTAACAAGAGCCTCTCAGATGTGTGGTTTGAGCAAAAGCAACCATTATCCGTGGTGTCTTACCCACATTGCTCATACCTTATCTTTTCCTCCCTCCTCCTCTGCTCTTCATCCAATTCCTGCTGGATTTGCTGCTCCACCCTCCGGCGCCTCCGTTCGATGGGATCCAGTTGCTCGTCGTAAATCTGTGACTCTTCATCTGACCTCTGGCCCATTTCCAGCCTCTTGTTGCCAAGCTGCCTGGGATGCTTTGACCCTGGTACAGCTGTTGCACGCTCTGACCACTCGGTGCTTTCCTAATGGACACAAGCAGATAGTGAGGAACTTCCCTCACTAGTGAGGAGAGGCGGTGGGTGGAAGGGGGCTGGAGGGCTCAGGAAGGACATCGCCCTTCCAACAGTTCTAATGTTGAATAGAATATTACACGTTATGTTTATAGAGTCAGAACTATTCAGCAAGCCCTTTGACCCAACTCATCCATGCTGACCAAGGTGTCTTCCTGAACGGGTCCCATTTGCCTGTGGTTGGGCCATATCACTCTAAACTTTTCTTTTCCTTTCCATGAACCTGTCCAAATGCCTTAAACATTGTATTTGTAGCTGACGTACCACTTCCTCTTGCAGATTCTTGTGAAAACAATTGCCTCTCAGATTCCCTTTAAATCTTTCCCCTGTCACCTTAAACCTGCACCCTTAAGATTTATTTATTTATTTATTTATTGTTTATTTTTGTTAGAAGTACAATAGTGTGGTACTTGAGTACCTAATACATACATACATATTTCCATTCTTGTACAACTTCGTATTTTTGATTTAATAATAAAAGAACAGTGGAAGAAAAAAGAAATAAAGAGTGTCAGAATAGATAGCGAGCGAGTAGAAACAGATAGCAAAAGAAATAAATGACATAAAAGGAGAAAGTAAAGAAAAGAGCTATTAGGAGAGATCTACCTATTTCCGTATTTTTGCCCATCCGTCACCCGGTTCTAAACCATTTAATTTCTGAGGTTATGTTATGTTGCACCATATGCTTGCAAAAAGTTGATAAAAGGAGACCAAGTCTTTGAGAATTGGTCTACTTTGCCTAGTAGGAGAAATCTCATTTCTTCAAGATGAAGCGTTTCAGACACATTTGAAATCCACATTTAGAATGTTGGCGTGGTTGCATTTTTCCAAAATTTGAGTATAAGTTTTTTTGCTGTTATTAGACTGTAATTATACCTTAAGTTTTAGACTCCCCTTCCCTGGGAATAAGAATGTGGCTATTTATCTTATCTTTTCCCCTCATGAATAGTTTCCTTCACTGCAGCAGGGGAGAAACCAAGTTTACTGAAGGATGTCATCTCGATGTTCAAGAGCACTTCCAACCAGATACAGAATGGGCCTCATGGTAATTTAGTTTATTGTCATGTGTACTAAGGTACAGTGAAAAGCAGGTAGAAAACAGGGTGGTGCAGGAAGGTTGTATTTTGGACTGGAAGCTTGTAACAAATAGGCTGAGGAATGGCAAATGGAGTTTAATAAAGCTGTTGCATTTTGGGAAGTCAAACGAGGTAGGATCTTCATAGTGAATGGTAGGAGCCTGGGGAGTGTTATAGAGCAGAATAATCAGGGAGTACAACCACACATTCCCTGAAAGTAACATCACAGCTACATAGGGAGATGAAGAAGGCTTTTGGCACATTGGGCTTCATCACAGGAAATTAAGTATAGAAGTCTGGACTTTATCTTACAGTTATACAAAATGTTGGTGAGGCTGCACTTGGAGTATTGTGTTCTGTTTTGGACACCCTGCTATCGGAGAAATGCCATGAAGATGGGGAGAGTGCACTGAACATTTATGTTGATGTTGCAAGGAGTCAAGGACCTGGGCTATAGAGAGAGGTTGTCAAGCTCACACTTTAGTCCTTCGAACATAGCCTTATAGAATCACACAGCATGGAAATAGCCCCTTCGGCACAATTTGCCCAACATGCCTCATCTACACTAGTCCTAACCGTGCATTTGGTCCATATCCCTCAAAACATATCCTATCCATGTACCTATCTAAATGTCTCTTAAACATTGCAATAGTACCAGCCTCAAGAACCTCCTCCGGCAGCTCATTCCATACACCCACCACACTTTGGTAAAAAAAGTCAACCCTCAGGTTCCTATTAAATCTTTTTTAAATTATAGAGGTGAATAAAATGAGAGGAAATAGGGTGAATAATTATACTGTATGATTCTATTGCTATGCTCCCTCCTCTTGTCTATTGAAACGGGTTGAGATTTTTTTTAAATGCATGTTTAAGGGTTCACATTCCATCCACTTCATCAGGAAAGCTCTCACAGCCTCCCTGTCCTGCAGTGTGCCTTCCCTTTCAGATGTAGACTGTACATCACCAGATTGGCTTAACTTCCACTGGCTGGCTTAATCAATGTTACTTACTTCTGCTTGTCCTTCTGCTTGTCCTTTGCTCCATGTTCCATCTGCCCCCAGGCCTCTGGCTCTGACCCGAGTGGAGCTGGAGTTAGGGCCTTGCTCGGCTGTTGTGGCCATCTCTGAGGTTGGGGTGCTTCTGCCGCTGTGGAAATGCAGGACCCCGTCCGACCCCATCCCAATCTGCGTGGTGATATCATCCTCCTCCTCCTCCCCCTCCTCCTTAACCTCACTCCCTTTCTTTGCCTTCCTCTGCAGCTGGGAAGTTTCCTTCTGATGTTTACCCGGTGGCAGATACTGTTGCTGACCTCTCTTTTCCCTGGGTCTTCCTGAAGAAATTAAAGTTAGAGATTAATTGCAATTAAGTTTTGTTCAACAGTTCACTAAAGTACTTGAGAGGGTGAGGGAGTCAACATCCGGACGTGCCGGGGATGTGGGTCCCCACCCAGCGATAGATATGTGTGACCCCCAGTAGTAGACGTGTGTGACGCCTATTGAAAGGTGTTGTTACGAGATGGCTCACCTACAACAAATTCCGCACGTCCATTGTTCTTGCTTTTCTCTTTATTTGCTCCTCGTGCCTGGCCAGGCCTCAGGGAGCTCCCTGTATCTGACGGATAGTTTGCTCCCCGTCTTCTCTGAGACCTCAGTGAGCTCTCTTGCCCCAATGGCGAATTTTCTCCTGGTGCCAGGATTGATCCCGATGATTCTCTCCACTCATCTGCGCTGCTCAGTTCTGAGTAGCCATCTTGGATATTTGGATCCTGGATCAAACTTTTCCTTCCTTTCCTTTTGCTTTTTTGTTTTTTCTGCGAGAGGAAACAATTTGCGATTAAAAACATTTTTTTTTTAATCTCTCATTATTCTTAGACACCAATCTCAAGTCAAGGAGCCACCGCAACCAGACTGTACAGTCACATGTCCTAACCCTGGGGCCCAGGCTAGCATGTATTTTCAATGCTTATGGATTATCTAATGGGACAGAAAGTTGATCTTTCATTCTTGGAGACTCGAGGATGATTCAGGAGAATAGATATTCCTGAGAAAAACTGCCTTTCAATACCAGTCAAAGCCTGCAGACACCCGAGGTATATCTTGGATCTTGGCTGAAGCTACTGTTTTGACATTGATGGAGAGGATTTTGTCCAACTTACAGCTTTGACTCCAGTCGTTCCTTCGCTTCCTTCACTCCATCGCTCAGCCTCCCAATCTTCGGCATCTGCCTCAGGATCTTCTTCAACTACAAGGCCATCCTTTCTCAGCTTCTTCCTCCTCCGGCTGGCATTGGGAAGATGTCCACTTTCACTGCTAAGAATAGAGCATGGTCCACAGTTACAGTTACCTGCAGACACAAGAGCCTCCTGCCCAGCTGGGTGGGGTGTCAGACCATTAACTCACTAACAGTCCTGTCATACAATGCCTGGCTGGCAAGTCTGAAAAATATCTCCAGATCTCCACTAATTGACCTTAATTTTGTGACCATGCCAGCAGAGAAGCTCCTACCTGCTAATGAATGAATGTAACATTAATCAACGATATCAACAGCTGTATCAAAGTTATGCTGGATCTGTCCAGTTGCTGTTATTTCCCTCTGCAAGGTAAGGCACAGGTCTGAAGGTTTTAACAAAGACATAAAGAAAGGGAACTAAAAAAACAGGAGAGGATCCTGTAATGAGGAATGGGTGGCCCATTCTGAGCAAATGTGCAGTCAACTCACACTTCGTGGAAGCCGAGCGGTGACCCCAGCTCCTCAGTTTCACCCAAGCTATTGTGTTCTCTCTGGGACCAGCCTGTCAGGGTAGAGCCAGCAGCAGATGTCCTGTAGGTGGAACCTGTGAGCAGACAATAGTAGAGTTTATCAGGAGAAGGTTACAGGCAGCCCAGAGTTAGTTCCAAGCAGTTAGTTAAAGTAATTACCGGTAGCTAAGGCATCCTCCATTACTCTTCCAACATGCACGAGGTGTGTGTGTTCCATGTATTTATGAAATGTGAGAGGTTGCAGCTCCTGAAAGTGTACTTGAAGGGGCTACACTCAAGGTCTGCTTACACTTCAGCCCTGCTTTCCTGACATATGGGAACTCAGTGCAAAGGAGGAAGGGGAGGGGAGGGGGGAGGAGGGGGGGGGGGGGGGGGGTCAGTTCAGGGAGTTCCACATCTGTCTGCTCATGGACCTGACCAAGGTGGTCATTCATAGGTCAAGGCAGTGGTGAGCACTCGGGGAATCTGCCTAAGCCAGTTGCCTGCCCCTCTTCCAAGGATACATCCTTGCCTGGGTGTCCCTGGAGAGGGAGCATATGGATGATTGGCCTGGTACAGCAATTCCAATGCAAGGGAATGCAAAAGACTGCAGAGAGTGATAGACTCAGCCCTGTCCACCATTAAAAGCATCTGCATGAGATATTGCCTCCAGAAAGCAGCATCTGTCGTCAAGGATCCCTACTAGCCATGCCCCCACACTTCTCGCTGCTACCGTCGGGCAAGAGGTACCGAAACCCGAGGACCCACACCATTATGTTCAAGAACGGCTACTTTTCTATAACCAACAAGGGCTTGAACCGACCCTAATCCTGCCTCTGTAACAGAATACTACTGACCACCTCTTGCCTTAGTTTTTCATTGTCTTTTTGCACAATCTTGTTTTTCATTTCAATCTCTTGAATATTTTATTTTCAAGCGTAATAGCAGCGCATTTGGAAAGTAGTGACATGATCGGTCAAAGTCAGCATGGATTTATGAAGGGGAAATTATGCTTGACTAATCTGAATTATTTTGAGGAATGGATAAAGGAGAGCCAGTAGAATGTAGAATGGATAAAGAAGATGGATAATGGATCAAGTAGAATGGATAAAGGAGAGCCAGTGGATGTGGTGTTGACAAGGTCCCACACAAGAGATTAGTGTGCAAAATTAGAGCACATGGTATTGGGGTAGGGTATTGACATAGATAGAGAACTGGTTGGTGGACAGGAAGCAAAGAGTAAGAATTAACAGGTCACTTTCAGAATGGCAGGTAGTGACTAGTGGCGTCCGCAAGGCTCAGTGTTGGGACCCCAGTTATTTACAATATATATTAACGATTTAGATGAGGGAATTAAATGTAACATCTCCAAGTTTGCGGATGACACAAAGTTGGGTGGCAGTGTGAGCTGCGAGGAGGATGCTATGAGGCTGCAGGGTGACTTGGATAGGTTGAGTGAGTGGGCAGATGCAATATAATGTGGATAAATGTGAGGTTATCCACTGGTGGCAAGAACAGGAAGGCAGATTATTATCTGAATGGTGTAAGAAGGAACTGCAGATGCTGGTTTAAACCGAAGATAGACACAAAAAGCTGGAGTAACTCAGCGGGACAGGCAGCATCTCTGGAGAGAAGGAATGGGTTATGTTTCGGATTGAGACCCTTCTTCAGACTGGTTAGGGATAAGGGAAACGAGAGATGTAGACGATGATGTGGAGAGATAAAGAACATTGAATGAAAGATATGCAAAAACGTAACAATGATAAAGGAAACAGGCCATTGTAAGCTGTTTATCGGGTGAAGATGAAAAGCTCGTGTTACTTTGGGGGAGGGATAGAGAGAGAGAGGGAATGCCGGGGCTACCTGAAGTGAGAGAAATCAATATTCATTGTGTGTTCTGTTATTTTATTCTCTGTCATGACTGCAAGGTACATAATTTTATTCAAACTAAAAGTTTGAATGACAATAAAGGATATTTTACATTACTTTACTTATACCACTGGGCTGTAAGCTGCCCATTGGAGATGCTGTTCCTCCAATTTGAGGGACATTCTTGCTATTGAGAGAGTGCAGCATTCACAGTGCAGGTTCACCAGGTTAATTCCTGAGATGGCAGGACTGACTTACGGTGAAAGGATGGGTCGACCGGGCTTCTATTCACTGGAATTTAGAAGGATGAGAGGGAATCTTATTGAAAACATATAAAATTCTTATGGGATTGGACAGGCTAGATGCAGGAAAAATGTTCCCGATGTTGGGGGAGTCCAGAACCAGGGGTCACAGTTTAGGAATAAGGGCTTGGCCATTTAGGACTGCGATGAGGAAAAACTTTTTCAACCAGAGTTGTGAATCTGTGTAATTCTCTGAGAGACTAATCTAATAGAGAGACGGGGCTACCTGAAGTGAGAGAAATCACTGCCACAGAGGCCAATTCATTGGATATTTTCAAGAGAGTTAGATTTAGCACTTAGGGATACTGGAATGAAGGGATATGGGGGAAAAAGCAGGAACGGGGTACTGATTTTGGATGATCAGCCATGATCATATTGAATGGCAGTGCTGGGTCGAAGGGCCGAATGACCCGCTCCAGATCCTATTTTCTATGCTTCTATATATCAGTGTAATGCCTGAGAATATATTCCTGAGATGCTACTGCAAGCAAGATGTTCATTGTATCTGTATCTTGCTATACTTGTGCATACTAGAATAAACTCTACTTGACGTAAATAAACTCTACGTAAAAACGTCCTCATGAAAGTAATGTGAACGTGGAAATATATAAAATAACCTCTTTACAAAATGGTGAGATACAGTAACGCTCTCTCTGACCTTATTTCATCAAATGTTCACAGACAGACCCTCACCATGCTTTAGGGTATTATAACATAAAATGAAGAATAATAGGCATTGCATGGAAGCTGATTGCTGACTTTTTTGGGAATAGTACTCCTGATGGATAAAGTGATTTCAGAGCTAATGAGTTACCAGTTGAAACTGATTTCATTGGAATTGGAATAGCAGGGTCACCACAACTTTACTAACCCTTAGAACTTTGAAAAGAATGGAACTGAATATGTGGCAATTGAAGGCAGAATTTCCACCCAAGAACATTCAGTTTGACTGGTTAAACTGCAGCAAGGCAAATGAGGGTCATTACTGGGGCGCGATAGGGAGATTAAATGATCTCTGTGCTTTTAATTCTTTAAACCACCCATTGAATGAAGGCACGAGACAAGAAGCTTATTAAAGCTCCTGTCCCACTTTCACGACCTCTAAACGACCTAAAAACAAATCAAGGTCGCGGTAACCTACGACCTCCCACGACTATGTCTACGACCTCCTACGATTATGTTGAGGACCTCCTACAGCTATGTTGAAGACCTTCCCCGACTATGAAGAAGACCTCCTTCGACTATGTTGAAGACTGGCTTCGACTATGTACGTTTTACTGCTGTTTGCAGTAGCCCTTTTACTTCAGCAGCCTTTTAAGAAAGGCAGAAGGGGAAGAGCAAGGGTGAAGAGGAAGCACAAGAGGAGGTCTCAATGGATGAATTGAGATGATGTGATGGACTGTCCCAGTACACCAGATGACTGGAAGAAAGTGGCACTGGGCTTTGACTTGAAACTTGATGGAACTTGAAGCATACATGTGGGGCAGTGGGTGGCAAGCATGCCATTCTTGTCCCTGTCACTCTACCCCTCATTTTCCTTTTCGTACAGGATGGCATTCAGCTGGAACCATTCCTCAAGGTCTCCCTCCTGCTGCCTGGTGAACGTGTAGGGCATAACCTTCCTCCAGCCCTCCCTCACCACCAATGGGACATCTGCCCCTGTTACTGTGTCAGACACAGGAGAAAGGGCTGTTTTGCTGCCTTCAAATGAGGCAGTGAAGGATGGGGTGGTGGTGGGGACGTATACTACCACCCTGGTCTCCTCCTCCAGAGGTCTCTCATGCAGGATTACCTCCTCCTGCACTATCACCTCCTGTGGCATCACCTCCTGCCACCCCTCCTCCTGGGTGGCCAACACGTGCATGGCCGTTTTGTTTTAGGGTTGTGCCCTCCCCCTGCGCAGCTGCCTTTTTGGTGCCATCTCTAAAACACGTCTCCTCTCCAAAAAACTCTCCAGCTATGAATGAACATGCCTTGGAGTGACAGAGGTGATGTTCTGCTGTTTAAATAACCTTTTTCTCCCCACTGACCTTTTTTTCACCCCGAGCTATTACCTTCGACTGCCGCCGACCACCTACGACTAGCATCACGACCTACTAAGACCTACCTATGAGTAAAAGATATCGATTTTTTCCATGCCGACCTTTTTTTTAAACTGATGGACATTATTTTATCAGGCTAGAAAAAGGCCACGACCTACTTGATGCCATGAGTACCTACGACTAGCATCACGACCTGCTATGACCTTGTGGCGACCATGCTGCGAGTATGAGTCAAGGGCAAACTCAGCAGAGGTCGTGAATTAGATCATGAAAGTGGGACAGGCCCTTAAGACTGCTTTCTGGTATTCAAACAACTTTAAGCTGTTGGTTTAGTCAAACTCTTACCACGTGTGGTTCGTCTGGTGTCGTGAGCGAGCTCGCTCTCATGTACGGAGTGGTAGTCACTGCTGCGACGGACACGCCCAGGTTGGTGAAATTGGTGCAGATTGCCATCTTCCCCCAGTATCGCTTCCTCCACGTCACCAGGGGCTTGCCTCTCTCGACGGCTGGCATTTGCCTCTTCTTTGGCCGTTCGATCGCTGTTGATCTTTGCCTCTCCCTTGGCCCTTCGATTGGTGTTGACCTTTGCCCCTTTCCTGGCCCTTGGATCGCTGTTGACCTTTGCCCCTTCCTTGGCCCTTCGATTGGTGTTGACCTTTGCTCCTTCGGCTGACTCACTCACTGGTCCTGTCAATTTGAGATTCATTAGGCGCTGCTAGATCAAAGACTCAAGCCCTCTGTAAAAACTCTGCCCTAACATTTCACCATGATGAGCTACTCTGTCATCACCACTTCAAAGGAACGTCCCTACCAGCAGTGTTTAAAGGGAATTTGAAGCTAGTTTCCTCAGCTGGTATCAAATAGATGTATGAAATGGAATTACTCAAACATCCTTTAGGCAGACAATTTAGTCAGCATGACCCAACATGTAGATGATGGACAACCAAGTAAAAATAGAGTCATAGCTTGGCTCTCTCAGGTCAAATGCTAATTGCTGGACAGCTCTGTCATTTTTTTATGTTTCAATCAGTGTTAGGGCCACTTGAACCCCAAGGGCTGTGATAGAAGGCTCCATTCAGGAACAATTTACAGAACTTCAGTGTTGGTCTCTGATCCCCTTCAAGTTCAAGGTGGGAAGTCTAGATTGCAAGAACTACCTGGGATGTGGCACTTGACAATTGACAAACTCCGTCATCCATCAGGTTTAACACCATCAACATATTCTGATGAGATGCAGCCAATCATGGCCACAACAGGCCCCATCCATAAACAATTATGCAACTAAAACAATTCTGATAGCATCTCCCAAATACACAACCCCCACCACAAATGCAGCAACCCCCCCCCAAAAAAAACTGCATCAGGTTCCCACCCTGACATGTCAATAAATATAGCCATTGATTTATCATTGCCAGGTCAAAATTCAGGAGCTGATAGTACCAAGCAACATCAGAACTGCAGGGGTTCAAGGCTGAAGCTCAGCACCATCTCTTCAAGAGCAGTTTAGGCTGGATTATCAATACTGCTTCAGCCAATGGAGAAAACAAACACAGAATGAATGACCTCTGAGCAGAACACCTTTGTTCAGTCCATAAAGATGACCCTAAGCTTGCATACCTCCTTTATGCTCTGTCCCATTCCCACTCCGACCTCTCAATTATTGTGCTCTAAAGTAAGCTCAAAGAACATCTCACCTTCTGTTAGAGTACATGATAGTCTTTGGGATTCTAAATTGAATACAAATTGAGGTAAACTGTCCCCTTTTCTTCTTCTTCATTGTTTACAGATATTGCTGTACATTTTGTTCCAATTTGTTTCTTATTTATTTACTTCTATCTGTAACTGCTAGTTCTTAAACTAATTGTTACTTTGATCTGGACCTCCATCCATCGACACCCTCTGCAACTTGAAATACACTTATTTTCTAATGTTTTCCAGTTCATACAAGACCTGATCCTGAAATGTGAACTTGGTTTTTCTCCCAATTCACTGGCTCTGTGCTCCAACATTTTCCATTTTTGCTTGGGATTTCCTGCATCAACTTGCCTTGTGCCTTTTTGCAAATGCTGAAGTCATTGTCTTCTGTTCTTGTAATTTCCCAAATTCCTTGTATGCATATTCTCAGTTCACCCTGGTATCTCCATATCACAATCTAAGATATGTTCAGTGGAATTAGAGCGTAGGCTTAGTCTAGCTCACACTGACTGTACACCCAGGATACCAGTGGTATATTTTCTATATTTCCCCAAGAAAGTCACAAATATATTTCAAAACCTCAGTTCAACTCATCCCATAGTAAACGCTGGCATCCTTCTAATGTACCTCATATATAGCTCTGTATGGTTGGATTGGGCAGGACTCCAGTCAAACCTCATGACTACCTGATAAGCAAAGACCTATCATCCCATTAGTATGCCCCTTACCCGAAGTGGTCCCATCAAGGTACGCCTGTCTCCTGCGCCGCCTTCTGAGAGCCTAAAAAGAGATCAGAAAGTAAAAGGGTCCTCAAAGTGTAGGTGGGAATACAGAAATGGAAGGTGCAACTTCAAGACCTCTTGTCACAACGTGGTTTAACACAACAAACTGGTCAGTGTCACAGAGACTCAAATCTCACCAGAGTATATTCCAAACATGAATTCCATAAACCCATCAACAAGGAACCAACAGTAAAATCTAAGATAGGCACAAAATGCTGGAGTAACTCAGCGGGACAGGCAGCATCTCTGGAGAGAAGGAATGGGTGACGTTTCGGGTCGTGACCCTTCACAGTAAAATCGGGGTGGGAGATTGCAACCTTCACGTGGTCCACCCTGTGTCAACTAATGCAATCAACCCGACGTGCAGAAACAAATAGATCAAATAGAACAAATTGACCTGCAACTTTAGCTGTGCACGCCATACGCAAGAAGAAGCAGACAGTACAATCTGCCAGACTGTCCGAAAAACCCAACCTGTCTCAAATGTCTTTCCTTTCCTCAACAGTGTACTGGCATCAAACTAGTGGTGAGAAAGGGCTGTACCCACCAATACAACAGAATAATAGAGTTTTGTGAAGATTCGCTTCATTCATGTGTATCAGGGAATGAAATCTGCAATTACTACCCGTTTATGGCCTGCAGAGAGTCAACAGCGTGAAAACAGGACATGTGGCTCACCACTTCCTTGCTGACCAGTCGGTACCCATCTATTTTAATCCTATCTTACATCTTGGCCTACAGTGCTCTATGTCTGGGTAATTTAAGTGCTCGTCCAGATATTTTTCAAATGCTGTCTGTGACTCTACTTCCACCACTCTCTCAGGCATTGGTACCACCACCCTCTTGTTAAAAGAGCCCCCCTCAGATTCTCAGTAAATGTCTTAACTCTTCTATAAATCTATGCCCTCTATCCAGTGTCTATCCTATCTACCACCCTCATACTTTTATCTACCTCAATGATGATCCCTCTTAATCTCAAAACTGATGTCTTCTCAAAACTGAAATGCTCCATCCCAGAAAACATCTTGGTAAATCTCCTCTGCACCTCTCCAGCACTATCACATGCTTTGAAACAACAAATGTGGTATAATTTATTTGTCCTCAAATTAAAGGACATCTCAGGAGACAATTAAGCAGAAATGGTGGCCTTACCCCAGATAGAGTCTACAGCACGGAAGCAGGCCCTTTGGCCCATCTACACTTGTCCCAACTGCCCGTTTTTGGCCTATATCCCTCTAAACCTTTCCTATGCATGTACCTGTCCAAATCTCTTTTAAATGTTGTTAGAGTATCTGCCTCACCTACCTCCTCTGGCAGCTCGCTCCATATACCCACCACCCACATCGGCAGGCAAATTAATTGTACATTGAGCACTCTGTACTATAATCTAACTGCTCCATGCCACTGGTTGATTGATGCTGGATTTTCAATGTATCTTCTATCCCAGTTATTGTTACCATCATAGCTCCTTCCCTGAATCCACATAAATTATTTCAGCCAGGGGAGGACCTCACGGGCTTCATGCCTCTCGCTGTATCGAAACCTCAGACAGGTATCGAAACCTCAGACAGGTATCAGTATTACTCAGTACCTAAATTGTAGAAAATCTCGTTATCAACATACATGGGATACAAAGCAAGTCTTATCCATCAAATACTGCCTGGAGACTACAACGCAAGTTGCATCGAGAGATTCATTAAGTTATATAGCACAGAAACATGTCCTTCTGTCCAACTCATCCATACCGACCAAGACACCCATCTATGCTAATCCCATTTATCCGCATTTGGCCCATATCCCTCTTAAATATTTTCTATCTATGTCTCTATCCACATGTCTTTTAAACATAATTGTATCCAAATACACAACTTTATCTGGCAAGCCTGTTCTACGTACCCGCAATACTCTGTGGGAAAATCTGCCACTCATTCATTTTTAATCTTTCCACTCTCACTTTAAACCTGTGGCCTCTAGTTTTAGTCCCATACTCTGGGAAAAGGGCTGGACTACCTATCCTGTCTATGCATTTCATAATTACTATAAACCTCTACTATACATTCAGTCTCCTTTGCTCCAGGGAAAACAGTTCCAAACTATGGTTTCCCACAATAACTCAAGCCTCCAGTCCAGTTAACGTTCTTGTGAATCGTTTCTGAACCATCACTAGTTCAATCACATCCTTACTGTAGCTGCGCTACCAGAACTATCCACCATACTCCAACTACAGCTTAATCAACAATTTGTTCAACTGCAACATGATGTCCCAACTGCTTTGATCAATGCCTCAGCTATTGAGCATACCATACACCTTCTTCACCACCGCCTGTCTACCTGTGTAGGCATTTTTAGTCTTTGCCTCACTGTCCCATCAGACACTGATAGAGCAGTTGCTGCATAGAATAAATATTGGCTAAAACTCCTTCATACTCTCCCAAACACTGCCAGAGCAGATGCAATATGGGTTAGGTAGAGTGTAAAGCACCATTTATATTGTTCCACCAAGCAGCTACAGTACAAGTTAGAGAGTAATATTCCATCTTTAAAATTATGCCTCTTCTAAAATGAGCCTGTGCTATGTTAAGATGACATTTAGTTTTTCATACACCAACATCAGTAATTTTAACCTGTTTGGGAGTCAGGACCTTTTGGGAGTGAACTCCCCCATAAGGCTCCGCACCTTCACTGATGGGGTGTGCCCGCTCTGCGAAGAATGCAGTTTCTTCCTAAATTCGGTTTCTTCGCTGCTGCTATCAGACTGCTGAATGGACCTCATGATTTAAGAATAAAATCCCAATCTCCCAATCCTACCACATTATGGCCCTTGCACCTTTTTATCTGGTCTTTCTCTGCAGTTGCAAGATTGTCATACTATAACACTGTACTCTGCATTCTGGTTATTTTGTCATTTTACACTACCTGTTCTACTTGTCTATGACTTTATTGTACAAATCATATGGTATCATTTGATTGGATAGTACGCAAACAAAGTTTTTCACTGTATCTTGGAACATGTGACAAGAATAAACCAACAACAATACCGGTAGATTCAGTAAAGTGGAATTAAATCCTGACTGTGAAATAATAAAATCGTCTCTGACCTTCCGCGCTCGTCTTTGTTCCATGGTGAGTTCTGTTGGGGTTTGGGATCGACTGGAGTCACCATCAATCTCACAAATAAGGTCATCATCTGTAATAGAAGAACAGTCATTGGAAGTCTAATCATCTGTCTGGTTGTCTCAGCCAGAATTCCCAATACGATCAAGAAGCTATAGACAGATAAAATCACAAACCATCTGAGGTGGAAAAGATGTCCTCTTCTTGAAAGGAACTTATTGTTGAAGAATCGGGTTGAAATCCTCCTAAAGGAACAAACAGAATCATAGAGCAAGGCACTTGTATTCCACAGAACATTCAGCTGAAAGACTACTGAAGATATTACAAACACTCAGCAGATCAGGCATCATCTATGTCACCTCTTTAAAAGAGTTTTCAATTACTTCCATTCTCCATCTCTTTCCCATAGACCAATTCTCATTTCAGGTCAAGGGGAGATCTCCCCGCCATGGGTACCATGTAATCCTGTGCTATCTGTTCCATGGTTGGATAGTCGGCGACTAAACCGTCTCTCCCACCTTGTTTGCCAGGTGAGGAGGGGACGGTGGACTCCCAGCAGGACCAAAAACAAGACCTGTCAAAGGGCGGATGAGCTTCCAGCAAGCCAACGCCATCCACACTGCACTTGTCATACATAGCATTGTAAGGAATGATGATAAAGCACACACCAAAATCCGATACTTCCAGCGGCGGATGTCCGCAGGAACTGGAGGACAGGGATGTGTGGTGCTACCATCACCATTCCCATTGGAAACCAGCACCACTGCGTTGCTAATGTTTTCAACGATGATGAATGATGAATTCTCATTTGACTGTTGGTGAATCCGTTTTAACAATCCTTTCAGACAATGCATTGCAAATCGTTATAACATTCTGTATAAATGAATATCCATGCACCCACCCTGGGGTGTACTGCTTTTACTTTGTTAAAAGGTTTGGGTTTTTGTTTCTTTGTCACTGTAGTTTCAGTGTCCAGTGTCCTATGCTAAGTAGACACCTTGACAGGGTTACATTTTTTCCTGTTAGGGTTTGGCAGTTAGTTGGAAAATATTAGTTAGATGTGGCCCCGCATGAGTGAGCGTCTGACTTATATGGAACACAGAACAGGTTGTGATAACTAACCTGGTGACGTTGGTGCATTTGGCATTTCTTCAAATCACTTAAGGTTTTTTATATGATCATTTATAGCAGAGATGGATAATAGAGTAAACAGCTTTCCAAATTATGAAAATTCAGGAGTTAAGGAAAAGGGCATCTAAGCATAGGATGATACAATATTTCCTTAGACAATGACCAGGAGCAGTGACCCTTACTCTTCCCATCACCCTAGCTCAGGGGCCATTGGGCAGTGACGGAGGCAGGAGCCCTGGCTGATCCTTCTTCTCTCTAATCTAAGGATTACTAGGCAGGGATGAGAATGAGAAGATTAGAAGTTTAAGGCTCAGTTTAGAAATCTGAACATCTGATCTAGGTTAACTCTCTAGTGCCACAGTTTCAGAAATCTTCAGAATTAGCATTACATCATGATCCCAAGTGCCCTCTTCAATTGAAATTAAAGATTCCACGGCATTATTTAAAAAAATATGGGTCCAGGCAAATATTTATCCCTCAATTGACATCACTAGAAATGGGTCATCACTGATTTAATTTAGTTTAGTTTAGAGATACAGCGCGGAAAAAGGGCCCTTCGGCCCACCGGGCCGACCAGCGATCCCCACACATTAATACTATCCTACACCCACAAGGGACTGTTTTTACATTTACCAAGCCAATTAACCTACAAACCTGTACATCTTTTTGTGGGATCTTGCTGTGTGCTATATATCTGCCATGTTTCCTCAGTGATAACACATCAAAATATTTTGTTTGCTCTGAACTGCTTTGAAACATTCTGATAATGTGAATGATGTAATGCAAAAGTAAGTTCATTGTTAAAGATGTAACCATGTCAGGCTGAATGGGACAGATTAAGTCATTTGCTGTATCCAAATCCATCCTTCAAATACTGGAACATTACTTCAGTGCAAAGGTGAAGCTGGGACTCGGACTAGGATGAGTTAGTGTCCACTGAAGCAGAGCGGGACTGAGCTTCATGGGTTGACTAGGATAGTTGGTCCATGGGAGCATCTTGGATACCCAATTGTAGTCTGAAAAAGGGTCTCAACCCGAAACATCACCTATTCATTTTCTCCAGAGATGCAGCTTGACCCGCTGATTTACTTCAGCATTTTGTGTCAATCTTCTGTAGGAAGGCTAATCTGACCTCAAGTGGTCAACAAAGAGAATCTCAGGTATCAGCAACTTTGCAAATGAAGAAAGGTGAAATGAGCTGGATCCATCTACACTGAAAGAGGGTAAATTTGAAATAATTCAGCTGAGCATAAATGAAAGTGAGAAATTCAGAAAAATCTTTTGAAATTGGATGATCCATGCAAGACACTCAAGTACTTATTGGCATTTTGTAGGACTAATATTATTGGGCACTTTTTATATGAGCACAGTAGATATTCAGTTCTGTCACTGGACCTTGATCTAACTCTTTGCCAAAGGTGATGGACATCTTTGTTTGTTCTTATTCACCAACTCACCTTTTCGCCGCCGGGTCATAATCGATTTATCCTTCTTACCACCAAAACCATAATGGAGGGACTTGCTTCCTGTAAAATTAAAGCCACCCACAATTAAGTTAGATGTACGAACAGGGAAAACCTGCTTCTACACCAATCCAGATCCAGAGCTCCTCCCCAATCATTATGTGATAATTGGCTACTCGCACGTGGGGTTCCAGGTTTACAATCAGGAATAAATGTTAGAAATAATGAAATCAAAAAGTGCAGGAGAACAACTGGCAAAAAGGTGAAAGGAATCTAGAAAGAAGGAATTAGGAGCGAGAATGCATGGAACCCAAATACCAACAGGATCAATAGTTTGTCGGACCACCACCATCTGGAACTTCAGGAGTGAAGGCCAATCTGTCAACATCATGTCAACAACATTTAGTTTGCATGAAAGAGAGGATATGCACAGGAATTTGGGAGAGTGGGTGAGAAGAGCAAGGGGTGGGAGTGGTGGGAATGGTGGCGGTGGCAGAGATGGAGAGAAATTGTGGGAAAAGAGGCATGGGAAGTGGCTTAGAGAAAGGGGTAGGAGGTGCTAGAGGGACAGAGTGGTCAGTGATTGGGAATGAGGAATGGAGAGTGACAGACAGAGATAGATGTTTGGCAGATACAGTTGGTTGAGGGATGGGTTGAGGGAGCACAGCTGCCATCACTGTGGTCTACTGTTACAACTGGCTGGGCTCCACATTAAATCTGTTCATGCTCATGGCAACTTCTTTCTGCTGATTTACTTTAAGCAACAGCTTAAAGTTCTGTACCATCTCATGTTTGATGCTTGATTTTATATTGGTGTTATATATTACCATATGCTTTTCAATTCATAATAATATTGCTTAAAAGTTAGTAAGCTCTTCTATTGGAGCAAAACCTGGTTGGCCTGTTCTGAAACAACACGGAAAATGTTGGAAGCGCTCAGTAGGTCAGCCAACATCTGTTGAGTGGGAAATACCAACATTTCAGGTCAGGCATCTTTCACCAGAACTGGGAAATTATGTTCAAAGCTGCAGAAATGGGGGAAGGGATGGTGTCTGTGATAATTTGCAGGGCACAGTTGCCAAGGCAACAACTACTTTAAACACTAGCTGCTAGAGATAAAAGAGAAAAGAAAGAGATTTAAACTGAAATAACCAGCAACATCTATGATTAGATGTGGATAGAGGTTAAACTAGATATCTTACATCTTCTGAGGAAACCAGGAGGAGCCTTGTCTTAAGATCATAACAAAAAGATGGTACCCCAAGAGTACAATGCATGTGCAGCCACTCTCCACACACTTGTTGAGAATAGGTGAACAGTATCATCTCCGTTCATGTAATTCAAGCTGCAGCTGGGCAACGTTAAATGGGGACAAATAAGTCCTTTCTAATCTTTTTTCCACAAGGCAGGGGCACGTGCAAAAAGCACTGAGACTACCCAACATTTCCAAAGCTGTGCTGCACAACAGTGACTAACCTGGATGGGAGGAGCAGCCTGGGAAGCTGCCACTGGGATCTTGAATGTAGTCCAACATGGAGAGTCGCACAATCTCACCATCAGGAGCCATGATAAGGCTGCCCGAAATATCTTTGTGGACCTCTTGAGAAAGAAAAAAGAAAAGACTGATCACTATCAACACACTTTGACATCTTTAATGAACCAGAGAAAACGGGCAGTATCACATCTGGGATTAGACCAAGACCAAAATGACATTGGCATCCCGCATACTGGTCATCCTTAATATCAGAACAATTCCAAATGATTGGAACTATCTTATTATTACACAGTGGGAAGAGGGACTTTATTAGAAGCTGCTAAGTGGCATTGATAGGTTAATGCTTTTTACGGTGCATCTGTAGAAGTTGATGAGAATTGCAGGGTACCATTACGACCTTCTTAAGTCTTCTAAGTCCATTGGCCATTGCTTCAATATGGTGGTCCAGGACATGTTGCTGGTGATATTTACAGTTGTTGGTGATATTTACAGTTGCTGTTGGCATTTACAGAGGCAATGAACCAAGTATGGGTAGAGCGACTTACAATTATATAAACCACCTATCAGTTCCAAAAATCAAAAATGCTGATGGATTTTTGGCCTTTTACAGTTGAAATACAAAGAGGGAGAAGTAGCAGTGAATTTACATTCGCTGAAGTAGAGAAGATTAAATGGTGATCTTTTGCAGATATTAAAGATGGTTATTGGAATTGAAAGACTGGGGTTCAGAACAAGTGAACACAGTGCTGAAATTACTAATAGTCCATTCAGGGCAAGTTCCAGGAAGCATTCATACATGCAAGGGGCAGTGGAGTTCTGTGGCAGTGTCAAAATTACCACTGAAGCTGCAAGTCACGAGAAAATGCCAGAAATACGGATAAAGTATTGTTGGCCAGGGGCATTGAACTGTGAATCCAAGGGACCCAGAGGTACAGATAAATTATTTGAATTGTATTTTCACTCTTTTCTTTGAGTACTACATTCCTTCGTGTACTGGCATCCAGTCTTACCCCTCAGTTTCTCTGGCACAGTGCCTCGAACAATTCCTGGAGCTGAAGTCTTAGTTCTACGGGCTTTGCGTTTAAAGCACGTTCTGTTGCTCTGTTTTCCCGGTCCCTTTATGCCTTGAATTGGAGGCAGCAACTGGAAGACTGGTCTTCCTTTCTGGTTCTGAATAACCCCCTCTGAATGGGAAGAGAGAGAAATTCTGAAAATTAGTCTTTATGGTACAACAAAATATCAGTTGATAAATTATTAACTTAAGCCACCTTAAAACATTAATAAGTCTGAACCTTTTGCTCATTTGCCATTTTGCTCATTTACCAAACACTGCAATTTTAACCTGATCTTCTGAGCTTACTGAAGACAGCAGTCACCCGTGGCACCCTCTAAGTAGGAAGATTAGTTCAGAGCTTATTTGGAGGTTGGTAATTATGGGACTGAACCAGGCTAGGCCCCAAAATTCAGAGGCCAATGTACCCCAAAGTAACTTATGTACATTTTTTACACAGATCCTCACCGAGGCAAGGATGTGGAACAGTGGAACAGACTGAGTATCCTCACAGCGCTCTGCGCTGGAGCAGGGGGAGGCTCAGCTCCGCGCTGGGGCAGGGGGAGGCTCGGCTCCACACTGGGGCAGGGGGAGGCTCGGCTCCGCGCTGGGGCAGGGGTAGGCTCGGCTCCGCGCTGGGGCAGGGGGAGGCTCGGCTCCGCGCTGGGGCAGGGGGAGGCTCGGCTCCGCGCTGGGGCAGGGGAGGGCTCAAAGTCAAAGTCAAAGAAAGTCAAAAGAGTTTATTGTCATGTGTCCCTGACAGGACAATGAAATTCTTTCTTTGCTTCAGTACAACAGAACATAGTACGCATTGACTACAAAACAGGTCAGTGTGTTCATATACCATTATATACGTAAATACACACATGAATAAATAAATTGATAAAGTGCAAATAACAGAGAAAGGCGTATTAATGTTCAGAGTTTTGTCCGAGCCAAGTTTAATAGCCTGATGGCTGTGGGGAAGTAGCTATTCCTGAACCTGGTCGTTGCAGTCCTCGGGCTCCTGTACCTTCTACCTGAAGGTAGCGGGGAGATGAGTGTGTGGCCAGCATGGTGTGGGTCCTTGATGATGCTGCCAGCCTTTTTGAGGCATCGGCTGTGATAGATCCCCTCGATGGAAGGGAGGTCAGAGCCGATGATGGACTAGGCAGTGTTTACTACTTATTGTAGTCTTTTCCTCTCCAGGGCGCTCAAGTTGCCGAACCAAGCCACGATGCAACCGGTCAGCAAGCTCTCTACTGTGCACCTGTAGAAGTTAGAGAGAGTCCTCCTTGACAGACCGACTCTCCGTAATCGTCTCAGGAAATAGAGGCGTGATGAGCTTTTTTAATAATTGCATCTGTGTTCTCGGACCAGGAAAGATCTTCAGAGATGTGCACGCCCAGGAATTTGAAGCTCTTGACCCTTTCAACCATCGGCCCGTTGATAAAACAGGACTGTGGATCCCCATCCTTCTCCTTCCAAAGTCCACAATCAGTTCCTTGGTTTTGCTGGTGTTGAGGGCCAGGTTATTGTGCTGTCACCATATGGACAGTCGCTTGATCTCTCTTCTATACTCTGACTCATCCCCTATCAGTGATAAGTCCCACAACAGTGGTGTCATCAGCGAACTTGATGATGGAGTTCGCACTATGACTGGCTACGCAGTCATGAGTATAGAATGAGTACAGCAGGGGGCTGAGCACACAGTCTTGAGGTGCTCCCGTGCTGATTCTTATCGAGTCTGACACATTTCCACCAATACGTACAGACTGTGGTCTGTGAATGAGGAAATCGAGGATCCAATTGCAGAGGGATGCGCAGAGACCCAATTCTGCGAGTTTGGTAACCAGCTTGGAGGGGATGATTGTGTTAAATGCCAAGCTGTAATCGATGAATAACTGCCTGACATATGAGTTTTTGTTGTCCAAGTGGTCCAGAGCGGAGTGGAGGGCTAAGCAAGATCGCATTCACCGTTAATCTGTTGTGGCGGTAAGCGAACTGCAGTGGGTCCAGGTTTTTGTCGAGGTAGGAGTTGATTTGCGCCATGATCAATCTCTCAAAGCACTTCATCACCACAGGCGTTAGTGCCACTGGTCGATAGTCAATGAGGCATGTCACCTTGCTCTTCTTGGGCACCGGTATTATTGATGCCTTTTTGAAGCAGGTGGGAACCAGACCTCAGAAGTGAGAGGTTGAAAATGTCCGTAAAAACTCCAGCCAGTTGGTCCGCACAGGTTTTTAGAACACGACCAGGTATACCATCAGGTCCAGGCGCTTTTCGAGGGTTCACCCCTCTGAAGGATTTCCTGATGTCGGCCTCTGTGACTGAGACTGAAATATCATCACAGGCTTATACCGAAAATAAACTACCAGAAACTTTAGCTGAATCAACAATAACGCGTATACCAAAAAAAGATAAAGACTTAGAGGAACTGGGTTCTTACAGAGCTATATCACTTCTAAACACGGATCAGAAAATTTTAGCAAAGATTCTAGCAAGAAGACTGAATAATTATATTAACAAATTGGTAAACGGGATTTATACCCAAAAGACAATCATTTAATAACTTGAGAAGGCTTTTCAATATAATGTACTCTTACAAAGAGGACATTGAAGATATTTCAGTCGTTATGTTGGATGCGGAGAAGGCACTTGATCACGTAGAATGGCAGTATTTATATAAGGTACTCCAAAAATTTAATACAGGAGAGAATTTTATTAGATGGTTTAAATTACTTTATGATAAACCTACGGCAAGAATATTAACTAATAATATGTTATCTCCAAAATTTTATTTATCAAGGCGTAATAGGCAGGGATGTGCCTTATCACCACTGCTATTTTAGGATTAGAAATCATCCGAATATTCACGGATATAATACTAAGGACTCAAAGAATAAAATGTCATTATATGCTGACGATATTCTTTTATATATTAGTAATACACAAACAAGTATCCCCACCTTATTAACACTAATCGAGGAATTTGGTTCTTTTTCAGAATATAGAATAAATTGGAATAAAAGCAAAATTATATCTTTGAAACCACAGGATGCGAGACACTTATTAAAATTTCCTTTCAAAATTGCAACAGAAAAATTCAAGTATTTGGGTATTCAAATTACGAGAAGACACAAATCATTATTTAGTGCCAATTTTATGCCACTATTAAATGAACTGAATGTTATGATTAAATTTTGGAAAACGCTACCGCTCTCATGGATAGGTAGAATTAACGCTATAAAAATGACTTTCTTACCACAATTATTTGTTTCAAGCGATCCCAAAATATATTCCAAAATATTTTTTCAAAAAACTAGATTCTAATATCACTAATTTTATATGGGATTATAGAGCACACAGAATTCAACGAAAACATCTGTGCAAACCTAAAGAAGTTGGGGGTTTATCATTACCTAACTTTACGTATTACTACTGGGCAGTGCATATAAAGAACATAATGTACTGGTTGGATAACTCCACTCACCAGTCGGAGTGGATAAGAATGGGGAAAGAGGAGTGTTTCCATACGATATAGGAATGATCTTGTTCTCACCCATAAAATTGAATAGTATAATATATAAGAACCCAATTATTCACAATACATAAGAATTTGGAAACAAATAAAATTATCCTTGAAATTAAATAATCTATCAGTATTAACCCCAATATTGAATAATACTGCATTCAAACCATCTCTTATCGACAAAACATATAAACATTGGGATAGACTGGGAATTAGGAAAGTAGGAGATATGTATGAATTGGGTAAATTGTTATTATTTCAACAATTAAAATCAAAATTTAAACTGAATGATAATCAATATTTTAAATATATACAGATATGTGACTTTATGAAGAAATATATAAATAGATTTCAAACTATATTTTTAGACCCTTTAGAAGAAGCAATGAATATTAAGGCCGATTCACAAAAACTAATATCATATTTTATAATAGTATATTAAATAGAGAATTACCCTCAACAGAGGCACTAAGAGAAGATTGGGAACATGGACTAATGATAAAGATTCCAAAAGATAGATGGGAAAAGTATCTGATGAACACACATAATTGTTCCATTAATGCAAGACATAATCTAATTCAATTTAAATTATTACAATTATTATTAAGACCAAAAAGTATTCTTTAATTATGGGTTAATAATTGGAAAGAAATTGATACTTAAACTTTGGTAAAATACAGCTATACCAACCATTAAAATGTGGATTAGTAATATGACGGACATAGCTCACCTTGAAGAAATGAGACTCCGCCTAATAGATAAATATGACCAATTCTTAAGGAGTTGGTCCCCTTTCATCAACTTTTTGGAATCATGTGATGCAGCAGTACCATAAAGATTACTGATTTCAGGTCAGGTCGTGGATAGATTTACATCTCCAAACAAAGATTTGAAAATGTTCTTTTTTAAGGGTCTTTTTCTCCTATTTCTACTTTCTACTTTTTCTTTTCTTATATACACACTTCACGTTTTTCTATTTCCTACTATCTATTTTTCCTCTTTTTCTTCTCTCTATTTCTTGTCTTTTTTTAATTTCCTTTTCAAAAACATAAAACTGGAGGTTGTACATAGAATGTATTACGTTATGACATAGTTGGCACCTAAAATTAGGTGCCACTGTACTGTTTTGTACTGTATTAACTTCTAATAAAATAAACAAACAAACAAAAAATAAATAAATACCACCACAGGGAATGGGGGTTCGGGCAGGCACATCGGTGTTCTCCCTATTAAAGCGTGCGTAAAACACATTGAGATCGTCAGGGAGTGATGTTTCGCTGACATTCAAGCTGCCTCCTGGTTTCGCCTTGTATGAGGTGATTGAATTCAGGCCCTGCCACAGCTGCCGAACATCTGTCTCATCCTCCAGCCTGGAGCAGAAGTCCGCTCCGCTCCGTGCTGGGGCAGGGGGAGGCTCGGCTCCGCGCTGGGGCACACAGACAAAACAAACGCTTGTAATACAATTGATCTCTCACCTTCCAATAGAATGGCACCTTCTTCCAATCTTTTCTCCACAAATCCATCTGTCCTTTCCTCCGTCTCACTCTGAATGGATATCTGTGGTAAAAATCCAGTCTCTTCCCCATCCAGGCCAGACCTCCTCTCTGTGCTGATGGGATACTTCACACTGAGCTGATCCATATCATCCATTCCTTCCACTTTGGAAGGTTCTATGCTAATAGGACACTCCAGTGTTCCTTCGTGTTCTTAAAGGCAATGTGGCATAAAGAGAAACATGCTGAAACTAGAGTGCAAAGGAAACCATTCGACGTCCCACTTCTGTCAGTACTAGCTGGAGATGTTTATTCAGATCCTTTCTACCTGTTCTTTCTTTATATCCATTTGTGTTCTATTGGGACAGGGGAAGACAGGGTGAGCTGATGATGAAACTATGGAGTTGCCAAGGTGCTTGGGTTGATGCTGTGGTGATGAGTGGGCAGAGAGCTGAGGATTACAAGTGGTGAGTTGAGAGTTGAGAGTTGAGGTGGTGCTTAAAGGTAAAAATATAGCAGGGGAGTGATGGAGCTGGGAGTTGAGGAGCGGCAGGAAATTGGGATCAGGAGTGGGAACACGGTTTGGGACAGGAGATTTAATTGGTGGATCGGGAGGACTGGGTTATCGATGAACTGGAGGATGGGATGGGTGGCAGCTGAAATAGGGTTGTTGAGATGAGGCAAAGGTTTTTATAGCATGGAAAGTTTTGATGGCAGTAATTGGGAGGTGGATTGGTTTGGAACGGGACAATGGTTTCTCTGGAGGAGGATGGAGTGGAGGTTTCGATGGAGAGATGATGATGGGGTTTGGGATAGGAAGTGCATTGAAATGGGGTTAGGCATTTGGTTGAAATATGAAGGTTATGGGTCAGGTGAGGTTGGGTGGGGTTGAGAAAGGGGATTTTTTTCATTCAGAAAATGGTAGAGATTTAAAACATACTGTCCGAATGGGTACTAGAGGCAGAAATACTCATTGCACATGGTAGTGTGCTGGAAGGCATGACCTGAAGGATTTTAGACTCATTGGAAATGGGCTGGTGTTCTATATGGGCTGGGGTTGAGATTTGGTGTAGGATGTAATGGTTGCTGTCTCCCACATTCTGATCTATTACTCAGCATGTTTACGTCAGTTGTTCCTCTACCTGTCACTTCATCGTAGACATTTTCTGCATTCTGATTTTGATGTTCACCATCTGTCAATGGGGGTAGAACCAATTGCTGCCCAATTTGCACTTCTTCTGGTTTTACTCTTCCTCCTTTCCGTCCAGCCCATCGAGCTGCTGCTAAAGGCCGTCTCCTTACCACTGGCAGTTTCGGCAATTCTGGCTGGAACACATCGGACACTTTTTAGTCAAAGTACCAGGCTCAGGAAGGGAAGCAAACCCACACACATAATCTGTCAATAGACTAATATATGCTGCTTAATAGATGAACACATGCACCTCAACAGATAGACAAGACCATACGTCCTATTCAACACGCTAACACATACAATCCAATCGGAATACGCACATATCCTAATAAGATACACGCACGGACAATAGACTGTGCATGTAATTGAACTCACCAGCCCACATTCAATCCGCACACTTTTCAACAGGCTGACAAATATACTCCTTCTATGCACTCTGTCAACATGCAAAGGAACATACTGCTTCAACAGGCTGATATATCCCTCCAACACACAGGTCAACATTTGCATTCAATCTACTAGATAATGTATACATCCAATCAACTGTCAACGGTCACAGTGGTGCAGCGGTAGAGTTGCCACCTTACAGCGAATGTAGCGCCAGAGACCAGGGTTTGATCCTGACTATGGATGCAGTCTGTATGGAGTTTGTACGTTCTCCCCGTGACCTGCCTGGGTTTTCTCTGAGATCTTCACTTTCCTCCCACACTACAAAGACATACAGGTTTGTAGGTTAATTGGCTTGGTAAATGTAAAAATTGTCCCTGGTGGGTGTAGGTTAGTGTTAGTGTGCGGGGATCGCTGGTCGGCGCAGACCTGGTGTGTCGAAGGGCCTATTTCCGGGCTGTATCTCTAAACTGGTCAGTGCATGCACTCCTTCAGTAGCCCACTGCATGTATTTTTGACAGGCAAATATACACATTGGCTTGAAAAGCCACACATGCGCTCCTTTAACCGGCCTGTTGATAGTATTGATAGACTATGAAGCATACGTGGCTTGTAGTTGGAGAGTATATTTTGCCCAGTTAATGGATAGCTGGAGCTTGTTTAATGAAGGAATCCATGAGTAGGCCAGGTATCTTCTCTGTTGGGTCTGTTGATGGAGTTTACTGATAGAGCACCAACACAACTCCCACCCTCATTCGCAGGCCAATACTTACACTCCATATTACTTACTCCAATACATGCTCCATCCACATGCCTACACCTTCACTCTGCCAATGCTCTTCTTCCACACACACACTTCAATAACTGAAGAACACATGTAGTCTTTCAACAAGTTGACACATCCATTCTATTAACTGGCCTACACTAATTCTCCATTGACAAATGAAATGAACACAGGTGTGCCTTGCAAACTTTAGTGTCTGTACCTGTCTTGATCCAGACTTGCATAGTGACCATACACAATGAGGACACCAACTGTGAAGCATATAGCAAGAGAAGTTTTACTCAAGTTACTGTGAGCATAACTGAAGGATTCACTCCTATCCATAATAATGTGTCTCAGTATCATGGCCTTTATATGTTCAGTAAATATAAATTTAAATGTAAGCACTTATTTTTTGTTTGGTTTCCTAAGGTGTACGTGTATCTAAACATCAATTACTGCACATGATTATAATAAAGTGGCCAAAAGGAACCATTAGCTTCTATCTGGTAATGTATGCCTTATATGCACCTCAGGGCTAAAGGGAAGCATTCACTCCCAGTCTTGTGTTCGCATTCCTGGCATCTCAGTATTTCACTATCTATGTGCAGTGCAACAAAGCTACAGAGGTTATATTAATCCCTGAGAAAAGCCAGTCATAATGTACCCAGGCATATACCTCTACATGGACTAGCTGTTTTGCGACAAGAATACAATAAATTTATGCAGTGTTTCTTAAATCAATCCAGAAAGAGTAAAGACCTGGAACATTGTGGAGATGTTACAAGAAGAGACTCATAGTTGATCTGTAGGACATCCTACCTCTCCATCCTTAACTTCCTCAATGGGCCATACTCCTGCCTCAGTCTCTGATGAGATGGGTGGAAGCTGCAACCGCCCAATCTTAGGTTCCAATGGTTGCCTTGAGCCACACTGATTGCTGGGTCTGCTTTTTCCTGCGGCAAGAGGGGAGAATATTGCAAATGGGAGAGGAGATATCAGCTCTCGGTAGATGCGGGAGCACGGAATATTGCAGATGTGAGAGGAGAAATGATTGAAAAGGACCGATTATTGCAATTATGAAAGGACAGATCTTTGCAGATATGACAGGGCAACAATGAACAGTAAATGCCACAAAAAACCCACAGGGATCCAGGATTAACTTGAAGCTGGTCTAACCTGCACACTGCTTTCTATCTAGTAACTCCAGAATTACTGTCAATTAAATGATGGGATGTGATACCAAAACAAGATAATGGTGAACAAACCCAGGAGGACAGAGTACACTGGACACCATTCATCCATTCCACACTGTGTGCCTCTTTCCTGTCTACTCCTCTATATGTTCCCCCTTGCAGTATATATGATGCGCAGTGTATCTTTCTGAATTGAGCGTACTTTGTGGTATGGCTTTGAAATCACTGTCATACCAGCCATTACTGTTAGTTGGGATACGACTGGCTTCAATGAGGATGGCTTGTAAGAGTTCTGCTCCTATCGTTTGACACATTACATAGGACTAAAGAGCCCACAGTTGGTGTTGCTGCTTGGAATAGCAAGAAAGCCAACAAGCATTAAGTTAGCTGAGAAGAGTGTTTCCTGGGTTGAGCAGTGAGACTGACACTACAACAGGGTGGGTAGGTTTTGTGAATGCAAAAGATGGGAAGGTTGCAATTCAGTATAGTGTAAGGTCTTGTCATAAAGTTACCCCACCACATCACAATAAGTCTGAAGTCCTGACCTGAAACATTATCTATCCAAGTTCTCCAAATTTGCTGCCTCACCTACTGCGTTATTGCAGCACTTTGTGTACCCCCAATCAGTTACCTTCTACTAACATTCTCCTCTGCCTGGCACAACTTGTCCTCACACTCAACAACACTCAACAACAGTGCCAGTGAATGTTCAGAACAAGGACTTTGATGCAACCATTAAAAAGGCAGACATAGTTGGGACACATGCGAGTGCCCATTTCTACACATTTAATGTGAAGATAGTGATAGGAGTCAAAAGAGAAGTTGTCCTCACACTCAACAACTTCTCTTTTGACTCCTATCACTAGGGAATGGTGAGTATTGGAACCTATGGGTGAGTCGTGCAATAGAGAGGGATGGTAGTGGGAGGGGGAGGGGGGTAGAGAAGGATAGGGCAGAGAGGGAGGGGGGTGGAGACCCCACCCCATCTCCCTCCTCCTCATTTCCCTCATCCTCCTCCCCGCACTCCCATTGTAACAAATGCAGGAGGACTCGTCAAGCTGTGTGGAGAGATGAACTGTTCGATCGCCAGTGGGTCCAAAAAGTGAGTAGAATGTGTGAAAATGGGAAGGTTGTGGCCTAGCGTCTGGAAGAAAAAAGTAATCATCCAGATTGTGCCCTGATGACACACACACATCTACATACACACAAAACAAGAGAGGAGTTTTAGTAATACAGATAGATTGTACCAACTATTGTTGTGAATTGGAAGCTGGGTGCCTTCCAGAAGGTCTTGCTAATCATTTGTTTGCCTTTGTAATGTACTTTATTATGCATGAATTACAACATCCCACTCATCAGCATGTGTGTGCCACAGTCATACTCTCCTCCATGTAGTTCAGTGGCTCCCACCCTGGGTATTCTTAGTTTCTTGACCCTGTCCCCTTCAATGAATAGATCCCCAGGGCTGTAACAATTTCCAGGACACAAAACCTTTTTAATGACACTTACCACACAAGCCTCTTCTCAACCCAGTCATTGATCCCCCATAATAAGTCATGTTGGATTTCTGACTGAAGAGTTGTGAGGAATCAATCACTGGCTGATCCAGCATGCCACATCTTCCATGATCCTTCCCTTCAGCAGCCAGACGTTTAATCAGATAACTATTCCGTGGCTATGAGGGAAGAAATCAGTGTGAGGATCAAAGGTTATCATGGAAAAATACTAAACTGCAATGGGAGCGGACAAAGGGAACGTATTGGATTGTCAGGATAATGGGGAATGATTAGGATCCAGTAGGAAGGGAATACAAAGCAGACCACAATTGGAAAGAGTCATATTTCTCATATTCTTTGCCTGGTTTTGACTTCCTTTTTCACCTTTAAGAGCTATAGAGTCATACAGGATGGAAACTGGCCCTTCAGCCCATCGAGTTTACACCAATCATCAAGCACCCATGTACACCATTCCTATTTTACTTTCCACATATTCCCCAAGTCTACCATTCATCTATGTGCAGGGGCAATTTACAGCAGCCAATTGATCTACCAACCTGTACAGAGAAAAGGGAGGAAACTGGAGCACCTCAGGGAAGCCCACACACAAGGGAAGCCCTCACAGTTACAGGGAGAATGTGGAAAGTATATACTTATCACAGGCTTTCTGGAGAGGTGAGATAGCAGCTGAACTAGCTGTGCCACTGTGCAATCTAACTCTGCTGTTAGGTCATAATCTGTCACTAGGATTAAAAATATCCCGTGGACAGTGTTCAAGGAACACAGCTGGGGGGAAAACATGAAGGGACAGAGTATTCCATGGAGAGAGTAGAGAGGAAACAAGAATTTCATGCATGATCAACAGATGCGTACAAAAGGCTGCCGAAAATAGCAAAATATATCAGGTGTATAAATGAGGAAGCAGCGAGGTATGAGGGACAATAAAGTGGTGAAAAATGGTTGTAAAGTTTAACAGAGGAAATGTCTGGAAAATATATTTTATCAGATATTAGATATCTTTTTACCTGTTCAGTTTCTTCTTTATCCAATTCCTCGCTACTGGGCGGCAAAGCGATCAGAAGATAAACATCAGAATGATGAAGTGATACACACTCTGCTTCATGCTCCCTCTTTAAACACCTCTCATTTTCTCCTGGCCTGCAGCTATCAGGCTGCAATGCTCCTTCCTCAACATGGAAGATTGGACAAGATTCACCTTAGTGAGGAGAAAAAGCACTTTGTTTTATTTAAAAGTTGGCATTCTTTCTTAAATTTCCAGCAGATTCCAAAAGTAGTACAAGACATTCGCTGGAATGATATATTCAGTTGAATTTTGGGCATTGTGATTCAAGGTACAGACTAGCTCTTGTTGGAAGAGGGGGTTTCATTACCTGCATCAAGATCACCCTCTTCCCCATTCTCGTTTTCCTCCTCATCCAAACCTGACCAGTTCTGGTAGTGGAGAGAAAAGGGAAGGCAGGGAAGGACCAGATATGGTCTGGGCACCTCAGAAAGGTCACATTTTGTCTGGTGGAAAAGAAATGGGTTGAACGAAATTCCTCTGAGTAAACTCGGGTCACGGATACAACCTGTGGGGAAAAAAAAAATCTATTTTAGTTCGGGTTGTAAATCAGAAAATAGCAAGTCAAGTTCAGTACATATGATTCAGTGAGGTGTCACTTCATTACACATACCTCATCCAGCTCCACACCATTTCACACAGGGAACTGCAACCCATCCAATTCCTCACACTTAAACAAAGGTCCACTGTACTCAATCCAACTCCCCTTTACACAACATATCCCATTCAACACACAGCCTTAGACAGACAGACCAAGTTAACAACGTAACATGGGCCATGGTATCCCATCCAAACGCTCACCTTTAGTCACTCTACCCCACCAAATTCC
This sequence comes from Raja brachyura, assembly GCA_963514005.1. The sequence goes on along the minus strand of OY740787.1, from coordinate 41,799,229 downwards.
CCACCATTATATGCACAGGGACACTGTAACACATCCAATTCCCACGCTGAAAGATACATTATGCTCAATCTAGCTGCCCTCCATCACACATAAGTATATTGTATTGATTATTTTGCTGAGAAATATCTTGAATCCAACTTGTTTGTAAGCCAGAAATAAACAACTACAGTGTATGGCAGAGGACTGCAGAAACAGCTGTGGTGAGAGGGCATGCAGGCATGGGAAGAGCAGCTTCAAGCCAGCCTCACTAATTCAGAGAATGAGCAAGTGAGTCTGCTCAGTGCTTCCAGGTCTGTTCAGCTCCACCCAGCTGCTGCTTGTTGCAGCTCAAAGGGCTGAGGATGTGCTGGGGAGAGGAGGCACATGGAAATGTCCCGTTCCCACCCGGTTGAAGATGCTGCCGTACTGAGCAGATCCTGCTCCATCCATCCCACCAGTCTCCAAAATGCTTGTTCACATCTATGGGACGACCGCAAGTCAGGCATTTATCACCCAGGGAGCAAAAGTACTCATTTAACCCAAAGTAACACCGTTGTGCACAGAGGAAAAGTATTTTGTCGAATTCCCAATCATCTTGCACAGAGACACTGTACCCCATCCAAATCTCTTCCACTAGACACATATACAGACACTGTATTCCAATCAATTCTGCAAACAAAAATACAGAGACACTATATCCCATCATACTCCACAGCATTACATAGAAAAATCAAGAATCCCCAAATATCTTCCACAATTATACAGACACTGTGTACCAACCAATTCTCAATCCTTAAGCAATGACAATGGACCTCAATAAATTTCCACTATTATCTACACAGGCATTGTGCCTCATACAACTCTCCATTATTTCACACAGAGGCACTGTATCTCATCCTTAACTCAACCTCACACATCTATTATTCTTCTATTGTTATTCAGTTGTTATCCGTTTTATCAGCTTCCCGTGCCAATGGAGAATTGCACTCTCTATTTATTGCTGCATTGAATGGTGGACAAGCGTAACTGGCCCCCATGAACTTTAATTGGAACGCAATATTCATACGTTTTTGCCCCTGCAGTGGAAGTTGGCAATAAGGATAAAGGGACGGTTAGCATTCTTCCGCAGCAGAAACAACAATGGTTCATCAGATGGATCAGGTTTTGCACTCCTGATATTGTTAGGTTACTCACCAACAAAATGCCCAAATACATCCTACAGGTCACAAAACATGCTCTCAGCAACATCTACAATCTGAACTTAATTGAAAGGAAGGAAATTCTCATAAGGAGGAGGTTTACCCAAAAGTGTGGAATGGATTAGAAACCCTCTCCTGGGTTTACTGCCTAGTCTTTGGTCCATTACATAGAATGGTTGATCTCCTTTGCTGGTGCTCTTATTCCACCTGCACAGCGTGAATCAGACTCACCTGAGCCTTGCAGACGGTGCACGAGGCTAGGGTCACAGGACTCCGTCAGGCAGGTGAGGTACCTCTTCGCTGAGTAACCAGGATGGATCTTACGGTTCCCTGGGCGATTCTTGTGCCCAACAAGAAAGTGTAGATAAGGTTCTGCATGTTTTGGACTTGAACCATCCTGGCAGGGTGGGTGGGGGTGGGGGGGGAGGGGGAGAACAAGTCAATATTAATTCCTGTAGACAAACCATTCACAGAGATGACAGTTGGGGTTTTGTTGACAGTGATCACTAGGTGTCCAATCAAGATTCAAGATTCAAGAGAGTTTATTGTCATGTGTCCCAGATCGGACAATGACATTCTTTCTATTGCTTCAGCACAACAGAATATAGTAGGCATAAATAAATACAGAACAGATCAGTGTGACCATATACCATTGAATATATATAATATATATATACACACACGTAAATAAGCAGATAAAATGCAATGGGCTATTAATGTTCAGAGTTTTGTTTGAGTTGAGTTTAATAGCCTGATGGCTGTGGGGAAGAAGCTGTTTCTGAACCTGGATGTTGCAGATTTCCTGTACTAATCAAGAATCTATCTCTGCCTTAAAAATGTCCATTGAAATATTCTTAAAAATAACTGCCATATACCTGCAAAAGGGAGTCTTTGTCATAACAGGAATAAGATTGGATGAAAGGTTGAAGTGGTGTGTGTATAGGATAGAGAGAACAAAATTGAAAAAACAGGGTTATAGATAAACTAAATATTGGGACGGTTCAGGTAAGGGGAAAATGTAGAAAGTTTAAGAGAAAGGACAAACAAAAGTGCAGAGCAGCAAAATGGCTAATGACAACGATAGTCAGCCAGGAAGGGACAGAACATACTAAAATAATGCACATCCACTATTAGACTCGGAGTTGGGAAAAATGGCTCTTCATTTGAATGCATGTACTATTGGTAACATCATGAAGGAATTTAAAGCACAATTAGAAATAAATAAGAATGATCCAATTCCCTTTGTGCATGCAAGGTTGCAAAGTAACCAAGGTTGAGAATAATGTAGAAACAAGGAACTGCAGGTGCAGGTTTGCGAAATAACATACAATTGTTGGAGTCATTCATTAGGTCATGCAACATGTATTAAGATCGTGGATAGGTGATGATTCGGGTTGTGACGTTTGTGAATGTTAGAAGACAGACCGCAAGACAAAACCTAGCAAATGATAGGTGGATATAGGTGAAGAGGGGGGGCGTTGATAGACAATGGTGTTGTTCTCTCAATTTGCGTATGGCCCCACTCTGGCAATGGAGGAGGCCCAAGATAGAAAGGTCAGTATCAGAATGGAAATGAGAATAATATATTCCAGTGTTTAAGAAGGAACTGCAGATGCTGGAAAATCGAAGGTTGACAAAAATGCTGGAGAAACTCAGCGGGTGAGGCAGCATCTATGGAGCGAAGGAAATAGACGACGTTTTGGGTCGAGACCCTTCTTCAGACTATAGTTCAGACAATCAGTTTGAAGAAAAGTCACAACCCGAATCATCACCTATCCATGATCTCAAGACACGCTGCATTACTCAATGAATGACTCCAACAATTGTATGTTATTTTGTAAACCTGCACATGCCCCGTTCCTTGTTTCTACATTAAATCATGTAGAATCAGCCATGATTCAATGGCGGAGTAGACTTGACGGTCCGAATGGCTTAATTCTGCTCCTCTCACTTATGACCTTATTTGTGCATAATGCACTCGTCTTTCAACTGTAGTTGGATTCCTTACTTACACTTCTTCTGAAACCTTGATGATACCCCACCTCAGATAGATTCCAGACTGTTAGGAGGACAAACCACGTGTAGCCAAATCATTCAAAAAAATGAATGTTTGCACATTAACATTGAGCCAGCACCGCCATTCAATGTGATCATGGCTGATCATCCCCAATCAGTACCACGTTCCTGCCTTCTCCCCATATCCCCCGACTCTGCTATTTTTAAGATTTTAAATCAAGTAGCCAATGTTTTAATTACAAAGAGACTCCAGAAAAGAAACATTAAAAGCAACTTTATTGATAGGACCAGGTATTAGATTTCAGATTGACAATGTTTCGCCATCATTTTATATTTTAATTTCAGATTTATAGCATCACCAGTTCACTGTTTTATTTTTTTTTAATTTTGTCCCTCTTTCCTAGTTCCAGTGTCATAGATGATGCCTCACCTAACCTAGATCTGTCCAATCAACTACCTAATATAGATCTGATTGATCTGATACCCAGCCTGTCTATTGTTTGTCTGTACCTCTGGCAGACCTGCTCGACCACTGTTCAATCCATTGTCCAGCAGCCTGGACCTGTCTGTCTCGTTGCTTGCAGCAATGGTCAGTTGGCTGCCTAGCACATTTAAATGCCATGAACCTGCCACTATTTGTGGTGCCTGTAAGTGTTTCATCTGCTGTACAATGCATGATTGTCTAGTTTCTCAAGCAATGGCTGAACTGGTGCCTAATTTATGGAGAGAAGGTCGATTCGGTTAATTGTCCCTCTGAATAAAGGTGATCACATTTCCACTGATACTTTCATACCCACCTCTCGCTGTCCATATGCAAGAACAGCCCTGGTCAGGTCACTCAGGGTGCTGAGTCGAAGCTTAGTTGCTCGCCTCCATTTCACTCCATGCTGGCGCTGCCATGCTTGCAAGGCCAAATTCTCAGAGTAGATGACTAAGGCTCCTCTTCGTGTGCTGAAGGTTTTGGAAACTATCGAGTTGTAATCATGCTGGAAACATTTTGAATTATTCAGCTCGAGGGAGATACTGTCAGTATTACTCCAAGATCTCCAGTTAAAATAATCCTAGAATAGCAGGTAAACAAGTTAAAATAAAGGAATGCAATCTCAGGACAACAGAGTGTTCATCTGGGCCTGATACACTGATTACAGATTGGAACATTTCAAACGCTGTTGACCAATTCATTCATACAAGAATCCATCAGTATGTGTTTTGGCACAAAGGAAGCCCTGCAGCCTATCGTCCCTGTGCTGCCTCTTTGCTCTTCCTTGCTCTTCCCCTGCAAGCTGGGAACATTTTATTCTTCAAGCAGTGAATCAATACCTTTTAAGATTAGTATTGTTTACTTGCAGGGCTCCTTCAGGCATTGCATTACAGATCATACAGCTTGCCATTTCAAAAATATTCTTCACTCACTCTGGTTCTTTTGTACATCCTAAATCGGTATTTACCTGCAAGTGGAAATACTTTCTCTCCATCTATTCTGTAAAACTCCTCTCACTATCACACATCACTTGCCTGCCTATGTGATCCTGACATACCATGTGGCTCGGAATCAGCTCCTAGTTCTCATCTCTGGAGAGCCAGCCTGACCCTCAACCCCTCTTCATCCTGCCTGGCCCTTCCTTCCTGACATACTTCTACCAGCTCACTCCTATGCATCTCGGTCTGGTCCCATTCTTAGAGAGCTAACAATTCTATCATCGTTCCTATTCCTGGATTTGCTCTTTTTTGTTATTATATGTGATTGGTCGGAAAATAACAAGTGTATCCCAGATAATGAACTGGATCACCACCTTGACACAAGAATCAAGACCTAATTAAGTATCTAGGTTAAGGAGAGGCCATGGGATGATAGTTTCACCGGGCCCATCTCAGACCACACCTTTCAAGGTCAGTGGTTGAGTTATTAGGGTTCCTCATACAACCCCTGTTATACACTAATGCAAACCTGTCCCTTCCTCATCTCTGCCCCTGGGAGCTATGGGAAGGTGTGCTTTAACTTTCTGGATGGCATCCAGTCTCCTGCCCATTCTCACCGACCTTATAGGAGACGTGTGCAGGTGGCCCACAGATACCCATCCAATATGACAGCAGATCCCACTCTTTTGTCTCACCTGCGCTTCAAAATAAACGTCCAGACGCTCATGGTCCCTGTTCACAGGTTCTCCATAGCCTCGGCTCAGTAGGGACAAATTCCACATGCTGTTCCCACTGCCTGACCTTCCTCACTTCCCTCCAGATGGGAAGACTTTTACTCTGCGAACTGCCTAAGAAAGAGCAGAATTGTCAGAATCCTTCTGAAATAGAATCCCAGTTGATCCTGAGATTTTGTGGCATGGAATGCCATCAGATTCTTAATTTCAGTGTAACTGAATCCTCTGGGATTCCAAACCCTGGCATTTTCTAAATCCAGGTGGAACAAACCCCAGAGGATCCTGAATTCTGAACGTAGAAAATCTTAAATAATGGTGGAACTGGGGTCCGACATCAAATCCCAGCACCGGGTCCGAACTGAAGGCCTGGTTGCTGTAGCTGTCCCGACTGACAACCTGCTGTCTCTCACACTCTCTCTCTCTCTCTCTCTCTTTGTGTTAGTCTGTTGCCTTGGAAGCAGAAAGTCATAGCTGCCAGGGAACAAACAACACACCGATGCGTTAAAGGCCAGTCGCACGTTCTTTTCTATGCCAACCTTAGAAAATTAAATCTGATTCCAAATGGATTTGTTCACATCCTCCCTGCCCTATATTATAATATTTCTAAGAAAGAGTCCCTGTAGTCAGGATCATGATTTGTCTCATGAGCTTTGCTTTTGCATTTACTGCACTAAACATTGTAAGTAGAGGCATGGACCTGGAATTGCAATTTTCCTTCCAATGCCTGATTTATACACATTTCTGAGAAGTTACACTCCCACAGTGAAGACTAATGCAAAACAGCTATTTAATTTATCTGCTATCTTCTTAATTCCCCAGATTCATTTTCTATTGGACCAAGGAACACTCTGTTAGCTCTTTTTAAAATGTCCACAAAAAATGTTTTTATATTCCCAGCCAGTTTTTTTTTTTTGCAAATCTTATTTCCTTTCCTAAGTACTGTTGTTGTCATTCTTTGTTTTTTTAAAAAATAATATTTTGAGCTGCCACTCTCTTTCATACTGCATTCTTTACCTTGTATCATTGGTGTCACACTAACAAGGTTCATCACCTCTCCAGCCTTTGGTATGTCTCTGAATATTCTAACAAACGTTTACAGATGTACTGTAAAAAGTATCCGTGCTCGCTGCATTATGGCCTGGTATCGCACTTCCAACGCTCCAGAAAGCAAGAGATTGCAGAGAGTGGGGACTCAGCCCAGTCCACATGGGAACAAGTCCTCACCTCCATCAAAAGTATCTACATGAGGTGCGAGAGGGGAGAGCTTGTTCCCAAACGTTTTCACTGTAATTCAGTTCATATTACAATAAAGAACCAATACAAAACTATTGATTTATACTGCACTGACAGTTTAATCATTTGATTCTAAACGGACCGTACTATTTTCTCCATTACAAATTCCTATAGTTCCCTTGTTTCTGTTTCCCTCTTTTTTGAATAAAGAAGTTTCATTTGCCATATTCAAATCAAATGGAAGAGCCCAAATTAAAACTATTTGCTGTTTGTTTTTGCCATCTGCCAAACGACTTGGTTTGGAAATTAGATTCCATAGCACTATTAGGTCACTATGTGAAAATGTATTTAGCTGAGAATGAAATGTGGTAACAATAATATCTGCGTCAGTCGTTTCACACTAGAAACTCATCCTGGCACTTTCTAATATGCATTGTATATATTAAATAGTTTCCACGTCAGATACATATCAAGTTGCACCTTTACCCATTGTAGTTGAGCACTCAATTGTAGTTCAATTCTCTTTGTAGTTCAGACTTGGAACCTTTACATCCTTTTATAGCAGAGGCAGGGGCACAGCCAGGCAATGTTGGATAGTGACAACAGGCTGAGTTTGTGATAGAATGTAGTCCATTACAGATTTGATAAGGGAACTCAAGGTAAAGGAACCATTAGGAGATAGTGACCATAATATGATGTTTTAATCTGCAATTTGAGAGGGAGAAGGCAAAATCAGAAGTGGCAGTATTGCAGTTGAACAAAGGGGACTATGGAGGCATGAGGGAGGAGCTGGCCAAAGTTGACTGGAAAGGGACCCTAGCAGGGATGACAGTGAACAGCAATGGCAGATATTTCTGTGAATAATCCAGAAGATGCAGGATAATAGTAAGATTAAACGAGAACTTACCAGTTTGAAGTTTGATCTTTATTTTATGAGGAGTTGCGATGAGGGATTTCGTGAAGAACCCGCCAGCACGCATGCGCGACATACTTCAAAGCAGCGGTGTGGAATCACAGAACCAAGACCAAGAAATGACTTGTTATAGTAAGATTGAAGAGACTCTAGTTACCAGTTGACTTTATGATCGAGGGTTGGGAGCGGAGGGCACGAAATCCCTCATCGCAACTCCTCATAAAATAAAGATCAAACTTCAAACTGGTAAGTTCTCGTTTAATCTTACTATTTCATTTCGGAGTCACGTGAGTGACTTCATGAAGACTTCAAAGCTTCTGTGATTTCACGCCCTGGACAACGTCCATGCTATCACACACGCTGATGAAAGGATGGACAGGAGTAACCAATTTCCGAAGCTACTATTCTGAAAAATAATAATATTTATTAATAACAACAACAAAGAAAAAACCCCTCACTGAGGGGTGACTGTATATTCTCGGCCTGCATCTAGCACGGCTCCTGCGAACATTCCAGGTATGGTGACGGGTTTATTATAAAACCGCTGAAAGGTGGCTTCACTGGCCCATCCCGCTGTGGCAAGTATCTGGTCCATGGGCACCTCCATGAGCTTTGCCGCCGACGTAGATGCTGCCCTGGTGGAATGGGATTTAAAAACATCAGTGTCAATACCTGCCTTTTTTAAGACGATCCTGAGCCATCTGGAGATCGTCTGTGCCGTCACTCTATGGTGAGGTTTTTTGTGGCTGATGAGCAGGTATTGCTCCATTCCCCTTAATTTCCTCGTCACTTTAATATAGTGGCGGATATGGGTGGCTATGCACAGCCTAGCATCAGCGGGGTATGCTGGAAACACCAGCTGCAGCCCTGTGAATCCAGGTCTATGCTGCTTCAGCAATTCATCAATGAAGAAAGTGACCCGCTCAGGGGTAGAGATCATCTTGTCGATATTGGCCTTGTGAAGCGTCTGCACCCTTTGTGCCGAAGTGAGCGCCATCAACATCACCAACTTCAGGGTGAGTTTGTCCAGTTCAAGCCCAGCCATGGGTGACCACGTCCTGAGTAGGGTCAGTACTTTTCCAATATCCCAGGTGATGTTGTAACGGGGCCTTGGCGGGTTGGAATTAAATATTCCCCGCATCAGCTTGGAGACCAGTTTGTTAGATCCTACCTCAATATTGAGGTAGGATGATAGGGCACTCCTGGCGCTATTGATGGCACTGTAACTGAGATGTTCATCATGGTGTAGCCCCGCAAGAAATTCCAGCACGTCTGTGATGGAGACGGAGTCATATGCAATGTCCAGGCGGCCGCAATAGGTTTCCCATTTCCTGATGTGCGATAAGTATTGCCGTCTTGAGGACTCCCTGCATGATGCTCCCATGGTATCCATTGTCCTTGATGATAGACCATACTGTAGTAATGGTCTGTTCAAATCCTGCAAGCCAATAGATTCAAGTGACTATAGCAGGGGTGTGGTTTCCCTGTGACAGGGTTCGTCACCAATTGTGGGCAACCCTCTAAGAGGACCCATGGTTGACTTATCATTCCAAGGACCACCGGATACCATGACTGCGTAGGCCAGTCGGGTATGATAAGGATGCCCTTAGCAGCATCGAGCTGGATTTTCCGCAATACCCGACTGATGAGGCAAAATGGAGGAAATGCATAGAAAAACCATTTCCCCCAATCTAGCGAGAACGCGTCCATCGCCATTGCCCCAGGATCTGGTTCCCATGATGCGTATGTTGGTACCTGATGGTTCAACCGTGACGCAAAAAGGTCAATATCCGGTTTACCAAATTTGGCTGTAATTTTGGTGAATATTTGGGAGTTCAACATCCACTCAATGTTGTCATTAAATTTCCGTGACCTGGTGTCCGCCACTGTGTTGAGCTTACCTGGTAAGTAGGTAGCTGAGATCCAAATATTCCGTTGAATACACCAGAGCCAAATTGTATTTGCCAATTCATCACATGAAATTGACCTGGTACTGCCCATATGATTCAGATATGCCACCGCAGTGGTGTTGTCTATTTGGAGACGGACATGAGTGTCAGTAATGTTTGAACAATAAGCTCTTAGTCCGTGGAATGCTCCCAGCATCTCCAAATAGTTTATCCCCTTTGCTGACAACAGAGTAGCTTCAAGTGAGTCCCATCTACCTCCACAACTGGTGTTGTTGTCCGTAGCTCCCCAGCCATGGGAGCTTGCGTCTGTTTGTAAGTATACCACCGGACGAGGCACAATGATGGGTTTGAATGAGTTATGGATATTGCCAATCCACCATTGCAACTCAATTTTTGCCTTGAGCGGCAGCTGCATAGGTCTATCAAAATGTCCAGCATTTGATTTTAATGCTGCTATTTTTGATCTTTGCAAATTTTGATAATGTAAAGGTCCAAATTGAGCAGCTGGAAAGACTGCTACAATTTTCCCAATTACCTTGGCAGTTTGTCTAATTGACGGTATACTGGCGCAGACCAGATTCTTACATGCTTGAAACACATCCCCAACTTTATTAGTTGGTATGGTGGTGATCATGCGATTGGCGTCTACCGTGAACCCCAGGTAGTCCATGATCTGTGCGGGGAAGAACTTTGATTTGTCTGGATGGATAATAAATCCCATTTTTTGAAAAATTTCCACTGTGGCTGAAACTGCCAATTCTGCTGACTCCAGTGTATGTCCAATTATCAGAATGTCATCCAAATAAGCCATGACCGTATGATTTTGCCTCCTTAGTGTAGCTAGTACTGGCTTGAGTAGTTTAGTGAACAGTCTGGGGGCTGTGGTAAGCCCATTGGGTAATGCTTTGTATTGCCAAAGCTGATCCATCCAGATAAACTTCAAGAACTTTCTGTGATGTTTCCGAATGGATACTGAATAGTATGCATCTTTTAAATCAATGCATGCCATGAAGCAGCCCTTCGAAATCAAAGATTTGGCTGTTTCGAACGTGTCCATTTTGAAATGGGTATATTTTACAAAGGTATTCAAGTGAGTTAAATCTATAATGACCCGACATCCACCATCTTTTTTGGTTTTAGTAAATATATTAGATACGAATTCAATTGGTTCATGTGTGGTTCTTTCTATCACCCCTTTCTCTTGTAATCTCAAGATTTCAGCATAGCCTTCTGCTGATTCCTTTTTGGAAAGTGCAAATTTGCGATTTGGCATATGCTGAGGTGGAGGCAATTGGCCATTAATAAACTCAATTTCATAACCCTGAATACTTTGTAAGATAAACTCATCTGAGGTGATGGTTTCCCATGCCTCCTTAAATCCCCGTAGTCTGCCCCCAACCTGTGAGGTTAGACATGCAAGTGCATGGAATCCAGACCGCCTTACCTTCATGGTTATCGGTGGTCCCTGATATGTTTGGTGGGACGTGGAGGTGCTGGGTTGCATTGTTGATGTGGAGTCCGCATTTTCCATGCTGGCCGCTGAGGGCCTAGTCCTAAAAAAGGCCTGGGTTGAGGAGGCTGTTGATATTGAGGAGGCGCCGGAATGTAGGTCCTTGCTGGCCTGTCGGTTTGACCTCGCGGCCTAAAATAAGGTGTTTTCTTGGCCGGAAGTCTGGTCACAGTATGTGATCTCATCAGACCCACTGTTTTAGCATGGTCATCTAGGTCTTTGACCTGCTTCGGGAGGTCTTCTCCAAACAGCTGTCTGGGTGGTGGTGTAGGAGGTGCTCTGCATAGTCCCGCAAATTTGGGGTTCAATGAAGATTTAATTATGCTTTTCCTGAAAGCGTTGATTTCGTACTGCGTATTACAAAGCAGTGCTAGAGCATCCTCCTGTTCGGTGTTTAAATCAACTCCGTCCACTGACCTTGCAAAAGCGGTAATCCCAGACGTAAGTAGTTTCAGGATTCTCTGCAGTTTCACTTCCTGCGCTCTGATGCCCGGGCTGATATTGCCCCAGATTGGCATGTTTACAATCGGCACGTTGAGTGAATTGCAATTTCCTGGAGCCTTGTGTTTTTCCATGGCCTTCGCAAGGACCTCCTCCTGTAGCTGGTGGTTCGTGAGGTAATCTATGCTCGCGGCCAGTTTAGTGTTCAGGGGTTGTCCTGAAGATACGGGTAACCCGAACTTGGCTGCCACATCCAGGAGCTCTTCCTGGGGGACCTCAGGTGCTGCTGGGGCATGTACCAGGATCTCCTCCTCTTCTGGCCTCATGCTGTCCATAGATGGTGATGGGGATATGTCCATAAGTCCCCTGGAACTGTGAGCGTCCTGTCTTTGATTTAGTAGGACTTGTTCCAATATCCTCTCCATACGGTCCAAGCGCCCTTCATCGTGCATGTATGGGCGGTTAGAGTCCTCATGCCTGAAGGAACTACTGAGGCTCCCGTCGTCGGCCCGTACCTCGTCGAGGTAATATCGGTGCCGTGACGATGTGTCGTTACCAGCCGCCTCGGCGAAGCTGAGCGATTCCCGCGCGGATCTGCTCAAGCGCCTCCTTTTCGCTGAGCTGCATCCGGCTGCCTCTGAGGGCATAGGTGGGGAGAGGTCGGCACCCAACGCCACAGCGTGGTGACCCGACATCCGCGCGGGCTTGCCGACTGTCCTTGATCTGGACCCAGACGGCGTACGGTCCCGACCCGCCCCCAGCGGGGGAAGCGGTGACCGTGACGAGACTCCACCCGCGTGACTCCTCCTGGTCCCCCTGGGTGGTGAGTCCATGCTGGCCCTCCTTGGTCTGCCAGTGGATTCGGGTCTCGCCGATTCACCAGACCACATTCTGGTGGCTCCTGGTGAGACCTCAGCCCTAGAAGGGCTAGGTAGTCGAGCTCTACCCTGGTTCCTTCGAGAGGGCTCAGGGAGAAGGGCCGTGCGGCAGCACGCGGGTCCCTTTTGCTCGTCTCCGCCAATGACCCAGTGGGTGACAGAGAAATGGAGTCAGGGTGCCCCTGCTCCGGCGCTGTACCGAGTTCTTGCTCTGCGGGACCCCCGCTAGAGCACAGCTGCGTCGGTGAACCGGGTCCTGTGATAACAGGGCTCCCCGATTTGCGCGCCTTTTTCCCGGCCCGTCCTACCGCTGTAGACGGGGACTCCGGGATGGGTGGCCGGCAACTCCTTCCAGAAGTTCTGCGGCCCTTACTCCTTTTTACGTCCATGTCCCTGTGGGAGAAAACACAATTACTCACACAGGACAACCAACTCAAGGTTGTCTGTACTTACCTGAGTGGCCCTTATGAAGGGCTGGTGGTGAGCCGCGCTCCTCTCCAGCCGTCGGCTGCAATGCGAGCGACGATATGGCGCGCATGCGTGCTGGCGGGTTCTTCACGAAGTCACTCACGTGACTCCGAAATGAAATTTCATTCCAAAGGGGAAGAAAGATTCTAAGGGGAGTGACAGGCGACCGTGGCTGACAAGGGAAGTCAAGGACAGTTTATAAATAAAAGAGAAGATGTATAACATTGCAAAGATGAACAGGAAGACAGAGGATTAGGACAACTTTTAAAGATCATCAGAAGGTAACTAAAAAGACAATATGGGGAGAAAAGATGAAATACTAAGGTAAGCTAGCCAAGAATATAAAGGAGGATAGTAAAAGTTTCCTTAAGTATGTGAAGAGGAAAAAATTAGTTAAGACAAATGTGGGTCCCTTGAAGATAGAAACAGCTGAATTTATTATGGGAATGGCAGACGAGTTGAACGGGTATTTTGGTTCTGTCTTCACTAAGGAAAACACAAACAATCTCGCAGACATACTAGGGGAAAGAGGACCTAGGGTGATGGAGGAACTGAAGGAAATTCACATGAGTCAGGAAATGGTGTTGGGTAGACCGATGGGACTGAAGGCTGATAAATGCCCAGGGCCTGATGGTCTGCATACCAGGGTACTCAAGGAGGTGGCTCTAGAAATTGTGGGCGCATTGGTGATCATTTTCCAATGTTCTATAGATTCTGGATCAGTTCCTGTGGATTCTCCCACTTTCCAAGAAATGAGGGAGAAAGAAAGCAGGGAATTATAGACCAGTTAGCCTGACATCCATGGTGAGGGAGATGATGGAGTTGATTATCAAAGATGTAATAGCGTCGCATTTGGATAGCAGTAACGGGATCGGTCCAAGTCAGCATGGATTTACAAAGGGGATATCAGGCTTAACAGATCTTCTGGAATTTTTTGAGGATTAACAAGTAAAATGGACAAGGGAGAGCCAGTGGATGTAGTTTACCTGGACTTTCGGAAAGCCTTTGATGAGGTCCCACACAGGAGATTAGTGGGCAAAATTAGAGCACATGGTATCGGGGGTAGGGTATTGACATGGATAGAAAATTGGTTTGCAGACAGGAAACAAAGAGTAGGGATTAACGGGTCCCTTTCAGAATGGCAGGCAGTGACTAGTGGGGTGAGCAAGATTTGGTGCTGGAACCACAGTTATTTACAATTTGATTCATGATTTAGATGAAGGGATTAAAAGTAACATTGGAAAATTTGTAGATGACACAAAGCTGGGTGGCAGTGTGAACTGTGAGGAGGATGCTATGAGGATGCAGGGTGACTTGGACAGGTTCGGTGAGTTTGCAGATGCAAGGCAGATGCAGTATAATGTGGATAAATGTGAGGTTATTCACTTTGGTGGCAAGAACGGAAAGGCAGATTATTATCTGAATAGGGGCAGGTTAGGAAAAGGGGAAGTACAAAGAGACCTGGGTGTCCTAGTACATCAGTCACTGAAAGTCAGCATGCAGGTGCAGCAGGCCGTGAAGAAAGCTAATGGCATGTTGGCCTTCATAATGAGAGGAGTTGAGTATAGGAGCAAAGAGGTCCTTCTGCAGTTGTACAGGGCTCTGGTGAGGCCACACTGGAATATTGTGTGCAGTTCTGGTCTCCTAATTTGAGGAAGGACATTTGTGCTATTGAGGAAGTGCAGCGTAGATTCACGAGATTAATTCCCAGGATGGCAGGACTATCATATGATGAAAGAATGGAGCGACTGGGCTTGTATTCACTGGAATTTAGAAGGATGAGAGGATATCTCATAGAAACATATACATTTATTAAGGGATTAGGCACACTAGATGCAGGAAACATGTTCCCGATGTTGGGGGAGTCCAGAACCAGGGACTATAGTTCTAAATGGGTAGGCCATTTAGAACTGAGATGAGGAAAAACTTTTTCACACAGAGTTGTGAATTTGTTGAATTCTCTGGCTCAGATGACAGTGGAGGCCAATTCGTTGGATGCATTCAAAAGAGAGTTAGATAGACCTCTTAGGGCTAGTGGAATGAAGGGGTATGGGGAGAAGGCAGGAACGGGGTACTCATTGTGGATGATTAGCCATGATCATATTGAATGGTGGTGCTGTCTCAAAGGGCCGAATGACATACTCCTGCACCTACTGTCTATGTATCTATGTGTACTCTTGGGAAACGTGATCTTCGACCAATTATATCTCTTGTTCCATTAATATCCATTTATATTATAACATCATCCTGCTAATCATTAATTTACCAACTTACAATACCGAAACATCTTATTTCAGTAACCCACCTCCCCTCTGCCGCTTTCTTTCTCCACCTGATACATCCAGGTTTTTTCACATGACCCTTGTGTTCTAAACCCCCCCCCCCCCCCGCCCCCCTAACATCCAGTTTATTACCCTCCCCTACCTACCCCATCAGCCCATCATACACACTCCTAACACTGGGTCCCCTCTCCCCTCAGTTGCCATTGAGCATTCATGCCTCCCTTATTTGGTTCCACCCTTTCCATCACCTCCCGCTGCAATCTCCACCCTTCCCTCCCCAATAGATTCACTCAATTAAAATAATCAGCCTTTTTCAGTTTGTATCAGAATGAACCATGTCCAAACAAAGCTGGAATGTTAATGAAGTTTGTCCTATCACATTTACTGTCTGACCTGCTGAATGTTTCCAGAATTATGTTCTTACTTTAGGAATCCCTTGCCTCTGCGCTTGCTTAAGTATTATTGGTGTAGAAATCACATTGCATAACACTATTTATACCAATACGATGCGATTGAAAATGTACATACTACAGAATTCAATGTAGGAACAATCATTTTCAGATCATTCTGTTTCACTCTAGAAGTTCAACCAGGCACCTGCCAACTCAGATAATGTTTGTGGGATTTACAGTACACATGCACATTAGATTTCATCAGACCCCATGCAACATTGTCTTTGTCCCCATCAATACGCATTGAAAGACCAACTATGTATTTGCGGTATGATTCTGGATTGTGATCTCACTCAAGCATGTTCCATACCTGACTGTTTATCCTTTAGATCTTACCCCATCGATTGATCTGTCACCAATTAATCTATCCTCACCCACCCTCCTGAGGGCAGCAAACTGTTGAGATTCCAATGGAATCTGAACAACAACTCATTCCTTGCTAAACCAATACCCCAGGTCCACAACCACCATCCCTCTCACCCCCAACTTGCATCAATCTTTTTGTTGTTAACAAAGTCCAATGCATGCTCAGTTTCATTTGTGGCCTTAAGCATCATTAATGTGATGCACAACATCCATGTAATGTACTTATGGCATTTCAAAATCTCTTGGCTGACACAAAGCTAAATTTTACCACCATTTCACCAACCTCAATAGATGTCATCTGATCTCCTGAACATTCCCAGAATTTTCTGTTTTTATTATTGTACAAAGAGAATGGTTAAATGAGATGTTAACAAATGTGGATTCCTTAGTAGAAGAGAGAGGGAAGATATAATTGGGTTACATAGAACAGCACAGGAACTGGCCCTTTGTCCCACAAAGTCTGTGCCGAAAATGATGCCAAGATAAGCTAACCTCATCTGCCTCCACTTGGTCCATATCCCTCAATTCTCTGCATATCCAAGTACCTACCTAAACGCCTTTTAAACACAACTATCGTATCTGCCTCCACCACTCCTGGCAGCACCCTTACACCTCCACTATCACCCATGGCAGCAGGCACCCGCCACTCTCTGTGTAAATATCTTGACCTGCACATTTCCTTTAAACTTTGTCCTTCTCCCCTTAAAGTTATGCCCTCTAGTCTTTGACAATTCCACTCTGGAAAGCAGGTTCTGACTGCTTACCCTATCTATGCCTCTCATATACTTTATATACTTCTATCGGGTTTCCCCTCAACTTCTGGTGCTCCATAAAAAACAATCCAAGTCTGTCCAAACTCTCCTTGTAACCAATACCCCTCAATGTAGGCATCATTCTGGTAAACGTCTTCTGCACCCGCTCCAGAGGGTCCACATACTTCCTGCAGTGGGGCAACCAGAAATGCATGCAATATTCCAAAAGACTTCCTGACTCTAATACTCAATACCATGACCTATGAAGGCAGGTATACAATATGCCTACTTTATCCGTCTATCTACTTACGTTGCCACTTTCAGGGAGCTCTGGACCTGGACAGGTTATGTAAACTGAAAGGATGTTAAACAGGTATTTAATGTGACGTTGAAATGAAACCGCTTACAAGAAATTGTGTGCCGAGAGAGAGAGTCCAATGTAAATTAGAAATTTATGCATGCAAAAGGAGAAATTAATGAGACTAAATGTTTAGAATATCTAATGGTTTTCAATGAGTTGAATGAAGAGATACTGGATGCATTTGTTTTGATCTTTCCGAATTCCCTTGGTTATAGAGCAGTCTCTCTGGATTGGAAGGCAGCAAATCTAACACTGCCTTGCATTAAAGGAGGGGGATAAACAACACTAGCAGTCAAGAAAACATTAGAATCTGCTGTTCAAGCTGTGGGAGCGGGACAGTTGAAAAATCTCAAGGTATTTAGCAGATTCACCACTGTTCTAGTAAAGGAAACAATATTCACAAAATAATGGGGTCATTTGATAGTGGAACTAGCAGAGCAGATCAAGGGAAACCAGTGAACATCATTTATTTGCATTTTAAGAAGCATTAACATTATAATTATCCTGGATCACGGATCAGCTAACCGGCAGGAAGCGGAGTTGGAGTAAACAAGTAATCTCCAGATTCTCAGCCTGTAACAGTAGATCCTGGGTCTCTGGCGGTTAACTCTTTTTTGCACAAGACTAGACTAGACGAGTGTATATCGATTCAATAAGTGCAGAGGGCTGCTGACAAGGAGAGGGAGATCAATCACCTTGATTTCATCATTGAGAGAATGTGAGGTTATTTCATTGATATATAAAATTTGAGGCAGATGCTGAAAAGCTCATTATCTAGGGTATTTCATAAGAATATAAGAAATAAGAGGGAGTAGATCATCTGGTCTCCTTGTGCCTGCTTAACCACCTAACGCGAGTTGATAGTCTACCACCACGCCATGTTTCTGTCATATTCCCACATCTTCTTATTCCAGGAGGCAAAGGAAGTCTGCCCAGACAGCCCTGAGATTCCTAAATCTTTGCTGACTGCAAGGGCTGTACAAGATTAGTGAAGGATGGCATATAGACAATACACAATAGACAATATGTGCAGAAGTAGGCCATTTGGTCCTTCAAGCCAGCACCACCATTCAATGTGATCATGGCCGATCATCCCCAATCAGTACCCCGTTCCTGCCTTCTCCCCATATCCCCTGACTCCGCTATTTTTAAGAGCCGTATCTACCTCTCTCCTGAAAGCATCCAGAGAACCTGCATCCACTGCCCTCTGAGGCAGAGAATTTCACGGACTTACCACTCTCTGTGAGAAAAAGTGTTTCCTCGTATCCATTCTAAATGGCTTACTCCTTATTCTTAAACTGTGGCCCCTGGTTCTGGACTCCCCCAACATCGGGAACATGTTTCCTGCCTCTAGCGTGTCCAAGGCCTTAACAATCTTATATGTTTCAATGAGATCACCTCTCATCCTTCTAAACTCCAGAGTGTACAAGCCCAGCTGCTCCATTCTCTCAGCATATGACAGTCCTGCCATCCCGGGAATTAACCTTGTAAACCTACGCTGCACTCCCTCAATAGCAAAAATGTCCTTCCTCAAATTAGGGGACCAAAACTGCACACATTACTCCAGGTGTGGTCTCACTAGGGCTCTGTGCAACTGCAGAAGGACCTCTTTGCTCCTATATTCGATTCATCTTGTTATAAAGATTCCTATTGTTATAAAGATTCCTCTTGTTATAAAATGTGGTCCTCCTCTTCAAAAGGAAAATCCTGGTAATTGCACAACTGTGAGCCTAACATCAGTAATAGAGAAATGATTGGAAAGAAATCTTAATGACAGGATTAATAACCACTTGGAAAAACAGGACTAATGAGAGGTAGCCAGCACTGTCTTTGACAATACAGGTGAGAAGGTGTGACCTCTACAAAAAGGACGGGTTGCACTTGAACCTGAGGGGGACCAATAACCTGGCGGGGAAATTTGCAAAGGCTACTGGGGAGACTTTAAACTAGAATGGTTGGAGGGAGAGACTCAAATAGAGAAAGTTAGTAGGCAGGAGGCAGAGAAGGGGAGCACTCGGACCCAACATGTAAGGGGAAAAGGAGAAAATTATAATAAACAGAATAAGAGGTGGTGGGTTTCTTAAATGTGTGAGCGGAGAGACAGAGGGGTGCAAAATGAGGGTAGAAGCAATAGGTAGCAAGGTGAAAAGTAAAAGTGACAGACAGACAAATCCAGGGCAAAAACTAAAAAGGGCCACTTTTCAACATAATTGGATAAGGAGTAAGAGTGTTGTAAAAACAAGCCTGAAGGCTTTATGTCTCAATGCAAGGAGCATTCGTAATAAGGTGGATGAGTTGAACATGCAGATAGTTATTAATAAATATGATAAAGTTGGGATCACGGAGACATGGCTCCAGGGTGACCAAGGCTGGGAGCTGAACATCCAGGGATATTCAATATTCAGGAGGGATAGACAGAAAGGAAAAGGTGGTAGGGTAGCGTTGCTGGTCAGAGAGGAGATTACCTTAATAGAAAGGACATTAGCTTTGGGGATGTGGAATCGATATGGGTAGAGCTGCGAAACACTAAGGGGCAGAAAACGCTAGTGGGGGTTGTGTACAGGCCACCTAACAGTAGTAGTGGAGTTGGGGATGGCATCAAACAGGAAATGCGTGCAACAAAGGTAAAACAGTTATAATGGGTGACTTCAATCTACATATAGATTGGGTGAATCAAATTGGCAGGGGTGCTGAGGAAGAGGATTTTTTGGAATGTATGCGGGATAGTTTTCTAAACCAACATGTAGAGGAACCAACAAGAGAGCAGGCTCTTCTAGACTGGGTATTGAGTAATGAGGAAGGGTTAGTTAGCAGTCTTGTTGTGCGTGGCCCCTTGGGCAAGAGTGGCCATAATATGGTTGAGTTCTTCATTAGGATGGAGAGTGACATAATTAATTCAGAAACAAGGATTTTGAACTAAAAGAAAGGTAACTTTGAGGGTATGACGTGAATTGGCCAAGATAGACTGGCAATTGATTCTTAAAGGGTTGACGGTGGATAGGCAATGGAAAGCATTTAAAGACTGCATGGATGAACTACAACAATTGTTCATCCCAGTTTGGCAAAAGAATAAATCAGGGAAGGTAGTGCATCTGTGGATAACAAGGGAAATCAGGGATAGTATCAAAACTAAAGATGAAGCATACAAATTAGCCAGAAAAAGCAGCCTACCAGAAGACTGGGAGAAATTCAGAGTCCAGCAGAGGATGACAAAGGGCTTAATTAGGAGAGGGAAAATAGATTATGAAAGAAAACTGGCAGGGAACATATAAACTGACTGCAAAAGCTTTTATAGATATGTGAAGAGAAAAAGGTTAGTTAAAACAAATGTAGATCCCTTGCAGTCAGAAACTGGTGAATTAATCATGGGGAACAAGGACATGGCAGACCAATTGAATAAGTACTTTGGTTCTGTCTTCACTAAGGAAGACATAATCTGCCAGAAATGGATAATCAGACAGAATGGATAAGAATGGAGAAAGGGGACTGTTCTCCTTATAACATAGGAGCGATCCTCTTCTCCCCGATAAAACTGAACACAATATATAAGAATAACCTAATTATACATGATACAATAAGAGTTTGGAAACAAATAAAATCATCCTTAAAATTAAGAAACCTATCATTGTTAATGCCAATAGTGAATAATCCTTCATTTAAACCATCTCTTATTGATAAAACATATAATCAATGGGAAAGAATGGGAATTTAAAGGATCGGTGATATGTATGAAATGGGAAATCTGTTATCATTCCAACAATTACAATTAAAATTTAAACTGAAAAATAACCAATATTTTAAATATCTTCAGGTCGGCGACTTCATGAAGAAATACATACAAAGATATCAAAACATAACTTTAGATCCACTGGGAGAAGCAATGAATATTAAGGCTGACACAGAAATTAATATCATATTTATATAATAGTATTTTAAATATCGACTTACCATCGACAGAGGCACTTAGAGAAGAGTGGGAACGAGAATGAATGATTACGAAGGAAACATGGGAAAAGTATTTGATATATATACACAAATGTTCAATTAATGTAAGACATAATTTAATTCAATTTAAAATTTTACATAGATTATATTATTCAAAAACTAGATTGAATAAATTCTATCCAAATACTTCCCCCATTTGTGATAAATGTCTATCCCAAAATGCAACTACAACACACGCTTTTGTCTCCTGCATAAAACTTTATAAATTCTGGAGTGATATTTTTGAAATATTTACAAAATTATTCAAGATAAAAAAGGAACCTAATACTGAAATGATTATATTTGGAGTAATGGAAGATGGGAATAAATTCAACTCATCTTAAAATTTATTTTTAAATTATGGGTTATTAACGGCAAAAAAACTTATACTTAACTTTTGGAAAAATACATCCATACCAACGCGTAAAATGTGGATTCCAAACATGTTGGACACCGCACATCTTGAGGAAATGCGATTCCTCCTAATAGATAAATCAGACTAATTCTTAACGAGTTGGTCTCCATTTGTCAATTTTTTGGAAGCACATGGTGCAACAAAATCGTAGAAGCTGTTTCAGGACTGGGTGAGGGATGGTCAAGAATATAGATAACGATCTCCTTAATCTCTTTCTTTCTACTCTTTTTCTTTCTTTTTTTCCAATTTTCTTCTTTCACACTTTTTTCCTTTTCACACACAATATATCACACGTTTCTCTATCTTTTATTATCTATTCTCTCTTTTTCTTTTTCATTATTAAAAAAGTAAGAAGCTGTACATAAAATGTAATATGTCAATATATATTAGGCACCTTGGTGCCATATTCCTGTACTGACTTCTAATAAAATAAAATAAAAAAATAAAAAAGATATGTGAAGAGGAAAAGATTAGTTAAGACAAATGTTGGTCCCTTGCAGTCAGAAACAGGTGAATTGATCATGGGGATCAAAGACATGACAGACCAATTGAATAACTACTTTGGTTCTGTCTTCACGAAGGCAGACATAAATAATCTGCCGGAAATAGCAGGGGACCGGGGGTCAAATGAGATGGAGGAGCTGAGTGAAATCCAGGTTAGCCGGGAAGTGGTGTTAGGTAAATTGAATGGATTAAGCGCCAATAAATCCCCAGGGCCAGATAGGCTGCATCCCAGAGTACTTAAGGAAGTAGCCCCAGAAATAGTGGATGCATTAGTGATAATTTTTCAAAACTCTTTAGATTCTGGAGTAGTTCCTGAGGATTGGAGGGTAGTTAATGTAACCCCACCTTTTAAAAAGGGAGAGAGAGAGAAAACGGGGAATTACAGACCAGTTAGTCTAACATCGGTAGTGGGGAAACTGCTAGAGTCAGTTATTAAAGATGGGATAGCAGCACATTTGGAAAGTGGTGAAATCATTGGACAAAGTCAATGGATTTTTGAAAGGTAAATCATGTCTGATGAATCTTATAGAATTTTTCGAGAATGTAACTAGTAGAGTGGATAAGGGAGAACCAGTGGATGTGTTATATCTGGACTTTCAGAAGGCTTTCGACAAGGTCCCGCAGAAGAGATTAGTATGCAAACTTAAAGCACACGGTATTGGGAATTCAGTATTGATGTGGATAGAGAACTGGCTAGCAGACAGGAAGCAAAGAGTAGGAGTAAACAGGTCCTTTTCAGGATGGCAGGCAGTGACTAGTGGGGTACCACAAGGCTCCGTGCTGGAATCCCAGCTATTTACAATATATATTAATGATTTGGACAAGGGAATTGAATGCAACATCTCCAAGTATGTGGATGACACGAAGCTGGGAGCAGTGATAGCTGTGAGGAGGATGCTAGGAGGCTGCAAGGTGACTTGGATGTGTTGGGTGAGTGGGCAAATGCATGGCAGATGCAGTATAATGTGGATAAATGTGGGGTTATCCACTTTGGTGGCAAAAAAAGGAAAGTAGACTATTATCTGAATGGTGGCCGATTAGGAAAAGGGAGATGCAACGAGACCTGGGTGTCATGGTACACCAGTCATTGAAAGTAGGCATGCAGGTGCAGCAGGCTGTGAAGAAAGTGAATGGTATGTTAGCATTCATAGCAAAAGGATTTGAGCAGAGGAGCGGGGAGGTTCTACTGCAGTTGTACAGGGTCTTGGTGAGACCACACATGGAGTATTGCGTACAGTTTTGGTCTCCTAATCTGAGGAAAGACCTTCTTGCCATAGAAGGGGTACAGAGAAGGTTCACCAGACTGATTCCTGGGATGTCAGGACTTTCATATGAAGAAAGACTGGATAGACTTGGCTTGTACTCGCTAGAATTTAAAATATTGAGGGGGGATCTCATAGAAACCTACAAAATTCTTAAGGGGTTGGATAGGCTAGATGCAGGAAGATTGTTCCCAATGTTGGGGAAGTCCAGAACAAGGGGTCACAGTCTAAGGATAAGGGGGAAGTATTTTAGGACCTAGATGAAAAAAACATTTTTCACACAGAGAGTGGTGAATCTCTGGAATTTTCTGCCATAGAAGGTAGTTGAGGCCAGTTAATTTGCTATATTTACGAGGGAGTTAGATGTGGCCCTTGTGGCTAAGGGGATCAGAGGGTATGGAGAGAAGGCAGGTATGGGATACTGAGTTGGATGATCAGCCATGATCATATTGAATAGCGGTGCAGGTTCGAAGGGCCGAATGGCCTACTCCTGCACCTATTTTCTATGTTTCTATGTTTCTAATACCAGACCCTGTCTGATCAATGATTACATTATTTGAAGAACTAAAATAAATAAAAATTGATGAGGCCAGTTCAGTAGATGTTCTTGATTGCCTTCCCAATTTCAGACAGGGAACGATGATAGAAGGTTATTTGTGTGATTTAATGCCCATGACTAATAGTGTTCCACAGGGGTTGGTATTGGGGCACTTGCTGTTTGTAATATACATCAATGATTTGGATGTGGATGTAGGAGGCATGATCACTTAGTTTGCAAATGACATGAACATTGGTGGAGTTGATAGTATGTAGGGTGATTGTAGGCTGCAGGGTGATATTGATGTGTTGGTGCAATGGATTGAGAAATAAATGGTTGATGGAGTTTTTGTGAGCTGATGCATTATGGGAGGCCAGGACATGCATGTTTGGGACTGAGGGAGTATTGAGGAACTGAAGTGTACATCCAAAGATCATTGGCAGTGCAAGTAGATAATGTGATTACAATGGCATTTGGGCTACTGGTCTGCTAAGTAGGGACATTGAACACAAGAGTAGGGAGGTTATGCTCCAACATTATAGAACAGCTGGAGTACTGTGTGCAGTTCTGGTCACCACACTATAAGAAACGTGTGATGGTGTGGTAGAGGGTGTACAGGAGATTAACCGGGATGTGGTTTGGCATAGAGTGTTTCAGTAATGAGGCGGCATTATATAAGCTGAATCTTCTTTCCCTGGAGTGCAGGAGGTTAAGAGGAGACATGATTAAGGTATATACAATTATGTGCGAGGGGAATGGACACTGGAGACTGAAGGAAACTCTGTATCAAAGGTGGGGAAAACTAAAATACATTAATTTAGGATAAGGGGCAAGAGATTTAGAGGGAATCTGAGAGGGTTCCTTTTCACCCAGAGGGTAGTGAGTACCTGGAATGTCCTGCCTGACAGAATGATGGAAGCCGAGCTGTTGGCATTTAAGAATTGTCTAGGTGAGCACTTGGATCACCTAGTGATAGAAGGCTACGAGCCAAGTTCTGGACGATGGAATTAAAAAGAGTGCCCACGTCGGTGGGCTGAATGGCCTGTTTCCATGCTATATGCCTCTATGACATTAATATTCAGAAATTGTCGATGCCATCAGTGACCCAGTCTCCATCGCCTGTAGGGTGGTGAATTTGCAAGATTCACCACCCTCTGAAATATGACATTTCTCTTCATCTCAGTCCTAAACAAACTACAACACATTCTGAGACTGCAACCCCTGGCTCTAAATACTCCACAACTGAGGGAAACATTCTCCCTGCATCCAGCCAAAGTATTGTATGGTCATTCCTCATGTTTCCATACTCCAGAGAATACGTGCTTAGACTACTCAATCACTCATTATCAGATTCACCTGCCCAGAATCCAGATTAATGTATCTTCACTGCACTTCCTCCTTTAGAAGTATATCCCTTTTTTAAGTAGGGACAAAAACTGGATGCAATTCTCCAACTGTGGTCTTAAAGTTTTATATAATTGTAGTAAGATACCTTTCCTCTTATATAACATGTTGATTTTTCACTTACCTGATGAGACATGGAGGTGAGCCACCATGGGCACTTGGGAGTGCCTGGGTGACAGGACATGACTCGCTCCAGAGCAGGTGGGGAGTGAGTGGGTGATACACCTGTCAGATTGTAGCACCGGTCTCCTGAGGCAAATTCCAGGAGGACAGAAACCTCCTGAGGCGTAAGCACAAGGATCAATTATTTATGAACTTAAACAACGCCGTGGAAATCTTGATAGAACATAGTACACAACAGCATAGAAACAGCCCCTTCAATCCACAATGATTACACCAACCATAATACCAATACAACGGATCTGATCTGCTTGCCCAAGATCCATATATCTGCCTATTCATGTGTTTGTTCCCCGTCTGGGAATATTGTGGGAGCTCAGTTGACGCATGTATTAAAGGCTGATAAAGAGATACTTGGGAAATTAGATAATGGTGAAATATGGAGATAAAGCAGGAAATTAGACTTCATTATTGGTTGGTGAAGCAGGTTGGAGGGCCTTCACCTGATCCTTCCAACTGTCCAGCATGTTTCTATTTCTCACTACTTGTCAATCCCTTCCTGTCTTTCACTCTTTTGTCTCTCTGTCACAGTGCTTCTTTATGTTTCATCTTTCTCCATTTGTCCATATTCCTGATTTTCCTTCCGCATCTCTACAGTCCCTTGGTATTCTCCCATTCGGCCTCACTTCTTTGCTTTGTCCATCTCAAGTTAACAAAGCCTTCCTACAACCCTTCACCTCGCTCAAACTTTATTTTCTTACATTCTGCTCAAAGTTTTTTGTTGTGCTTCACTGCCCCCCATCTAATGGATCACTGGGCTGTCAGCTTGCAGATCAAGTACACTTTTGAAACTAGGCCAGTAAATTGTTTGTCAATGGAGAATATCAAAAATGATGATTGATTTTAGAACATTGTGATCTTACCTCAGAACTGTATAAGATGGGGACTGTGTAATGCCCAGTCATGGATGACATGCCAGATCCAATGGTACCAAGAACTATACTTACAGGATCTTTCAAGTGAGACCCCTTGTGTTCCAAACTTCAGGAGTATGGCAGAGTCTCCCAAGGCATCGCCAACAAGCACATCATGTTCCATGTCCTGCTAACCACTCCAAAGTTTGTATTTCCTCCCTTGCCCTCCTTGCAGGTAGCCCCTTAAAATTGCATCTTTTGCTGTGACAACATTCTTTCAGCGCAACTCCTGTACATCACCAGCTTTAAGTGCAGGTTGCTCGTGGATTATTGTTACAGGAGAAACAGGTTTCTAATCCTCAAGAGAAAGATGCAGGCAGGTGCTGTCCTGAATATCAGTGAGTGAGACTCGTGCTCTCAGTAACACTGGGGTGTGTCCATGTCCAGGATGTCCAAGACAGTGACCAGTGAAGACACTTGGAATGACTGGCCAACCACTGAACACCAGGACTCTGTGTTTTATCATGCTAAGTTAACTGGGCGCAACACAGCGACTAGCTGAGGAAGGTTGAAATAAAATTCAAATATGAGTTGCAATGGATAGTGCCCTAGATTCTGTGCTTAGTTACAAATATCAAACTAAGCTGGATTCTGCCAAATCAGCGGTAGAACTGTGGCTTCTTCAACAAGTAAGAAACATTTCTCATTGTGTTGGCACGTGGAATTTAGTCATATTAGTGAGATATTCTTCTGGATTAATTCTCAGACTCACTCTCAGATAATGCAAAACACACGCAAACCATGGGGCCAGATTACTCAGCCCACACATCAAAGATATAACGAAAAATGACTCAAAAATGATTTTGCACATCAATTAAGGAAAAACTGCTTTCACAGGATAAAATTTCCCACAGAGTAATAATCCCAAGAGACAAATTCTCATGGAGTCATATTCCCACAGAACAGCAGTTCTAGAGAGAAACATTTTTGGGATTAAAATTGCCTCATGCAACAAACCTACAGGATAATGTTCCCAAAGGGCGACACAAGTCAGCATGGCAGCAAAATGATATTCCCACGGAGAAATGCAACGAAGAGTAGCATTCACACAAACAAACATTCCCATCAGCAAATGAGAAGATCTTTCAAACAGCAATGAAGTAATAATCAGGTAATTAAGACCCTACATAATTTATGGGATGAAGTTAAAATAGAAATTCAGGTTGTGTTGTGAACAAACAGAAATTGCAGAATCCTAACACTATTGTTTGCCAAAATTTGTAAAACAGCAACAGGTATTTTCTACTTTACAGGAAAACATGTAAACTACTGTACCTATTTCTGATAACCAAACAGTGGCATGATAAAAATCAGAAAAATATTTTAGCCTGTTGTTGCCAGAGATTTGCAAAAACAGGAGTATTCACTGCTAACAAAAATGCCAGCATGCACTACTATTTTACAATACGGTTTTGACGGTTGGTAACTTTCTGATTACATTAGTGTTCTTTCTGATTACATAATCCTCGATGCACTGCAATTTGTTGGTCCAATGTTCAGCAGCACCTCTGGTTCAGTTCTCTTGAGTGAGTCTGGGGTCTGGATTTGCATAGACTGCAAGCTTCAAGAGGCCAAAGACACAGGGAGTGACCATTGCGAAAGATCGAGATCCTGGGAGTAACCACTCATGGGCGGTTTTTCCAAGCTGAAGATATTTGTTTAAACTGTGATTGGAACGGTAATTGGCAACGTTACCTGTTCCTTCATATCTTTCACTTGATGAGATACCAAGACAAAATTTGCCATTTTGATCCTTGCTGGTAAATCTATTGCCAGAATGGTCCTGTAAAATGTGCAAGCACTGGGGATGGGCTCAGTGGGAGTGAAGATTGTTGTATGTGCAGCACTCAGGAAAAGAGTAGGTCGTTGAGCCTCTTCAATGGTTTCACTTTTATGACCAATCTGTGTCCTTCCTGTATATAGCTAACTTAATCGCGTAGCAAAAATGATCAGTCTCAGAGTTAATTTCAACAAAGGACTGAGCATGATTGCTCTTCCTGCAAGGAGGTTGCTCATTTAGAAACATAGAAATTAGGTGCAGGAGTAGGCCATTCAGCCCTTCGAGCCTGCACCGCCATTCAATATAATCATGGCTGATCATCCAACTCACCATCTTGTACCTGCCTTCTCTCCATACCCCCTGATCCCTTTAGCCACAAGGGCCACATCTAACTCCCTCTTAAATATAGCCAATGAACTGGCCTCAACTACCTTCTGTGGCAGAGAATTCCAGATTCACCGCTCTCTGTATGAAAAATGATTTTCTCATCTCAGTCCTAAAAGACTTCCCCCTTATCCTTAAACTGTGACCCCTTGTTTTGGAGTTCCCCAACATCAGGAACAATCTTCCTGCATCAAGCCTGTCCAACCCCTTAAGAATTTTGCAAGTCTCTATAAGATCCCCCCTCAATCTTCTACATTCCAGCGAGTACAAGTCAAGTCTATCCAGTCTTTTTTCTGTCATCCTTGCTGTGTAGAGATGTTTTGTAATTTCATGGTCAAAAAGCCAATACTCAGACCATGCCCGTGATCCTGGATTCCCAACCAATAGAAATAATTATGCATTGAGCTGCTCAACACCACCACAAAAACAGTGATCAAATTAATTCTACCATTATAAATTCTGTGAAATTTATATCTGGTAATCTCTCCTCATAATTTAACCTCCAGTCTGTCTACAGGCCCCCAAACACTAGCCTGGATATAGGGTGCAAGTTGCAGCAGGAGTTAAAATTGGCATGTAGTAAAGGTAATGCCACTGGTTATGGGAGATTTCAAAATGCAGGTAGACTGAGAAAACTTGGTTGGTTCTGGATCCCAAGAAAGGGGGTTTTGTAGAGTGCCTCCAAGATGTATTCTTAGAGAGAATACTGGCTTGTACTGGAGCCTACCAGAGAAAAGGCTCTTCTGGATTTAGTATTGTTTATTGAACCAGATTTCATAAGGGAACTCAAGGTAAAGGGACCGCTAAGAGGTAGTGACCAGAAATATGATGTTTTAATCTACAATTTGAGTGGGAGAAGGTTAAATCATAAGTGTTAGTGTTGCAATTGAACAAAGGGGACTATGAAGGCATGAGAGAGGAGCTTGGTTCTTGGTTGGTTACTTGGTCCTCCAAAATATTCCAACTGGAATTTAAGCTGGCCAAAGTTGACTGGAAAAGGATCCTAGCAAGAATGACGATGGAACAGCAATGGCAGGAATTTCAGGGCATAATCAAGAAGATGCAGGTTCATTTTATTCCAAAGGGGAAGAAAGATTCTAAGGGGAATAAGAGGCAACCGTGGCTGACAAGGGAAGTTAGGGGTGGAATAAAATTAAAAGAAAAAGGTGTATAACATAGCAAAGAGTAGCAGGAAGCCGGAGGATTGGGAAACTTTCAAAGAACAACAGAAGGTAACAAAAAGGTCAATACAGGGCGAAAAGATGAAGTACGAGGGTAAGCTGGCCAAGAATATAAAGAAGGATAGTAAAAGCGTCTTTAGGTATGTTAAGAGAAAAAGATTAGTAAAGAAAAATTTGAAGGCAGAAACAGGTGAAATTATTATGGCAAACAAGGAAATGACTGAAGAGTTGAATAGGTACTTTGGTTCCGTCTTCACTAAGGAAGACACAATCTCCCAGATGTACTAGAGGACGGAGGATCTAGGGAGACAGAGGAACTGGAAGAAATTTGCATTAGATGAGAAATAGTATTGATAGGACTGAAGGCTGATAAATCCCCAGGGCCTGATGGTCTGCATTCCAGGATACTCAAGGAGGTGGCTCTAGAAATCGTGAATGCGTTGGTGATTATTTTTTAATGTTCTGTAGATTCTGGATCAGTTCCTATGGATTGGAGGGTAGCTAATATTGTCCCACTTTTCAAGAAAGGAGCGAGAGAGAAAACGGGGAATTTAGACCAGTTAGTCTGACATCGGTGGTAGGAAAGATGCTGGAGTCAATTATTAAAGTAATAATGGCGCATTTGGATAGCAGTAAAAGGATTGGTCCAAGTCAGCATGGATTTATGAAGGAGAAATCCTGCTTGACTAATCTTCTTGAACTTTTTGAGGATGTGACATGAAAAATGGACAAAGGAGAGCCAGTGAATATAATTTTTCTGGACTTTTGGAAAGCCTTTGATAAGGTCCCACACAAGAGATTAGTGGGCAAAATTGAGCACATGGTATTGGGGGTAGGGTATTGAAATGGATAGAGAATTGGTTGGTAGACAATAAACAAAGAGTAGGAATAAACGTGTCCCTGTCAGAATGGCAGGCAGTGGAGAGTGGAGTGCCGCAAGGCTCAGTGCTGGAGCCACAGCTATTTACAATATACAAATTTGCAGATTACATAAAGATGGGTGGCAGTGTGAACTGTGAAGAGGATGCTAGGAGGTTGCAGAGTGACTTGGACAGGTTGAATGAGTGGGCAGATGCATGGCAGATGTAGTATAATGTAGATAAACGCGAGGTTATCCACTTTGGCAGCAAGAACAAGGAGGCAGATTATTATCTCAATATTGTCAGATTAGGATAAAGGGTAGTACAATGAGACCTGTATGTCCTTGTACACCACCCACTGAAAGTAAACATGCAGGTACAGTAGGCAGTGAAGAAAGCAAATGGCATGTTGGCCTTCATAAGGGAGGATTTGAGTATAGGAGTAAAAAGGTCCTTCTGCAGTAGTGCGGGGCCCTGGTAAGACCACATCTGGAGTATTGTGTGCAGTTTTGGTCTCCTAATTTGAGGACATCCTTGCTATTGAGGCAGTGCAGCGTAGGTTCATGAGGTTAATCCCTGGGATGGCAGAACTGTCATATGAGGAGAGATTGGAAAAAGTTGGCTTGTATTCACTGGAATTTAGAACGCCGAGAGGGGATCTTATAGAAACATATGAAATTATAAAAGGACTGGAAAAGCCAGATGCAGGAAAAATGTTCCCAATGATGGGGGGGTCCAGAACCAGGGGCCACAGTCTAAGAATAAAGGGGAGGCCATTTAAAACTGACACGGCTATCCTCTTGTACTCAGTCTTCTAGATATTAAATCCAGGCTCTTCCAATATGGAATGGAGATACTCTCCACACAATGCAACTCAAAAGACTCAACTTGGATCTTCAGAAAGCTTTTCACTTCAATACACGCGACAATAAACTAAACTAAAAAAACTAAACAGACAGTTTATGTTCAATTTAATCTCTCATGTTCCCAGCCCAATTGTGAAGAGACAAATCCCTCAGTGTGATATGGGCTCCAAGGATGTCAGCCAACTGCCTCGCTTTATTAAGGTATACATCTCTTCAAATGGATGCTGGATAGTGGTTGATCGTAGGCTACCAAGATGGGCATCGCTCACATATCTGGTCCCTAAAGATAGTTCTTAAGTCATCAGAAACAAGTGTGGGTCTGCGGTCCAATTTTAATCCCCAAAAACTGGATCCACATGAGGGTGACATCTCTCCAATTAATCCACAATGATTCCCCCAACCATAAAATTACAACATTGTGTGTTTTTTTTTTCAAATGGTATTTATAACATAAGCTCCTCAGTGGAAACAGTTCTTCAAAATGAAAAAAATGACAATCATCTGAATTACTATCAATCAACACTACACCAGTAGAATAGGTACAGCATGTATTAAATACAGAATATAGCACTCTCTCCACTGTTCCATCAAACATTCCTAGTGCAGGTAAAGCAAACGTTTGGTACAGAGCAAATTTCCTTTTGCCCTGTCCTATCAAACTCAGGGGGAGTAATGCATAAGGTAGATGCAGAGTAAAACTCCCTCCACATTGTCATATCAAGCACTCCCAGGGCAGGCACAATAAGGGTAAGGTACTGATTATACCAAGCTTTAAACTGCCCAATCAAACATTCGCAGGACAGGCTCAAGAGCAGTAAGGTACAGAGTGAGCTACCCTTTTGCCCTGTCCCTTCAAGCATTTCCAGGATGAGTTGAATCACATTGAATATATAGTGAAGTTCCTCTGCAGCATCCCATCAAACACTCCCAGATAGAGCAGTGCAGAAGTCAATCCACAATGAGCTTCGGAAGATGAGGCCAGAACATAATCAAATGGTTTTCTGACTCTTGATTGTTAGCATAGTCGAATGTGGATAGTTCCCAAAAAATAAATCTGCAAAGTAAAGAGCTGAGGATTACAGAAGTGAAATCGATGCCTCCTGATTTGTCAGCATTAATATGAACAGATGGATAGTCAGAGCTTGTCTAAATTTCACACAGAGTTTGGTACATATATGGAATAAGCTGTCAGACCAAGTGTCAGAAAAGATACAATCACGGAATTTGGGCAGGTACATTGAAAGGAAAGGTTTGGAGGGATACGAGTCAGGTGCAGGCACGTGGGACTAGGTTATTTGGTAACTTGGTCAGCCTGGATTTGGGCTGATGGGCCTGTTTCCTTGCTGTATAGTACTATGACTCTATAAATCTATTTTGTACAAGTTGAGATATAGAGCACAAATGCCATGTTCGAATTCTGAATCAGCAGTACAGGCTGTGAAAAAGAGTGGAAAGAACTTACAGAATTATAGGGATAGAATGATAGATAGGTTTAGAAGGATATGGACCAAACGCACACAGGTGGAACTAGTGTAGATGGAGCACCTTGGTCGGCGGGGGCTAGTTGGGCCGAATGGCCTGTTTCCATACTGTGTGACTGACTAATTGGATTTTGGATTGAGATATACTGCAAGTCGTTCAGCCTTTGGAGAGAGACCATAGAGGATGAAATATAGAAAAGGCAGGACAGACTGGGATGTAGTTGCATGAAGAAGGGCAGTACCACATAGGACATAGAAGGGTGTGATATGGAAAGACTATGCAGTGTGGGAGATGGAGGGAACACACTAGATAGAGTACAGAGAATCAAGTCAAGGGGATATACTGGGTGAGAGGTAGAGAAAATGTATAGGATGTAATTTGAAGTGAATACATGGTTCCCTACCTGTACCTTTCATTTTCCACATTAGGCAAGAATTGATGTGCACTTGTCCTTTCGGAAAGGATGGAAAGCATTCCGGGCTTCAGGTTCCAACCGAACTCCAGCCACGCTAAAGATGGAAACCACTGCAATAAGAATAAATGCATTGGTCAGCAGAATTAAGTGATGAAGAGTCTTAACTCTGATTGGAATTTTAACACAAGTGCGTGGATTTGAACATGTGTTGAAGGTGCTTACATCTTTGAGGAGGCAGGCTGCCAACTAACATACATCAATCAGCTAGAGTGACATTTGCACATAGAACTGTGCCCATTGGGAGCAGTTGACTAGTCTGCACTGCCCAGTGGAACGTTTTAAAACTGGAATTCAGTGCAGAACATTTATCAATGCGTTTTGTAACCCATCTACTGCAAAATCATGTCATCTTCTGATTTCCTGGCTGGTTGGCGAGCAACAAGGGCCCGGCCTATGTTTATTACAATTCTGGCAATTAAATGAATATTCAAAACCTGATTGATGGATACGAGAGCACTGTTACAATGGAGCACTTGTCCCTTCATCTTCTGCCTCACATTCACCCAAGTACCCCAGCAGCCCTTCCAGATGAGATTGAGGTTCACATGCACCTCCTCTCACCTTGTACTGCTTTTAGTACTCTGAATGTTGCCTCCTTTACATCAACGAGACCTAGGGTAGACTAGGTGACCATTTCACCGAACATTTGCGCTCAGTTCAGCAAGCCTGCTCAATCTCATGGTTTCTAACATTTTTAACTCCTCTTCCCAGACAAACCTTTCTGTCCATGGCCACCTCCATGTAACTGGAGGAACAGCACCTCATATTCTGCTTAACAAACCAATAGTATGAAAACAGAAGTTTCAATTTTAGGTAACTAACCAACAACACTCTTGGCCCCCCATTTCACTTTTTTTCCCCTCTCTCCTGTGTCCTACCTATATGTGCACCCATTTCTCCCACTATCACGCACCTTTTGTGCAATAACCCATACTGGATATAGGAATCCTATTTATCCATTCTATTTATCCATTGTCTTTTTATAGATATGTATATAGTGCTGCAGAAACTGTGCACCTTATCCCCCCCTTTTTTTTTTGTTTTGCACCGAGTAGGAGCAGCTTTTAATCTCATTGTACATGTGTATAGAGACAATAAAAGGCATTCTGATTCTGATTCTTTTCCTCTGCTCGCCATCCCCTTCCACCTACATACCTTCCTCTGGCCTCATAAATCACGTGTCCTCTCATCTCACAACCTTTAGTTTCCTTTTAATCTCTGGCCTTTGTCCAGGCATCTGCTAATCAACTGCCCTCACATGTATCCACCGTATTGCCTGGCTTTATCCCATTCCACCTCTCTTCCAGCTTTCTCTCTCCCTTTACTACAATCAATCTGAATAAGGCTTCCGATTCCAAACGTCACCGATTCATGTTCTCCAGAGATGCTGCCTGGCTCACTGAGTTACTCCAGCACTTTGTGTTTTTGCTCAAGATTCCAGCATCTGCAATTCCTTGTGTCTATTGTACCTTGATTTAGTGTCCATTCCCTGCAAGTGATTCTGATGGGAACGCTGATTCTGGGGAAACGCTGTGTCCGATTTTCAGTGCAATGAAGGAGGCATAGCTGGAGGCTGACAATGGGGTCAGCAGGAGTAAAATGGAGTCACAATCGGGAATTCAATGGTGAAAGTGGTCGCCCCTCCAGTCACTGGACTGCAGAGTCTGCATCAGCAGCTATTGATTTTTCAAAGAAAGGTATACTTGAGTCTGACCAGCCACATAACACGTGCGAGCATGAGCAAAGGGCATACTCATGCAGAGATGCTGTATCTCTAGGAACTGCTGATGAACATGATGCTTTCGGAATACCATGTGGTGTAGCAATTAATGCTGAAGAGGCTGGAATTGTCAGTCCCTAACATATAGAATATCATCACAGGCCATCGAGACAATGGTCCATGGGTTGAAACCAAAGATCAAAGAGCAAAATTTTCTCTGGCTTACTGTTAGTAAGGGAATGCAGCAGGGCCAAGGAGAATTTTGGTGATAGGTGGAGGATGTTGGGCTTCAATCAAAATTATTCTCCTTATTCACTAAATTAGTACTCACATGCTGACTCTTGTCACAATTTCCATTCACCTTTGCAATGTGTCGTTGTTCCCACAAGGACAGGATATCCACCAAGAGCATTAGCCATAGAATCATAGAAAATAGGTGCAGGAGTAGGCCATTCGGCCCTTCGAGCCTGCACCGCCATTCAATATGATCATGGCTGATCATCCAACTCAGTATCCTGTACCTGCCTTGTCTCTATACCCCCTGATCCCTTTAGCCACAAGTGCCACATCTAACTCCCTCTTAAATATAGCCAATGAACTGGCCTCAACTACCCTCTGTGGCAGAGAATTCCACAGATTCACCACTCTGTGAAAAATGATCTTCTAATCTCGGTCCTAAAAGACTTCCCCCTTATCCTTAAACTGTGACCGCTTGTTCTGGAGTTCGCAACATCAGGAACAATCTTCCTGCATCTAGCCTGTCCAACCCCTTAAGAATTTTGTAAGTCTCAATAAGATCCCCCTTCAATCTCCTAAATTCCAGCGAGTACAAGCCGGGTCTATCCAATCTTTCTTCATATGGAAGTCCTGCCATCCCAGGAATCAGCCTGGTGAACCTTCTCCGTACTCCCTCTATGGCAAGAGTGTCTTTGCTCAGATTAGGAGACCAAAACTGTACGCAATACTCCAGATGTGGCCTCACCAAGACCCTGTACAACTGGAGTCAAACCTCCCTGCTCTTGTACTCAAATCCTTTTGCTATGAATGCCAACATATCATTCACTTTCTTCACTGCCTGCTGCACCTGCATGCCTACTTTCAATGACTGGTGTACCATGACACCCAGGTCTCGTTGCTTCTTCCCCCTTTCCTAATCGGCCACCGTTCAGATAATAGTCTACCCTCCTGCTCTTGCCACCAAAGTGAATAACCTCACATTTACCCACATTATACTGCATCTGCCATGCATTTGCCCACTCCCCCAACCTATCCAAGTCACCTTGCAGCCTCCTAGCATCCTCCTCACAGCTAACACGGCCCCCCAGCTTCGTGTCATCTGCAAACTTGGAGATGTTGCATTCAATTCCCTCATCCAGATCATTAATATATATTGTAAATAGCTGGGGTCCCAGCACTGAGCCTTGCGGTACCCCATTAGTCACTGCCTGCCATTCTGAAAATGACCCATTTACTCCTACTCCTTGCTTCCTGTCTGCCAGCCAGTTCTCTATCCACATCAACACTGAACCCCCAATACCGTGTGCTTTAAGTCTGTATACTAATCTCTTGTGTGGGACCTTGTCGAAAGCCTTCTGAAAGTCCAGATATAACACATCCACTGCTTCTCCCTTATCCACTCTACTAGTTACATTCTCGAAAAATTCTATAAGATTCGTCAGACATGATTTACCTATCATAAATCCATGCTGACTTTGTACAATGATTTCACCACTTTCCAAATGTGCTGCCATCCCATCTTTAATAACTGACTCTAGCATTTTAGACTAACTGGTCTGTAATTCCCCATTTTCTCTCCGCCTCCCTTTTTAAAAAGTGGGGTTACATTAGCTACCCTCCAATCCTCAGGAACTACTCCAGAATCTAAAGAGTTTTGACAAATTATCACTAATGCATCCACTATTTCTGGGGCTACTTCCTTAAGTACTCTGGGATGTTGCCTATCTGGCCCTGGGGATTTATCGGCCTTTAATCCATTCAATTTACCTAACACCACTTCCCGGCTAACCTGGATTTCACTCAGTTCCACCATCTCATTTGACCCCCGGTTCCCTGCTATTTCTGGTAGATTATTTATGTCTGCCTTCGTGAAGACAGAACCAAAGTAGTTATTCAATTGGTCTGCCATGTCCTTGTTCCCCATGATTAATTCACCAGTTTCTGACTGCAAGGGACCTACATTTGTTTTAACTAACCTTTTTCTCTTCACATATCTATAAAAACTTTTGCAGTCTGTTTTTATGTTCTGTGCCAGTTTTCTTTCATAATCTATTTTCCTTTCCTAATTATGCATTTTGTCCTCCTCTGCTGGAATCTAAATTTCTCCCAGTCCTCTGGTAGGTTGCTTTTTCTGGCTAATTTGTATGCTTCATCTTTAGTTTTGATACTATCCCTGATTTCCCTTGTTATCCACGGATGCACTGCCTTCCCTGATTTATTCTTTTGCCAAACTGGGATGAACAATTGTTGTAGTTCATCCATGCAGTCTTTAAATGCCTTCTGTTGCATATCCACCGTCAACCCTTTAAGAATCACTTGCCAGTCTATCTTGGCCAATTCACGTCACATACCCTCAAAGTTACCTTTCTTTAAGTTCAGAACCCTCGTTTCTGAATTAACAATGTCACTCTCCATCCTAATGAAGAACTCAACCATATTATGGTCACTCTTGCCCAAGGGGCCACACACAACAAGACTGCTAACTAACCATTCCTCATTACTCAGTACCCAGTCTAGAATAGCCTGCTCGCTTGTTGGTTATCTACATGTTGGTTTAGAAAACTATCCCGCATACATTCCAAGAAATCCTCTTCCTCAGCACCCCTGCCAATTTGATTCACCCAATCTATATGTAGATTGATAACTGTTTTACCTTTGTTGCACGCATTTCTAATTTCATGTTTGATGCCATCCCCACTCCACTACTACTGTTAGGTGGCCTGTACACAACTCCCACTAGCGTTTTCTGCCCCTTAGTGTTTCGCAGCTCTACCCATATCAATTCCACATCCTCCAAGCTAATGTGTTCCCTTTCTATTGCGTTAATCTCCTCTCTAACCAGCAACGCTACTCCACCTCCTTTTCCTTTCTGTCTATCCCTCCTGAATATTGAATATCCCTGGATGTTCAGCTCCCAGCCTTGGTCACACTGGAGCCATGTCTCCGTGATCCCAACTATATCATATTCATTAATAACTATCTGCACATTCAACTCATCCACCTTATTACGAATGCTCCTTGTATTGAGACATAAAGCCGTCAGGCTTGTTTTTACAACACTCTTAAGGGCCTGTCCCACCAGGCTGCAACTCTATGCGATTAGCGCGACCTAACGTGGTCGCTTGAGCCGTCCGGCGTTGCGGGGCTGGTCCCACTTCGATCGCCGGAGCCGTGCGGAATTCGTCCCGAGACCTCGTGGGGCTCCGAAAGACTGACCTTGTCCAAAAATTCCGCGCGGCAACGGCTTGTCGGCTCGCAGTCGCCTCGACGTTTACACACCGCCCCAACATCGTGCCTCCGTGAACCTATCTGCAGGTGCCTCCATGACCCTCTATGTGTGTGGCTCCGTGGCCCTGTGTGTATGCCTCGGTGTCCCTCTCTGTGTGCCCCTCTCTGTCCTGGCGAACTTACCTTATACTTCGCTGCAAGTTCGCCTCACTTTGCGCCGCGTTGCGCCACTCACCCGACCTCCGCGCGGCCCCTACTGCCGGTTTGGTTGCGCTTGCCTCATGCAGGCGCATGCTGGTGGGAACGGCCCTGTACAGGGGATCACCCGACCTCCGCGCGGCCCCCGCTTCTAGTTTGATCACACTCATCGCATAGAGTTGCATGCTGGTGGGACAGGCCCTTTACCCCTTATACAATTATGTTGAAAAGTGGCCCTTTTTGATTTATGACATGGAGTTTTCTGCCTGCCACTTTTACTTTTCACCTTGCTACCTATTGCATCTACCCTCATTTTACATCCCTCTGTCTCTCTGCTCATGCACCCACCCCCCTGCCACATTAGTTTAAATCCTCCCTGACAGCACCAGCAAACACTCCCCCAAGGCCATTGGTTCCCTTCAAGTCCAGGTGCAGACCGTCATGTTTGTACTGGTCCCACCTCCCCCAGAACTGGTTCCAATGCCCGAGAAATTTGAATCCCTCCCCCTTGCACCATTTTTCAAGCCACGTATTCATCTGCAATATCCTCCTATTTCTACTCTGACTAGCACGTGGCACTGGTAGGAGTCCAGAGATTATTACCTTTGAGGTCCTACTTTTAAGTTTATCTCCTAGCTCCCTAAATTCGCCTTGTAAGACCTCATCACGTTTTTTACCTATATCGTTGATGCCAATGTGCACCACAACAGCTGGCTGTTCACCCTCCCCCTCCAGAATGTTCTGCAGCCCTTCAGTGACATCCCTGACCCTTGCACCAGGGAGGCAACATACCATCCTGGAGTCTCGTTTGCAAACCACAGAAACACCTATCTATTGCCCTATTACTATAGCCCTTCCACTCTTCTTTCTCCCATCCTGTGCTGCAGAGCTACCAATGGTGCCATGAACTTGGCTGCTGCTGGCTTCCCCTGATGAGCCTTCTCCCCCAACAGTATCCAAAATGGTATATCTGTTTAGGAGGGAGATGACCACATGGGACTCCTGCACCACCTGCCTACTGCCAGGCTGCCTACAGGTTGCTTAGATCTGAGCAGGGATCTAAGCAACCCGATTCAATCTCTGCTTCAAACACATAACATGCACTATGAGCAGGAAGAGGATTTGTAGTTTTCCAAGGATATGCACATGGGTGCTTTAATAATGTTAGTCTGGTACGTTTGTGCTCGATTTCACCAAGCATTAATTATCACCGTTTTCCCTTCTTGCCCAATTTTGATTGTTATACGACACCTTTTCACTTGTGGCAAACGGTATGAATTGATGCTGAGCTACGGAACAAATCACATTCTTGAACATTAAAATTCAATCCAGAGATTTAACACTGTCAAGTGCTTTCCAGCCTGCATGTGGGAAAGGGTTTATTCAAACTACTTTCCACAGAAAGTTTCCTTTCAAGTCTTTGTAGATTTTGTCAAACATATCAGGATGAATTGCACGGTAATGCAGGACAAACAGCTAGAATGTAGAGAGGATATCAACCGAGATGAAAATGCACATAGAAGAGCTCCAGTAAAGGACCTAAAGAAAGAACAAGGTGTTGAGCTTAGGACCTCCTTGGTTGATCTAGTGGAGTTGGACAAAGAAGAGGATGGATTCAACAACATTACACCACCAGTTGCCTGGGGTGTCCTTCATGCAGGACTTGCTTCTGGATTGCACGAGTAGATCTACATCACAAGTGGATATGATGGTCATTTTCTCGGCTTGCCACTCTGTCATTCTCACTGACATATGGACTTCCGGCAAATAACTAGCACATTGACCGAATGGTGCCAAACAATTCACATTTTGGCATTCATCATCAAGTGAGTTATAGGATTCCCACCCAGAATCCAGGAACAGACTGAATAAGAAAGTGGCCAAAATGTTCATCCTTGCACAATTAAAATAAATGCTGCAAGATTATCTCAGTCAGCCATCCATGTAACTGCAGATCTTTGCCTATTTTTCTTACCATTCCAAAATGTTGCATCCTCCAGCAGAGGCAGATGCTTGACTCCAGTTCCGACCCTCTTAGCCAATATCCCCCAGGTTTTAAAACCAGCAAGGCCCCTGCTAAAGCCTTTTCCACCTACACTTGTGCAGAGTCAAACTTGTTCATTGGTATGTTGACTGCTTGGGCTGGTCCCAAATTCCTATCCCCTTTTACCATTATCCTTCTGTCCCCCAATGCTATTGTTGTGCAGGACAACATTAAGGAACGGCTAAGTACAGCATTACAAGGCTAAGAAAAGATAGCAGTCATTTTGTTGAAGACAACTCCCATACTGCCATTAAGATTAGCAAAGACCATGAAAAATGTGCTAATATAATGTCCACCAATGACATTAAATGCAATGAATAATACACTAACCTCTATCACACCATGGCAGTGACTCAATAATTCCCATTCACCTATAGCATTGTTTGCTTGCTGCTTTCTTTCACTTACTCTTGGTTAGAGACCTATAATTCCGAGTTATTTACTATTTATATGATTATCGCTTAATGTTATTATATCCTACTTTTTTGAGCAATTGAATTCTTGTGTGATGGGCCTCCATGATACTGTGATATTTTACTTCATTGCTTAGATTTTCACCGTTACACTTTTTGCTCTTTGTCACTCAACAGTCTAGCAAATCCCTAATTAGTGTGAAATCGAGTAGATATGTTTATCACTGGAATGAATGTGTACATACTGTCAGGGAGCTGGAACAGTGCAGAGGGCAGAGTGCTGAAGTACTGGTGTGCAAGGGATTCCTCTGCAGAACTCCTGTCCCTTGGATAGCACTGGAGGAGCTGTGAAGTTAGGCTCTCTGCTCGTGGAACTAGGCCCAATCTGAGGAAGGGAACAAAGAGTCATGTGATAGATCCAACACTCCGGTGACACATCCAGACTACTAACCACTCTGAACAAAGGAAATAATCTCATGCCACTTCAAGGGGATCACCAAACCAAAATGTATAAAGATGGCCTTTATTAAAATCTGACAATGTGTACTTTAACCACATGTGATTTTTTTTTTTCTATTACAAATCTCAAATTGTGGAGTACAGAGGCAAATAAATAAATGATGGGTCTTTGTCCCAAACATTATGGAGGGCACTGTAGGTGCAGGAGTAGGCCATTTGGCCCTTCAAGCCAGCACCGTCATTCAATATGATCATGGCTGATAATCTAAAATCAGTACCCCTGCTTTTTCCCCATATCCCTTGATTCCTTTAGCTCTAAGCTAAATCTAACTCCCTCTTGAAAACATCCAGTGAATTGGCCTCGACTGCCTTCTGTGGCAGAGAATTCCAGATTCACAACTCTCTGGGTAAAACAGTTAAGTTTAAAGGAGCTTCCAGAAGTAGAGAATTTGACAGTGGAAACACTGTATCTTAAGACTCTGGTGAGAAGAGAAAGGCAAGAAAAATGAAAGAGTTAGAACAAAGTAAGATTGAAAGAGGAAAGGAGAAAAAAGAGAACAAGAAAGAAAATAACAGTGTGAAGGCCTGGCGGAACAGTGAAAGCTCATAAGGTTGGAAATCCAGTCAAATGGAAGTACCTGTACAAGTCTGTCACTTATTCCTGTAAGATATTCCTGGAAATAAAGGGACTCCCTTCCATTGAACTTGGATCACTACCAAGATGCAAATCTTTAGACATTCAACCATGTGAAAGGAAGGAGGGGAGGATATGTTTAA
Source organism: Raja brachyura (assembly GCA_963514005.1). The sequence goes on along the minus strand of OY740787.1, from coordinate 41,757,011 downwards.
TGAGGTGATATACTCGGCAAAGTCTGAGATTATGGGAGTTGGGGCCTGGGGTGTCATCATCAACCATGATCGTAAAGAATGCTGGGACAGGTCGATTGGCATACTATTATTCCTATTTTGTAGGGTTCATGTGGAAGAGGGAGGACCAGAGAGAAAAATAAATAGGCTAGAAAAAAAGGAAAGAAAAATCATAAAATAGAGAGAAGAAAGTTAACAAAAGAGCACAAAAGAACAAAAAAGCATGGGAAGGGAAAAGGAGGTCTAGAGCAAATGCAGAGTTTGCAGTTGTCGTTTCTGCTTTAACCCAAGGGCAAATAAAACTACCAACAGTCACAATGGTTTAAAGTGAGAGCTGGTAGAAGTATCGAGAACACCATGAGGCAATATCTCTCCTTACTCTGGTTTGGGATTACTCCTTCACAAGTCACTGCAAGTTCACATTAAAAGAGCACTTACCTTTTCCAAATGTGGCCAAGTTTCTGAGGTGGGCGAGGTAAAAGGTGCTCTGTACAGAGACAAGAGTGAGAAACATAACAGGCCTGGTCTGATATCAGCATTAGCACATCGCATAACAGGAGGCTATTCACACCATTTAATTCTCCAAGATTATTATCAATGCATAATGTACAAACTGACTATATACCCCGACACCAATCCAGACAGACCCCAATATTTCCTCCGCTGGAGAGGCACCAAAATGTGATCCTCTCAGATGAACCCCAAATATTACTGCAAAACATCACCCGATGCAGACATGAACACATCTCCCTAGATGGACCCTCAAACATCTTGTCCAGACCGACTCTGATACAACTAATTTAAACTCACTCCTAAACAAGATGCCAAGGCTGACCCTGATAAATTACCTTTAGAGTGACACCAATACTCATTGTCCAGACCAAACCAACACATCAACCTCCAGAATGACCCGAATACCACACTCCAAGGCTGATCCTCCTGTACATCCTCAGATGGACCCTAATACATTACATTACGTGGATTGACTCCAATAAATCTCACTTGAACTGACTCCCAATTCTTCATCTCCCTGACTGCCCCGTATAAAACATTCCACAAAAACAATTGCTGATATATCGCTTCCCAAACTGACCCTGCAAATGCCCTCAAACTGACAACAATACATTTCCACCTGCTCCCACAAGGCTGACCTCGATTCATTTATTTTCACACCAACATCAATGCAATCCACCCAGGTAGCCCCTGAAACAACCACTCCCAGCCTGCCTGATACATCCCCAAGGCCTTTACAGACCCCATTGCATTACCTCTTTACAAATGGCCACTATACTGTGAGGACCAACATCAGCTTTGTGCCTCCTCTAGGTTCCTCTGGAACCTTCCAATGATGGAGAATAGACTCATTAACTCACTTTCTTTTTCCACTGATGCTGCCTGACATGCTGAGTATTTCCAGTCTTCCCATTTTTATAACCCAATAGATCTCCCTGCTAGTATGACCCCACATTACTATTCCAGAGTGACCTTAAACCTTCCTGCCTCCTCTGACCATGAATTGACACATGATTTGGGGATGTTTACCTGTCTTGTAGTTTGGGAGGGCAGTGACTCCGGGCCAACTCTCCTCTGTGGGAACACCCAAGACCTGAAAACAGAGGATCCACGGTCAACATAATAGGGACAGAGCCCGATGCCATCTTACATAATTCGTAATCACATTCATGTTTGTATGCCAACAAATCAGGCTCAGATAAGTCACAAACCTTGCCCTCACTGTATACGGGGGCATATAGGAATGTATGTAACCCTTCTGCTCACAGATTCATTGTCATGCAGTAGGGAAAGAAACCCTTTGGCCCATCATGTCTGTGCCAATAAGTGCCTAACTCAAGTACTCCTGTTTGTCTGTGTTTGGTCCATATCCTTCAAAATCTTTTGTGTGAAAATGTTGCTTCTGGCAGCTTGTTGCATAGAAAATAGGTGCAGGAGGAGGCCATTCGGCCCTTCGAGCCGGCACCACCATTCATTGTGATCATGGCCCCCCATCAATAACCCGTGCCTGCCTGCCTTCTCCCCATATCCCTTGACCCCACTAGCCCCTAGAGCTCTATCTAACTCTCTCTTAAATCCATCCAGTGACTTGGCCTCCACTGCCCTCTCTGGCACGGAATTCCATAATTTCACAACTCTCTGGGTGAAAACATTTTTGCTCACGTCAGTCTTAAATGACCTCCCCTTTATTCTAAGACTGTGGCCCCTGGTTCTGGACTAACCCAACATTGGGAACATTTTTTCTGCATCTAGCTTGTCCAGTCCTTTTATAATTTTATATGTTTCTATAAGATCATATAAAATATTGTTCTATGTATCCACCACCCGGTGTATTAGAAACATGCCCTTCAGGTCTCCTTTAGATCTTTCCTCTCTCACCGGAAACCTACATCCTTTAACTTTAGACTCCTCAGAGCCTGGGAAAAATCTGTGACCATCCCCCTCATCTATACTCGCTCATGATTTTATAACCTTCCTTTGGGTCCTTCAGCTTTCTTCACTGCAGGGAAAACAGTCCCACCATATCCAATTTCTCCTTATAACTCAAGTCCCAGTGACATCCTTGTAAATCTTTTGTACATCCTCTCCATCTCAATCCCATCCTTCCTCTGGTCCAGGTAACCAGTACTCCACACAATACTTGGGGGTTACACAAAAAGCTGGAGAAACTCAGCGGGTGCAGCAGCATCTAAGGAGCGAAGGAGATAGGCGACGTTTCGGGTCGAGACCCTTCTTCAGAGTCTTCTTCAGCCAGTCTGAAGAAGGGTCTCGACCCGAAACGTCGCCTATCTCCTTCGTTCTTTAGATGCTGCTGCACCCGCTGAGTTTCTCCAGCTTTTTGTGTAACCCTCGATTCTCCAGCATCTGCAGTTCCTTCTTTAACACTCCACACAATACTTTAAGGGTGTTCTGACCAATATCTTGCACTGCTGTGAAATGACATTCTAACTCTTGTACTCAGTGACCCAACCAATAGAGAATAGTGTGCCAAATGCCCTCTTCACCATCCTATCTAACTGTGTTACCACTTCCAGGGAACCATATACTTGCATCATTTTGTCCCACTTTTCTACAACATTTCCCCAAACTCTGCTAAGTTTTAGGGAGCCTTGAAGTCTGGTGCCTGGAACTTTCCATATAACTGGGTGCCTATTTCACCTGCACGTCAAATCATCATCATGTGACAGCTCTGGGTCCCCGAAGCCACTACAGACTCTACATACAGGAACAATGCTGGGTGGCAAAATGAAGCGAACCACAAGGAAAGGAAAAATAATTTACCGTGTCTCCCCCATCCATTGCTGCTCCAGCACCCAAAGCCATATCATCTGGGCCTTTTGTACAAGGATGGCAACTGTTTCCCTTAGACTGAGCTGGGTTTAAACTCTCATTGCAAAGAGAGGAGTTTCTATCTGGTCTGTGTAACATCTATATACTTTAGTTTTTGCTCTACATACTTAGGTCTTTTACATGATCACGCTCTGATTGTTTAGAGTAACTGATTATTTATTGTATGTTAATTTGTTGTTGTTTCGCATTTTGTGTAAAGCTGTGGCAAGTTTGAATTTCATTGCTCTGGTGCATATCCGATGCATGTAATTAATAAACGTTCTTGACTAGTGAATCAAACCTCATTCACTTACTGCCCAGATTCTTTGGAGCTGCTCTGTGATATCAGACACACCAGGGAAGGCCGGCGAACCTTCTATCATCTCAATGAATATACAGCCAGCTCCCCTACAAAGAACAAGACATGATTAGTTTCTGTAATTTTCATCACCAAATGACAATAAGTGTACAGCCAGCTTGTTCAATCACTTATTTATGACTGATACCAATGGACCAAGTCCCCCAGGACTCATACCTCTTCCCTCAACCACTACAGGCATTGTTTCTGATCTACCTCTGACATTCCTAGTCCCTCTAAGTAGCTGGAGGCTTTGCCCAGAAAGGAAATTCAGCATTCTTACCATACATCCAAGCCAGTGGAATAATCTGTGGCCCCGAGAAGAATGTCTGGGGGACGATACCACAAGGTCACCACCTGTGAGGAGTATGTCTGGCTGGGCACAGACTTCGCTCTTGCTAATCCTGAGACCAAACAAAGAAGAACAGGCTAAGACAGAGAATGGCCAGCACTGATGCCAACATGAAAAGAGATGATGGAATGGTTGAGATTGTCCTTGAAAGAAACGAAAACATAAACCACTCAGCAGATCCGACTATTTATGGAAAAAAAACATATCTAATGTATTAAATTAACAATGCTTCATCATAACTGAGAAAAAAAAACAATTTTAAGATGCAGAGCTTGTGGGACAGGAAGGAGAGAACAACAGGGAAGATTGGAGAGGTTAAATGACATAGATTTTATAGCTGATGGGAAACTGGGAGCAGAAAGGCGAGTCTGGAGGTGCAGGGGCGAAGTAATTATCTGAAATTACCAGAGAACAGTGGAGCAAAATAAGAAAATACCGATAATCTGAAACTGATGATTAAAAGTTGTCCAGAGGGCACAACATGCCTAGATAGAAGATGAGGTGCAGTTCTTCAAGCTTACTGTAAACCTAAAGGAGTCATGTTTCTCTCGCCACAGATGCTGCTGGACCTGCTGAGCATTTCCAGAATTTTCTGTTTTTCATTTCAGATAACAATCTGTGCTTTTATACTTGAATTTATATGGTCCCTTTCACAACCCCATGGCATCCTGAAACGTTATATAACCAATAAAGTACATTAGAAGCCTTTTTACAGTTGCAATGCAAGAGTTGTAACAGCTGGTTTGCCCACTACATGCTCCCAGAAACATTGATGTGATGCTTCAGATAAACTGGTTTAGTGACATTAAACAGAAGACAGAATAGAAATAAACTCATCCCCAACTCCAGGGATTACCTTCCCTTTCCATGGCTTATCTTATGTACTCTCCAGGAAACAAACAGTACCATGATAAGAAGTTTAATCTGAACAATGAGACTCCAAACTGGCAGCACTTCCCCAATGCTGAATGAAAGCTTAATATTTTTGGAATGGTACCTGAATTACATAATCTTTTGACTCAATCAAGAGTAATCATAAGTGAGTCTCAACGAGCACCAGGGTAATGCTAATGGGAGGGGTGCAAAAGGCCCAAAAAAATGATTTGATGACACTAACAATACAATGACCTACACGGGATAGAATGGAGAAAACAACTCATTATTTCTTCTCTGGATCCCATCTTTCTGGTACAATAACACTCCATGAAAGCCCACCCCTTCAGCACATTAATGTTCCATCCCAAGAACATGCACATACTGACCAAAATCAGCAAGTTTGAGTTCTCCAACACAGCTGATGAGCAAGTTCTGCGGTTTGAGGTCACGGTGCAGGATGTGGCAGCGATGGATATAGGCCAGGCCACGCAGCAGTTGAAAGAGGAAGAGCTGAAAGAGAAGGATGCTGCTTTGAAATTGGGAAGCAGAGGACAACTAAAGCTGATCACACTCACAGCTCAGGCCAGCCTGTGGTGGGGTCAATATCTGGAGGAGTTGTCACATTTGGGGTGACCAGAACTGCAGTGAGGTTTCACTGGACATTTTTTCTATCACTCCCGGGATGAGAACCATCCAGGTAGTCACAGCAATAGCTGACAAATGGTAGTCAACCTTGAAAAAATATTGGACGAGAATGGGGCAGCACCGGGGTGGTCACGGTGGTGCAGTGGTAGAGTTGCTGCTTTACAACGACTGCAGCGCTGGAGACCCGGTTTCGATCCCGACTACGAGTGCCATCTGTACGGAGTTTGTACATTCTCCCCGTGACCTGCGTGGGTTTTCTCCGAGATCTTCAGTTTCCTCCCACACTCCAAAGACGTACTTTTTTTGTAGGTTAATTGGCTTGGTAAATTTAAAATTGTCCCTAGTAGGTGTAGGATAGTGTTAATGGGCAGGGATCGCTGGTGGGCGCGGATCCGGTGGGCCGAAGGGCCTGTTTCCGTGCGGTATCTCTAAACTAAACTAAACACAGTGGCACATCTGGTAGAACTACTGTCTCACAGGTCTGGTAATCAGGGTTCAATCCTGGTTTCTGTTCCTATCCGCGTGAAGTTTGCACATTATCCCTGTGACCATGCAGGTTTCCTCCTGGTGTTCCAGTTTTCTGCCACATCCCAAAGATAAAGAGGTGTTTAAGAAGGAACTGCAGATACTTTGTTGCGTGACCAGAACTGCATATGCTGGAAAATCAAAGGTAGACAAAAGTGCTGGAGAAACTCAGCGGGTGAGGCAGCATCTATGGAGCGAAGGAAATAGGCAATGTTTCGGGTCGAAACCCTTCTTCAGACTGCAGATATATCATCCATCTCACTACTAACTTCCATCCGGCACTCAAATACACCTGGACCATTTCCGGCACCTCCCTACTGAATTGTAAATGAAGCAGCTTGATGCAACTAAGCACTTTAGGACGCAGTTAGTATCAAATCACATAGGAGTGAGAAGGGATCACAAGTGGCCAGTACAGCCTTACATTTTCTTACCTAAACAACTGTGCAAACTGTCAGGCATTTGCAACAGTAATTTAAGGCACAAAAATATTCAAGGAGGGAAATGAAGTGTGGGCCTTCATCTCAGAGACCAGGAACGGGGAAGGGGATTGCTACTCAGAACCATAACGAGACTCCATCTAGAGGACTGCATTCATCTTTTGGTATTGCAGGATAAACCAGCCCTGGCATAATTGTAATTCGGGGATACCAGGGCAGTGGAGGAAAACCAAAAATAACAGAACCAGAGCGTGACCAGCATGAATAGAGAAATACAAACTGCTCCCAGACGCCATCCAACACCAACTGATCCCAGAGGGTGTTGGAATTATTAACAGCTGTAGTGAAACTGGAGCCAGAACCTCTTTTACCTTAACGTTGTGTGTGTGTAGACCTCCTGGATGCTGTGTCATATACTGGGCAAGATCTGTTTGCTGAAAGGAACAAAACATAGTATGTCAGGAGCAGTCTGAAGAAGGGTTTCGACCCAAAATGTCACCCATTCCTTCTCTCCAGAGATGCTGCCTGTCCCGCTGAGTTACTCCAGCTTTTTGTGACTATCTTCGCCATAAAGAAAACAGGTTCCTAAGCTAGCATATCACTGCACTGTCAGCATAAGTGCCATTGATTCCAAACATCAGAGAACAAATACCTACCCATCCTGTTAAAGTTCCAGTGGTTCTTAACCTTTTTGGCACCAGTACGCGCAAACGCAAACAAAATACTGTGTGTCGTATGTATCTTTGTTAGGTTCCTAAACATGGGCTCAACAAATTGATATGTTATTGTGTCCCCGTCATGACCCCCGGCAAAGCCCCAAACGACCTCCATAGGTCGTCATGACCCACAGGTTAAGAACTAATATTCGCAAATATACTTCCTCTTATTTCTAAATTGTTAGCAATATTGCAACTGTTTCACAGCTGTAGCCATGACAATTTCAACATTTTCTCCTTCTGTAACTTTGCCTGTATAAAAACAATTCTGGACACAAAGTTGAATGGATGGTGGACTATACTGAACACAGAGCAGAGGGAGAGGTAGGGACATCAGGTGGGGGGCTTGGGTCGAGATAATTCTTGACACACAGCTGGGGGCGTGGGGATGACTCTGGGCACACCACTAGGACGGTGGGATGACCCTGGACACCCAGCCAGAAGGACGAGGAGAGTGGATGCAAATTTGTTGCAATGACATTCTGCGTAGAGTGCCATTTTCAAAGAAGGCGTTTAACAGCAAATTTTTAGAATACTGAATAACATCAGGAAAGTTCATCTCCAAGCGGTGGAGCACAACAAATGGGGATGGTTAGTGTGTCAAAGATGTGAAAAATCTGCTCTAGGAAAGATGGATGAACTTGCTTGGGGATCACTAGATGGGGTGGGAAAATATACAGAGACTGGAAAACAGCTTACAAATGAGGCATTGCCAGAGGAGAGCCATAGTAGTTCAGTACGAATTGACACAAGTTAAGATGCAGAGAGCAATAGACAGCACTTTGTGCACCAATTCTAATCCAGTGATAATTCTAGTTAATGTACACATGACCCACTGAAGGAATTGCTGCTGGTTATGTCTTGCCCATGTTTGATTCAAAACTCATTACATTCTCATTAAGAATTCTTGCATCCTTTAATTTTGCCCCCTTTTAACATCATTATTTCCAGTGGCCATCTCTGCAAATGTTGCTTCAATTCCTTATTTTCCAGAACTTTACACCTACATCTCTCGGTCTCTCCACCTTTTGTACAACAGTCCTCAAAGCCTAGCTCTTTTTCAATATCCTTGGCCACCAGTTCCAAAATCTCTTTACATGGCATCATATCCCATTTGTCTGCTCATTGCTCTTGGAAAGCACAGGGACCAATGTATTATATGCAAGATGCTGTATAAATTCACATTGCTATTAGCTCAAGATATCAAAATTCGGAATCGCTTCACCTCCTTGAATTTTTCCACAAACGGCTGGCTTTGAAACACTAAATTACTCACGAGAGACTGAATTACTTATTCTTCCCAATCTTCCTGGCTTGAATCCATTGTCACCGGTGCTTCTGAATATACAACCTTAACACTGAACTTCTACACAATGGCTGCATTTGGTCAAATGTACAGGACTGGATGGATTCACTCACCACATATTCAAACACGAAGGTCAGGTTTTCCTGTGTGTGGATAATGTCATGCAGAAGCACCACATTGCTGTGCTTCAAGCCCTTCAGAAGGGATGCTGGAAAAGACAGAGACAGCCTCACACCAGGTGTTTTATAGGAATAGGTACAATTTTGGGCAAACAAACTATTCTGTTTCCACAGGTCATTCTGAGTGACCAATCTCCTGACTATAATGCATTTACTGAACTTTTTGTTGCATCCTAACTTCACAATCATCCATAGTAGTGACGTCACAATATATGTAATACACAAACACACTCTGAAACTAGAAGTCATTGTGGGATCGGCAGATTCTGTGGGACAGGTGATGCCTATTGGACAGGTGGGTGAATTGTGAAACGGTCCATTCCTTTGTTACTTACACAAAGGAAAAGGGGGAAGGGTCGGGTGGGAGATGAGCGGAAGGAGGGGAAAGGAACAGAGTGATGAAGTAGGCAAAAGGTGGATGCGGAGGTGGATTGCAGGGGAGGGAGATGTTTACCAAAAATTGGAGAATTCAACATCCATGCTGTTGGGACGTAGGCTACCAAGCTGAATATGAGGTGCTGTTCTTCCAGTTTGCGTATGGCCTCTCTCTGGCAGTAGAGGAGGCCGAGGACAGAAAGATCGGTATTGGAACGAAAAAGAGAGTTCAAATAACTAGCACCCATGAACTCCAGCCGACCCTAGCAAATGGAGCACAATTGTTTGGCATAAATACACACATCAATGAAGAAGATGCCACATCAGGAATATCTAATGCAATAGATGGGGTTGGAAGAGACACAAGTAAACCTCTCACTCACCTGGAATGGCTATTGATGTCTCTGAATGGAGGTGAAAGGCAGAAGTGTAGGGGCAGGTGTTAAATCTTGGTTGTAGAGAAATGTTCATGGGAGCGGAGGGCCGATGAGCAGGGATGAGAGCACTAAGAAACTATGAAGAAAGGTCTCTGCAGAATTTGGAAAAGGGTGGGGACAGGTGGTGGAATCATATCAGATGTAGTGAAAATGTCAGAGAATGATCTGTGGGATATGGAGACTGGTGGGGTGAATAACGAGGACCAAGCATAGCATGGAAACGCAATGTTATTGATAGCCAAATGAGGAGGTGCTCCACAGAACCCTCCAACTGATGGGTCCAAGGCTTTAGGCTGATAAATACTTTGCACTATGTCTGATGCTGACTTTATAGATACAGTGGGGAAACAGGCCCTTCTGCCCACATAGTCCACACCGACCAGTGATTGCCCATACACTTGCACTATCCTACATACTAGGGACAATTTACAATTTTACGGAAGCCATTCAACCTGCAAACCTGTATGTGTTTGGAGAGTGGGAGGAAACCGGAGCACCTGGAGAAAACCCACGCGGTCTCAGGGAGAACGTGAAACTCCATAAAAATAGCACCCATAGTCAGGATTGAACCTGCGTCTTTCGCACTGTAAGGCAGCAAATCTACCGTTGCGCTACTTTTTCACCACAACAGAGCACTGTGCTGCTGCCCCTATTTTTCTTGAAGTGGTTGACGAATGAAGATCATATCTGTTGTGCATCTGGATGGGCAGAATCTACACCCCAGCCATTAGGAAGAGACCACATCAACCATCTCAGAACAGACAAAACCAGAATGAAAGCAAATTATCTTAAATCTTGAGGACTGTCTCAGAAGAAGTTAACTTTGCACCAACACCAAATTGTAATAATTTATGGTGCATTACTTCCCTTCAAGTTTATATAATCCCCCTACTAGTAATAGTTAACGTACTTAATCACACAAGCTTACTTCAGTGGAATGACATGATAAAACACTCCCAGTCGACAAAGTTTCTTCACTGAAGTGATTTACACATGTCGTACCAGAGTCATGTACTGTACCTACCCTCACGGATTGCAGTAAAAGGAACTCCCTCTTCTTCCTGCATCTTAATTACCTTCAAGGCGACAAGATTGCCATTTATCCTGTATACAGTAAAAAAGATCATTAACACCATTTCGAGTCTGTCATTTTAATACAGAATCTGATCTCTGTAATATTCCACAGTAGTTCACATACACTGAGATAACTTGAATTACAGTGAAGAGGTCAGTTATTAATAACCAAGATATCCAGATAAAATGGCGATGTTTAGGAATAAATATTTACCTGGATCTTGGAAAAAAGTCCCAAGTCTACTAAAAAGCTGCTTTAAGCAGCTGAGTAGTAGATGGCTGAGAACTTACAAAACATTCAAGTTAAGCAAATCTGGAAATTGTCAGTGTCATATTTGAAGACCACAGGTCAGCAAACTGAATGCATGAATACAGAATTTGACAGGTTTCTGATTGACCCATTCAATTTTCAGAACTATTAACATTTATGATCCTTATAACATTTATTGTCATCATATTTTATCTGAAGCATCATAAAATTGTTCAATTACTATTGACAAAAAATTTTAAATGTGGCCAAATATGTTTTACATCTGTCTCAAAGTATCTAATGTTGTCTATCTGCCAAAGCTAAAGATGAGGCTCTCTGAAATTCCTAAATACGAGATCCAGATTCCAGCTTCCAGAGTTAGGAAATCAAAAGGTTTTTAAGAAACCAAATGACCTGGCTAATATAGCATCGTTTAAATCCATTGACATTGATCTCCATTTTAAAGTAATTTTAAAGTAATTAGCAAAATTATCATTAGGAAGAAAGCAGAATTTAGTTGGTTTAGGAATAAAGTCAGAGACTGTTCAGAAATACATGGGTTCAGCACAGATCAACAGTGAAAACAAATTAAACGAGTCATGCTTTAACATTTGGAGAATGTGGTGGAAGTGATGTAAATGGTTGTTCCAGAGGCATTTAATAAGATGTCTCACATGAGCTTCATCTTCAGTGTTTAAAAGCTTGGTATTAAAGATTAGGATATATAACAACATAGTTGAGAGTTGGTTGTCAACAGCTAGAATTAGAGTCAATAGCGGGCTTTTCATATTGGGTGAACGATGAAAGGAGAGGTTTGCGAGAAGTTAGTGCTGGGTCCAGGCTGCTCTCAAGAGATCAATCATTTGAGCATAAAGAAAATAATCAAAAACAATTTGAGAACCCACAGATAGAAGGTTTGCAAAACACTGATGACTGTGGAATGGGTTGCCAGGAATCAGATCAAGAATTGTATGCTTTCACAGGAAAACATGGATGAAGAAATACTGAAGATGGTGGATAATAAGAGACCAAATCAAATTAACTGGGCTGATACTATGTATGGGAGGAGACGTGGGATACTAGTACTACTTCCACTAGAGTTAACAAGTGTAAGAGAATTAGCGAGGGACAGATTCTGAGATCTATGAGCTAGAAAAAGGGTGCTCTATGACTCTCCTGTTTCCTGTTTCCAGAAAACTGCATGTAAATGTTTGTTGATTTGGACAAACATCATCTTGGATATTGACTCACAACATATTTCAAAGAGTTTATGTACTGGTAGAGTAGTCCTAACTAGAAAATTGAAGCTTTCACAACAAACCTGCTAATCCCCTTGTACACTGTAGAATAAGATCCTTCCCCCAGTTTCTCTAGGTTTAGGTAGGAGGCTGCTGTTCCAAATCGTAGGCCACTTTGCTGGAAAAAAGAAACTAATATCACAATTTCCTTTAAAAGAACACTTTCCCCCTTTGTCATCTGAAGATACATAGTTAATCGCTTTAAGGCCAATAACGTACTTCTGAAGAGCAGTCACAATTACAATGTAGGAAGAGGGAGATAATCTCCATAATGTAAAACCCCACGAAGAGCAATTGACTTGCTAGTTTGGTTGAGGGATATCAGAGACGTCCACTTTAATGAAGCTTCCATTGAGCATCTCATCCAAAAAAAGGGTACAACGACAGTGCAGAATTCCCTTAATACTGCACTGGATTGCAGCCAGGATTACATGCTCAAGTCTCTGGAGTAGGACCCAAGCCCACGACCTCCGATTCAGAGACAATATTGCAACCCACTGAACCATAGCTGACAATGTTCGCACTACAGAAAAGGATAAGGGAGCTGCGGAGGATACCTAAATAACATAAGATGGTAAGTGGACCAGAGCAGGGAGGTGGGCAGTGGGGTTTGCGAGCCCATTGGATATTCTTTGAACATGAGAGAAAGGAGTTATCCTTCAGATTGGCAAAGGAGTGCTGTCTATAGGCTATGAGAGGTAAGAATGACGTACTAGATGCAGGAAAAAATGTTCCCAATGTTGGGGGAGTCCAGAACCAGGGGCCGTAGTCTAAGAATGAAGGGGAGGCCATTTAAAACTCAGATGAGGAAAAACCTTTTTACCCAGAGTTGTGAATTTGTGACATTTTCTGCCACGGAAGGCAGTGGAGGCCAATTTACTGGATGAATTTAAAAGAGAGTTAGAGCTCTTAGGGCTAGTACAATCAAGGGGTAAGGGGAGAAGGCAGGCACGGGTTACTGATTGTGGATGATCAGCCATGATCACCATGAATGGCAGTGCTGGCTCGAAGGGCCGACTGGCCTCCTCCTGCACCTATTTTCTATGTTTCTACTAGTTGGAGGAGGATCTGTCTCAGTTTGGAGGAGGGGTGTCATATTGATTAAGAAGTGCTGTTAAATTGATCAGCGGACGGACTATCAAGGGTTGGAGGGTCTGTCGTACAGAGGCTAGTGTTGATGCAGTGTACCCATTGGTGACCCTGTGTGTAGTTCTTGCACCCTATCGGAATGCTGTTGCTGCGGTTCCTGTGTCCAGTGGGTTTCCGGGCCTGCAGCGTGTGGTACAGGCGGGGCTCACAGACAAATGGACTTCTTGGCGACTCAGTGATCTCAGTCAGCTGCAAAAAGAGAAAACAAAATTAGTATTGAGATAGTGCGGAGCTGAATGCTGAATAATCACCATCTCTGCATTAAATCTTGAATCCAGGGCCCAAACAGTCAGCTGACCTTTGCTCCTGGGACCTGTAATGTCACGTGATGTTCAGTGACCATCACAACTTTCTTGCCTTTATAGTTTGGCTCAGGTAGTAGCATACCTCCTACGAGTCAGAAAGTTGTGGATTCAGTGTACATCCCAGGCACAAACATGTCCCCAAGCCCATAAAAGGGGAAGTTGGGATAATCTACCACAAATGCAGGGCCTGTAATTAAATGCACTGGTATCCTCTTGCATAGAGAGGGAGGGTACTAGCATTTGAGCCAGGTTAACCCAACTTCCAGTGTCAGTGGGGCTGGTTGAGTGCAGGATTATCAGCTCCCAATAGAGTGAGCAACAACTGCTTGGATGGTGGAATGTATGTAAATAAGTATGACATCATTTCTGACGTAATTGATTGAGCTTCCTTTTACTGGGCATTTTGGAGGAGAATTCTGAACAAACCTGTCACACCTTTTAGACCTCTTTGTGTTTCTCACCTATTATTCAGCACATAACTGTACTAAGACCCCTTCAAGGTACAGATACTGATCTGGCAATGAGAAGAATGGAAGATTTGAAGTAGTAAAGTTAAGGTACTTAATGTGGCCAAGTGAGGTATCTCACCAATTTCAATTTGGAATCCAGTATAGGGAATAAAGACAGTGTGTTTGGGATTACCGATTTAGGCCTTGCAATCAAAAAAGTAGGACTGGTGCAAGGCAGTAGTGCAAACACAATCAGGCTCGATTGAAGGGAGCCTTGAAGTCAATGAGAGCCTTTCTATTCTTCTGCAGAATGGATGAAATGGGTTTCAGGACATAGAAACAGAAACATAGAAAATAGTTGCAGGAGTTGGCCATTCAGCCCTTCGAGCCTGCACCGCCATTCAATATGATCATGGCTGATCATCCAACTCAGAATCCTGTACCTGCCTTCTCTCCATACCCCCTGATCCCTTTAGCCACAAGGGCCACATCTAACTCCCTCTTAAATATAGCCAATGAACTGGCCTCAACTACATTCTGTGGCAGAGAATTCCACAGATTCACCTCTGTGGGAAAAATGATTTTCTCATCTCGGTCCTAAAAGACTTTCCTCTTATCCTTAAACTGTGACCCCTTGTTCTGGACTTCCCCAACATTGGGAACAATCTTCCTGCATCTAGCCTGTCCAACCCCTTAAGAATTTTGTAAGACTCTATAAGATCCCCCCTCAATCTTCTAAATTCCAGCGAGTACAAGCCGAGTCTATCCAGTCTTTAATCATATGCAAGGCCTGCCATCCCAGGAATCAGTCAGGTGAACCTTCTCTGTACTCCCTCTATGGCAAGAGTGTCTTTGCTCAGATTAGGAGACCAAAACTGTACGCAATACTCCAGGTGTGGCCTCACCAACACCCATTACAACTGCAGTAGAACCTCCCTGCTCTTGTACTCAAATCCTTTTGCTATGAATGCCAACATTAATAACGCACACTCAGAATTGTAGAAAATGCTAAGTTTAAAAACCGTCACCAAAGGTCAGAGAAGACCAACAGTGATTATTTAGCAGTGTTAAAAAATGTGTCATGACATTATAATTTTAGCACTTTCCTGAACCAGGTACTGCAGGACAACTTTGTGTGCAGTTGAACAAACAAATCATTTAAATCAAACCTATTTATTAAATAGGAGAATGGGACTGACAGCTGTTCTCCAAGGGCTGCATGGGTCAAATTATCTCAAGTCAAATCGAGTTTATTGTTACGTGCACAAATACAGTGATGTCCAGGTACAGTGAAAATCTTGCTTACAGCAGCATCACATGTGCAAAGATTCCTTTTAAGCCCTGAAGAAATAAATAAATTAATGTTTGAACAGCCTTAGTGATGGAAGCAACATCTAACAATCCCAAAGAATTTCAACCACACCTACTTTCAATGTTAATGTTCAGTGTTAATGCGCTAACAAGGATATAGGACAGTAGCAATTGTGGGAGTGCCAACATTCAGTTGGAGTCACGTGGATATATGAATTGTCAAGCATCCAGGAAAGTCATAACCCACATAATTATCAAATGTGCTTGTTTACTGCAGCAGAATACTGTAACTGTAAAAAGAGCACAGAGCCTCCACGTGTAAAGCTAGACATGGATTGCCAGCCAGAATAATGTCAGCCAGGTGAACAAGAACAATACTAACACAAGAAAGCCACAATAAGGAGACTTTTATCACAGTAAAGCTGGTGAACAACCTGATGGGTGGTTTAATAGCACACTTGTCACTAGCTGCATTAAGGGAAAAATAGCTTTTCTAAAATCAATTTGAACGTTAATAACCTGAAAACAGAAACCAGCATCGGTGCAGCAGCTGATTACTTAATTGTGGCCAGAGATATGTATTCCAAGAGGCTAGGCAAAGTGTTGATAAAATATTCCAAAAACATTTGGTCAGATGTGACATGTAGCTTCTGGGAATGGTTATAAAAGGAAGGTGATCATTTATATTAACGAATTATACAAACATGCAAGATCTGTCAGGAAAAGATTGCCTTGCAGAATAAAAGGGGGATTAGAAGAATGTGTTTAGTATGAACACTTCCAAAAATCATCTTGAGAAGCCTCCAGAGCAATTTGCAAATCTGTTTAAGGATTTATAGACAAGGATTAAGGGACACAAAACCTATATGGACATTAAGCCAAATGTCAAGATTTATTGCAGACCTAGACTGGTACCATGCGGCCCAAAGGATCAAGTGGCGGAATAGGTAAACAAACATAAGTGACACAATGTTTTGGTCAAAACTGCAAACAATATGTGGGCAACACCCGTTGTGGTGCCCAAAATAATCTTCAACCGAGCTGTAGACAATAAACATTTTTTGCTTATATTGCTTATATTCTGGGTGCACAATTGGCCTGCTTCAAGTTAATCTTTCTCACACAAATGCGCAATTAAACCCAACTGCACAATAGCAGAAGATAGACACAAAAAGCTGGAGTAACTCAGTGGGACAGGCAGCATCTCTGGAACGAGCATCTGCAGTTCCTTCCTGCACAATAGCAGTCCAGTTAGTGTATAATTGCCAAGACTGCAGATCACAAGCTTCAAGATCACCACCCCAACTGTGAAGGGGTCCCCAGAATGCCCATCTTGACCACAACAAGATAGTCATGGGCAGCATCTTGGTGGGCAATCAATCAAAATGGTTTGCAGTAAAGCACGTAGGGTCATGCTACACCACCAAAGACACAGTAGAAGAACTCACATTTCAAGATGTCATCTCTTGAGGAGGCTGTAATTTTGGTCTTTCCAAATGAAGTTCATGAAACTAAGTTAGAATACACATCAGGTCTCCTCATCATCCTCAAACAAAAATGCTAGTTTTGTTTGGACAGTAAAAAAAGAGACTAAAGAAAAAGTTGTGAATAGCACTTAAAATATTATTACAACGTTTACAGATTATTACAGATTTTCTTCACAATTAGTTGATGCCTTGGTACATTCCAGAGGACAAGCCAGCCACTATCAATTGAAACAAAGCAAACAGGAAGACACATGACTTTAAAGGGAGAAGTTCATTTTGAGTTTGAATTTACTCCAGTGGCGAGTCTTACAATGGTTTAAAGAGCTGCCACAAACAATGACTGAGCAGAGACAAGAAGCGAGACCTACAGAAAAACGAGATGCATCCTATATCACCAACATCTGTTGAGTCACTAAGATTAGCACAAGCAAGACTGAATTTTAGAAAGATCAACGTGAATTCAAGACGCGGATCAAACTTGCCAAACTATGTTTTGATTATTATGAAATGCGGTAAAGGTGGTAAATAAGTGTGATTTATTTTACGATGTGCTTGATCACAAGCTTATCATTGTTTGCATTCTAAAAAGAACTTAAAAAAAGAACCAGTTACATCTTCCACAGTTCTTCATGTTTCTTGCGTATTACACTGTATGATACTGGACGAAAAACCCACAAGAGTACAGATATAAAGGGCAATTAAATCAATCAGTTAACATCCGGAGTCTGCAGTTATCCCCCTCTTTTTACAAATCCTATTATGTAGTCACTTTTTATGAAGATTATTTCCTGAAAATGATAACATCCTGATTCCTATGTTGCAAACATTAATCACCAATGCGAAACAACAAAATGTAAAGTACCAAACCACAAATCTAATCTGAATACAATCATTAAATTGGATTGAAAATTTAAACCCACTATTTTTGTGGATCTGAATTTTGTTTCTGCTGCACTGCTCTCAAGGCTGTGGTTCCCTTTTGCTGTTCATTCTGTATTTACACTTGCTTTTCACTTTTTGAGACTGTGAAGGACTTTTAATACAGAGTTATATACAGAAAAGAAAGGTTCATGTGGCCTCCCTCATTTACCTAATCTAGATAACCTTTATGCCCTTTTGTATTTACTATTTACCTCAATCTCTTCACATTCCTCATGACTGGTGAAAACCATAAGACATAGGAGCTGAATTAGGCCATTTGGCCCAGCAAATCTACTCTGCCATTCAAACATGGTGGATCTAATTTTTCCTCTCAGCCCCATTCTCCTGCCTTCTCCCCATAATGTTTGATGCCCTTACTAATCAAGAAACTATCAATCTCCGCTTTAAAAATACCCAATGTCTTGGCCTCGGCAGCCCTTTGTGGCAATGAATTTCACAGATTCACCACCCTCTGGCTAAATAAATTCCTCCTCATTCCCCTTATCAGTTTGATATTACCTCAAAGGAAGCCTTCCTGGAACACTCGAGGCTCTCCAGCTTGGACTCTAGTCTTGGACAGCAGCAGATTCTTACCCACTGGGGCATTTCCTTTCACAGCAAAGGCCCTTTCCTGCTCGACTTCAACCCATCCCATCACTGCTCGCCTCAGTCACAAGGCCTGGTCCTGTGACCTCTCACACAGTCCTCTTTCACGAAGGAATGCAAGCAACAAAACACACAGCTCTCTCTGTGTGCTGCAACCAACCCAAACATTGTCTAGTTTTAAAGGATGAGCAGGCAAATTGGAAAGCAGGAGGCTGTTCCATGTTTTGTTAAATCCAAATCCAAGCAGGAAAGAGGCTAAGAGGGTGGGGGCATTCAGTACAGAGAGAGGCAGACACAGAAATGGAAAGGGACTGTACTGGTATGACATCACGAATATTGTGTTTTGTTTATTTGTCATTGAAAACTTGCAGTGAGCTGGTGCAGGAACCAGAAGACAGTGGCTGGAGGCCATAAGGGAGGCTCAAAGGGTCAGATATGGACAGGCCATGAGAGAGGGGGGGGGATGGCAGGCACCAATGAGGAGGTAGAGCCTCCAAAGGAAGAGTTTCAGCACAGTTGGGGGAGTTCCCAAAGCTAGGCTCACGATCTCCACTCCTCCTCCTCTTCCTCCTATCCCTCCCACCTTTGTGACACACCAGCGGTGGCGCCAACAATCAGCTCTGGGGATGGCCAATACGCTGCAACCTTGCCAGATGCATCCACCATCTGTGACCTTTACCTCTTTATATCCAGGATGATGGTGTGTCAGACCTGTTGAGAATAAAGTACAGAGTGAATACTCTAAAAGGATGAGTGCTCAAAAACAGTGAATGTTTAGTTGTTCAACAAAAGCAGAGTCTGAAATGAGAGCACAATAGGGAATGTTTTGCTGTAGGTATCAAACCTGCACAAAAGGCCAAAAATATTATTGTAATGCAATCCTGATCATTGCCAGGATTGAACAAATTAAACCTTGGGAATATGTTCAATACTGGGTGGGAACTACAAACAGGTCAGGATTCAAGCAGGGGAAGAGCCTGAAGACTGATATGTTTGCACTCTCCAGCTTGTAGCTAATGGGACGAATTGAGAGAACGTTTTAGGACATCTGAACTGATAGGTAAGAGAGAGAAAATGATGGTGTTTTCTTTCAGGGCTTATCCACAGATATCAACTTTACCATTGAACCCCATTCCTCTGATAGATTAAACACCACCAGCCCTCTCCCTCCCCCAACATCCCACACAAATGAAGCCTAACCTTCTGCCAGATTGACTCCTCCTCCTCACAAAATTGAAACACATCATCATTCTGATGCCATTAATTCAATTCACTGTAACACATATACACAAAACTGAAAAACATTCCAATGGTAAAATAATTTCTGCGTTGAAGCTCATTCTTTGCAGTTTCATTTATAATTTTAAGTAAATAATTACTGCTGGGTATTTATGCTACATTGCTTTTGACAGTAGATCTTTCTCAGCTTTGCTCAAATTCCTTTGGTATAATTCACAGCACTATTCTCAGTTATTTTCTTTATTCTGTTAAATAATTTATCACCTTGAGAGAGATTCTACTTTAACCATCGTCTGCTGACTACATACAATACTTTTCTAAACTCCACCTTCATTTGCTTTATGCCAGGATCACTCAAATGGTTTTGTAGTTTTTTCAGTCACTGGAAGGGCAGAATCCACACACCAGTCATTAGGAAGAGGCTAATCCTGCCATAAAGCAAACTAAAAGGGAGCTTAGAAAGTGCCTGAATGATTTTTTTTCTTATCCAGTACTAAAGTTGCTATACCACCTGTGGAGACTGCAAGCATAATGCCTATGTCTCCCAAGTACTTGACTTTTCAACCATGATTGATACTGAAAGAGTCTGCCAAAGCTCTGGAACTTTAATTTATGAAGCACAAGCTCTGAGCATTTACCAGCTCCACACAATAAAGTACCTCACCTCACTTTATAAATTGCAAAGATTGCCTCCTTTCAGAGAGAAGTGAAAAGTCTACCCCACTGGATGCAGTGTTTGCTACGGCAACCAACTTAGTTTCCATGGCAATCTTTTGTGCTCTACTGCATAAGGGTTTTATTCCAAACCCTTTAATTTTAAAAAGCTGTTTGTTCCAGAAAATTGGTGTATGTTAACCTTAAAACTGTCACTCATACCTGGGCATGTGTTATTATCATGGTGATTCAGCTGGTAAAAGCCATCCCCAGAAACAACGTAAAGCTTCTCCTCCACACTAACAGAAACGCTGACACTCAGATCTAGATTTCCCAGCTTCCCTTTCCTTACCCCTCCAAGGTGAACCAGGCAGTGAGATTGTCAAAGATGCATCAGAAATGTCCAAAAACCCAGTTTAAAAAAGGCCACAGGATTCCTAAAGGTCAGCCAACTCTTTTACAATGAGGTCCTGTGTAGGTTACAGCACAATGTGGAAGCCTACGGTCGTTAATGCATTCAGATCTGGGGCAAGATAGGGGTAGGAAGGAGAGGGGAAATCATGGTCGAGTTTGGTGTGGGGCACTATAACAATACTGCTGCTACAGTATGAGGCCAACTTGCATTGACAAAACATAAGTGAAGTATCAAAGATCATGCAGTGTATTAATTGAGGGTATTAAGGTAGTCAAAGTAGTTGATAAGGTAAATGCAGAGAAATTGTGTAAGAAAACTATTCTTCACTCAAAGGGCACTGGAAATCTGAAAGCTCCATCCTTAAAAAGACAAATGAAAATTAACAAACAGAGATTAATTGTTTTTTGTTGGTTAGTATATCAAGAGTTGTGGAAAAAAAAATCTTGTTTCTCTAAAACATTTCATCCTAAACCCAGTGCAACCTTGCGTTAACCAGTTACACACTCAGTCATTAGTGCCTGGGCGTCATTGTAATAATTATACAATTTTGGTGTACACACTTGAGGATTGATACTAAATCTCAACATACACTGAACCAGCCAAGAACAAAAAAAAACCATAACGAAACCACTCTCAAAGCAATCTTTAAATTTGATAGCATTGTTTTATCTGTTCAAATTCTTCTTGATCCTCTGTTCCACTATTCTGAGCCACTCTTTGGACCAAGGACTGCTGACATAGCCAGCATCTGTTGCCCATTTCCACTACCTTGAGATTGTGTTGGTAAATTTTGAACAACTTGTGAAGGATGAAGGGTTGAACAGCCACTTCGGAGGACAAACAAGAGCCAACCAATTTTGTTCAAGAATAAAATCACTTCTTAACCTGACTAAACAGCACATTTATTTCCCTAAAAGCCATGGGATCATCTCCTGGATTTAATAGTAATTAGTTTTAAATTTAGATTCTCTACATTGTTAATCCAGCTATATAAATCACTTTCCACTTATGTTTTTTGGGACATTTTTCTTCTCCTCTGGAAGATGCTTTACCTAAGATAATTTACCCAACAGATAATTTACTGCACACGCACACTCCAACAGATTAGAATGCAAGGGTTTGGGAGACCAGCTCCACATTGGTTGTTGAATGTCGTCTCAATCATCGGATGGGACTGTTCCTTTAGGTTGGTAATACATTTGGACTTTTGTCCAAGGCTCAAATCATTATATATCGGAAACAGCCGCCCAATACTGTGTAATCCCATGCTAGACAACATCTATGCCTTCTCTTGCTTGCAAGAGAAGGGAGAGAACAGTGTGTCCTTGACCTCGAAGGGTTAACGGTGATTTGCGCCGAGGGTTCCAAGCCCTAATATCTTTAGTTCCAAGAGCGGGAATGTTTCAGAGGCGAGCTAATATTGAGGGGACAGGGCCTGTTGTGCCATGGCCTGCGGCAGGTGTTTGGGTCGGGTTGTCTCCGCCTGCTCCGTGGTGCTGTGTGTTCATTGCTCACCTAACCGAGTCAGAGTCTCTGATGCAGCCTGCCTGAGGTTCTTC
The DNA here is from genome assembly GCA_963514005.1 of Raja brachyura. The sequence goes on along the minus strand of OY740787.1, from coordinate 41,734,725 downwards.
ATCCCAACGACGGTGCCGGGTCTGATTCATTGACTCGGCACAACGCTTGCCCCCAGCATCCACGGCAGCCTGCCTATCCCGGCAGCTGCTGCTTCGGAACAGCACGGAGATGCCGTTGCACAGCGTTGATGTTGACTGCCCCGTGTGAGTGTGTGTGCTCACGCTGACTATCTCTCCCTCCCGGGCATACGGGAAAATGCAGCTCTCCTCAGCATCTTACCACACAGGCAAACTGATGCCGGCACAGAATTTGAACAGAGCAGCCAGTCTAACCCCAGCACAGATAAATTAAATTTGGTGCTAAACAGGAGTCGCAGCACCCAAATTAATCCCAGCTCACAAGCAATTAAAGCGCAGTCATCAAACTAACCCCAGCACACAGCAAAATTAAGCTCAGTGCTCAAACTAACCGCATCATATAATGTAACCCCACGTACAAAGTAACTTCATAGAAAATCCCGGCAGGCAAGCAAACCCCGGCACAGAGAGCATGTCTATTACATTTAATAGACTGTCAAATTAAGCCTGGTGCTCAAACTAAATTTGATACAAAAATTTAGCCTCAGAACACAAACCATGCACAGACACTAACTAACATAAAATAGTCCCGCCCCTAAACATGGACATACTTTTTTTTCTCTCAGGCAGCCTAGTTTCCACTCTAGTATTGTGGATTCTGAGGTAATCAATAAGGCCAATAAACCACAAATCATTCCACAACTGGGCTGGGGTGCCTGACGGGGTGTTTGAGCTGATGTGCTCCTTTTGCTTCTATAGACCTTCTACTTGCTGCTGGACTTAATGATATTGTGACAGCAATGTGTTCATGAGGGTGAACTCCCAGAAAGTGTCCAGCCTTGATCTGGCCTCGTTCTTAAATTCTGTGTGAACCATCTGGCCAAGGTTCTCACAGACATCTTCAAACTTGCACTACTATAATCCAAGATCCCCACCTACGTGAAAGGACATCCATAATATCAGTGCCAAAGAAGAACAAGGTGAGGTGCCTCAATGACTACACCAGGCATTTACATCCTTTGCAATTAGGTGTTTTGACAGATTGATTATAATGCAAATCATATCAGTAATGATCTGGACCCACTTCAATTCACCTACCAACAACACAGATCAATAGTAGATGCGATCTCGCTGGCTTTCCACTTAGAGCTGGACCACTTGAACAACAAGAACACCTATTGATGCACCTACTGATTGATGTTCATTGACCACAACTCAGCATTCATCATCTTCATCCCTTCAAATATCACTGATATATTTTGGGAACTGGGTTTTGGCTTCTCCTAATACCAACTGGATTTTTGCAGTCCTCATTCACTGGCCTCAGTCAGCATGGTTTGGCAACAACACCTCCTCCTCTCTGAGCATCAGCACAGGGCCGCTCTGAGCCATGTGCTCAGTTCCTTGCTCTATCCTCTCTTGTATACTGATGACTATGTATCCATTCATAGCTCCAACACCATCTTTAAATTCACTGCCGATGCTACCATCGCTGGATGAAGAACTACAGATATACAATGGAGTGGATAATGGCTGGTTCTATCATGGGCTGGTTCATTAATTTGAATGCTCAAGATTAAAGGAAGCTGCAGAGTGGTAGACATTGCCTGCTCCATCTAAACTGACCTCCCCACCATGAAAGAGATCTACAGAAATGCTGTCTCATGAAGCCAGCTAATATCATCAAAGACCCACACCACCATGGACATGCTCTCCTCTTGGTGCTACCATTGGAAAGAAGGTACAGGGGCCTGAGAACCTTTACTCTAGGTACACGAGCAGGTTGCTGAAGCACCCTGCACAACCCTAACCATAACCCTATATCATCACTGAACCATTATACTTGTGCCTGTAAAACTGTAGCAAATTGTTTCAGATCATATCCAGTACACATGACAAATAGACACTTTCTGATACCTTCCCAACTGCCCCTTCTCAACTTTGATTGGTCATGTGCCATAGATTCCCAAGCATCGATGAGGATTTGCAATTTTTTCAAGGTTTTGAATAGTTACCTCGACTTGCCTTGTAATCACTTCCGATGACAGAGCGTGGAACAGAGTACCTGCTACGTGTTTCTTCATTCCAATGATGCTGATATAAATAATTATCTTCACCTCTGGCCAAACTGTACAATTAAAGTTACAACAGTGACACCAACCAACAATGCACAAAATTGCCCGCATACTGTATGTGCTTTCCATAAAGAGCAAGACAAATAAATCCAGCTAATTATCACCCAATGTAAACACCTAATCATCAGTAAAGTAGTGCACAATATTGTTGTCATATGTTCATTGATGTCATGTTTGGATGTAGTCGGGACCCTTCTTCAGATGTGTACCTTACACAAGGCACAGCCAAGTATGGCTGGTAAAGTTCATGCCACTTGTGCCAGGCATCTCTAGCAAGAGAGCATTGCATCAATGAGTTGGCATTCAACGGCATTTTGGTGGTGGAGACGTCTTTGATGTTCTGGGATCACTGTTGCCCAGAAACTCAGCTGGACCGGACACATAATTAATGTGGCTTCACAAGAGCAGATCCAAGACTAGGATTTTCTTTCATTGATGAATAGAAAAATACAGAGCCAATTGAGTTTTTGGATCTGCACATTATTTGAGAGTATGTAATGTGAAAATATGTTTTATATGAAAGGATTAGATGAAAGAATGTTTGCCTCAATATTTCTGATTTTGCAAATACACGTTAGCCTTTGCTGTACGTGTTACATTGTGTGTGTGTGCGCATGTTTTTAAAATAGTTGAATCATTTTGATTTTGAAAACTTAAAGTATGAGAATATTCTTTGTCTTCAGCACCTCTTAAGTACTTGGTGAAGTAAGTTACAAAGTTTTTGTGTCTCCTATTTTCCCCTCTTTATTTTGTTTACTTACTACTGTGTTGAGTTAATGAAATATTGATCTCAAATGTGTTGGAAAATAAAAGTAATAAACTGAATTCCACAAAGGTCTTGCGTCCTTTTCATTGACTTTATATGATTTCTGAGAGTGAGTTTTGGACATAAGACTATCATACATAGAAAATCAGCAGTTTTAAATATTCAATCTATTGAATGAATCAAATTTGTCTTTTTGGACATTTGACATGACCTGTTTTAACTAATTTTAGATTTAAGAGGAAAATGTACATGTTTTAATACTTATATCTCCCTGCTAATAAATGAATCCATTGGAATCCTGAAAAAAAGTAGAGATAACTTTCTAGAGCCACCAGAGGCATAGCCAGGGATTCAGTATTTTTACGACTTTAAGAACCTTTTTTAGATACAGCATGGTGATAACTTAAAGAGATCACCTATCGGAGGTTACTGCTTCAAAGAAGCTTAATACTTTTTAAGACACAAGGCAAAAGTTTTTTTACCTTAAGTCTAAGGAAATGATGAAATCCTAGCCCAAAAAGTGCACCCATTGGTATTCGTACCTGTTATTGCTCCCAAAAATTATAGTTTTAGCTGGGAAAATAAAAAATGAACATTATGTTTGTCAAATCTGACAATTGATTATTCCCAAATTTGATTTATCACTTTGGCCCAATGTATGGCACCTAATGAAATGGAAATGGGGCCAAATCAAAATGTTTAATTGATACTTTCTACCTCTAGTAATGCATTGGCTATATTTAAGAGGGAGTTAGATGTGGCCCTTGTGGCTAAAGGGATCAGGGGGTATGGAGAGAAGGCAGGTATAAGATTTCCATCATATATTCCATACTTTAAATTGTACCATAGGTATATCTGGCCTCATAATGTTAGGTAGACACAAAAGAGATACAAGACCATCCATAAAGCTATTCTACTTTAAGTCATGAAAAGTGTAATTAGATATATTTGATTAATTCTTTTGTCAGGGAACCTTGTGTATAAAATGAGCAAAGATTTGTAAGTTGTAGGTTGTAAGTTGGACCACCAGCCATGTCACTTTGAACAGCTATGCAAAATTCCCTCTTCCCACCTTGATATTTTTTTAACAAGCACATCTAAAAACCAAAGAACAGCTTGTAATGAATGTATGTAACATCTTATGGGGAAACTGCTTTGAATGGGCAAATGTGATCGATGGCAACCGATGCATCAATTATGTGGAAATGGATGATTTTTCAGCGTGGTAGCGTGTCTATTTACATGAGGTAAATGGGCACACACTTTCTCAACAGAACACCGTGGAAAGGTCTGAAAAAGGATCCTGACCTGAAACGTTCCCTATCCATGTTCTCCAGAGGTGCTGCTTGACCCACTGAGTTATTCCAGAATTTGGTTTTTTCCTTTCATAAACCTGCTGCTGCAGTTCCTTTTTATTACAATGAAATGGTTAATGCAACTCAGGAAACATCAGGGAACTGACACGAAGTTTTACAAAATTTGACTCTGATTATCAAAGAAAATTAAAGCATACAGATATTTTTGGTCCTCCAAGTCATATTTCACAATGTGTAGGAAGCAACTGCAGATGCTGGTTTACACCGAAGATAGGACACGAAATGCTGGAGTAAATTCAACGGGACAGGCAGCATCTCTGGAGAACGGATCTCTGGATGTTTCAAGTTTTCCAGTCTGAAGAAGTCTCGACCCTGAAACCTCACCCATTCACTCTCTCCAGAGATGCTGCCGCTGAGTTACTCTAATATCTCACAAAGCTGAGCATTTAAACATTGCCTTTGAAATAGCGACATCTGCTTTTGATTACTGGATGTGAAAGCTGGAGCTTTGTGCTTGCTGAATCGGTGCCGAGCAATAAACTTCAAAATAAGGCCACCGATAAACCTGATACCTTCTGTCTACCCCTCTCTCTTTCTCTCACTTCGTTCTCACTCAGTCACGACTAATGGGGCATGTTATACCCAGCGTGCTCCTCGCGGTTGCACCCGCCCTATTAACTATTACCGCCGCCGCCCGGAATGCTGGGATGGGTCATTCTCCATAGCGGCCTCTCACTCGCTTTGCTCAGAAGAGCGAGCGAGCGAGGGAGGTCTGGCACCCTGGGTGGGTGGTTGGGGTGGTGGGAGACAGCTGATGCAGAGGACAGTGAAATCCAAATCCACAACCATGGGGACAGTTGCACCCAGCGTGCGCCACGGTGTCCGGCTGCCCGGATGGTTTACAATGTGACGCCGCCGGCCGTGTTGCCGCCGGCCAGGTAAGAGTGTGACGCGGGCTCCTGCAGCCAATGGCCTGTGCGAATGGGACGGGGTGGCCGAGGGCCGCGGTCCAATGAAGCTCCGGATGGAGCGCAGGCGGAGGCCGGCTCCTGGATGTTATTGAGGATCGAGGCGGCGGCGGCGGCGGCGGAATGCGGCGACCCGCCGGCAGCGGGCAGCTGCTCCCGGCCTGACCGTCCACGTCCACGTCGCTGTACCACTGCAGGCCGCACAGGTAGGAGCCGGGATGGTCATGCGGAGAAGACAGCAGAGCAGAGCGCACCGGCGGGACGGGCAATGGGAGGACGGGTCGGATGTGAACCCGCGCCTAGGCCACGGGGTTAACGGACAAGGGCAGAGTGGAGAGAAGAGGGCGAATGGCTGGGGAGAATGAATGGAAAGCAAGTGTGTGTTTAGGTAAACGCCAGAGATTGCAGATGCTGGAATCGTGAGTAAAACGTATAACAAAAGTGCTGGAGGAACTCAGCAAGTCAGGCAGTATCTGAGAACGGAATGGGCGGACGACGCTCATGGGTTGGAGGACACAAAAATGCTGGAGAAACTCAGCGGGTGCAGCAGCATCTATGGAACGAAGGAAATGGGCAACGTTTCGGGCCGAAACCCTTCTTCAGACCCTTGGACCCTTCTCCAGACTGGGCAAGGTTTAGGCAGGAGATTGACTCAAAAAGCTGGAGTAACTCAGCGGGATTGGCAACATCTCTGGAGAGAAGGAATGGGTGACATTTCCGGTCGAGATCCTTCTTCAGGTTTAGGCAGGGTCATGTACTATCCGAAGTGGAGTGTTCCGATCTCTGATCCGTTCTAATAGTTGGCCAATGCCCTGCTATTCCTGTGATGACTGTACAGAGAGAGAGCGCAGAGATGTTCCAGTTGAATCGTACTTCCGCTGTATTGTCTGATCTACCCGCGATATTGCATTTTTCTGTTGCATGTCGAAGATAATGTTAATCATTAACATCATGGGTGGGGGGGGAAGGGGTGGTTCTGGGGCTGGAAAGAGAGCGAGCAGAGGTTACATACACAGACTGGTTGCACTGTTCAGGGACAAGGTGCAATAAACACCTGATTGCTGTGGCCGTGACGTTTGGGATCTGTGCTGTGTAAGTTCAGTTCCCATTATAAGCTGCTGCACAGTTTCATGTTTATTTATTGTTAGGTGGCTAGCTGTTCTATAAGGCATCACACATTCTTGAAAACTTAGTAGATGTAGTAGCGATGTGAATATTGATTGAAATCCTTGTTTACACTACTCTATATCTTGATCTTCCCTGTATTTCTCTCACTCCAGCAGTTTTTGCTTAGGATTTCAGCATCTACTGTCCCTTCTGACCACTCCCTTCCTTTCACCACTTGCAGTTGCAGTTTTAATTTAAAGGCAAGAATAAACTGCAACTCTTTTTAACACATCAGGTATCTCATTGAATGCAAATAAATAGGAACAAGAGTGGTCACTTGACCCTCAAGCCTGTAATGCCATCAGTAAGATCATAGCTGATTTATGCTGGTCTCAATTCCTCCCCTGTGCTATTTCTCCACACCCGCTACTCTTCGATCTATCAAATATTTATTAACCTCTTTAAACACTTCAAATAATCCAATTTTCTGATGTGGTGGAGAATTCCCGGGATTTGCCACCCTCTGTGAGATGAAATTTCTGAGTGCCTCAAATGACGGGCCCCTTATCTTGTGGTTATGTCTCCTTGTTTGAGGCTCCCCCACTCGTAAGAACATTTCAGCATCCACCCTGTCAAGTCCTCATAGGGGCCCAAAACGTTGCCTATCTCCTTCGCTCCATAGATGCTGCTGCACCTGCTGAGTTTCTCCAGCATTTTGTGTACCCCCATAGGGTCTTGTTTGAATAGGTCATCCTTCATTCTTCTAAACGCTAGAGTCTAAAGGAACATGGGTTAAAACTATTTATTCTCTCATCAGCCCTCTCATCCAGGAGTATGTTGTGTCCTCCTTTGTATTTACTCCAGTGTTACCATACCTTTTTTAGATAAGGGGACCAAAACTCTATGCATTATTCCAGATGAGGCAATAAAAACAACCTGTGTTTTTGCTATGAAGACTAAAATGCCATTAGCTTTTTTTTAACTACGTTTCAAAAGGACCCATTTATTCCAACTCTTTTTTTTTTCCCATGAGACAGCCAGTTTGCAATCCATTCAAAAACACTTTTTTTCCCGAGACCTTGGGTCTTTAACTTGTGAACCAGCCTCCTATGTGGCACCTTGTCAAATGATTTTTGGAAATCTAAACATAGTATCTCTACAGGTTTTCCTTTATCAATTGTTCCTGTTACATTCTCAAAGAATGTGGGTCAACATATCAATCGTGGTTTATTTTATTAAAAACATTTTAACTTTGTTTAATTATTTTCCACTTTCCTAATTATTAGCTACTTTCTCTTTTGATTATTCTGCAGCTTTTTGGCAGTAATAGCAGTTAAACTAACTAGTCGATAGTCCCCTGCCTTCAACTGCTTTTCTCCTTTGTTTTAAGCACTGCTATCGAGATTTGGAATGCAAACTGATCTCTATATCAGATATAACAGCTTAAAAAATAAATTATTGTTAGCTTCAAGTCCAAGGTGACATGAGAAATCTCTTCAATTATTGTCTGAACTCTCATGCACCTGCAGGAGGGGGGAGGTGTTTGTTTTAATCATGGCATCAGCTTTCCCCACTTAGTTTGACTTTGGTTCCTGGAATGGTGTTTTGTTCCAATCGAGAATAAATTTAATGATTGCTATCTGAAAGCATCATTCTGATAGGTCTTTGCGTCATCTTGTTTTGGGTTGTAGGTTAGTTTATTGTCACGCGTACCGAGGTACAGTGAAAAGCTTTTGTTGCATGCTGACCAGCCAGCAGACAGACAATACATGATTACAATCGAGCTATCCACAGTATGCAGATACATGATAAAGGGAATGATGTTTACTGCAAGGTAAAGTCCAATTAAAGTTAGTCCATGGGTCTCCAATGAGGTAGATATTAGCTCGGGGCCACTCTAGTTATTGATAGAATGATTCAGGTGTCTGATAATCGATGGGAAGAAACTGTTGTTGAATCGAGAACTGTCCGTGAATCTGTTGTAAGATGTAATGTTAAGTGCAGACCACGCTGGTTGCTGAGGCACTCAACCTCTGCTGCTCCCGGACTGAAGTCCCTTAGCCAATTGTCATAATTTGCATAATTTATTGGCAAAATATCTCAAAGATGGAATGCTTGCAACTGCGGATATGTAGCATGGTTATGGTAGTCCTTCTGGGATCGTATGATGTACCTGGTAGCTGGATGATTCTAGTTTCTATAAGCAACTTGAACTTTGTGTGTGTCACTCTGTGAAAAAGGGACTGGACTTTGCCAGGAGTCTGCCAACATCAATATAATTTTAACTGAACATGGACAGCATGAAGATTTGGATTATTACCTACAGTCACACTCCATATCTCTGGTGAAAACCGTGCACGCAGCTCAGGCCAGCAGCTCGTGCTGTGTGGAGAATTAGAGTTGGCATGTGCGCATTTCACTAAGTTCACTAAAGGGCCTGTCCCACTTGCGTGTTCTTGGCACGCACATTACGCGACCTCATGGTCGCGTTGAGGCGCACGGGCATCAGCGGATGGGTATGGAGTTGTGCGCGACATCGCGCAGGGCTCCGAAATTTTTGTAGTGAGCGAAATCTTCGCACGCCGACGGCCTGTCGCGGAACTGACGGCCAAAGTGGGACAGGCCCAAGACCCTAGCGCGACCCATCGTCTCACCTTCAACAGCAACAGAAGCAGGCAAACGATTGCCGTACTCGGCCTGGGGCTCCCAATGTGGGGCCAAGAAAATTGAAGATAGACACAAAATGCAGGAGTAACTCAGCGGGACCGGCAGCATCTCTGGAGAGAAGCAATGGGTGATGTTTCAGGTCAAGACCCTTCTTTTCAGACTGAAGAAGTCTCGACACGAAACGTCACCCATTGTTTCTCTCCAGAGATGCTGCCGGTCCCGCTGAGTTACTCCAGCTTTGTGTCCATCTTCAAATGACGTCATGCGCTCTAGACAGCTGGGCGTACGCATGTACTCGCGCGGGACTGTCGCGACTCAATGCGACCATGAGGTCGTGTAATTTGCGTGCCAAGGACACGTAAGTGGGACAGGCCCTTTAGTATAATGCGGATCAGGGACATTAATTAACATTTTGTGCTTTGTTCTAGTGGTACAATTTATCTTGAACCCTCTGTGTCGCTGGCTTGTAACATATTGTGTGCCAGTATATTGTGGGAGTACATGCATCAAAATAAAGTTGCCTTTCCAGGGGTGCAACTTTTCATTCTAATTAGGATGAGTGGGTAAATCTGATAGTACTGCCACTCTTGGTACACTTCTTTTGTGTGGACAGTAACCTCAAAGTGATGTCCCACAAGATAAAACTGCTGATATTCGATGGATTTAAAAAAAAATACTTCTCTCCAGATATACTGTCTATCCCGCTGAGCTACTCCAGCATTTTGTGTCTACCTTTTTTTTATACAACCGGATTACTGTTTAAATACGCTATCCAATAGCACTACTGGAAAACCTTCTAGAAAGACTGCAGTGGGTCAAGGAGGCAGCTCACTGCCAACCTCAGGCAATTGGGAATAAGCAGTAAATGATGACTTCTTATCGATATATGTTTTGATACAGGCCTAAGAGAAACTTGAAGGATTTGAGGTATGAAAATTCCAGTTGCTGTTTATGGGTATTTTAATGTGGTGTACATTCCACGAGTGGTGGGTCTCTGGAACTCTCTGCCAGGGTGGTTGAGGCCAGTTCATTGGCTTTATTTAAGAGCGGGTTAGATGTGGCCCTTGTGGCTAAGGGGATCGGGGGTATGGAGAGAAGGCAGGTACGGGATACTGAGTTGGATGATCAGCCATGATCATGTTGAATGGCGGTGCAGGCTCGAAGGGCCGAACGGCCTACTCCTGCACCTAATTTCTATGTTTCTATGTTTAAAACATCGATTCATCCAATTTCAGCTGGCTTATGTTAGGGCCATTCACTTTTAGAGGTTACCGTTGGCTTCAGTCCTTGTATTTTTTTTTTAAATGTGTACCTAGAGGGGCAGTACTATCAAAATCCTCTTGTGCACCCTAAAGTAAGGCAGTGTACTACAATGACTACCATCCAGTTGCTCTTGACATCCACAATTGTGAAGTGCTTTGAGAGACTGGGACACATTAACCAGCCTCCCAAAAAGTTTGATCTACTGCAGTTTGCCTACCGTCACAACATCCACAGCAGGTGCCGCCTGCCTGGAACACATACAACAAGGATGCCTATGTCAGATAGAGGACGACACATCCTCCACAATAATTCTCAATACTGGTGTATCAGTCTCTTATTATACTCCCTGTGCTGCATTCATAACTATGTATTCAGGTCTGTCTCCATCTACAAGTTTGCAGATAACACCAGTGCAGTGGGCCCAATTCCGAACTATGCCGAGATGGAGTACAGAAACGATATCGCAAACTTAGTAACATGGTGTCAGAACAATCTCTCCCTCAATGTCAGCAAGTTGAAGTAGCCTGTTATCAATTCGGAAAGCATGGCGGCTCATCCCCCAATCAGCATCAGTAGTGCTGAAGTAGAGATGGGATTAAGATTGTGCAGTTGGGTTCAAGACTTTAATAGTTGAAGGGAGTGAGCTGTTCCCGAACCAGATGGTGTGTGACTTCAAGATTCTTTGCCTTCGTGATAGAATGGCCCGGATGGTGGGAGTTCCTTGTTGATGGAGTCCGAATAAAAGTCCTATCCAATATCCAACAGAGGAAAGGAGATGCAATAAAGTCAATGCCAGTGCTTTTTATTTTCGGTTAACCACTTATCGTAGGTTTTCCTCATTGGAATGTATCCATTCTGTGTGTTCTGAAAGATTGCATAAAATGTTTGCTGTTGCATCTGGACGTATCAACTTCTTAAGCTAGCGTGCCAGCTTTCATATGCTCATTTCCCAGCTGCCTCTCTTCTCATCAACTGAACTTTGTCGTTTGCCATTTTCTCTGATCTGTTGTGAATGGCTTCACCATTTTAAATTTTATCTGCTATTGACTTTCCCATTCATTCCATCTTGGTGTACCATGCAACATTTTACCCCTTTACACACACAATACTGTGGTGTATTGCCAATGATCCTGCACATCTGGCTTCTGGGTGTGCTTGTTAGAGTTTTAAAGTTATTTATAGTATGAAGTTTCTGAAAATGTGTGATTAAAGTTTCACTTTGTTCATAGATAACCGGAAGTGAGGATAAAAAAGATGCTGGGCTCTGACAGAGGGGTTGTGGAGGACTGGCTCTCCCAATTCAAGGTAAGGTTACCTGATCCCACTTGGAAGTTTTTGCATTGTGTCCTTGACTGGAACGTTTTCCGAGGTGTTTTGGAAATATTTAGGGCGAATGGTTCCTAGAATCTATGCTGCCATCAATTGGACAAAGCTAAATACCAAGGTTTATTCACCAATGGGCGAATGGGGTACCTTGATCTATGAAAGATGCATTTTTCCTTCAGCTACTTAGTGGAGTGGTATACATTTTGTTTGTTTATTCTCAGCTTTACTTGGTTAGACCTAATGTGCTGTCCTTTCTATGGTAAAAAATATGCAAAGTGCTGGAGTAATTCAGTGGGTCAAGCAACATCTTGAGTATATGGATAGGTGACGTTTTGAGTCGGGATCCTTCTTCAGACACTTGTACATCATGTTATTTCTGAGGGTCTGTCCTTGGAATGCTGGCAGTTTGCCGCTACATCAGAATTGATCTTGATATTTGATGGGATTGTTTTGTGTTGCCATTGCCTTTCATGTGTTGCAGCTGAGGCTAGCAGTAATTCTGTCTGTTCTCTTGTTGGATGGTGATTATATATTGAAGATATGATAATGGACAACAGTTCCAATTTTGACTCTGGAAGTACTGAGCTTCACTAAAACGTACATTAATCCTCTACCAAGGACAAATAATCCTTTACTGTGATGGTAATGGTGCTCATCTTTTTCTTTTTTCACTTTGACTGTATCTATTTATAATCACTTCTCCGCTTCCTTTTGACAGACTCTCCCTGAAACTCAGATATCCACTTATGCAGCAACCCTCCACCAGAACACTACAATAGTGCCAGCTCTTTACAAGGTTATCCAGGATCCCAACAATGAGGTACGAACTCTGTAGCCAAGTTAGTGATGTGGACTGGGGGTGGGTTGATTAGAAGGGAAAGATGCAAAATTGGCTAATGGCGGAGAACTGGTGAGGCCCAGAATGGTGTTGTTGATTGTACTTTCTATCTCTCTTTGCTCTGTTTGTAGTTACTGGAACCTGTCTGTCATCAGCTATTCGAGTTGTATCGGAGCGCTGAGGTGAAATTGAAAAGGTTTACATTACAGTTTTTGCCTGAACTGATCTGGGGATATTTGCGCATTATATCAAGCAGAGAGAGACACTGCAATGGCTGCATTGAAGCTTTGCTACTTGGTATCTACAATCTGGTGAGTTTCGTATTGGAAGTGTGCATGTGTGAAATCTTAACGATTAAAACTGACGAGAATCAATACTACAAATCAAAATCACTCTCATTTGATGATTGAGTTAATATGCAGATGGCTGGATTTGATGTTGCAGTTGCTGTGTGTGTCTATGCCCACCTACTGTCAGGCCTGGTAACAGTGGACCTAGAATATATGCATTGTATTCAATAATACATGGTAAAACCGATCACCACACCCGTATAGTATTTGAAGTGCAATTATATCGTTGTATGAAACATTGTGCTGTGCTTAGTGCATATTTGTAAAGTTAATATTCACTGCTGACAACATTATTATTATTATTATTACAATCCCATATTAATGTCACCTCATGGGCGCAGCCACTCAACAAATAGCTTGGTGTCTACGGAAATGAGATAATTGGAATTTGAGATTTTTGTGGGATCAGCTTCACCTTCTATTGATCAGGACTTGTGATGTTGCATAAGAATTTTTTTTTTCGCAATACAGGAGCTGGCTGTCAAATCACAACATTGCAGTCTGCTGCACAAAAGTAACACCATCAAATCAGTGTGTTCTCAATCATCGGACTTGCTACACTTTGTGACACCGTTATGAACCTCAATCTTTGAGATCTTTAAAATCTTACAGCCACGGTTGCATCACTCTTGTGGCTATCACTCAATGGAAATACATCCATTATTGGTTGTGAATAATATCTTCAAATGTTTGCAAAAGCATGACTTATCATATGTTGACTACCTCGTGTCTCAGATTTATTTTTGCTAATTCATCGCTTATCTGCCTACTTTGCATTGTTCAGAATTAAGGCAGTAATTTCATTCTTAACTAATTCGCTTTCAACTCCATTCAGTAATGATCACCATTAGTTTGCCAAAATAGGTCAAATGTAATTATTGAGAAGCCACTTAAAGGATGCGGTTGTTTGCTATGTGTTCTTGTGGCCCATGTCCTGCCAGAGATTAGGGGATTAGAAATAAATCTGCTTGTGTGATGTTTAGCTTCTGCTCAGTAGTTGTGAGAGTCAGTTTCAGCAGATCAGATTGTAGATCATTGAGTGGTGGAAGCTGCTCTGACGTACCTTCCACTTAACCAGCCTGCGTACACAGGCAACAAAGATTAGTTTTGGACAAGTAAACAGCATCCAAACCAGCAACTTGTATAGACAGAATCTATTCTTCCCAATGTAATCCATCATGGCAAATAGCTTGTTCAACAACTGACACAAAACCCCAGTTGTCATTTCAACCTTGTGTTCATGATGACCCTTCACCCCATTATACAAAGGGATTTGCAATTAAATAGTAGAAACAAGGAACTGCAGATGCTGGTTTACCAAGGAAACATGCAAAATGCTGGAGTGGCGAGTCAGGCAGCATCCCTTGATAACATGGATAGGTGATGTTTCAATATCACTTATCCATGTTCTCCAGCGATGCTCCCTGAGTTACTCCAGCATTTTATGTCTTGCATTTCAATAATGCCTTTCACAATTCCTGGGCACGCAAACATTTTATAGCCAAGTATGTATTTGTATGGTGTCTCCACTATTGTAGGGGGAACATGGTGAACAAGCTATGCTTGGTGTGATCAACAAAATAATTAACCTGTTCTATCTTGGCAACAACCAATTAAACATTGACCACGAAAGAGGAGGTAGCCTTGGTTTTAAGATGAATTCTTTCAAAGTAAAAAAAAAACACCGTGCAGTATTCTCTAGACACTGGCCCAACGTGAAGGCTGGGTCGTGCGTAGCTCCAGGGCTGGTATTAGACCTGGATCTCTGACTGGAGTCGTATGTGTGATCAGGACAGTGAATATAATACATTAAAAGAAATGTGCCGATTTAGGCTTATAAGCAGAAAGTCTTCACATCAAAGCTTTTGGTGCCAATTTCAATTTTATAAACTTGGATAAGAATTTGAAAAGAGAAGACACAAGTTCAGCATTACTCTACTTTCTCCAACATCATCAAACACTATCTCATATTGGTCACTATCTTGGCACTGATACATTGACCATTTACCAGGCAGCTGCATCAGTCGCTGTGTGAAATCATGGATCAGCCTGTACCCAGAACTGGTGTCGCATGCAGTGTTTCTTTCCCTAGTTAAATTAGTCATGATGTTCTTGGGTGAAACCTCCTGAAGTAGTGCAAGTGTGGAAGTTGTAATAGGAACCTGACCAGCAACTCTTCGGCTGACCCAGTGTGATCAAAAGCACAAACTGTCCAGCTTGTGATATTGTCACACATTAGCTTGTGGCTGTAGTGCTGTTTGTGGCCAACCAGCATCAACTTTCATTGTCTTCATTTAGTAATTTTTCACATTGAAATAGTGTTAATAATTATTGTCTGTTCTTCACTTTTGCATGTTCCCATCCATACATTTATTTCTGTTCTCATTCTTTACTCTGTAACTCCCTCTGTCATGTGGAGGAAGGAACTGCAGATGCTGGTTTAAACTGAAGATAGACACAAAAAACTGGAGTAACGGTCTGAAGAAGGGTCTTGTCCCGAAACATTCCTTCTCTCCAGAGATGTTGCCTGTCCCACTGGGTTATTCCTGTTTTTGGTGTCTATTTTCCCTTTATGTCATTCGCTTTGCATTATCAGTTCTGTGTGTGGTTTTCTGTTGCGTTGGGCTGGGTTTTAGGAGGAGGGGAGTCGGTTTGGAGGGGCGATGGTTTCTTATTGGGGCTTGGAGCTGGGCTTGGGTTTTGGGGATGATGTGTCATTGGTCTCAGTTTTGGATCTTCATTGTTGGGTTGAATTTATTGTGGATGTGACAGGTGTGATTAACCTTATAGATTGGATTTAGGACTAATTCCGATGTGTCTGTTATAATCCATGTCAAACCCACTTTTATCAATAATTATATTAAATTGAATAACTTTAGTATGAAATAGAAACCAATAAAACACTTATTTTTCCCCACAGGAGATAGTGGATAAAGATGGAAATAATAAGGTTCTGTCCTTCACAATCCCATCACTGTCCAAGCCATCAGTATATCATGAGGTGAGTATCTTCCCGTGTTTCCATCATTCGCTCATCTTGTGTCCCTGTAGGTTTCTGTGGTGCAACCAATGCTTTGAGATTTTGGAAATGTTTTGGTGGGATGCCTTCTCTAAATGAAACAACCTTTGTGTGGACCACAGGGTCTGATTTGCTGAGCATGCACATTGCTGTACTTCTATTAGGATGGCATTTTGCACATAATGGTCGGTCCCAACAAGCATTAATGAGAATAAGCTTGTATTGTGATGCATCTCTGTCCAGTGATCCCAGATAGGAAGTCTATACGTGACTTAAGTTTCTGGGCAGTAGATATCCTGCCCTCACTTGCTATCTGATTGACTAGAGAGTTGCTGGCTCCTCTGTGGATGTACTTTGCCTAAGTGAGAACTTTCAGGAATTTGGTTGATGAGGCTGGGAGGTTGAATAAGATTGATTCATCAGTGTCCTGATGGAAGGAATGTAGGTGGAGAAGGTCACTTAGCTCCCTGATGTTTCCGCAATCCAATGAGATTGTGGCTGATCTTCACCTGGCTCCATGTACCATTCTGCCTGGTGCTTCAGACATTTTAGTTTTCCAGTAAGAACATTACAATATTTGATTAAATTTATTCAGCACCTCATCAGATTTTCTTTACGCATAACAATCTCCAACTGCATGCAACCTGAGCACAATGCATTTGCCCTTTAGAAATTAGTGTCTTTCACACTTCAGGATGTCCTTGCACCGAAAGTATTTCATTACTTTCAGCTACTAATGCAAATCTACTTGGTGGTGCAGAATGGCTTCAAGGGCGTATTCATGTGTGTGAATGGAAGGCGATAGCATATGGGCTATGAAGTGGAAAAAATCTACGGTCAAAAGGGGAAATAAAGCTTTTTAAATGGAGACATTAAAAAGTGTTGATATCCAGAATTACCTGCAGTGTCTTTAAATGTGAATTGCAGCATGACAACATGCAAGTAGATCAAGCTATCAGGAAGACGAGCAGTGCGTTAGTCATTAATACACAAGGATTTGAGTACAAGAGATCTCTGGTTTCATTTTTATAGGGTGCGGGTGAGACTGCAGCTGGAAAATAATGTACTGATCTGGTTTCTCCACTGAAGGAAGGATATACTCGTGAGAGCAGAGTGCAGTAATGGGTCTCCAGATTGATTACAGAGTCTGCCTATACTCTTGGGTTTAGAAGAATGCAAGATTATCTGTTAATGCATACAAAACTCTTGAGGGATTGGACAGGGCATATGTGAAGTTAGGGTTTTGCCTGAAGAGGTACCCACAACCAGGATTACACCCTCAAATTAAAAGGGTTGGTGATTTGGCACTGAGATAAGGAACAGGTGACCCGTAGGGGGCACAGCAGCTCAGTTGCTATGGATTTTCAAGGCCATTGGATTTTTTTACGTTGTGGGATCTTGGGTTAGTGCAGGAAAGTGCCACAGAGGTTAAAGACGAGTCATGTTATGGCAGAGCTGAGGGACCAAACTATCCTGTTTTCAATGATTTCAAGACAAGAGAGTTGTCATGTGTCCCAGATAGGACAATGAAATGATTGCATTGCTGCAGCACAACAGGATATTGTAGTCATAAATACAGATCATTGTATCATAAATACAGATCAGATCAGTGTGTCCATATACCATAGAATACACACACACACACACACACACACACACACACACACACACACACACACACTCACACACTCACACGTAAACAGATAAAGTGCAATAGGTTGTTATAGTTCATAGTTTGTTTGAAGTTGTGTTTAATAGTCTGATGGCTATGGGGAAGCAGCTGTTCCTGAACCTGGATGTTGCAGATTTCAGGCTCCTGTACCTTCTACCCGATGGCAGCGGAGAGATGAGTGTGTGGCCAGGATGGTATGGGTCCTTGATGATGCTGGCAGCCTTTTTGATGCAGCGACTGTGATAGATCCCCTCGATGGTAGGGAGGTCAGAGCCGATGATGGACTGTGCAGTGTTTACAACATTTTGCAGCCTTTTCCGCTCCTGGACGCTCAGGTTGCCGTACCAAGCCACGATGCAACTGGTCAGCATGCTCTCTACTGTGCAGCTGAAGACGTTCGATAGAGTTCTCCTTGACATACCAACTCTCCGAAATCTTCTCAGCAAGTAGAGATATAATATAAATTACTGCTAATATATCTTTATTTAAAAAAACTATATCTGTAGAGCTGTTGCATTCTTGGGCCTTGGCTAAGAAGTTGTGGGCTCCTGGTTTGCTCCAGACATTTGAGCACAATTGAGCACTAAGACTTCAGTGCAATACTGAATGGGTGGTGGACCATTTCAGATGAGATATTATCGTGCAGATAATAGATTCCATAACCTTGTTTTGAAAAGGAACAGTAGATTCTTCATTTAGCATTTGATTCGGAACAGGTAAGTCATAGAGTGATACCGTGTGGAAATAGGCCCTTCAGCTCAACCTGCCCACACCGGCCTACATATCCCGGCCACACTAGACCAACCTGCCTGCATTTGGTCCAGTTCCCTCCAAACCTGTCCTATCCATGTACCTGTCTAACTATTTCTTAAATGTTGGGATAGTCCTTGCCTCAACTACCTCCTCTGGCAGCTTGTTCCATACATCCACCACCCTTTTCCCCATCACCTAAAACCTATGTCCTCTGATCCTCGATTCACCTACTCTGGGCAAGAGACACTGTGCATGTACCCGATCTATTCCTCTCATGTTCTT
This sequence comes from Raja brachyura, assembly GCA_963514005.1. Next base: position 41,716,245 of record OY740787.1, on the reverse strand, counting down.
ATACATATCTATAAGGTGACCCCTCATCCTCCTGCACTCCAAGGAACAGAACAGAGTCCCTCTCCCTAAAGCTCAGACCCTCTAGTTCTGGCAACATCCTTATAAATCTTTCCAGCTTGACGATATCTTTCCCATAACATGGTGCATAGAACTGAACACAATGTGTGCGGAAACATTTTTTCTGCATTCCTTGTTGCTTTTGCTGAACTTAAAACAATGTACTTTTAAAGTTTTTAGTAACACTCCTAACAGAGAATACATTGCAGTGAATTAAAGACTTGGATTTCAGCAATGCTACCTATTATCAAACAGCCCTTCATATTTTTGGTATTAGAATCAAGCAGTTCCTGTAGATTGAAGATAGACACAAAATGCTGCAGTAACTCAGTGGGCCACGCAGCATCTCTGGAGAGAAGGAATGGCTGATGTTTCAGGTTAAGACCCTTCTTCAGACTAGCCAGGGGAAAGGGAAACTGGAACTATAGACAGTGATGTAGAGAGATATGGAACAAATGAATGAAAGATATGCAAAAAAGTATTGATGATGAAGGAAACGGGCCGTTGTTAGCTGTTTGCTAAGTGAGAATGGGAACCTGGCGCGACTTTTGTGGGGGAAGTGATGGAGAGAGAGGATATAGGGGTTACTTAAGTTGGAGAAATCAATATTCCTACCACTGGGTTGTAAGTTGCCCAAGCGAAATATGAGATGCTGTTCCTCCAATTTGCGATTAGCCTCACTCTGACGATGGAGGAGGCCTTGGTCAGAAAGGTCAGTGAAGGTATGAGAAGGAGAATTAAAATGTTTGGCAACCAGGAGATTTGTGAGATATTGTACTGGGTCAAGAAATCACATTGCCTCATATGCAATTAGTGCCTTTTTGTTCAAAGGCACCTTGTAATTTATCCGTGTTTGTGAGTCCAGTGCTTTTATAACAAACAAATCCATTAACTGGGCATAACATTTATCTACCCAATGTATCAGTGATTGGGGACACTTAACAGAGACCTGCACAGTGACCACTGCTGGGAGGAAGCTCTGTAACTGATGAAAAGACATACCATGTCCTCGGTTTCATTCAATAATTGCAAGTCACACCCCTCGATAAGCAAAAGATAAAGCTTTAAGATTACATGAGTATTGCACATTATCTTTTTAGCTGAGGAGCCAGAATATGTTGCATGAATGGCTCTATAACCTTGACAGTTGCTCAGCACATTTTGGTTTAATTCAGCATGCATGACTCTGGCTGATTTCTCCTGACAGTGTGGTTGTCAGCCAGATAATGCTGTCTTTTTGCTGTGATATCCTGCAGGGTTAGAATGTAACAGAGCTTGGAACGTTGCCACAATGAACATAACCATTTATTTAATTGTTTAAACGAGTTAATCCAAATAGGCATGATTCCAACTGTGTAATCTCCTGGTATAGGAAAGAATTGTAGATGCTGGTTTAAATCGAAGGTAGACACAAAATGCTGGAGTAACTCAGCGGGACAGGCAGCATCTCTGGAGAGAAGGAACGAGTGACGTTTCGGGTCTGTGTTCAATCTGAAGAAGAGTGTCGACCTGAAACGTTCCAAAGGATCAGGATTACTCATTCCAAAGTATTATCTATAAAAAAATAATGTATAATCACGCATTATCTTTTTAGCTGAGGAGACCAGCATACGTTGTTGCATGAATGGCTCAATGGAGAAATGAATGGCACTTGTAAGAGTGTGACACTCCTTCACTACGGAATTAGAGAATTTACTGTAATGAGAGTCATTATGAGATCAACTCTCTGGTGTAAACTTGTGACTCTGGGGGAAGGGGAACGTCAGTCTTTGTCAGAGTTGGAACACTGTGGCATGATAGAAAGCCAGTTTGAAGCTTTAAATGTTCTTTGGGGATGTGAGTTGTACACATCCTGGGTTTGATGCGAGTGGGTGGTTTGCTTGAGAATCTCGGAGGACAAACGTACCAGATGTAACTTATCAAGGTGCTATCTCTAAAAGACGGCAATAAACTACTTAGATTTTTTTTTACCAACGATTCAATAAAGTTGCCAGATTTTAAATTTACAGAATTAGAGGTTATTTTGTCCAATAATGGTAAATTTGCATCCTTGCTCAACTCTATGAATGTCTTGCACTTGTGTCAATGCAGCCTTCAAGTATAGGTTCCATGGCCCTAACGGAGGGAGCACTTAGTCAGCACGACTTAATCCGAGTGGTGTACAGTGATCTTCACCCTCAGAGGGAGAACTTCACAGCGCAGAACAGGTATGTGAAGCACTGCATGAACTAGGCCTGTGGTACTTTGCCTGTCTCTGTGATGTGATGGTGACTGTGGATTTAGCTTTGTGCCTAACTCATCTCAATTTTCTAGCTATTTTTGTGTGTAGTAGCTGCTTAGTACAGCCCTATTCCGCTTGTGCCATCATGCATTGCAAGTGACCCTAGCTGCTTCTCGCATCCCTCATGCAATCCTTCATCGCATCCTCCAGACTGTCTGTTACTCAAGTTCCATATGCTATTCAATTTCAGCCTTCCCCTCCATTAGCTGCACAAACTATGCCCCACTTACCGCTCACAATAAATGCTATCATTAATTATCTAAATACACCACATTATTCTCGCACGATAAAATGAAATATTGAACAGAACAGCACAGGAACAGGAGCTTTGTCCTACAATTATACCAAGCATCTCTGCCTGCATATGATCAATTCCCTGCATATCCACATGCCTCCAAAAGTGTCTTAATGTCACTGTCATATCTGCCTCCACCACCACCCATAGCATCATGTTCCAGGCACCCACCACCCTGCTTCTAAAAATAAAACCTGCTCCACACATTTTTAAACCCCCCCCCCCCCCCCCACCGTAAAGTCTTCCTGTCTTTGACATTTGCACCCTGGGGAAAAAGGTTCTGACTGTCTACTCTATCTGTGTCTCTCATCATTTATATATGTCTATCTTCTCCATAAGTCTATGAAGCGGCAGAAAAAAAATCAAAGTTTTTCCAATTTCACTGTATAGCTTATACCCTCTAATCCAGGCAACATTCTGGTAAATCTCTTCTGCATCCCCTTCAAAGCCTCCGTATACTTCCTGTAATGCGGCAACCAGAACTGCATACAATACTCCAACTGTTGACTGAGCAAAGTTTTATAAAACTGCAACACGATTTTTTGATTCTTAAACTAAATGCCTCAAACAATGAAAATAGGCAGACCATACGCCTTTTCCTCTTTATATAGTTGTGTTGTCACTTGGCGCTTTGGACTTGGACCCCAAGATCCCTGCAAAGTCATCTACATTTACTTCTAATTTGTTTATACATTATCACAAACAGAGATCCTACCACAGATCTCCACAGAACTTCAATTGGTCCCAGACCTCCAGCTGAAATAATGCACTCCCACCACTACCCTCTGTGTTCTATTAGTAAGCCGGTTCTGAATCCAAATTACTAAGTCTCTCTGGATCTCCCACATCTTTTATCTCGTGGATCAGCCTGCCACGAGGAACTTTATGAAATGCCTTACCATGACAACATCCATTGCTCAACCCTTATTAATCACTTTCATGATCTGCTCGATAGAACTCAATTAAAGTGTCAGATAGGAACTGACTGGATTTTTAAAACCTCATGGTAGTGAGTCCACAAGTTAAACCAGTGGGCCCTGCTGTGATGGAAGGGACACTGTACTTGAAGTGGGGGAATGTGTTGAGGGTGGAGGGGAGCTACTTTGTTTTAATATTGCATTAGCCACTTCATATTGTTTGTGAGGGGAACATTGTGTTGGAGACCCAGTGCGATGCAATGCAAGCTTTTTTTATTCAGTGTATGCCACTTTGTGCTTGACAAGGGCAGAGATTCTTAATTGGTGTTTGGGAGAGCCACTTTTTATATGGTTGGCCATATTGACTCTGAGTTCATTTGTTCGAATTCTTTATCAAACGTGCTTCACGAGAGGGAGAATTATTGCGGGGGAGATAATGAATGTAAGGTGGAAAGTGGAGAGAAGTTTGTGCCAAGTGTTTAGCTCGGCTATCTCCATTAGAACTGATAAAGTGGTGAGTTATGATTATTATTTTTGTTTTGTTTTGAACATAGAATTTTATCAATAGACTTGGAGCCCATTCACACTTTCCAGTGTCGTTACTTTGGGACATGCCTCTTGGTATAGTTTCCTTAATGTTTGAAAGGAAAACAATCGGCAAATGAATGAACAGGCTAATGTTGTTACAGCCACTGAAAGTGTGGGGGTGTGGCATTTCTGAAATCCACTTTTAATGTTCACAGTACAATAGACCGTTTATAAAAAATATATAGATTATTATTTACTTGCATGATTGATCCCACCAGCCACACTCGCCACTGATAGCTGGTTGTCCTGCACTGGAGCCGGTTTGGCTGCACGGGGCCCAACCTGCTGCTCGGACTATCCAGGACCTGACTACCAAGACATTTTAAACTCAGGCTAGCATGGTGGAGGTGCTGGTTTGCACTCTGGATAAAGCAGAGGATATCATGCGCCTTAACTGCTGATGGCTTTTCCAAGGCAAATGTCTAAAGATACATGGTCAGATTCGTAAAATGTTGTATAATTGGTTGTTGTCAATAGTGATGAATTGGCATTGCTTGAAGAGTGAGACAAGATTCAGGAACACTCTGAATTTATAAATACAAATGATTTGCATTTCTGGCCTAATATAGAGGTTGTAGAAATATACATGTTTGATGGTATGTATGTGTGTTTTCCAGGTTTGAAGTGCTAAGTTTCCTTATGTTGTGCTATAATTCCGCAGTGGTCTGCATGCCTAAATCCTCCTACCGCTCCCTCTGCAGTGTGTGCTCGAGGTAAGCATTGCGGCAAGAAGTATATCTTTTACTTTTTCCGCAATATTAGTTTTGTATATAAAGTTTTTAATGTTCTTAAATTGTTATCATTTGAGGAGCTGCAGTGTAACAGGGGTGGGTGGCAGAGAAATATTGCAATTGGAATGAAAGCATCAGCTATGCACGATTGGGGCATCGGATACAAAGAGCCCTCTGACTCGGTGAGATGTGGGCACTGTAGTGGTGGAACATGTTAGCACGTGACAACTGCAAGATGTGTCTCTGTACATTCACAAATGTAGTTTTGTGTATTGGACAGCATGCATGAAGATTTCAAATGCAGAAAAGAATCAAAAAGCACAATTGCAACTGATACTGCAGTAGGTGAGGTTGTGCCAAACTATGTGATTAGAGCAATATTGAATATCTTACCTTGATGAATAGAAGTTATAAAATATGCCTATGATCCCAGTGTAATGAATGAAATGGTTTTGTTTAACTGTTTGGAAGATAAAGAATTTAAACTTATTGAACCCATTTCATAACTTTGGTGGCCCAAAAGTACTTTACAGCGAAATAAATTATTCTGTTGTAATTTCAGGATCGCAGCTAATATATATCGAGCAAGCTCCCACAAATATCAGAGCATTGATGATTAAGTTTTATTCTGGGATAACTATTAGCAGGGACCCTGTGCAGGTTTCCCAGAATTTTCTTCAAACTATGTCAAATGATCTTTTATCTTCACCAGACAAATCATTACTAGCCACCAGTTTAATGTTATCTTACTAGTCTACACCTGCCAACTTCTGTCACTAATATAACTATGGCAACCACTAACCCTCAGCTGCCTAGCTCCTGCCCCTTTTAGTCAAACTAAAAACTTTCAGAATGGTTGATTCTCAAATGACTAGCAGGAGTAGGCATCTGATAGATATGGTGGAGAAGGGACTTTAAGGCTATATTTGAAAAGATCCACAGAACAATGAACAGAGGATAAATATTAATAAGAGAGTGCATTGTGAAAAATTGATGATTTCCTTGCGAAAGAAAGGAAAATGAATGGAGTTGTGGATATTAAGGGAATCAAAGGATGAATGTATAGTGCAGAAAAATTGTATTGCAGTAAGATTGGTCAATATCTTGAAGAAGGGCCAACTAGCCCACAGCTACTCCTATTTCTTAAGTTATCATTAGATAAGCAGAACCTAAGGAAACCTGAGTCATGTGCTGTTCACTAATACCTGGCTGTTCTCAACCAATAGGCTGTGCATTACTGGGTTTCCACGACAACGGCAGAAGATGTGGAACGAGACTTGTGGTCGGGTAATACTGGACCCAGAGTTCATGGTGCAGTTGTTAACAGCAGTTTATCATGCAATGTAAGTAGTAAAGGGTAGGATTGGTTCTGTTAGAAGCTATCTGTTTGCTTTCCTCTGTAATTACCATCAAAGGTTCAAAGGTTAGTTTATTGTCACGTGTACCAATTAAGGTACAGGGAAACTCGAATTTATCATACAGCCATACTAAAAAGCAATAAGACACATAACTACATAAAAGTTAACATAAACATTCACCACAGCGGATTCCCCACATCCCTCACTGATGGAAGGCAAAAAAGTCCAACCTTTTTCCTCTTTATTCTCCCGTGGTCGGGGCAGTCTAACCATCCGCACTCGGGGCGATTGAAGTTCCCGCAGCTGCCGATTGATGCCCCCTGCATCGGGGCAGTCAAAGCTCCTGCGACTTGGAGCTCCCGAAGTCAGTCTCTAACCAGGGACAGGGGCTCCACGATGTTAAAGTCCACAGGCTCCCTCGGTTGGAGCTGCCAAAGTCGGTCTCCAGCAAAGGCCGCCAGATCCTCGATGTTAGGCCGCAGTGCGGACAGAGATACGATACGGAAAAAAATCGCATCTTTGTCGAGGTGAGAGGTTTGTTTTTTTTTTAAAGTCCGTCCACCCCACCCCTCACATATAACAAGCTAAAGAACACTAAAACATACATTTAACGCGTACTAAAAACCAACAAAGAAGGAAGGGACGAGAGATTGTTGGCAAGGTGGCCACTCCGGGCCCCACCAGGTGATCACAAAACTATTTTTAAAATTATTTCTGGCAGTGTGGTTCATAAATGTTTTTTATCAGTTTCACATTCCTACCTCCAATATAATCAAAGTTGGATTATAAATACAATCTCTCTAGCAGCCTCAGTTCCCTCATCACCAACCCATCACCACTCATTCATTGCCCTAATCCACTCAACAATGCCTGTCTACGTTGTCATGCTGTAATTGTGACTGCACTGTTGCTTACAGAGTTCCCCAAGAAGCTATTTCAATCCCCTTCCTGTTTCTTATCTGCATTTTATTTGTGTGTGCGCCATCATCCATGTAAATTGATTGGGATCCTGCATATGATAATACCCAACATTAACTCATGACCTATTTTACCTCGATAGTTTAGGGCTTGCATATATTTAATAATGATGTAGATGGGGATTTGGAATCCAGGGAGGAACATGAGCTGAGCCGACAGGAGATGTGTTCTTGAACTTTTTCTCCTTTATCTTTCACAGATACGATGGCGAGTGGGAGTTGGGCCAGGAGGCACTGGAGGACCTCTTGTACAGGGCACAGTTAGAGTTGTACTCGCAGCCGCTGTTGGTAATTTATTCCTTTCACCAGTCGTTGGTTAGACCTACATCTAACAAAGAGTCTGAGACCCTCCATTCCATTTGTGGCCCAGTATTATCTGTGTTGCACTAGTACTCTGGTACAGTCCTTTGTGACTTCGGCCTCCAGGGACTAAAACCTCATGTTCCACGTCCCTCCTCGTTCTTGGTCAATGCCAGTGGCTCGGGCCTGAGGTTGGAGTGCACAGGCCCTACGGGTAGGTCTGCGGCGGGCGGTCCTCCATCGTCGTTGATCCGCGGCGAGCGGACAGCGACGGGCTGTCATCCGTTGTCCATCCGCGGCATCGGTGGATCTGCTTGCTGGGTCCTTCCCACGCCACACCGCTTCGACTGCCCTGAAAGCCGCGGTGCCTTGTGGGTGCCTTCAGCCTTGCACGGCACCCTGGGATAGAATCGTGATCACCATTACAAGCTCGGCTTTTAGACACTCCTGATTTATAGACTTGAATTTAAATTCTCACGGTACCGTGGTGGTATTGATGATCTTGCCTCTGCATCAGTGGTCCACAATTTGGTCCATTCATTTAGTGACATAACCATAATTTACCATACTCCAGTGGCCAGTACAGTTCCACAATGCTCTGCAGGCTTGTTTGTCACAATAATAGCAAATTAAATGGGAAATTTTGATTGAGGCAGGCAATTTTGTATTAAGAATTAATTTTGGCACAATATTCATGGAGTGCAATTCTTGTTGATTTACATTGCTCTTGTGGATTTGTTTCCTGCAGGTGGCTAATGCAATGAAGAGCTCATTGCCTTTTGATGCTCCAGACATTTCCAAAGTGGGTCGGAAGTGCCTGCAGGTAGAAGTTACACCAACGGTACCCAGGATATCCCGTACTGCCATCACCACTGCTTCCATACGAAGGCATCGCTGGAAGAAAGAAAGTAAGCAGCTAAAATCTTTTTCTATTTTAGTCACAAAGTATTATTTTCTCAAACGGGTGTTTGTTCAATGCAGTCTCATTTGCTATCTGATTTTAAAAAATGCACCTCTTCCGCTCCTGATACTTCAGATTTCACACTTTCAAATTAACCTCGACCTTGCCGTTTCCAATGCCTGTGTGAGGGTTGCTTCCATCCATCACACTTGAGGCTGATGCCAGCAGGATGCCTGGATGATGGGTGGCACATGGCCTTCTTTCCCAGCCAGCTACGGTACCACAGCTTCCAGGGTCTCAAGTTTGATCCCAACCTCCACAATGTGGAGTTTGCACATTCTCCCAGAATTTGGGTCATCGTCCCCGTCCCCCCTGGAGATTCTCCTGTGTCCTCCAACATCCAAAAGGAATGCAGGTTGGTAGGTTAATTGGCTGCTTTAAATTGCCCCAGGTGTGTAATTGAGTGGTTGAATCTGGAGGGAAGTTAAAGGGAATCTGGGTAGAATAAAACAGGATTCGTACAAATGTGTGGTGGATGGGTGCTGCAGACTTGGTGTGCTAAAGGGCCTGCCGCTGTACATGGAATGGTACAGCACTGGAACAGGCCCCTTGACCCACAGTGTCTGAGTGATGCCAAGTTAAATTGTGTGACATCTGTACTCGTGTCTCACTCTGTCTGGATAAGGGCTGCCCTTCGGTAAACCCTTCAACCACAATCTGCCACAGGCAATGATGGTCCATTTCTACATGGCCATCATAGAGTCTGTTCTCACCTTCTCCATCATGGTCTGGTTTGGCTCAGCCACCAAGCACGACACCTGGAGGCTGCAGCGAATCGTCCGATCAGCAGAGAAGATTATTGGCTGCAACCTTCCCTCCATTGATGAACTGTACACTGCAAGAGCCAGGAAGCGAGCATGCAAGATCATCTCTGACCCCTCTCACCCTGGCCACAAACTCTTTGAATCACTTCCCTCTGGAAGGCGACTCTGGACTGTCAAAGCTGCCACAGCCAGACATAAAAACAGTTTTTATCCACGCGTAGTTGCTCTACTCAACAGCCAAAAATCTGTAGCCTCCCTTGAATCTGTAGCCTCCCTTTGATCTGGTATTTTGTTGGTTCACATGCTTGATCAATGGTGCTTTATCATTAATGTTTTATTATTATTAATGTTTAGTGTTTTCTGAGTCATTTGTAACTATGTCATGTTACTTGTGGGCGGAGCACCAAGGCAAATTCCTTGTATGTGAATACTTGGCCAATAAACATACTTACAAAACTTAAAGGAGCAGCACTTGGTATGAGAGTCTCTGTCTGACACCTGTGTTTAATGTTCTGTGCTCTGTCAATATTCTGTATTCTCTGCTGTCTCTCCTTGTGTATTGTACTATCTTCACTGTCCTTTCCCCTTGGCCTGCTGGACAGGGAGTACGCTAAATGTTTTGTGTTGAATCCCAGATTGTGTTGACCTCCTATTTGATGCTGAGTCAAGCGACCCCACCTCCCTAACCTGTGACTCGTCTGAATTGACCGGAGAGTGCGAGAGGAATGGGGAGGGGATGCCAGTGTCGCCCAAGCACAGTCAGCAAGAACCAGCAGCTGTGGCAACGGCAGAGGGTAGGCCAGAAATAAGGAGGCAGAGATCAGTGAGGGTGCTGGAAGACAACCGTGGCTCTTTACCCAAAGCAGAGGCTCTTTATCCCAGTGCCTGTATCCACTATCCCAGCGTGCATTAATGCCTTCCCCCTATTCTAGCAGCAGGTCAGGTAGTATCATTCTTGTACTTTGCTGTACCAGGCCAGATCCAAGGCTGTGAGCATGGCAAAGGATGATTTTGAAGGCTGAATGTTTGGCTGAGAAGACTCTGATAAGGTTATGCTTTCTGACTGTTGCTTGCATGTTCTCTTGCATCCCTCCCCTGAACCAGCCTAATCATCACAATTTCTGAGCCTTCCCCTTCCTTCCCACCCCCCCACTTCTCCAATGTTCTGCTTCCATTACCTCCTGCACTGTGTGTGGTTCCAGTGACACCGGATACTATGGTTCCACATCTAAACTCTTGCCAGATGAGAAATCCAGTTTGTGTTTCTCAATATGTCCTTTGACTAGAAAGCCTACATGTTCTACCTGATGGTCACTGGTCAGTGGCTGGGTACAAAAAACCAGGGTGAGTAACTCTGGAGCAACAAGGTCTCATGTATTTCTCCTATGATGTTAACTCTGGACGTCCCACAGATAAAACCCAAGCTTTTATCTATCTGTGCATGGTCAAGCATTTAAGAAGTCCAATTTATAGCAACATATAGAAACAAATGGTTTTTGGGCTTGGACAGTACATATATGGGGCAAGTGAGTGCTATCCTGACTCTTCTACAACGGAACATACTTGATCTATTCTTGATTTGACCTGGAATTAGATTGCTGGATCATCTGAAAATAGTGGGGTTTAATTATTGGTGCTAGACAAAAGTGCTGGAGAAATTCAGCGGGTGAGGCAGCATGTATGGAGTGTGGGAAACACTTTTTGCAAATACCATTGACTTTTCTTCATTTATAAAATTGTAATTTATGGCAAGTTTAAAAGCTAAATAACCATGTATGTCTCCATCCTAGTTATTTCAATTAATGGGTGTGACAGTGGATGTGGAGGTTGTGGTGTCTACGTTGTCTTTGCTGCATGTGTGTGCTTATTGTTCTATGTACTTCATTTCGACTATTTGCTGGCTGGGCTGCTATGTAACTGGTAAAGGGAGGAATGCCGGATTACTGTAGCTTGCCCAATGTACTGTAGCTTGTCAAACTATGTGTTTGATCTGGATGTTAATGGAATGAAAAAAAAAAATCATTTTCTAATAGTCCCCACAGAGGCATTCTTATGACTTTTATCAAGCTGAGTCTATTTGTATTGCAGGGTCAGAATGTGCTTCTGAGGAATTATGTTTTTGCATTTGGATGTCATGAAAAGTGACAACATTCTAGAGTAACTCATCGGGTCAGGCAGAATCTCTGAAGAACATGTATAGGTGACATTTTGGTTGGGACCATTCTTCACACTGATTGTGTGTATGTGGGAATATGGGGATGGGGATGAAAGCTGGAAGAGAAGAGGGGCAGAAAATCCTGGCAAGTTGGTAAGATTTTGGTCCATTATAAAGGATGAGGTTACGGAGTACTTAGAAGCTCATGATAAAAGAGGCCGAAGTCAGCATGGTTTTGTGAAGGGGAGATCTTGCCTGATGAATCTGCTGGAATTCTCTGAAGAAGTAAATAGCATGACAGACAAAGGAAAGTCGATGGATGTTGTTTACCTAGATTTTCAGAAAGCCTTTGATAAAGTGCCACATGAGAGGCTGCTAAGGAAGATAGGAGCCCAAGGTATCAAAGGGCAGATACTAGCATGGATAGCAGGTTGGCTGAATGGCAGAAGGCAAAGAGTAGCAATAAACAGGGCTTTTTCTGGTTGGCTGCCAGTGACTAGTGGAGTTCCGCAAAAATCGGTGCTGGGGCCGCTACTCTTCATGTTGTATATTAATGGCTTGGATGAGTGGATTGAAGGCTTTGTGATCGTTTGCAGATGTTATGAAAATAGGTGGAGGGGCAGGTAGCGTAGAGGAAGCAGGGACCGCAGAAGGACTTGGCAGGTTGGGATAGTGGGCAGAGAAGTGGCAGATGGAATATAGTGTGGCAAAGTGTGGAGTCGTGTATTTTGGTAGTCAGAATAAAGGCGTAGACTATTTTATAAATGTGGAGAGAATCCAGAAATTGGAGGTGCAAAGGGACTTGGGAGTGCTGATTCCCAAAAAGTTCATTTGCAATTCAAATGGGTAGTAAGGAAGGCAAAGGTAATGCTAACATTTATTTCAAGAGGGCTAGAATACAAAAACAGGAATGTAATGCTGAGGCTCCATGGCGCTGGTCAGGCAGTATTTGGAGTATTGTGAGCAATTTTGGGCACCATATCTGAGGAAGGATGTGCCAGCTCTGGAGAGGGTCCGGGGGCGGTTTACAAGAATCATCCCAGGAATGCGTGGGTTAACATATGATGAGCGTTCAAGGGCCTGTACTCGCTAGAGTTTGGAAGGATGAGGGGGGATCCTTATTGAAACTTACCGAATAGTGAAAGGCTTGGATAGAGTGGATTTGGAGAGGGTGTTTCCACTAGTTGGAGAGGGTAAGACTAGAGCACATTGCCTCAGAATTAAAGGGCGTTCCTTTAGGAAGGAGATGAGGAGGAATTTATTTCATCTTAGGATGGTGAACCTGTGGAATTCTGTACCATAGAAGGCTGTGGAGGCCAAGTCAATGGATATTTCCCACCAAAACCATCCCTCCCCAGGTACTTTCTCTTGCACCTATAGGAGCTTGAAGGGAGGAGGGGCAGGTCAAAGACTGGCAAGTAATGAATGGATAGGGGGGGAGGGGGGGTGGTGAAAGGCAGATATGAGGACACCTATACTTCCTCCCTCACCTCCATCCAGTGACCCAGGCAATCCTAAGTGGTACAGAGGTCTGTGTGCACCTCCTCTAACCTCACCTGGTATTCCTGATGTGGCCTCCTATACATTGGCGATACCAAGCGTAGACTCAGCTACACTTTTGCTGAACACGGGTTCAGTCTGCCAAGGCTTTCTGAATCTTCTGGTTGCTAACCATTTTAACTTCCCATTACCATACTGATCTTTGTTCTGGGCCGCCTCCACTGCCAGACTGAGGCCTCATGCAAACTTGTAATTGCCAACAAGCAAGTACCTCATATTCCACGGGTAGCTGAGTGTGGCATTAACATTGAGATGTCCAATTTTAGGTAACTACAAAACCCCTCTCCCCTCCCCATTCTTCCTCTATGCCCCCTTGCTCTCTCCCTCCCCCCCCCCCCCCCCCTCCCCTGTGCCTCTCCTGGACTCGCAGCTATTTCTCCATTCCTCCTCCCCTTCCACCTATGTTACATCCTCTTGCTTTACAGTTTGGGACTCTTCATTCCTTTTGTCTCACACCTTTTGTCATTTCATGTCTGGTCTTTATCCTCGTGTCTGCCTATCAATCTCTCCCCCCCCCCCCCCTCCACCTCCATCACCTCTATCCATCTATTAGTTACCAGTCTATGTCCTGCCCCTCCTCCCTTCAAGCTTTCTTTTCCACCACTGTCCCCTCACAATCAGGAAGCCCTGACACAAAACGTCACCCATCTGTGTTCTCCAGGGTGCTGCCTGACCTGCTGAGTTACTCCAGCACTTTATTTTGTTTTTTTAAACAAGCAGCTGCAGTTCCTTGTTTCTGCATGAAAAGTGACATTTGATGCAAGAAAAATACTTAAATGTTTCTATTTAAATGTGCCCTCAATCGTATGTTGCCCTCTCCATTCCAAAATTGCTTCTTGTGTTCCTTTTGTATTACAAATAGTTGTTTATGCTTGGGGAGATAGTGGTGATTATTTTGATGTGCATGTTTGAGGAGAACCTTGGGAAAAGTTAATTGAAGCAGTCAGCAAGGGTTACTCATAATGAAATGTTACTGATAAAAGTTATTTATTTGGATTCCTAATGAAGTTCCTCATGGCTGCATAAAATTAACTGTAGAATAATTTGAATCGCACAACAGATGTTCATTTGTACAGCAGATAGAAACAAAAAAACTGGAGTAACTCAGCGGGTTAGACAGCATCTCTGGAGAAAAGGAATGGGTGATGCTTCGGGTTGAAGGAGCGTCTCGACCCAAAATATCACCTATTCCTTTTCTCCAGCGATGTTGTCTGACCCGCTGAGTTACTCCAGATTTTTGCGCCATCTTCGGTTTAAACCAGTATCTTCCTATTCATTTATACAGCACTTTTGCAACATTTCTCACCCCAAACCCCTCTGCAGCCAATTGTATACTTTAAGCATAGACACTGTTGCAATACATGAATTTCAGTTTTTGTTTTGTGTACAGACAACTCTCAAAAGCAAAAACTTGGTAATAATTGGATGTTTCATTTCATTGATCTTGAAAGATTGCCTGGGTGATTGAGGGGAAAGCACCCAAGGTCAATACCTCGAGACTTTAACGGCTCGGGCAGGTAGCTCACCAACAACTTCTCAAGGGCAGTTAAGGGTGGGCAATTAAATGCTGGCTCAGCCTGCAAAGTCCAGATCCTCTGAATAAGTAATAAAAATATTACAAATGGTGTAATAGATTAATTTGCATTACCTGAGAGGGCAAAGTGAACTTAAGGTGAAAGATGATACCTCTGACAGTGCAGTAGTCCAAAGGATGTACACTGGGATAATGGACCCAAATGTTTGAAATTACTCAACCGAATGGGTTGGAGTACATGTGAAAGAAGTAATGTCAGGCTGAAGGGCAGGTAGTATGGAGTCTTATCGGGTTATTAGTTACTAATCTACATAAACTAATGAAATTGGATGCAACTAGTGATTTAAAAGGAGGCAATTTATGAAGAATTGCAGGATTTACTAATTGATTTTAAACCAAATGTGCATGTTCTTGTATATTCCACCTTCGAACTAACTCTTGTTTCCCCAGACCCTAATGAACTAATTGAACTGCAACCTTTGTTTGAAGAAGGATCTCGACTTGAAAGGTCACCCATTGCTTCTGTCCATACAAGCTGCCTGTCCCGCAGAGATAGTCCAACATTTTGTGTCCATCTTTGCTTTTTTTTTTTTAAAATCCCTTCAACTTCCACCAGCCCTACAACCATCCCAGATATTTGCACTCTGGCCATTCCATTACTTTGCATATCCCTGAATGCAATAGGTCTACTCGATCACAACTTGCCAGGTCTTTGGAATACCTTCCATAAACATCTCTGCCCATCTAACAATCTACTCCACACAAATTGTCACTTTGAGTTCTAATATACATTACTTTTTATATGGTGCAGTGTTTTTTTTTCTCCTTCATGAAAACATTGTAAATGCAAGTTGTCTTGTGTGTTTGCGGACAGAATACTAGATTCTTTAGTTTTGGGTAGTGAAGGCAGGGGTTTGAGTGGTCGGTGTGACGGACCTGATGACGAATCATTTGTTGCTCCACAGATCTGAATGCTGCAAGCGGAGGAGAGGAACCTGTCCACATCACTGAAGCAGACGAGGGATTCTCATCGGGGGCATCTAGCAGCAGCCAGCCAAGTGGGTCCAAGAGCAGCAGCCTAAAGAAAGGCCCCGGTGGTTTATTGGGCAGGGATAAAGATCAGGCAGAGGGCAGACGCAAGCTCCCAGCAGCCCGCTGTGCTGCCGACACCATGGAGTTGACGCCAGTGAAGAAGCACCTCCTGGCAGCGAGTGGTGTGCCGGTGCCTAAGGCAGGAGCTGTTGGCCTGGTGCGGACGGCCAGCACCTCCTCCACCAAATCCTTTGATAGGGTTAACGGGAGCCAGGCCTTGGATGGGGTCTCTAATCTAGCCGTCATTAACGCCAACAGGTTCTCGACCATCAGTCTGCAGGAGGAGAGGCTGGGCCGAGGCAATGAGGCCAAGGATCTGCTCTCCCCTGGAGCCCCTCTTACGAAACAGTCCAGGTCGCCCAGCTTTAACATGCAGCTCATTTCCCAGGTGTAGGCAGGCACTGCCTTCCTTATCCAATCAATAATGCCTGGGAATCCTTTTTAAACACCATTCTCTTTTGGGAGTTGTCCCGCTGTTCCCTTCTCCTTCTTTCCCCAATTCCCTCCCAAAACCCCTCCCTGACTTTCAGCTCTATTTTATTCCAAGTGATGATACTGTGCAGAATAAAGAAACTATTTTGTACTGGAAGAGCAATAAAGGAGTCTGTAGGAAGCGGGCTGTGGTGTGCCGTATGTCCTCACATTCAGTCTGTTCCCTACCTCGTCTTCGGGTGATGTGCAATCCATTGGTACCAGTCTTGACTGAGTACTGGAACTTGTCCATTTCTATCTGACCTTCCACGGCAGGCGATTCTCGGTTTGTCCAGCGCTGTCTTTCAATTTGTACAGCTTGACACTGACCTATTTCTTCAGAATACACTATGCTGCCTTCAGAAAGGCCCAAACGTTCTTTTGCTTGCCCATACCTGAATACATCATTAAAGAAAAGAGCAAAGTTTATAATGCCGCTAACGGGCAATGTCACTGAAAGAACATTTTCATAAAGCTATTGGAGAACCCTGTGAACACGTAACAGCTACAAAGCACTGACCATAGTTTGCTGAGGTGACCAAACCCGTTTCACCTTTTGACAAAAAACAAATTGAAAACTTGTCTCCTTGCACAGCATCTAATCAATATCTAATTGGAATGCTTAACTGTATAGGGCCAAGAGGCGTTTAAACCATAAATGGTAGTTTCTCATTTCTCCCCTTCCCCCACTAGTATGTCTCACAATGGGTTAGCGTTGCACTGATAGTTGAAGAAGTGAAATTGCACTATTGTACACACACACAATCTAAACCGCAATGAGATTTGGAATATTAAGCGTAGACTGGCCCATTTGGTACTTGTAAAACAGCAACATAAATGTTTGCTCCTTTTCATTCGCATTATTTGTAGGTATTTAACCCTCTGGGGCTCAGATGCCCAGGGTCACTGGTCCCTAGAGCATACCATTCTCCAATAGCTATTTGTTGTATAATGTATTCATTGGGTGTGTAACTGCAAGAGCCTTTTATGGGAGTGTACCCACTTTTGTGCACACTTCCAGTACTGGTTACGGATCTCTCACTCTTAACCTTGTAAGGATGTGTATGCCTGTACGTGCATTTGACTGTCTGTTTCTACCTATACATCCATGTGTCATGTACCATGGGTGGTTCCTGATGAATAGTTGTCACAAATGTGCATGGATATCTGCACTAAAGCCCAAGGGTTCTTGAATGATGTTGAGGGAGCTGGCTCCGTATTCAGCACAAGTCAGGCCTGGGCCTATGGCAATAACTTGAGTCATTGTTATGAGCTAGGAGCTGATTCTTAATGAGATAAACATTTTTTTTTTTCCTTTCTGGAGGTCTTGATACTTTAAGTTGCTTGATCATCTCTCATGAATATCACTCCACCTCCTTGATAGGTTTTGTTGGAAAAAGCCGCAGTGACAGCTGGTACCTGAAAATGCGTTTTTTATTTTATTCCAGCCCTGGAGAGTACAGGAATGGGGTTCCCTGGGATCAAAATGCTTTCAGGTTATGCTTTGGCTATGTTCGGATTTCTGTTTTTAGAAACCGTGGGAGGAAATATTGATTAGATTTCTGTATAAGCCTTTGGTAACTTTTGTATATTCCTGGGTGTCTTATGTTTGTATCCTGCCTGCAGGATGTCCAGCTGCTGTAATATGTTTATAAATACCAGTCGGCTACCAATCATGCAGCAACTCCCAACCTAAGAAGTAGTGTAGCTTTGCTCCATGGCCCAAAATTAGCCTTTGCTTGCAAACACGCTCTAGAATCTGTACTCCATTCTCCTGGTAAAGGAATGTTTGGGATCCTTGGAATGTAAAACCTCACTGCCTCTCCCAACCAGTACACTGCCAGGCCAATGTTTCTCGGGTCAATGTTTTAATGAGCTAAACTTGGTTTTGATTAGGCTGCTGCTTGGCCTTCACGAGTACTATTGGATCAATTCTTGGTATGCATCATCTAGCTATAACTGATATTGAGCTATCTATTCAAATGATTTTGTTTTGCACACTTTGATTTTTACATTCCGCCATGGGTTGGATGCTTCATAGCCTGGGATCGGGCCACCTTTTTTACGTTCCAACTTTGTTTCACAAGTTACCAAGGTAATTAGCCAAGTGATTTGAATTAACCAGGGCTCAGTCCGTTGGTCTTGAAGAGGTTATAGGAGTTACAGCAACGGGTTGATTGAGCAACACGGGTAATGAATTTGTGTTTATTCTGTCTGGAAATGGGGCAGTGTCCCTTCTAGCATTGTCAGCTCTCCCTGTTTATGGAGCTGATGGACCTGTTGGAATCAACCCATTATCTACAAATTTAATGCTGTGTTTGTTTGGTCTTCCGTCTTGGTGCTTGTGAACAGATATCAATAGAAGTATTTATTTTGCCCAAAGAATGTTCAGCTGCAGTGATATGTCCAGTGAGGTTGATCTGACCAGTGTGGATCTGACTTTAGCTGGAGGCTACGTATGGGAGAGGAATGTTCCTCATTCCTCCCAGCTGGGTTAAGCTCATAGTCTACTGAAAACTGGAGAGTACGTCAAGACTAAAATGCTCCTGTGTTCCTGAGAAATTCTCAAGGGACTGGGAGCTGTACTTTAATGGGATAATAATAGCAAAAGTAGAATCTAATGGAAATTCGAGTGTTGCCGTTTGGATTGGTGCATGTATATCTGTCATTCTTTGATCAAAAATCTTTTTTTAAATTAAAAATGAGCTGTACTGTTAATGCAAGATGTGAATGTGATATTGTAAATACTTGTCAGATTAAAGATTTTAAATGTGTAAATACAGATGTATAAACATTCAGATCCATCTGCAATGCAGAGAAATTATCTATCTGTAATCTCATTTCCTGGAATAAATACTGTGCTGTTTCTGCATTTCTGTATTTTTTTTTAAATCAAAAATATCCCGTGTAAAGGATACTTCTCTAATTAGAATAACAAGCAAGGAACAGGTATGTTACAAGTAGATGTAGGTGTAATATAAAACATTTTCAATATGACAAGTGTAAACAAGCAAGTAATTGATATCATTTTAAGGTATGATTATCACAAATTTTCTGTGTAAATTAAGAAGTGACAAGCATGTAGAATGTTTAAAAAGGAACTGCAGATGCTGGAAAATCAAAGGTAGACAAATGCTGGAGAAACTCAGCGGGTGAGGCAGCATCTATGGAGTGAAGGAAATAGGCAACGTTTCGGGTCGAGACAAGTAAAATGTGCTATTTTAAGGAGCAATTTTAAAAAATGACAATATAAATTAAGGATAAACAGGCAAGAAAATGATGTCATTTCAAGGTACAATTATAAAAAAATGCCTGCATAAAGGGGGCGCTGCCCCCTTTTTACCACTGCTAGGGTGTTGCCCCTTGGAACCCTACTAGGGGGCATCTCTCTTCCTCTTTTTTTCCATTTTTTTCCTGTCTCATGTCTGAGAAATATCACATTCCAGTTCTCATTGCAAGACCAGGCACTAATGAGCGGAGAGGAGTTGTAGAACTACACAGCAAGGAAACAGGCCTATAATCGCTTGATAACTGAGCTGGTCTCACTTTTCTGCATTTGGCCCATATCGCTCAACGTTTTGCTATCATTTACCTGTCCAAGCGTCTCTTGGTGTCCTAATTGTACTTGCCTCGGCCACTTTCTCTGGCAGCTTATCCCAAACAGCTAGCTCAAGGTGCTAGTCTCGCCAACCTCTCCTTATAACTCAAACCCTCCAGACCCAATAACATTCTTGTACATCTATTTTGCACTCTTTCCAGTTTAATGACATCCTTTCTACACCAGGGGAATCGGAACTGTGCACTGTATACCAAATATGGCCTTAGCAACACCTTGATCAACTATAACCTGGTGTCCCAACTAAGGGTTGAATTACTGATGAAGGCTATTGTGCCAAATGCCGCATTCCCCACCGTCTACTTATGTTGCCATTTTAATAGTACTATATGTGTAGGAAGGAACTGCAGATGCTGGTTTCTACTGAAGATAGACACAAAATGCTGGTTAACTCATCAGGACAGGCACCATCTCTGCAGTGAAGGAATCGGTGAAGCTTCGGGTCAAGACCCGAAACCTCATCCATTCCTTCTCTTCATAGAATTATATACTTGTAGCACAAGGTGTCTGTTCTACAACACTATCATTTAGAACATAGAAAGGTATAGCACAAGAACAGGCCCTTTGGTCCACGATATCTGTGCAGAACATGATGCTAAGTTATGCTAATCTCCTCTGCCTGCATGTGTTTATTTAAAAAATACTATTGTAGCTGCCCTTACAATCACCATTGGCAGCATGACCCAGGCACCCATCATCCTTTAAAAATCTCCTTTAAACATTTCCCCTCTCACCATAAAATGATGCTCCCTGTTTGGTTTACACCCTGGGTTCTGACTGTCTACCCTATCTATACCTCTCATAATTTTATACTTCTATCCGGTCTCATCTCAACCTCCATTGTTACAGAGAGAACAGAAGATAGGTGGTGGCAGCAAAGGGACTTCTTAGACCCCCCTCAGTCATGGGAGTCTCCAAGGTGTAGTTCCTTATATGGAGGACGTCTGTGCGTGACTTTGTTTAATGTGAGGAGACTGGTCCACAGGCAGCCACCCCACAGTCCTCAACAGATCTGGGTCACAATCCAGTAGCATGGAGTCCAAGACGACCGGAGACCCTTTTCTGCTGCAGCCTTCCTCCGCCTTCCCAGTTGTTGTGACGCTCCACTAAAGTCAGCCATCATCCTCTGCCTGTTCCACTGTTGAGGTCTTCGTTGGATTGGTCTTTGTTTAAAAACCTCCCCCTCGACCTTACCACCATGGGTGGCCCTACCAGGAGCATAGCTCCAGATGGCATCGCTCACAGGATCTCAGGTCCACACAAACCTCTCCACCACAACAAGTTGACAATCTACGGAGAAGTAAAATTATGTAATGTAGGGAGGTTGCACGGCAGTCGGGTCACCACCTGTGCCCCGTACTGTGAGGAGAAATGACGGTAGATGGAAGCGAGAGCTGAAAGGACAATAACAGCCAAAGTGCTGTTAAATTTAACTTCAGAAGTGTTTTCTTTTTGCATGTAAAAACCCACTTCAGACCAATGGCCGATTTAAAAATTTTACAGCCAGATTTATCACTTCTGATACTTTTTAGATACCAAAGGAATCAAGAAAAAACACAAATAATGCCTTGCTGTTGATGAAATGCAGTGCACAAACGCGAAATGTTCGCCAAGGACTTTTGCTGTTGTTGTCCCTTCAGCTCTCGCTTCTCCTTACCTTCAATTCTCTTCGCTTTTGGAATTCTGAAATAGGATAGATGTCTCTCACAGTTACCCCGACTTCCACAATTTTTTACAACTCAAATAAATCACCACTTTGTCAGGTTTTCACAGGTAGGAAAGTACGCGTTTCGTGTATTTACAACATATACCGGAAGCTGCGGTGTCCTCCAGATGGATTGAGCGGCTCCGTGCGTTATGCCCTTTGACCCTTACGTTGACCACAAATAGGTGCAAACCCCTATTTAGGTATGTTACAAAACTTACCTTGAGCAGCGCTGCAGTTCTGCCGCTCCCCGTGTGCGTGACTTTGGCGCCTTTCAGAGGGGGGGTGGGCTTAAAGTGCCGTTTTTCTACAGACTGGGCAAATCGATCCATGTCGGACGATTTCGTTGCGGAAGAAAAATCGCTCCGACATTTCATTAATGAAGGTATTTTTAAATTACGCTAGATTATTTATTATCTAATTTATAAATCACCTTCAAAAGCCGTGAGTGCCGACAACGGGAAGGATTTTGCGTAGGGGAGAAAAAAAGGTACACAGTTTTTTTAATATTAAAAGTTGGTTTTTATGGAAGCTTTAATCATATTTTCATGTTGCGAAATGGGGTCCAAAAAAAATGTATGAACCAACAGTATTTTTCCTCCCGACTTCACCGCAAACCACAACGTTCCAATCCACTAAAACCCACTTGCTAGTTGATTTAAATGGCCATTAATTTACAGGCATTAAACACTAAATTCCTTCCATTTGGCCCAGAAATTCATGAAAATGAGATTTAAAAATTATGTTATATTGTGGATTATTGTGTGAATGCTATTTGGACACTTAGGCAATTTAAAAAAAGTTTATCTTTTCTTAAGAAATGGATAGATGTTTAGATCTACTCATTGAATTTTGTAATTGGCTACAATTAGATAACTAACTAATTATATGCTTTAATTTCAGGTCTTCCAAGTAAGATTGTTTCAGAATGCTTCAATCTATAATAACTGAAAATTTCATTGAGTTCTCTTAATTTTTAAGAAGGTTATGGGCTTTTAACGGTTCTAGATCACAGCTTTTGAGTTAAGTCAATTGAAAGGCAATGGGGAACAAGATGCTAATTTCCGAGTATGAAAATGGTCATAACTTTCTTAATACTGAAGATATGAAAGTGAATTGGGTGTCAAAGTAAACTTTTTATGCTTTATCTGATGGGATAAATTGCAGACTTGATTTTTTAAATCTCAAAATTTTGTAACATTGCTACCCTATTACTGCTGGGGGTCAGGTTAGCCTGTCCTTGCGTCAAATTTCCTATCGGACTCCATCATTTACAGCCATCCCCACCTATCACCACCCAGTCTATGCCACCATCTCCAACTTTAATTCCCTCATCTGACACCATCTGCCAAACCACCACCTACACTGCATCCACATATCGTGTATCTCCATCTCTCGGCCTGTGCCCCTTTCCTGCATCCCCACCCCTCCGGCCCCCGCATCCCCACCCCTCCGGCATCCCCATCCCCCCGGCCCCCCCATCCCCACCCCCCCAGCCCCCCCGATCCCCACCCCTCCGGCCCCCCCCATCCCCACCCCTCCGGCCTCCCCATCCCCGGCCCCCCCATCCCCACCCCTCCGGCCCCCCCATCCCTCCGGCCCCCCCCATCCCCATCCCATCCCCCCCCATCCCCATCCCCCCGGCCCCCCCCATCCCCACCCCTCCGGCCCCCCCCATCCCCATCCCCCGGCCCCCCCCCATCCCCACCCCCCCCGGCCCCCCCCATCCCCACCCCCCCGGCCCCCCCATCCCCACCCCTCCGGCCCCCCCCATCCCCACCCCCCCGGCCCCCCCCATCCCCACCCCTCCGGCCTCCCCATCCCCATCCCCACCCCTCCGCCCCCCCCCATCCCCACCCCTCCGCCCCCCCCATCCCCACCCCTCCGGCCCCCCCCCATCCCCACCCCTCCGGCCCCCCCCATCCCTCCGGCCCCCATCCCTCCGGCCCCCCCATCCCTCCGCCCCCCCATCCCTCCGGCCCCCCCATCCCTCCGCCCCCCCATCCCCATCCCTCCGCCCCCCCCATCCCATCCCTCCGGCCCCCCATCCCATCCCTCCGGCCCCCATCCCATCCTCGGCCCCCCCATCCCCATCCCTCCGGCCCCCCCATCCCCATCCCTCCGGCCCCCCCATCCCTCCGGCCCCCCCATCCCCGGCCCCCCCCATCCCCATCCCCACCCCTCCGGCCCCCCCCATCCCCCACCCCCCCCCATCCCCACCCCTCCGGCCCCCCCCATCCCCACCCCCCCGGCCCCCCCCCCATCCCCACCCCCCCGGCCACCGCATCCCATCCCCCCCATCCCCATCCCTCCGGCCCCCCCATCCCTCCGGCCCCCCCATCCCCGGCCCCTCCGGCCCCCCCCATCCCCACCCCCCCGGCCCCCCCCATCCCCATCCCCCCGGCCCCCCCATCCCCATCCCCCCGGCCCCCCCCATCCCCACCCCCCCCCGGCCCCCCCATCCCCACCCCCCCGGCCCCCCCCATCCCCACCCCCTCCGGCCCCCCCCATCCCCGGCCCCCCCCATCCCCATCCCCCCGGCCCCCCCATCCCCACCCCCCCGCCCCCCCACCCCCATCCCCCCGGCCCCCCCCATCCCCATCCCCCCGGCCCCCCCCATCCCCATCCCCCCGGCCCCCCCCATCCCCATCCCCCCGGCCCCCCCCATCCCCATCCCCCCGGCCCCCCCCATCCCCATCCCCCCGGCCCCCCCCATCCCCATCCCCCCGGCCCCCCCCATCCCCATCCCCCCGGCCCCCCCCATCCCCATCCCCCCGGCCCCCCCCATCCCCATCCCCCCGGCCCCCCCATCCCCACCCCCCCGGCCACCGCATCCCCAGCTCCCGCGGCCTTTCGCCTTCTTGGCTGTGATTGGCTGTGCCTACCGTTCCCCTGATTGGCTAAGAGGCTGAGCGCCGGTGATTGGTCGCCGGTGCCCTTTGCCCCGGGATGGCGGCGCCGAATTTGCGGCCCCGCGAGCTGCGCTTCATCAGCGACGGCGACGTGTTGGGGCACATCTCGGACAGAGCGCCGGGTGAGGCAGGGAGGGAGGGAGGGAGGGAGCGCCGGGTGAGGCAGGGAGGGAGGGAGGGAGCGCCGGGTGAGGCAGGGCCGGGTGAGGCAGGGAGGGAGGGAGGGAGCGCCGGGTGAGGCAGGGAGGGAGTGAGGGAGCGCCGGGTGAGGGAGCGCCGGGTGAGGCAGGGAGGGAGTGAGGGAGCGCCGGGTGAGGCAGGGAGGGAGGGAGGGAGCGCCGGGTGAGGCAGGGAGGGAGGGAGGGAGCGCCGGGTGAGGGAGCGCCGGGTGAGGCAGGGAGGGAGGGAGGGAGCGCCGGGAGAGGGAGGGAGGGAGCGCCGGGTGAGGGAGGGAGAGGGAGGGAGGGAGCGCCGGGTGAGGGAGGGAGGGAGCGCCGGGTGAGGGAGGGAGGGAGCGCCGGGTGAGGTGCCAGATCTGGGGACGGCGGCGCGGCGACTATGAAGCTGGTTTGAGGCGCATCTCCGAGTCTAGGGGTTGATGCCAGAGGCTGGGCAACATCTGTGAGAGACCAGAAGGTCAGGTCAGGCAGGGCTGGGGCATGTCACTATCCGCTGACATGACACTAGCAGCACATAGTCATACATCATAACAATAAGCCATTCTGCCCAACTCGCTCATGATGCCCCCATCTACACTAGTCCTACCTACCTGCTTTTGGTCCATATTCCTCTAACCTTTCCTAAGCATGTACCTGTCTAAATGTATTTCAAATGTTATTATAGTACCTGCTCAAATGCCGCCTCAGCACCCTCTGTGTGGAAAAAGTTGCATGTCAGGTTCCTATTACATTTTCGCCTCTTACCTTAAGCTATGTTAGGTCTAGATTTCCCCTACTCTGGATTAAAAAAACTATTAACCTTTTACTCTATCCCCCTCATGATCTTGTAGACCACTTTAAGGCCAACGTCATCTTCTGCGCTCCAAGGAATATAGTTCTAAACTACCCAACCTCTCCCAATGGCTCAGTCCCTCAGGTCCTGACAACATCCTTGTAAATCTTCTCTGCATTCTTTCCCGCTTACCAATATCCTTCCTATAGTAGGTCACCATAACTGCACACAATACTTTGCCAATGTTTTGTGCAACTGTAACATAACATCCCAACTTGTATACTCAATATAGTCACAAAATGCTGGAGTAACTCAGCGGGACAAGCAGTATCTCTGGAGTTTAGGAATGGATGACATTTCAGGTCGAGACCCTTCAGAATGATGTTAGAAGCGGGAGATACATAGATAAGGAAATGTAAGATGTGAAAACAAGACAAAGGAGATTATAGAAAATGTAGAATAGATCATTGTTAGCTGGGAGAAGGTAACAACATAGCAACACAGATAAAATGTAATCGGAAACAGTAAGACTGGTCGGAGAACTGGGAAGGAGGAGGGATGGAGCGAGAGGGAAAGCAAGGGTTACATGAAGTTAGAGAAGTCAATGTTCATACCGCTGGGGTGTAAGTTGCCCAAGCAATATATACTTAGCAGCTTGACTGAAGAAAGCCAATGTACTGAAAGTCTTCTTGCCCACTCTATATACTGCGATGCCACTTTCTAGTAACTACGTATCTGCACATCTAGATCCCCCTGCTCTACAACACTCCCCAGAGCCCTGCCATCCACATATCGTGTATCTCCATCTCTCGGCCTGTGCCCCTTCCCTGCATCCCCATCCCTCCGGCCCAAGTGTTACTTCCCAAAATGCAACACTCGCATTTATTAGCATTAAACTGCATTAACCATTCTTCAGCCCACTTGCCCAACTGACTAAAATCCTGCTCTAATTTTTGATAACCATCTTCACTCTCTATGATACCAAACACTTCAGTGTCATCTGGAAACTTGATAATCATGCTTTCTAGATTCACATCAAAACCCTATAATCCTACAAAATCTATAAGACATTGGTGAGTCCACACTTAGAATATTGTGTTCAGTTCTAGGCACCATGTTATAGGAAAGATATTGTCAAGTTTGAAAGGGTTCAGAAAAGATTTGCAAGGATGTTGCCAGGACTATAGGGTGTGAGCTATAGGGAGAGGTTGAGTAGGCTGGGTCTCTCAATTCCTTGGAGCAGAGGAGGATAAGGGGAGATCTTATATAGGGAGACTAAATCATGAGAGTAATAGATCGGGTAACTGTACAGAGTCTTTTGCCCAGAATAGGGGAATCGAGGACCGGAGGACATAGGTTCAAGGTGAAGGGGAAAAGATTTAATAGAATCCGGGGTAACTTTTTCACACAGAGGGTGGTGGGTGTATGGAACAAGCTGCTAGAGGAGGTAGTTGAGGCTGGGACTATCCCAACGTTTAAGAAACAGTTAGACAGGTACATGGATTGGACAGGTTTGGAGGGTTATGGACCAAATGCAGGCAAGTGGAACTAGTGTAGCTGGGACATTGTTGGTGGTGTGGGCGAGTTGGGCTGAAGGGCCTGTTTCCACACTGTATCACTCTATGACTCTATGACTCCTAGATATAAATTACAAACAGCAATGGGCCAGCAGCGATCCATGTGACACACATCTTTGAGGTATTGAGGGAAGCAGAGCATGGAACCACCTCGCTTAGATTGGGGGGGGGGGGGGGGGGATAAGTCTAGGGATTACTGCTATTATTTGGCAGGTCTCTTTCCTCTGCTCTCACAAATAAAACTTGGAGTAGTGGGTAAAATGTGTCTGGAGTCATGGGGCTGAGTTCATGGTGGATCTGGTATTGGTGTTGCTTTAGAGAATTGGCAAAGATTTGTGGTTGTGGGAGCATTTAAAAAGAATTGACAGGAGGTGCATGAATGAGGGCAAGTGGGTGGTTAGTCAGCAAGGGTCAGAATGGTGGGATGGGGTTGAACAAGGGATGTGATTTAAAGGGGGTGGGTGTAGAGCCAGAGATGTGCTTAATGCCTTTTGTTTGTGCTCTGCAACTGTTTACCCCTTGAATCATTGTACTTCATCATCACAAGAGGACTATACACCACCTGCCATTAATATATTTCTTATTTTGATTTTCAGATATTAAGCTGCAGAACAATGTGTCACGGGTATTTGCAAAGGCGAAGGCAACATCCGGGCAGCGGACAGAGACACAGGCAGATGGGGAGAGTCCAGAGATATTCAATGAACATGAATACATTGAAGCCCTTGGAGTGGGTAGCACAGGTGCTGCATACACTTCATGGCGGAGACTTTGGCGCATTGTTTCTGGGTGTTATAAATTTATTGGAATAAGACCAACCGAGAGCCAAGAGGTCACAATAGACACAATGGGGATAGGCTGACTAGAGGTGGGAAGTGGTCAAGGGTTGTATCTGTGGCCTCTGGAAATACATTGTGAAAATGGGTATCCAAGAAGGGTAAAATTATTCCATGCAATAAATAGTGCCTGATTTAACTACGGGGGTACACCTCCCCCAATCTAAGTTTAGTGTAGAGATCCAGGGTGGGAACAGCTCCTGTGATCACCGAGTCCATGCCAACCTTTGATCACCTGTACACTAGTTCTATGTTATCCCACTTTTGCATCAACACACAAGGGGCACAAATTTACAGAAGCCAATCAACTCATAAACCTGCAGGTCTTTGGGATGTGGGATGGTGTAACTGTCATATGGAGAATGGAGAGGCTGGGCTTGTATCCTTGAGAGTTTAGAAGGATGAGAGGAGATCTTATTGAAACATATAAGATTATTAAGGGTTTGGACATGCTAGAGGCAGGAAACATGTTCCCAATGTTGGGGGAGTCCAGAACCAGGGGCCACAGTTTAAGAATAAGGGGTAAGCCATTTAGAACGGGGATGTGGAAACACTTTTTCTCACAGAGAGTTGTGAGTCTCTGGAATTCTCTGCCTCAGAGCGCGGTGCAGGCAGGTTCTCTGGATACGTTAAAGAGAGAGCTAGATGGGGCTCTTCAAGATAGCAGAGTCAGGGGATATGGGGAGAAGGCAGGAACGGGATACTGATTAGGGATGATCAGCCATTATCACAATAAATGGCAGTGCTGGCTTGAAGGGTCGAATGGCCTACTCCTGCACCTATTGTCTATTGAAACCGGAACACCCGGAGAAAACCTATGTAATCACAGGGAGAACATACAAACTCCACACAGACAGCACCCGTAGTCAGGATCAAATCTGCTGCTGTGAGGCAGCAGTCCTGCCACTGTGCAACCCATGAGGTTATCGAGCAGAAATCTTTGTTATCAGTTATGAACATTGCAAAATGTAAAGACCCATCCGAGTGTCTGCACACTCGGTGGCAGTACTTGTTTATTCATTATGGAGGTTTTGGTTTTCTGGGAATCTGAATGAGGGAGGTGCAGTTTGAAGATATGAGCCAAGCCTTTGTGTTTACAGACCATCCAGGAGCCTCCAGTGATGCAGTCTCTGCAGCAGGTGGTGATGTTTTTACCTTTCAAAGCATCAAAAGGGGAAACAAGATGGCAAAGAAAGGTGAGTTCAGCGGTCGAAGCTTGTTGCTGTGATGTTGAGGCGCTTGGGTTATGTCCAAGTCATTGAGAACTGTGAACTCAATTACCAATGTCAGCAAATTCACTCTTGATCTTAGATAATTAACCTGTAGTATTCCTAGCTTCTGATCCTGGCAGCAAATGTTCTGACATACAGTAATGTGTAAATGCAGATCTGTGAAGGTGAACCTTTGTTCTATCAATAAGAAGGAAAATTCCCAGCATCTGAGGTTAGGTGGGGATGAAACAGTTTACCATTTGATATGCTCATTCATTTTGTTTGCAATTTCAGCCACTGAACTTGCTCATACACCTGGGAAAAGTGTAACATTCAATGAAACCATCAGCCCACTAAAAGCAAATAAAAATGAGAATTGTGGTGAGTCCTTTGAGAATTTGAAATATAAATGTCTTTTGGATGAGATTTTATACCAAGGTCCTGCATTGACATGTAGGTGGGCATAAACTGGTTGGATGTCATTATTCTGAAGGAGAGAGAGGAGCTCCAGGGCTCTGGTTAGTACTTGTCTATCAATCAACATTACTGAAGCTGATGACAATCCCCGAGTTACGCTATGGTCTGTCTGTGAGATGATTTTTATTTTCCGTAAGTCAAACATCCATTTTCTAAAGTAGTCCATATTGTTCCATTCAACATTCACTTGTTATAATTCATTCATTTCATTGAATATTCACCTTAATAACACCCATAATTGATCTAATGAAATATGTAATATATCCAGTTATTAATGAATGCCACACAATGCATTATTGTCATTTTGAACAGGGTTCGGAGAATTTGTATAAAGTGGAACTTTGGTCACCCCGTAACCCAGGAGTTGCTGCATATCTGTCGGGGGAGCTGATTTTATACAAATGACATACAGTGCCCTCGATAATGTTTGGGACAAAGACAAGTCATTTATTTATTTGCCTCTGTATTCCACAATTTGAGATTTCTAATAGAAAAAATCGCGTGGTTAAAGTGCACATTGTCAGATTGTAATAAAGGCAATTTCTATACATTTTGGTTTCACCATGTAGAAATTACAGCTGTGTTTAAACATAGTCCACCCATGGTGGGATCAGATACAGTCATTGTTTTAAAAATTATTTAAACAGTAACTCAAATGACAAATACAGTGTTGCATAAGGTCCTAATGTAGGCAAATGGGATTAGTGTAAATGGTTGAAAAGGTTGGCATGATTGGGGTGGGCCAATTGGGCCATTTCTGTGCTGTGCAATTCTCTGCTCTAGATCTGGGGTTTTTCTTTCTCCTTAAATCAGTGCCCAAACACTGGTTTTAGTTCCTACTGCCCTTCCAGCTGAAATCCAGTGATTCAGAACTGTCTGACTTGTAGCTTGAAACATGTAACCTGCATGTTTTCAGTGTCACAGTCAATTAAGTTTGTGGAGGTTAAGAGTTTTTTTGTTTTCCCAGGAATATTGATGGAAACCAAGACACCCTCAAAGGTAAGAATGGAGTGGAGTGTCAACAAAACTGGTGCTTTTATTTGTACTTCTCACAACAACTTCTTCAAGTCATTTGGCCAACAAGTCTCTGCCAACTCGTACAGCAATCTAATTTATCGACTTATTCCCCTCTTATCCTCTCTTTCATGCTCAACAACACCACTCTGAATTCTCCTTCTGCCCATCTACATTAAATTACATTATCTAATTAACCTTCCAACCAACATATTGAGACATGGCAGGAAACCATGACACTTGGGAGAAACTCCTGGAGTCACGGGGAGAAAGTGCAAACTCCATGCTGGCAGCATGGAAATGAATCCAGGTCACTGATTAAAGATGCGTTGAAGGTTGATCTGCTGTACCTTCTGAACAAATACTTTTGTCCTGTAGAGGAAGAAGAAGTTTACGTCCACCACCCCTTACAGGCTGAGGAAAAGGCTGGCTGGTGAGTCCGTAGGGGGTTTGTGGCTGAGTCTTCTCTGGTTTGAAATTTTTAATTGGTATCAGTGTGATCAAACATTAGTTAATCAATGCATGCTGGTGGTGGGTAATGTACTGGGAGCAGCTTAACGGGTAGTGTGCTGAGGGAGGAGAAAGGTTGTCTGGCCTGCTTTCTGAGGATGTAGGTGCTATGCAGCCAATATTTTGGTTGGGAAGGTCAGTGTTTAGTGTGGTATAGCTGTTCAGTTCCATTTGGGAGCTGAAAGTAGGGGGTGCAGCCATTCTTGTTCTAATAGGTGTGGAGGTGGGGACTTGGTTGTCAATCAATCTGTGGTAGGGAGGGCAAGGTACTGATAGTTGGAATGTGTGCACAATCATCGACATCCATTGACCTCATTGACATGAACAGGTACTTTGGATCTGTCTTCACGAAGGAGGGCACAAACAATATTCCTGATGTACTAGTGGCCAGAGGATCTGGGGTGACGGAGGAACTGAAGGAAATCCACATTAGGCAGGAAATGGTGTTGGGGAGACTGATGGGACTGGAGGCTGATAAATCCCCAGGGCCTGATGGTCTACATCCCAGGGTACGTAAGGAAGTGGCTCTAGAAATCGTGGATGCATTAGTGATAATTTTCAAATGTTCCAGTTTACAAAGGGGAAATCATGCTTGGCTAATCCTCTGGAATTTTTTGAGGATGCAACTAGGAAAATAGACAAGGGAGAGCCAGTGTATGTAGTGTACCTGGACTTTCAGAGAGCATGTGATGAGGTCCCACATAGGAGATTAGTGGACAAAATTAGGGCACATGGTATTGGGGGTAGTGTGCTGACATGAATAGAAAATTGGTTGGCAGACAGGAAACAAAGAGTAGGGATAAATGGGTCCCTTTTAGAATGGCAGGCAGTGACTAGTGGGGTATCGCAAGGCTCGGTGCTGGGACTGCAGCTATTTACAATATACATCAATGATTTACATGAAGGGATTCAAAATAACATTAGCAAATTTGCAGATGACACAAAGCTGGGTGGCAGTTTGAACTGTGAGGAGGATGCTATGAGAATGCAGGGTGACTTGGACAGGTTGGGGGAGTGGGAAGATGCATGGCAGATGAAGTTTAATGCGGATAAATGTGAGGTTATCCACTTTGGTAGCAAAAACAGGAAGGCAGATTATTATCTAAATGGTGTCAAGTTGGGAAAAGGGGAAGTACAACAGGATCTGGAGTTCATGTTCATCAGTCTATGAGAGTAAGCATGCAGGAACAGCAGGGAGTGAAGAAAGCGAATGGCATGTTGGCCTTCATAACAAGAGGTGTTGAGTATAGGAGCAAAGAGGTCCTTCTGCAGTTGTATAGGGCCCTAGTGAGACCACACCTGGAATATTGTGTGCCGTTTTCGTCCCCTAATTTGAGGAAGGACATTCTTGCTATTGAGGGAGTGCAGCGTAGGTTTTACAAGGTTAATTCCCAGGATGGTGGGAATGTCACATGCTGAGAGAATGGAGCGGCTGGGCTTGTGTACTCTGGAGTTTAGAAGGATGGAGGGAATCTTATTGAAATATAAAATTATTTGGGGTTTGGACATGCCAGAGGCAGGAAACATGTTCCAGATGTTGGGGGAGTCCAGAACCAGGGGCCGTAGTTTAAGAATAAGGGGTAAGCCATTTAGAATGGAGATGAAGAAACACTTTTTCTCACATAGTTGTGAGTCTGTGGAATTCTCTGCCTCAGAGGGCGGTGGAGGCGGGTTCTCTGGATACGTTCAAGAGACAGCTAGATAGGGCTGTTAAAGATAGTGGAGTCAGGGGATATGGGGAGAATGCAGGAACGGGGTACTGATTGGGGATGATCAGCCATGATCACATTGTGTGGTGGTGCTGGCCACACAATGTGATGCAGGAGAATGGCCTACTCCTGCACCTATTGTCTATTGGCATTAGCGGTCTGTCATTTTAGAGTGAAGTGTTTGGAATGGGGAAGAAGGAGGACACATGGCAGAGGGAGGTTACATGTGTAGGTGGGACCAGTTCTCCTAACCTGACTGAAGCTGTAAATTTGTTTGAACCAGACTTGCCTGGCCTCAGCAGTGAGAGTGATTACTCATCTTCTGACTCTGAGGAGGGAGAGGATAACTTCACGGGAAAAGACACCAGTCACGCGTCGAGTCTGGCTCCAACACCCGGCAAGAAATCCACAAAACCTCTTCAGGTAGGCCCAGGCCAGTGAACCGATCCAGAGGCAAATTCATTTCTAGGACAGGAAACTATCCAAGCCACCAACCAAGCACTTGTTTCAGCTTGCTCCTTGATGAGTTTACGAAATAAACAGAG
This sequence comes from Raja brachyura, assembly GCA_963514005.1. The sequence goes on along the minus strand of OY740787.1, from coordinate 41,683,141 downwards.
GAATTGACCCAAGGGCTGGGCCATTGTGACTCAAGATTGGCCCTGATTGATTGTCTGCTGTATCACCAACATTGATATCATTCATTCCCTACTTTGTGTATATTTTACTCTGTGGACATGATGCCGCCTTGTCAAGTAGCATGTTTCTTTCAGAACTGCCTGTATTGGTAATTCCCAGGGTTGATTATAGATATTTGAGTTACCAATAGGAAAATATTGAAGTACAGCTGCTATTGTGTAGGTATGTTACAAAACTTACCTCGAGCAGCGCTGCAGTTCTGCCGCTCCTGTGTGTGTGACTTTGGCGCCTTTCAGAGGGGGGCGTGTTTAAAATGCCGGTTTTCCACAGACAGGGCAAATCGATCCATGTTAGGGGATTTCGTTGCTGAAGAAAAATCGCTGCGACATTTCATTCATGAATGTATTTTTAAATTACACTAGATTATTTATTAGCTAGAGTAATTTAAAAATCATCTTCTAAAGCCGTGAGCGCCGACAACGGGAAGGATTTTACGTAGGGGAGAAAATAAAGTACACCGTTTATTTTTACATTAAAACGTGTTTTTTAGGATGCCTTTAATCACATTTTCATGTTGCGAAACGGGGACAAAAAAAATGTATGAACCGGCAGTATTTTTCCTGCCGACTTCACCGTAAAACCGCAACGTTCTAATCCACCGCATTCCACTGAAACCCACTCGCAAGTTGATTTCAATGGCCATTAATTTGCAGGAATTAAACACTAAATTCCTTCCATTTGGCCTATAAATTAATGAAAATGAGATTTAAAAATCATGTTATATTGTGAATTATTGTGTGAATGTTATTTGGACAGGTAATTTAAAAATGTTTATCTTTTCTTAAGAAATGAATAGATGTTTAGATCTAGTAATTGAGTTTTGTAATTATCTACAATTAGGTAACTAACTAATGATATGCTTTAATTTCAGGTCATCCAAGTAATATTGTTTCATATTTGTTTCAGAATGCTTCAATCTACAATAACTGAAAATTTCATTGAGTTCCCTTAATTTTTAAGAAAGTTATGGGCTTTTGACTGTCCTCGATTACAGCTTTTGTGTTAAGTCAATGGAAAGGCAATGGGGAACAAGATGCTAATTTCCGAGTATGAAAATGGCCATAACGTTTTTAATACTGAACATATGAAAGTGAATTAGGTGTCAAATTAAACTTATTTTTATGCTTTATCTGATGGGATAAATTGCAGACCTGATTTTTTTATCTCAAAATTTTGTAACATTGCTATATTGTGATGTAGGATATGTAAAGCCTTTCTGTTTACAGGATGTGCTCACAAAGACAGTTGGATAATTATGACACGGTTTTTGTGATGTTAACTTATTGGAACATGTACATGGATAGGAAAGAATTAAAGGGAAATGGTTCAAATGCAGGCAAATGGGTCTGCCACAAATGAGCATCTTAGCTGGCATGGACAAGTTGGGCTGTAGGGGCTTTTGTGTGACTAACTCTGGAGTGAGATTTGAATCTGAATTCTTATGATTTGAAGGTGAGAGTGAAACCAACTGAGCCACAGCTAAAAAGTGATTCACACAGTTTCTGGCTTGGCACAAGTTGCTGATGTTCCTCTGATGTTTCTCTCTTTTTTTCTTTAAGCCAAGTGTTGTTGAGCTGTACTTTGAAGCTCACAGTAATTCAAAAGTACTGACTTCTGATCGCACATTACAGAATCTCCGGACCCCAAAGCTGGACCAGGTATGTCTTGGCGTGGTCTGTTATGCCAATGCAAGGAACTAATAAATAACTGCATGACCAGGGCTGCCACAGACTGGAAGGTGACCATATGTTCTCATCCCATTGTAGGAGACCTTGGTGAGATTGCTGAGTGATGATAACTTGCCTTTCTCAGCTGAGGTCAGGCTGCTGAACAAGGGACACAAAAAGCTCTTTCGCAAATGGATGGTACAAACACAGTGAGTATAGTCCAGAATCTTTATGGGCAGGGTGCATTGACGGTGGAAATGTGGAAGACACCATGTGATGTTTGTAATGATCGCAAGGTGGCACATTGGTGCAGCTAGTAGAGGCACTGCTTGCAGCACCGGATAGCCGGATTCATCACGACCTTGGGGGGCCCTATGTGTGTGGGGTTTGCGCATTTTCCGTGACTGTGAGGTTCCTCCATGTGCTCTGGTTTCCTTTTGCGTTACAAAGATGTGCAGGTGGTAGGTTAATTCGCCACTGTAAATTATTTGCAATGTGTTAGAGAGTGATGTAATCTTGGGGTGGTTGATAGGAATGTGAGAAGAATAAAATAGGATTCATGAAGGATTTGTGTAAATGGGTGGTTGATGATCAACATGGACTCTGGACTAAAGGGCGAAGCAGAAAATATTCCAGTTTGGTACCAAATTAGGACCTCTGTATAGGAAGTGATCCATTTAAACATGAGGAATTCATAACCAGTTCTCAGTAACTCAGGACTGACTTCTTTCTTTCTCAAGGTTGGGGTTCAGCATTCTATTGTATGGACTCGGCTCCAAGAGGGAATTGCTGGAAGAGTTCCGCTGTCAGATGCTGGAAGGCACTGTCCACTTGGTGGTGAATGGATTCTTCCCAAGTATCACTCTTAAGTCTGTGAGTATTTGTCAATAATAGTTTTATGTCTCCTGCAATTTACAGGCAAAGGGCACAGATTGCACATGGTTCTGTGCTCAGGACAAGTCTCTGGCAGGTGTGATATCCTGCTCTGCCTGCTTACCTTTGTCCAGATGACAAGCCCTGAACAAATGACATCAACTTCATTGCCTGTGCACAGACTGGGATTGAGGTTGGGCTGTGCAAGGTGGAGTGATTAGGGTAACATTTCTGTCTAACTGAACAATTATTGTGTTACAGATTCTTAACTCAATCACAGAAGAGATTTTGCAACATGAGGGAAGCTTCCGGAATCTCATGGATCAACTTGGCTTTATTGTCAGGTCATTTAATGATAGTGAGTATCACTGTTTATGTGTAAGAAGGAACTGCAGATGCTGGTTCAAGCTGAAGATAGACACAAAAAGCTGGAGTTATTCAGCAGGACAGGCAGCATCGCTGGAGAGAAGGAAAGGGTGATGTTTCGGGTCGAGACCCTTCTTCAGACTGGTTAGGGATAAGGGAAACAAGAGATATAGACGGTGATGTGATGTGAGAGATAAAGAACAATGATTGAAAAATATGCAAAAAAAAACGATGATAAAGCAAACAGGCCATTGTAAGCAGTTTGTAGGGTGAAAATGAGAAGCGACTTGGGTGGGGAAGGGAGAGAGAGAGAGAGAGGAAATGCCAGAGCTACCTGAAGTGCGAGAAACCAATTATGCCCAAGCGAAATATGAGATGCTATTCCTCCAATTTGCATTTAGCCTCACTCTGACAATGGAGGAAACCTAGGATAGAAAGGTTTGTGTAGGGATATGAAGGGGAATTAAAGTGTCTAGCAACCGGGAGATCAGGTAGGTTCAAACGGGATGAGCGAAGGTGTTTTGCAAAACGATCGCCCAGTCTGTGTTTGGTCTCGCCGATGTATGAGAGTCCACATCTTGAACCACGGATACAGTAAATGAGGTTGGAGGCGGTGCAAGTGAACATCTGCTTAAACTGAAAGAACTGTCGGGGTCCTTGGACAGAGTCGAGGGAGGAGGTATAGTGACAGGTGTTGCTTTTTCTGCGGTTGAGGGGACAGTACCTGGGGAGGGGGTGGTTTGGTTGGGAAGGGATGAGTTATCCAGGAAGTTGCGGAGGGAACTGTCTCTGCGGAAGGCGTAAAGGGGTAGAGTTGGGAAAATGTGGCTAATGGTGGGTCCCGTTGAAGGTGGCGGAACCTTTGGAAGATTACTGGATGTGTTGTATGTGAAGAGGAAAAAATTAGGAAAGTGAAGAGGGAAAAATTAATCAAGACCAAAGTTGGACCACTGAAGACTGAAAAGAGTGATTTTATTATGGGGAACAAAGAAATGGCAGATGAGTTGAACAGGTATTTTGGATCCGTCTTCACTAAGGAGGGCACAAACAATCTTCCTGATGTACTAGCAAGAGGATCTGGGGTGACGGAGGAACTGAAGGAAATCCACATTAGGCAGGAAATGGTGTTGGTTAGACTGATGGGACTGAAGGCTGATAAATCCCAGGGCCTGATGGTCTGCATCCCAAGGTACTTAAGGAGCGACTCTAGAAATCGTGGATGCATTGGTGATAATTTTCCAATGTTCTATAGATTCAGGATCAGTTCCTGTGGATTGGAGAGCAGCTAATGTTATCCCACTTTTTAAGAAAGGCGGGAGAAAAAAAACAGGGAATTATAGACCAGTTAGCCTGGTGGTGGGGAAGATGCTGGAGTCAATCATAAAAGATGAAATAGTATGGATTTACGAAGGGGAAATCACGCTTGATTAATCTTCTGGCATTTTTTGAAGATGTAACTAGGAAAATGGACAAGAGAGAGCCAATGGATGTAGTGTACCTGGACTTTCAGAAAGCATTTGATAAAGTCCCACTTAAGAGATTGGTGGGCAAAATTAGGGCACATGGTATTGGGGGTGGAGTGCTTACATGGATAGAAAATTGGTTGACAGACAGGAAACAAAGAGTAGGCATTATCGGGTCCCTTTCAGAATGGCAGGCAGTGAGTGACTAGTGGGGTACCACAGAGCTCGGTGCTAGAACCGCAGCTATTTACAATATACTTCAATGATTTACATGAAGGGATTCAAAATAACGTTAGCAAATTTGCAGATGACACAAAACTGGGTGGCAGTGTGAACTGTGAGGAATATGCTATGAGAATGCAGGGTGACTTGCACAGGTTGGCTGAGTGAGCAGATGCATGGCAGATGCAGTTTAATGTTGATAAATGTGAGGTTATCCACTTTGGTAGCAAAAACAGGAAGGCAGATTATTATCTAAATGGTGTCAAGCTGGAAAAAGGGGAAGTACAACGGGATCTGTGAATCCTTGTTCATCAGTCAATGAAAGTAAGCATGCAGGTACAGCAGGCAGCGAAGAAAGTGAATGGCATGTTTGCCTTTATAACAAGAGGAGTTGAGTATATGAGCAAATAGGTCCTTCTGCAGTTGTACAGGGCCCTAGTGAGACCACACATGGAGTATTGTGTGCAGTTTAGGTCTCCAAATTTGAGGAAAGACATTCTTGCTATTGAGGGAGTGCAGCATAGTTTCACGAGGTTAATTCCCGGGATGGCTGGACTGTCATATGCTGAGAGAATGGAGCAGCTGGGCTTGTACACTCTGGAGTTTAGAAGGGTGAGAGGGAATCTTATTGAAACATATAAGACTATTAAGGGTTTGGACATGCTAGAGACAGAAAACATGTTCCCGATGTTAGGGGAGTCCAGAACCAGGGGCCACAGTTTAAGAATAAGGGGTAAGCCGTTTAGAACAGAGATGAGGAAACACTTTTTCACAGAGAGTTGTGAGTCTGTGGAATTCTCTGCCTCAGAGAGCGTTGGAGACTGGTTCTCTGGATACTTTCAAGGTCTCCAATTGGAGGCGTGGGTTCGTATCCCACTTCTGACACCACGATGTGTTTCGGCTGTTGTAAATTACTGAAGCCTTACATCAAGATAAAGATCCAAATACTTTATTAACAACATAGCAAATATGACTTCATACTTGCACATCTCTTTAATTCTAAGGGAACCAGGCAGGGAGGTTTACCGTAAAGCTAGTGGGCGTAACTACAAAAACATGACTCATAACATAAGTGACACTGATCTAGAGAGCTAGATAAGGCTCTTGAAGATGGGGAGATGGCAGGAACGAGGTACTGATTGTGGATGATCAGCCATGATCACATTGAATGGTATTGCTGGCTTGAAGGGCTAAATGGCCTAGTCCTGCACCTATTGTATGCGAAGGCTGATGGGGTGCAAGGTATGGGCTAGGGAGACTCTGTCTCTGTTGTGACTAGTGGTAAGGTGACCAAAGGCAGAGCTACTGGGTACCAAGGAGACATGAGTGAGGGCCTCATCTATGATGGGACTGGGGAACCCCTGTTCCCTAAAGAATGAGGACATCTAGGATGTCCTAATTTGGAACACCTCATCATGAGCGCAGATGTGGCGTAGACGGAGAAATTGGGAATAGGGGATAAAGTCTTTGCAGGAAGCAAGGTGGGAAGAAGTGTAATCGAGACAGTTATGGGGTTAGTGGGTTTCAAGATTCAAGAGAGTTTATTGTCATGTGTCCCTAATAGGACAATGAAATTCTAGCTCTGCTTCAGCACAACAGAATATTGTAGGCATAAATAAATACAGAACAGATCAGTGTGTCCATATACCATTGAAATATATATATACACACACACACACACACACACACACACACACACACACACACACACACACACACACACACACACACACACACAAAGTGCATTAGGCTATCAAAGTCCAGATTTTTGTTTGAGTTGAGTTTAATAGTCTGATGGCTGTGGGGAAGAAGCTGTTCCTGAATCTGGATGTTGCAGATTTCAGGCTCCTGTACCTTCTACCTGAGAGATGAGTGTGTGGCCAGGATGGTGTAGGTCCTTGTGATGCTGCCAGCCTTTTTGTGGCAGCAACTGTAGATTCCCTCGATGGTAGGGAGGTCAGAGCCGATGATGGACTGGGCAGTGTTTACAACTTTTTGCTCCTGGGCGCATAAGTTTTCGAACCAAGCCACGATGCAACTGGTTAGCATGCTCCCTACTGTGCAGCTGTAGAAGTTTGAGAGAGTCCTCTTCGACATACCGACTCTCCTTAATCTTCCCAGGAAGTAGAGGCGCTGATGTGCTTTCTTTATAATTGCATCAATGTTCTGGAGCTACCTCCTGCACCCATGCAGAACTCGTGGACTTCATCAACTTCACCACCAATTTTCATCCTGCACTCAAATTTTTTTTTGTTAAATTTTTTATTAATTAGAAGCAATTACATAATTTTTAAAAAGTGCGTGTTCATTGTTGACATAATAAAAATCATTTTGTTCTTTGTAGATATACATAATCAGTATTATTTATATTAATCATTGCATAATAATTGTGCTTCTATATTATTTTTTTCCATTTTTTATAAAGGTAGAAAATAGTGGAAAAAGATTAAACAAAAAAAAAATATATAAAAAGTTGCGAAAGAATGGGATATTCTACAGATTTTACATCGTTGGAAATATATCCGCGTTTTATGAAATGTACTACTTCATCTATTCTTTGATTCTGGTTTCAGTCGGGTTCTCGTGCCAAACCAGTTTGCCCCTTCAAATATTCAATAAATGGGGACCATATTTTTTTAAATAGTTCTTGTTTGTCCATTAAGACAAATCTTATTCTTTACAAATATAGGGTCTCCGACATTTCTGAGGTCCACATTTTAATTGTGGGGGTTATAGAGCCTTTCCAAAATGTTAATATCAATTTTTTCCCAATTATTAAACTATAATCAATAAAAATTATTTCATTCAAAGTAATGAATTGATTTGGTTCCGTTATTCTTAATATTATTAATTTTGTGTCAGGAGTCAGTTTGATATTGATGACTTCTGAGATTATCTTAAAAATTTCCATCCAAAAGTTATTAATTTTTATACAACTTACGAATGAGTGCAATAGGTTAGCCTCTAAGTGTTGACATCCTGCACTCAAATTTACTTGTACCATCTCTGACACCTCCCTTCCCTTTCTTGATCTTACAGTCTCCATCACGGGAGATAGCTCTGTCATGGGTAGAGACATGGGAAGGGTGTGATGTGGGCTCGTTGGGTGGGAAAGGATGACGATGTGAACATGTCATCGGAGGACAGCTAATATGTGGTGGAGGGAGGGTGTTGGCATTTGGTGGGGTTGTCTGTGTTATGAATACTGCTGTCTGTTTCTTTTGCTCAGATCCCACATTGGATCTTTACCTTCTAATCCATAACATCGATGGGCAGATGTTACATGGGGACCGGAACCAGCAGATATTAAGCCAACTCGCTGCAATCCCTGGCATCCACCTCCTTGCATCCATCGATCACCTGAATGCCCCTTTGAGTGAGTGTTGCTAACTTTGATCACAGTGGTGATGGAGCTGATGTTTGCTGCTTTAAGAGATCCACTGGAGATGCTCTCTGAATTGTGTTTCTCTGGGGCAACTTCTGTTCTGATGGGGTCTAGGCGCTGCTCTCTTGTTCTTTGTGGAAGTGGAAGGAAGCTCCTGTATGGGGTTGGGAATTTGTCATTTGAATTTTTTTTCTCCCTCTTTCTCTCTGTTTGTCTGTTTCTCACGGGCTCGCCCTCTAGCTGGTGAGGCTGCTTTTTGTCTCTTAATGGATGGGGAAGAAATGCTTCTTGACTGACTGACACAATCCTGTTTGACAGTGTGGGATCAGACACGGAGCTGCCTCTTTAACTGGCTATGGTGCGAGGTGACGACCTTTAAGCCCTACACAGAGGAGACCTCGTATGAAAACTCGCTGCTGGTACAACAATCGGGAGCCTTGGCTTTGAGCTCATTGACTCATGTTCTGCGCAGCCTTACTCCCAACGCAAGGTAATTGCCACAGTATTGTGACTCTGTGGGATTAAAGGGTCCAGGGTACCTAAAGTTAAACAGTGAGCTCTCATTTGGTGTTGGGAACTCTGGTGGGGGCTGAGTTAGTGAAAATGGGAACTCACCTCTGGACGTTATGTTGGGATTGGTGCGGGGTGCGGGGGGGGGGTCATGTTTGGACTCCGGAAAGGTGTTCTGAGCTGGAATTTGGACTGATATTATTTCTCCTCCAATAATGTAGGGGGATATTTAAACTTTTGGCTCGGTTCCAGTTAGAGAACAGGGACAACTCGTCTTGCCCAGGTAAGAACTATGTGGAATTTGGGTGGAGAGATTGTATTGAGCGGAACCAACAGTCTCTGCTTGAAGTTCTGTGATGAATCAAAATTCCTGAATATATTTTGAATATATCGTAGTCATTGAGTTGGACAGCATGGAAAAAAGGTACTTCGACTCCAATTCATCAATGCCAACTAGTTACATTTGCCTGTTTTTTACCCACCTCTCTTTAAACCTTTTAGAAACATAGAAAATAGGTGCAGGAGTAGGCCAATATGCCCTTCGAGCCAGCACAGCCATTCAATATGATCATGGCTGATCATCCAAAATCAGTACCCCGTTCCTGCTTTTCCCCCATATTCCTTGATTCTGTTAGCCCTAAGATCCAAATCTAACTCTCTCTTGAAAACATCCAGTGAATTGGCCTCCTCTGCCTTCTGAATTCCACAGATTCACAACGCCCTGGGTGAAAAGTTTTTCCTCATCTCAGTCCTAAATGGCCTACCGCTTATTCTTAAACTGTGACCGCTGGTTCTGGACTACCCCAACATTGGGAACATTTTTCCTGCATCTAGCCTGTCCAATCCCTTAAGAATTTTATATGTTTCTCCTCTTATAAAATCCCCTCGTGCTTCTAAATTCTAGTGAATACCAGTCCAGTCGACCCATTCTTTCATCATATGTCAGTCCCGCCATCCTGGGAATTAAATTGGTGAACCTACGCTGCAATCCCTCAATAAGTTGTCCCTACGCTGTCCTTCCTCAAATTAGGAGACCAAAACTGCACACAATACTCCAGGTGTGGTCTCACCAGGGCCCTGTACAACTGCAGTAGGACCTCTTTGCTCCTATACTCAAATCCCCTCACTATGAAGGCCAACATGCGATTTGCTTTCTTCACTGCCTGCTGTACCTGCATGCTTACTTTCAGTGACTGATGTACAAGGACACCCAGGTCTTGTTGCACCTCCTCTTTTCCTAATCTGACACTATTCTGATAATACTCTTCTTTCTTGTTCTTATAATAATCTGCCGCCTTGTTCTTTCTATCCATGTATCTGTCCAAATGATCTTTAAACGTTGTAATTGTACCTAACTCTACAGTTTCCTCTGGCAGTTTGTTCCACATATCCAGCACCCTCCATGGGAAACAAGTTGCCCTCTAGATCCCATAAATTTATGCCCTCCAGTTTTGGATTAATCTACCCTGAGAAGGTCTGAAAAAAAGTCTGAAAAAGACTTCAACTTTCTACTTTAACGAGGCCAATGGTTTTATAAACCTTTATGAGATCACTCCTCAACTTCTAACGCAGCAGTGAATACGTTCCCAGCCTATCCAGCTTCTCTTTATAACTCAAATACTTCAATCCTAGTAATATCCTCTTGAATCATCTCTGAACCAGCTTAATAACATCCACCCTTTAGCTGGGCAACCAAAACTGCACGCACTACTCCCAGTGTGGTCTCACCATTGACATGTAAAGTGCAACTTGTTGTCTTAACTCCTGCACCCGGTGCCCTGACTAAGGAAGGCTTTTTTCAATAATTGTCTACCTGCGTCTTCTTTCTCTTATCTGCCGTAGTTATTGTGTGTCCCTTTTTGCCTTTCTAATTTCCCTTTTAAGTGTACTCTTCCATCTTATACTCCTCAAAGGGTCTGTTTGATCGCAGTTGCCTATACTTGGCTTATTCCCCCTTTTTCCTGATCAATGATTCAATATTTCTTGTTAATTAGGGGTTAACTATTTTCTTTCAATCTGCCAGCCTTTCCCTTACCACTAACAGAAATATGTTTTCCCCACACTCTCCCTATCTCATTTTTAAAAGCCTCTCATTTGCCAGATATTTCTTCACCTGCAAACAGCCTCTCCCAATCAACTTTTGCAGATTCCTTTCTAATGCTTTTGAAATTTACCTTGCCCCAATTTAGGACTTCTAATTTGTGGACCAGTCCTATCTTTCTCCATAACTATTTGAACATTATTTTTTTTAATTGTGGTCACTGGCCCCAAAATGCTCCCCCACTGATACTTAAGTTATTTTGCTTGTCCCATTTACCTGATGTTGCCTCCTTTCTAGTAGTACTCTTTGAGAAAACTTTCCTGGACACATTGAACCACTTCTGCCCCATCAAAGCACTTAGCACCATGGCAGCCCCAGTCAATATGAGGGAAGTTGAAATCATCTTATTATTACTATCCTTTTATTCCTACTATTACCTATAACCTCCCTACGTATTTATTCCTTTATTTCCTGCTGACTATTGTGGTACCCATAATGCAATCCCATCAGAGTGAGCCTCCCCTTTGTTTAGAACTTCTACCTGTAGACGAATCCTCAAGGATATTTTCTCAGAGTACTGCCATGATGTTCTCTCTAATTAACTCTCCTCTCTTACCTCCACCTCTATCATGTGTACCCTGGAACATTGAGTTGCCAGTCCTGTCCTGCTTTCAATTGTGTTTCTGTGACAGCTATAATATCTGCCTTGCCAGTCATGTTTCTTGCATTAAAATAAATGCAGTTTAGACCATCATATCTTTCCTCTCTTATCCTGCATGTCCTATCTATTGAACTTGCTCACTTTAACATTTATATTTGCCTCAACTCTTAAATGATACGTTTTAAATGATGGTTAACCCAAACAATTTACCACATGGAGAGATACTATGCTAGTGCATGAGTTCATAAATATAGAGATTTATATAATTGATAGACATAGGTAGACACAGTATTTTCCTTGGGGTGTGGGAGTCTTAAATTAGATGACATGGGTGAGAAGGGAAAGCTTTGGAGGGGACCTCAGGGGCAACTTTTACACAAGGAGAGTGGTATGTATATGGAATGAGCAGGCAGAGGAAGTGGCCGTGACAGGTTCAATAGCAACATTTAAATAATCTTTGAACAGATTTGGTTAGGAAAGGTTGTTTTTTTTGTTTTGTTTTTGTAAAATATTTTTTATTAGAAGTAAATACATATTAAGACAAATTAAAATGTGAAGAGAAAGAAAAAGAGTATATTATTCATCACATACATTCTTAATATTTTTAACATTTACAATCATTCTTGTTTGTACTTCTATATTTTTTATTATTTTTAGTACAGAAAGAAATTGATAGAAAGAAATAATAGAGAAAAATAAAATAAAAGTAAAAATAGAAAATCAATAATATGAGTGGAGTATTAAACAATCTATACTTCATTGGAAATATATCAGTGATCTATTGTATATAATTCTTCATCCATTCCGTCGTTCAGGTTTCAGTCAGGCCTTCGAACCGAGCCAATTTGTCCCTTTAGATAATCAATAAATGGAGACCATGTTCCTCTAAACTGGTCTAGCCTGTCCAAGAGGCCAAGTCTTAATCTTTCCAAATGAAGTGTCTCCGACATTTCTGTAATCCACATTTTGATAGTGGGGGAGGTAGGACCTTTCCAAAATTTTAATATTAATTTTTTACCAATTATTAAACTATAATCGATAAAATTTTGTTGTTTTATTGTTAGTGATTGATCAGTATCTAGTATACCTAATATGATTAATTTTGGATCTGGAGTCAAATTTGTATTAACTACCTTCGAAATTATCTTAAAAATTTCTGTCCAAAAATTAGTAATTTTTAAACATTTAGTAAATGAGTGCGTTAGATTAGCTTCTAGGTGTTGACATTTATCACATATAGCAGAAACATTTGAGAAAATTCTGTTTAGTTTGGATTTTGAGAGATGTAATCTATGTAAAACTTTAAATTGTATCAAAGAGTGTCTGGCATTTAATGAACAGTAGTGTATATGTTGTAAACTTTCCTCCCATACTTCTAAACTAATTGTTTGTCCTAATTTGCTTTCCCATGCTTGCCTATATATTTCCGACGTTGGTGCATCATTTTCCAATAAAATATTATAAATATATGATTAATTTTTCTGTGTTCGGGTGTTTATTTAAACATTCATCTAGAATTTCTGTCTTTCTGTTTCTAAGTTCTAGTGTATTTGATTTAATATAGTCTCTAATTTGTAAATATCTAAAATATTCTTTTGCGTGTAGTCCATACTTTTGTTGTGGTTCTTGAAATGAAAGAAAAAGGTTTTCCCTGTAGAGATCCCGTATCTTATTCATTCCATAATTTTTCCATTGTGAGAAACCTTTATCCATCCTTGAGGGTTTAAAAGTAATATTGTTTGCAATATGAAGATCCAGTGGTATACATTCCAATTTTAATAATTTATTTAATTGTTTCCAAATACGTATCCCACTTTCTATTATTGGGTTTCCTCTATAGGAAATTTTTAAACTATATTTTCCTCTATTTTTTATGTAGTTTGGTATTAGCAAATAGAATCGAGCTAATTTCAAAAGGTAAGCAATCTTCCTTTTCCATTTTTAACCAATTCGGTTGTTTATCTAATTCTTCCAAACAAAAATTCATATTTTTAATATTAACTGCCCAGTAGTAAAACATAAAATTAGGCAGCGCTAAACCACCAGATATTTTTGCTTTGCATAGATGTTTCTTATTTATTCTATGGCTCTTATAATCCCAAATGAAATTTGTGATTATAGAGTCCACCTTCTTAAAGAATTTTTTGGGAAGATATATCGGGATCATTTGAAATAAATATAATAATTGCGGGAGAAAAATCATTTTTATCGCGTTTATTTTACCTAACATTGAGATAGGTAGTGTTTTCCAATATAGGATATTCTTAAGTAATTTATTCAGTAGGGGTGGGAAATTAGATTTAAATAAAGAGTCATGTCTTTTTGTTACATAAATTCCAAGATATTTAATGTTTTCATTTGCTATCATAAAAGGGAATTGTTGTAATATGTATAAGTTATTTCCCATTATTGACATAAGTTCACTTTTATTCCAATTAATTCTATATCCTGAGAGCAAACCAAATTGATTTATTAAATTTAGCAGGTTAGGTATTAAGTTTCAGGCTTTATAATATAAAGTAATACATCATCTGCGTATAGAGAGATTTTATTTTCAGTTTCTTTAGTTTCATACCCGTATATTTCAGGGTGTAATCTCACACGCTGTGCTAATGGTTCTATTGCTAACGCAAAGAGTAGTGGTGATAATGGACAACCTTGTCTACAGCCTCTGAATAAATTAAATTTGGTTGATAACATTTGGTTTAAATATAACAAAACATTTGGATAACATTTATATAATCTTTGAACAGATTTGGTTAGGAAAGGCTTTGAAGGATATGGGCCAAACATAGGCACATGGGATTAGCTCAGGTCGTGTATTGGTAGGCAGGGACAAGTACGGCTGAATGACCTGTTTTATGCTGTACAACAATGAATCTAGTGGGCTTCCACCATGAGGCTCTGTCTGATGGCTGTGACCATGGTCCTCTGCTCAGGGAGTGCTGTTTCAGTGGAGCATTGTTTCAGATGTTGGATATATTCAGCGTTCAGTCAATGTATTCACTGTGTTTGTGGGAGCAGGATGGAGCTTAGATTCAGTTAAAGTGCTGACGCTGCCCGTGGGAGCAGAGTCCCTGTAACACTCTACCTTTTGCTCAGGCTTGTCCTTCCAGGATTTTTACCATCGGTGTCGTGAGTCCTTCCTGGTGAATAGCAATCTCACTCTCCGCGCACAACTCACAGAGTTCAAGGACCACAAATTGATCAGGAGTAAGAAGGTGAGGAATAGTCCCTCTGCTCAAATGGGGCAGATGAGATACTGTCTCTCAGATCTGTTCCTGAGATGGAACCTGTTACTTTCTGCCTGAATTAGGGGGGTGGGTGTGGGGGGTGGTAGAGAGGGTTCACTGATCATGACCCCCCTCCCCAATTGCATAAGATCGTCCACGATGGAGTCTGAAGAAGGGTTTCGGCCTGAAACGTTGCCTATTTCCTTCGCTCCATAGATGCTGCTTCTCCCGCTGAGTTTCTCCAGCATTTTTGTCTATCTTTGATGCAACTGATCCCTGATCGTGGACTGTGGGTCAGTAAGTCGAGGATCTGCCCATTCCACCAGCTTGTTTATATGCTGCTGTAAATTATCACTATCCTCTTCATGGCCCACAAAGCAGCCTAGTTTTGTCTTCCACAAATTTTGAAATTATGGTTTGCATCCCCAACCCTTGGTCATTAATATAGATTGAAAAGAAACGTAGGCCACAATGCCAATGACTGTCACTATTCACCACCTTCCAGTGGAACGATGATCAGAATTTATTTCTAACCATATAACCATATAACAATTACAGCACGGCAACAGGCCTTCTCGGCCCTTCCATTCCGTGCCGACCATTTATTTTCCCCTAGTCCCATCTACCTGCACTCAGACCATACCCCTCCATTCCCTTCCCGTCCATATACCTATCCACTTTACTTTTAAATGTTAAAATCGATCCTGCCTCCACCACTTCTGCAGGAAGATCATTCCACACAGCCACCACTCTCTGAGTAAAGAAGTTTCCCCTCATGTTACCCCTAAACTTCTGTCCCTTAATTCTCATGTCATGCCCTCTTGTTTGAATCTTTCCTACCCTCAATGGGAAAAGCTTATCCACGTCAACTCTGTCTATCCCTTTCATCATTTTAAAGACCTCAATCAAATCCCCCCTTAACCTTCTGCGCTCCAAAGAATAAAGACCTAACTTGTTCAACCTTTCTCTGTAACTTAGTTGCTAGAACCCAGGCAACATTCTAGTAAATCTCCTCTGTACTCGCTCTAATTTGTTGACATCCTTCCTATAATTAGGCGACCAAAATTGTACACCATACTCCAGAATTGGTCTTACCAATGCCTTGTACAATTTTAACATTACTTCCCTACTCCTATATTCAATGCTCTGATTTATAAAGGCCAGCACACCAAAAGCTTTCTTTACCACCCTATCTACATGCGATTCCACCTACAGGGAACTATGCACAGTTATTCCTAGATCCCTCTGTTCCACAGCATTCCTCAATTCCCTACCATTTACCATGTACGTCCTATTTTGATTTGTCCTGCCAAGATGTAGTACCTCACACTTATCAGCATTAAACTCCATCTGCCATCTTTCAGCCCAGTCTTCCAAATGGCCCAAATCTCTCTAGACTTTGAAAATCTACTTCATTATCCACAGCACCCCCTTTCTAGTATCATCTGCATACTTACTTATCCAATTTTCCACCCCATCATCTAGATCATTGATGTACATGACAAACAACAGTGGACCCAATACAGATTCCTGAGGCACCCCACTGGTCACCGGCTTCCAACCTGACAAACAGCCATCCACCATTACTCTCTGACATCTCCCATTCAGCCACTGTTGAATCCATCTTGCTACTCCGCCATTAACACCCAAAGATTGAACCTTCTTAACCAACCTTCCGTGGGGAACCTTGTCAAAGGCCTTACTGAAATCCATATAGACAACATCTACTGCTTTACCCTCATCAATTTCCCTAGTAACCTCTTCAAAAAATTCAAGAAGGTTTGTCAAACATGACCTTCCAGGCACAAATCCATGTTGACTGTTCTTGATCAGACCCTGTTATTTCCAGATGTTTATATATATTATCTCTAAGTATCCTTTCCATTAATTTGCCCACCACTGATGTCAGACCAACAGGTTTATAATTGCTAGGTTTATTCTTTGAACCCTTTTTAAACAATGGACAACATGCGCAGTACGCCAATCCTCCGGCACTATTCCCGTTTCTAATGACATTTGAAATATTTCTGTCATAGCCCCTGCTATTTCTACATTAACTTCCCTCAATGTCCTAGGGAATATCCTGTCAGGACCTGGAGACTTATCCACTTTTATATTGTTCAAAAGTGTTAGTACTTCCTCCTCTTTGAATCTCATAGTTTCCATAGCTACTCTACTTTTTTCCCTTACCTCACAGAGTTCAATATCCTTCTGCTTGGTGAATACCGAAGAAAAGAAATTGTTCAATATCTCCCCCATCTCTTTTGGCTCTGCAGATAGCTGTCCATTCTGGCTCTCTAATGGTCCAATTTTATCCCTTGTTATCCTTTTGCTATTAATATAGCTGTAGAAACCCTTTGGATTTACTTTCACCTTTCTTGCCAAAGCAACCTCATATCTTCTTTTAGCTTTTCTTATTTCTTTCTTAAGATTCTTTTTACATTCTTTATACTCATCTAACACCTCATTTACTCCATGCCTCCTATAATTATTGTAGATATCTCTCTTTTTTCGAACCAAGTGTCCAATTTCCCTTGAAAACCATGGCTCTTTCCGATTTTTATTATTTCCTTTCAATCGAACAGGGACATAAAGATTCTGTACTCTTACAATTTCCCCTTTAAATGTCCTCCATTTCTCTTCTACATCCTTCCCATAAAACAAAATGTCCCAATTCATTCCTTTTAAATCATAACGCATTCCCTCAAAGTTAGCCTTTCTCCAATCAAAAATCTCAACCCTCGGTCCAGTTCTGACTCTCTCCATAATTATATTGAAACTAATGGTATTGTGATCACTGGTCCCGAAGTGCTCACCAACGCATACCTCCGTCACGTGACCTGCCTCATTTCCTAACAGGAGGTCCAGCACTGTCTCTTCTCTGGTCGATACCTCTATGTATTGCTGCAAAAAACTATCCTGCACACATTTAACAAACTCCAAACCATCCAGCCCATTGACAGAATGTGTTTCCCAGTCTATTTTTGGAAAATTGAAATCTCCCAGAATCACTACCTTGTGCTTACTACTAATATCTGCTATCTCCTTGCATATTAGCTCTTCCAATTCTCGCTCCCCATTTGGCGATCTATAATACACCCCTAAATGTTGCTACACCGTTCCCACTTCTCAGTTCCACCCAAATAGCCTCCCTAGACGAGCCCTCTAATCTATCCTGCCAAAGCACTGCTGTAATATCTTCTCTGACAAGCAATGCAACCCCTTAACCTCTGGTCCCTCCAATTCTATCACACCTGAAGCAACGAAATCCTGGAATATTTAGTTTCCAATCACAACCCTCCCGCAACCATGTTTCACTGATTGCCACAACATCATATTTCCAGGTGTCAATCCAGGCTCTAAGTTCATCCACCTTTCTTACAATGCTCCTAGCATTAAAATATACACATTTTAGAAACCCACCATCCCTTATTCTCTGTTTATTATCTTTTTCCTCTTTCTCGCCTACATTTTGGGTCCGAGTGCTTCCCTTCTCTGCCTCTTGCCCCTCACCCCGTCCCCTAGCCCCCTCTACCCGAGTCCCTCCCCCCAGCCTTTTTAGTTTAAAGTCTCCTTTGCAAATCTCCCCACCAGGATATTGGTTCCCCTCGGGTTCAAGTGCAACCCGTCCTTTTTATACAGATCATGCCTTCCCCAAAAGAGGTCCCAGTGATCAAGAAACTTGAATCCCTGCCCACTGCACCAGTCCTTCAACCACGCATTTATCCTCCACCTCATTCCATTTCTACTCTCACTGTCACGTGGCACAGGCAGTAATCCTGAAATTGTTACTCTTTTGGTCCTTCTCCTTAACTTTCCCCCCCAACTCCCTAAATTCTCCTTTCAGGACCTCTTCTCTTTTTCTGCCTATGTCATTGGTACCAATGTGTACCACAACATCAGGCTCCTCCCCCTCCCTTTTCAGAATCTTTTCGACGCGTTCCGATACATCCGAGACCCTGGCACCAGGGAGGCAAACTACCAATCGGGTCTCTCGACTGCTTCCACAGAATCGCCAATCTGACCCCCTAACTATGGAGTCCCCTATTACAATTGCCCTCCTCTTTTTGCTACCCTTCTGAGCATCAGGGCCATTCTCTGTGCCGGAGGCCCGGCTGCTGTTGCTGCCCCCAGTAAGGCTGTCCGCTCCAATCAAACTCAAACATGAGTACCTATTTTCCAGGTGTATAGCCACCGGGGTACTCTCTAGTCCCTGCCTCTGCCCCTTGCCCTTCCTAACAATGACCCACTTGTCTGCCTCCCGTGGTCTGGGAGTGACCACCTCCCTGTAACTCCTCTCTATGACCTCCTCACTCTCCCTGACCAGACGGAGGTCCTCGAGCTGTTGCTCCAGGTTCCTAACACAGTCCTTTAGGAGCCCCATCTTGACACACCTGGCGCAGATGTGGACGTCTGGAGGGCTATCGGCTTCCCTGACCTCCCACATCTGACATCTGCAACAGTACACTGCCCTGGCCTTCATACTTGCTCCTTACACTGGATACAATATCAACACAAAATACACTACAAACTGCTGGAATCTGACGGCCAATCAGCTGCTTACCCTAGTCCCCTTCCCACCAATCAGCGGCTTCCTCAAAAAAACCCCCCAAAAAATCCACTTCTCCGAATGGAACGTTATGGATTTCGGTAAACAAGCCCCGCGCTGGATTTTTATCCTTACCGGTCGGGTGTCGCTCCTCCCCTCCTTCTCTTCCAACGGCTCCTGTGGGCCTCATTTCTGTGCAGACAATAACTTTTAATCCATATCCTTTAATGTTTCTGTTTTAGCTTGTTATGTGGCTTCTTACAGTGCCCTCCATAATGTTTGGGGCAAAGACCCATCATTTATTTAATTGCCTCTGTACTCCACAATTTGAGATTCGTTGTAGAAAAAAAATCACATGATTAAAGTGCACATTGTCAGTTTTTAATAAAAGGCCATTTTTATACATTTGGTTTCACCATGTAGAAATTACAGCAGTGTTTATACATAGTCCCCCCATTTCAGTGCACCATAATGTTTGGCACACAGCAATGTCATGTAAATGAAAGTAGTCATGTCTAGTATTTAGTTGCATATCCCTTGCATGCAATGACTGCTTGAAGTCTGCGATTCATGGACATCACCAGTTGCTGGGTGTCTTCTCCGGTGATGCTCTGCCAGGCCTGTATTGCAGCCATCTTTAGCTTATGCTTGTTTTGGGGGCTAGTCCCCTTCAGTTTTCTCTTCAGCATATAAAAGGCATGCTCAATTGGGTTCAGATTGGGTGATTGACTTGGCCACTCAAGAATTGACCATTTTTTAGTTTTGAAAAACTGTTGCTTTAGCAGTATGTTTGGGATCATTGTCTTGCTGTAGAATGAACTGCTGGCCAATGGGCCCTGAGGCATTTGTTTGAACTTGAGCAGATAGCATTTGTCTATACACTTCAGAATTCATTATGCTACCCCCATCAGCAGTTGTATCATCAATGAAGATAAGTGAGCCAGTACCTTCAACAGCCATACATGCCCACGCCATAACACCCCCACCACCGTGTTTCACAGATGAAGTGGTATACTTTGGAACTTGGGCAGTTCCTTCTCTCCTTCATACTTTGCTCTTGCCATCACTCTGATATGTTAATCTTTGTCTTATCTGTCCCCAAGACCTTTTTCCACAACTGTGGTTGCACTTTTAAGTACTTGGCAAACTGTATCCCGGTCATCCTATTTTCACAGCTAACTAGTCGTTTGCATCTTGCAGTGTAGCCTCTGTATTTCTGATCATGAAGTCTTCTGCGGACAGTGGTCATTGACAAATCAATATCCAACTTTTGAAGTGTGTTTCTGATCTGTCTGACAGGTGTTTGGGGATTTTTCTTTATTATGGAGAGAATTCCTCTGTCATCAGCTGTGGAGGTCTTCCTTGGCCTGCTAGTCCCTTTGCGATCAATAAGCTCACCAGTGCTCTCTTCTTAATGATGTTCCAAACAGTTGATTTTGGTAAGCCTAAGGTTTGGCTGATGTCTCTAAGAGTTTTATTCTTGTTTCTCATTCTCATAAGTATTTATTGGACTTTCATTGGCACAACTTTGTTGATAAACAAAGCTTCCAAAGGTGATGGAAAGACTGGGTGCTGAGAGCTCTCTTATACCTGCATAAAGGAGGCAATTAAACACACCTGAGCAATTACAAAGACCTGTGAAGCCATGTGTCCCAAACATTATGGTGCCCTGAAATGTATATACACTGCTGTAAATGGTGAAACCAAAATGTATAAAAATGGTCTTTAATAAAATCTGACAATGTGCATTTTAACCACATGTGATTTTTTTCCATTACAAATCTCAAATTGTGGAGTACAGAGACAAATAAATAAATGATGGGTCTTTGTCCCAAACATTATGGAAGGCACTGTATATAAAGTTTTTTTGAAGTCCATATACACTGCATCACCTTCAACACTATTCAAGTTGAAGATATGCAACTTCTTCAACAAAAATTGCATCATATTTTATCAAACCAGTTAAACAAGATTTGCCGTTAACAAATCTGTGGCAGCTTGCCATAATCTATTTTCCTCCAGCAATTAATCTCGCCTTGGGCCAATTTATCTCATAGCTTCCTACTACTGAGAATAAAGTGACTGAACTGTTGTTGCTGGACTTGTTATAAAAAGGGGAATAAGAACAGAGACAAACGTTTGCCACTCCACAGTCCTTTGGCACCACATCCTCTCCAAAAAGCTTTGAAATATTGTGGTCAGTGCACCTCAAATTTTGCCTGCACTTCCCTCAAAATCCCAAGACACATAAAACAAAGAATAGCGCCAAATATGATGCCAGGGTAAACTAATCTTGTGTCCCTGCATGTGACCAGAATATTTGCATATATAGAAGCCTTCAGAATTCATAACCAGATTGCTAGTAAGAATGGGGGGTTACACAAAAAGCTGGAGAAACTCAGCGGGTGCAGCAGCATCTAAGGAGCGAAGGAGATAGGCGACGTTTCGGGTCGAGACCCTTCTTCAGGATAGGCGACGTTTCGGGTCGAGACCCTTCTTCAGACCCTTTTTCCTTCGCTCCTTAGATGCTGCTGCACCCGCTGAGTTTCTCCAGCTTTTTGTGTAACCCTCGATTCTCCAGCATCTGCAGTTCATTCTTTAACACTTGCTAGTAAGAATCTCAGGTTTCTGTTGTTGGTACAAATGAAAATTAAAACACTCTTGACTCTCTTCTAAAAGCCTCAAATGTCACTGTTGAATCTGCACCCCCCACTACTCTGGGAAGTGCTTTCCAGGCATCCATCACTGTTTTAAAAAAAAACTCAGTTCATCCATTTTTTTTTTACAACCTACAAACTGTCAATTTTTTAATACATCCAGTGTCTCAACTATCTCCTCTTTCACTATTTTTCCTAGTGAAGGCAGATACAATGTGCTCATTTAGTATCTTAACTATGCCTGCAGCATCTACGAACAAATTCCTATTTGTGTCTTCAATGGGTACCACTCCTCCATGTGCTATCCTTTTCCAACTTAAATGTCCATAGAATACTTTTAGATTCCCTTCCCTTTCTTATTTTTCACTATTCCTCTAATTTGTTTACAATCAGCCCGCTTCTTGCTAGTATTTATGTCTAAGTTGCATTTTTGTCTTTATCTTAGTTTGTTATCCAGGTACACTGTCCCTCATGGGAATGTACGTAACTGTACCTGAACCAGCTCTCAGTTACAGGTAGTGCATTGTCTGTTAGAATTTTACTTATCAACTTGTAGTTCTAATTGATCTGGGGCAGATCCAGTCTCATCCCATTGAAATTGGCCTCCACTTCTGTCAATTGAGAGATACTGCGGCCAATCAAAAGTCCAACTAATGTTCCGACTGTGGTTGACTGTGTGAATGAATTGGGTGGATTCTGGCACTTTTTAAAGATGGATAGTTGGTCTTCTTTACAATTGTTTTGTCATCTTGATTAATCGTTGGGATTTTCTGTACTGGATCGTGCTTGGTCAAGCAGTCACTTTATTTATCTTTCAGGGTCCTGATGGTGTTGAATATCTTGTCATCCCTGTTGACTTTGCAATGCTGAACGACTACCTCGAAATAGAGGATAAGCAGACCTAGACTGAAGAGGGATATTGAACAGAGTTACAGGAGAACTTCAGACGTCAATCGCTCGAATAAGTTCAGATGTTACTGTTTTCTGGGAAGGATTGTATGAAAAGATCTTGCATCCTTTCATAACTTTAACTGCATCCTCAGATGTGCTGGTCCATCTATTTATTGCCCAAGTGACTAATATCCAGCTTATCCTCAGCTGACTGCAAGTTCCTGTGGTGCAAGATCCTCTGTTCATGGATGGGTGAAGTGGAAATTTGTGGTCATGGCAATCCAAGACTTCTGTTCTTTCTCACTCAGTGCTTGGATGATTATATAGATGTCTGTTGGATGAGATGATTGATGCTGTCTCCTCTGTACCTCAGAAACCAATTGTTCATCTTCCTGTTGATGGTACTACTCACCTTTTCAGAATTTTGTAAAGAATAAGTATTAAAGTTATTTGACTGTCCACCATCTGTAGTTTCGACCTTATTCATTTGCTTCTGTCGACTCCTATTGCATCATCTCCTGTTTCCATCTCATTGCTTCCTGACTACTGTATGTTCAAACCCTTACAGCCCTTCACATTTCCTCATCCTGGACACTTACAATCTTAAATATTTCTGTTTATCTCCTGATTGATCTCAAATTTACTGCCTGAATTTATCCAAACTTCCAAATGTTTGCCCCATTCACCCAAAATCCTCTTGTTTTTGCTGACCTATATTGGTTTAGACGAGGAATTTAAATTAAATTAAGGCAGTCTGGAATTAGAAACCTGGTATCATGAATAGTTTAGTTTAGAGATGCAGCATGGAAACAGCCATTTTGTTCCATCGAGTCCACACCGAGCATTGGTCACCTGTTCTCACTAATTCTATGTTATCCTACTTTTTTAGGGGCAGTTTTACAGAAGCCAATTAACCCTCAAGCTGGTGCATCATTAGGATTTAGGAGGAAATTGGAACATCCGGAGGAAACCCACACGATCACAGGGGACTATGTGCAAATTCCACACAGACAGCACCCGTGGTCAGGATTGACCTGGGACTTTTAGCGCTGTGAGGCTGTAGGAAATCTGCCTCATACATGACTCCAAATCTACAATCTACATTGGTTGTCTATGCACACCCCTCTGAAATGAAGCAGCAAGTCACTGCATTCAAGTCAAGTCACTTTTATTTCTATAGCACGTTTAAAAAACAACTCTCGTTGACCAAAGTGCTTTACATTGGTGGAGGTACTAACGTTATACAACATTGCTTCATAGATTAAGTACTTGCATAAATACATACATATAGCCCTCCCTCAGAGGACGTCAAGAAAGGCTTGAGAGTAAAGAAGAGTCGATGGAGGGGGCAGTTCTGTTGGGAAGAGGGATGCTGTTCCACAGTCTCGGAGCTGTAACCGCAAAGGCACGGTTGTCCCTGAGCTTATGCCTAGACCGCGGGATGTTCAGTAACCCCCAAGTCAGCCGATCTGAGGGACCTGGAGTTGGTGTGGTGGGTAAGCAGACTTTTGATGTAGGTGGGGGCAAGCCCGTTAAGGGCTTCGTAAACAAAGAAGGATCTTGAAATTTATTCGGAACCGCACAGAGAGCCAATGGAGAGAGGCCAGAATATGGGTGATGTGGTCCCTTTTTCGGGTGCCCGTCAGGAGTCACGCTGTGGCGTTTTGGACCAGTTGCAGCCAGGACAGGGAAGATTTGCTGATGCTAGTGTAAAGGGAGTTGCAGTAGTCGAGGCGAGAGGAGATAAATGTGTGGATGATCTTTTCGAGGTAATCAAACTGGAGGAATTGTTTTATTTTAGCTATCGTCCGAAGCTGGAAGAAGCTAGCTTTTACCACGGCATTGACTTGTTTGTCAAATTTCAATGCCGAGTCAAATATCGCGCCAAGGTTTTTGACATGAGGTTTGAGTAATGGGGTAAGGCTTCCAAGGCTGCCTGCTATCGTTTTGATTGAGTCTGAGGGGCCGAGAAGGGTGACCTCAGACTTACTCTCGTTTAGTTGGAAGAAGTTCTGGGCCATCCAACACTTTATATCCTCGTGGATAAGGTTAAGTAGATTTGATCGGTTTTTGGGCTTCAGGGGGAGATAGAGTTGTGTATCGTCTGCGTAGCAATGGAAGGAAATGCCGTGCCTTTGAATGACTGATGATGCCATTGAATCAAACTTGCATTGACACAAGAATTAAAATAGATGCTACATATAGCATCAACCTCAGTATCAAGTTTGAAGATGGCTAAGTGCAGCCAACCTTTCAACCCATGGGCAAGCAACTGGCATGATCAGATTCTCTGCATTATAACCTGCTCCCAACATCCAAGAATCCCTCCCAAATATGGGCAAAACTATTGCTGCTAATTGTCACCTACTGCCCTCCATTTGCTGATGGGGCACCATTGTGACGCAGCTAGTAGAATTGTCGCCTTGCTGCTCCTGGTGTTCTGCAAAGTTGCATGCTCATCATGAATGTGTGGGTTTCCTCTCCCATCCCAAATTCTACGGGCACTGTGAAATGCCCTTAATGTATAGCTTGGTGGTAGAATCTGGAGGGAGTTGATGCGAATGTGGAACGAAAAAAATATGGGAGAAAAATGTAGAATTAGTGTAAGTAGATGGTTGATCAGTATGGAATCCATGAACTGCAGGGATTGTTTGTGTGCTGTATCTCTCAGTGGTCCTAAGGGATACGAGTGGAATTAGGCCATTCAGCCCATCAAATATACCCCACCACTCAATCGTGGCTGATCTATCTCTCCTTCCAAATCCCATTTCATTTCGGAGTCACGTGAGTGACTTCGTGAAGAGCCCGCCGGCGCGCATGCTCGGCATATCGTCGTATCGCGTTGCTGCGACGGCTGACGGAGGAGCGTGCTCCTCACCAGCCCTTCATAAGGGAACCACGCAGGTAAGTATGCTACCTTAAGTTGGTGGTTCTTGTTGTGTTTGCTTCACAGCAAGAACATGGATGGGAGTCTAAGAGGCCGGAGTTCGAGGAGAAGTCGCCGGCCAGCAGTTCCGGAGCGAGAGTTGTCGGGGGTACCTGCAACGCAGACCGGAACGAGGGCGGAGATGTCGGTGAGCTCTGTATTTTCAGGTCCGGACCCGCCCGCACACCACAGCTCGGAGGAGTCCGACGAGGAGGAGTGTGGTGTGCCGCCAGAGCAGGACGACCCTGCCATGGCAGCCAGGTCGTCAGCAGGCTTGCTGACGGCTTCGAGCAGAAGGGTCCGTGCGGCTGCACGGCCCGTTTCACGCAGCCCTCTGAGAAGGGGAAGGGCAGGAGCCCAGCAGCCTAACCCTGTCGGGGCTAAGGCTCTGCCTGCCGCCAAGGAGCGGTCAGGTTCCAGGACGGGACCCGGGGCAGCTGTGAGGTCCAGCCGTCGCCCCCCAACTTTCGACGCCGGGACGAGTCAGTTGGGGGTCCCGTCACGGTCGCCGAGCCCCCCATGGATGGGTGGGCGAGACCATGCGTCGGCAAGGTCCACGATGTGGGCAGCTGGCAAGCCTGCACGGGCCCAAGGTATCCAGGCTTCGGCTGGTGCCGATACCATGCCGCATCTGTCCATAGAGGCAACGGCTTCCGCTCCCGCTAAACGGAGGCGGTTGAACACGCCCGTGCAGGAATCGCGCAGTTTCGCCTCGGCGGCTGTCGACGACAACTACCGGCACCGGCAGGGCCTCGACGAGGTGCGGGCCGATGACAGGAGCCCCGGCCAATTTTCAGAGCCGGAGGACTCCGACCACCTGAGTGTTCAGGGTGAAGGGCGTATTGACCGGATGGAGCGGCTGCTGGAGCTTCTCCTACAAGGTCAACAACAACAGGCATCCAGCAGCGACAGGCACAGGGCTTCATCACCAGCTTCGTACACCAGCCTGGAGCAGCAGGACAAGGAGGCCGTGGTTGACCCCATCCCACCCCCGCCTGAATTACCGGCGGAGGACCTCCTCGATGTGGCTACCAAATTTGCAGCCCCTCATTCGTTGGGGCTTCCCATCAATACGAAGTTGGCAGCCACAGTGGACTTCCTAAATAATCACCAGCTTCAGGAGGAAGTCCTACTACAAGCCATGAGCCGTCCCAAGGCTCCATCAAACTGCAATTCCCTCAACGTGCCTGTGGTCAATACGCCAATATGGGGCAACATCAGTGCGGCTATCCGTCAGCAGGAGCTGAAAATTCAGCGGATCCTGAAACTCCTCACGGCCGGGATTACTGCCTTTGTGCGGTCGGTCGACGGAGAGGAGCTTAATTTGGACCAGGAGGATGCTCTGGCGCTTCTGTGCGCTACTCAAAACGAAATAAACGGCTTTCGCAAAAACAGCATCCGCCCAGCGCTCAACCCTAAGTTTGCAGGGTTGTGCAAACCACCGCCGCCGCCGCCGCCCCGTCAGCTCTTTGGCGAAGACCTCTCCAAAAGGGTCAGAGAGCTGGATGAACAAGCCAAGACCGTGGGGCTCATGCGCTCTCACAGTGCCCCCACGCCATCAAGCTCGAAAGCCCCACTTGGCCGTTCACGAGGGTCTGTCAGCACTTCCACCAGGAATTACCCTCCAGCTCCAAACCGATATCAGCCACCCCAACCCCAGGGGTCTTTTTTAGGACAGGCTCGGCAGAAGCCGAGGTGGAAAATGAGGACGCCACGACCTCAAACCAACCCAGCACCTCCACGACCACCCACTCGTGTCAGGGACCGCCGGTAACCACAGAGGTGAGGCGATCTGGTTCTCTTTTTTCTCTTTGTTTAACTCCACATGTTGGTGGGCGTTTGCGGTTGTTTGCGGGTGCATGGGGTGACATTACCAGCGATGAGTATGTGTTACGGAATATTCAGGGCCATAGTATTGAGTTTATTAATGGGGACATCCCTCCACCTCAGCATAGACCGGGTCGTACTTTCAAACTAACGGCTGCGGAACAGTCAGTAGGCTATAAGGAAATTTTAAGGTTGGAACAGAAAGGGGTCATAGAGAGAACGGTTCATGAGCCCGTTGAATTTGTTTCCAATATTTTTACTAGACCAAAGAAGGATGGAGGCTGTAGAGTCATTATTGATCTAACCACTCTGAATAACTTTGTAACATATACTCATTTTAAAATGGACACGTTTGAAACGGCCAAATCATTGATTTCACAAGGGTGCTTTATGGCATGCATTGATTTACAGGATGCGTACTATACCGTACCTATGAAAAAATATTACAGAAGGTTCTTAAAATTTATCTGGATGGATCAGCTGTGGCAATATAGGGCGTTGCCTAATGGGCTCACCACAGCCCCTCGCTTATTTACTAAATTGGTGAAGCCAATTATGGCTTATTTAAGACAAAGACATCATATTGTTATGGCCTATTTAGATGATATTTTAATTGTCGGCCACACCTTGGAATTAGCACAACAAGGGGTGGCAGCTGCGGTCAATTTGTTCCAACAGCTTGGGTTCATTGTTCATCCAGAAAAATCTAAGTTCTGCCCCACCCAGGTAATTAATTATCTGGGGTTCCAGGTGAATTCCATTAGCATGAGAGTCACCATACCAATTAACAAAATTGAGGAGGTAACACAGGTGTGTACAGACTTGATTAATACTCGTATACCATCGATTCGTCACACAGCTACTGTCATTGGCAAGATTGTGGCTTTGTTTCCGGCAGCCTGGTATGGACCTCTGCATTATCAAAACTTGCAGAGAGCCAAGATCGCTGCGTTGCGACGGCATGCTGGTCATTATGATCGATCAATGCGGCTGCCGCCTGCAGCATTGGATGAATTACGATGGTGGGTTTGCCACATTAGTAAATCGTTCAAAACTATTATTGAGGCGAAACCGATGATATACTTACAAACTGATGCGAGCTCTGATGGCTGGGGAGCTACGAATCAATTCTCTAGTTGTGGGGGCCGATGGGATACCCTTGAGAATACGATGTTGGTATCACAAGGGATCAACTATTTGGAGCTGCTTGCAGCGTTTCACGGACTTCGTGCATATTGTTCCAAGATCATTGGAGCACATGTCCGGCTCCAAATAGACAATACCACAGCGGTGGCATATTTAAACCACATGGGCGGTACCAGGTCAGTTTCATGTGATAAATTGGCTAATTCAATTTGGCTCTGGTGTGTCAAGAGAGACATTTGGATTTCAGCTACCTATTTGCCAGGTGAGGTTAATATTGTGGCGGACGCCAGGTCACGCAAGTTCAATGATAATATTGAATGGATGTTACATCCTGAAATTTTTGCAAAAATCACAGCCAAATTTGGGAAACCGGACATTGACCTTTTTGCGTCCCGGTTGAACCATCAGGTACCAACCTACGTCGCGTGGGAACCAGATCCTGGGGCTATAGCGTTAGATGCATTCTCGCTAGACTGGGGGAATTGCTTTTTCTATGCATTCCCCCCGTTTTGCCTCATCAGTCGGGTATTACGTAAAATTCAGATGGACGGTGCCAAGGGCATCCTTATCATACCCGACTGGCCTACACAGCCGTGGTATCCGATGGTCTTTGACACGCTCAGTGAACCTTGGGTCCGTTTGCAGGGTAGCCCAGAATTAGTTACTCACCCTGTTTCAGGGGAGCCACATCCCTGCCATGGCTATTTAAATTTGTTGCCTTGCAGATTCTGAATCGGCCTTTAGAACAATACGGCCTTTCTACCCGGACCATGGATACCATTGCGGCGTCGTGCCGAGAGTCTACAAGGCGAAGATACCGCTCTCACATCAGGAAGTGGGAAGCCTTCTGCAGCCGCTCTCGCATCACGTACGATGCCGTGACTATAACCGACGTCCTGGAATTCCTCGCGGGGTTGCACCATGATGAACACTTAAGCTACAGTGCCATCAACAGCGCCAGGAGCGCTCTATCATTCTACCTCAATATTGAGGTGGGATCCAACAGGCTAGTGTCCAGGCTCATGCGGGGTATTTTCAATACGAATCCGCCTACACCACGTTACAATATCACCTGGGATGTCAGGGACGTTTTAACTCTGCTCAGGACGTGGTCCCCCATGGAAGGGCTCCAGCTGGACAAACTCACCATGAAGCTGGTGATGTTACTAGCGCTGACTTCAGCACAGAGGGTACAGACACTCCACAAACTACGTGTCGACAGAATGATGTCTACCCCCACAGAAGTAGTTTTCTTTGTTGACGAGCTACTAAAGCAACACAGACCTGGGTGCACAGGGCTGCAGCTGAAGTTCCCGGCATACCCCGCCGATGCTAGGCTATGCTTAGCCTCCCATATCCGTTACTACGTCAAGGTGACGGCAAGCATCAGAGGAATGGAGAGATACCTGCTTGTCACTCATAAGAGACCTCACCATCGAGTGACAACACAGACGATATCCAGGTGGCTTCGAGTCGTCTTGGGTAAGTCAGGTATCGACACTAATGTGTTCAAATCTCATTCCACCAGGGCTGCATCGACGTCGGCGGCGAGGGTCATGGAGGTGCCCATGGACCATATTCTCGCCACAGCAGGATGGGCTAATGAGACGGTGTTCCAGCGGTTCTACAACCGGCCCGTTGCTGCGCCTCTACAGTTCGCAGAAGCCGTGCTAGATGCGGGGCAAGAACGTGGAGATGTCCCCGAATGAGGGGTTTTGATTTGTTTGTTAATAAATATGCTTTGTTTTGCAGTATGGACTAGTCAGCAAGTTATTCCTCCCATCCATCCCTGGTAGTGGTGTGACAGCATAGACGTGGTCCAGGGCGTGTCATCACAGAAGCTTTGAAGTCTTCACGAAGTCACTCACGTGACTCCGAAATGAAATAGTAAGATTGAACGAGAACTTACCAGTTCGAAGGTTGATCATTATTTCATGAGGAGTCGAAGTGAGGGATTTCGTGCCCTCCTCGCCCAACCCTCAATCACCTTCAGCTGGTAATCTTAGTCGTTTCATTCTTACTATGTGAAGTCATTTCTTGATTGGTTTCTGTGATTCCACGCCGCTACTTTGAAGTATGTCGAGCATGCGCGCCGGCGGGCTCTTCACGAAATCCCTCACTTCGACTCCTCATGAAATAATGATCAACCTTCGAACTGGTAAGTTCTCGTTCAATCTTACTATTCTCCTACCTTCTCCCTATAACTTCTGACACCTGTACTAATCAAGAATCCATTTATCTCTACCTTAAAAATATTCACTGATTTGGCCTCCACAGCCTTCTGTGGCAAATAATTCCACAGATTCACCACCCTCTGACTAAATAAACTCATCTCTTTCCTAAAAGAACATCCTTTCATTCGGAGGCTATGACCTCTCATCCTGGACTCTCTCACCAGTGGAAACATCCGCTCCACTTCCACCCTATCCAAGATTTTCACTATTTTGTATGTTTCAATGAGCCCCCCCCCCCCAATTCTCCTAAACTCCAGCAAGTACAGGCCCAGGGCTGACAAATGCTGATCATAGGTTAACCTACTAATTCCTGGGATCAGTGACTAATTAGTGCACCTTCATTTAAATGTCACAGAAAAAGAACAGTGTCTTAGAAAGATAAAGTTTATTCTGGTTGGAAGTCTTCAGCATATTTGGTAGTTGAGCTCTAGTGATAAAGGTAAGACTGGAGCTGTTGTAGCCGTCTTCAGGATCTGAGGATCAAATCCAGTATTTCCTGTTCTTGATTTTAATGTGCGGTTTTGCATTCATTTTCATTTGAAAATACATATGTAAATCTCTTTTGCCATTTTACCATATTAAAAACAGGAAAAGTGATCTTTGTGTAAAGGCTACAACATTCCAGTAATTAACTTTGTCTCTTGGGAGCATCACACTGTTCATAAGTTATCATGGGATAATGTAGCAATGAGCTGTACTTCCACTTGAGGGCAATATCTTACCAGAATGACTGTCACATGATTTGTCATTAATACTAGTTAACTATTAATATCACTAACAACTCATCACATTACAAGTCCAGAACAAAATCACATTCCTGGTAGTAGTATGCACCATGTGCATATAATTGTCAGAGCAGCTTTAAGTGCAGCAATAACCAGGAGGGTCTCACTTCAAAGGCTGAAAGTCACCCATAGGAAATAAGGAACAATTGGCAGGAAGTTTGCAGACTTGCACTTCAGTTTGGAGAAGTGCACAAACGAGAAAATAGATTTAGAGTAGCCGAAAGCTGCAGTGTGTCATACAGAACCTGAATGATGCCTCGAGGGATCTGGTATGAAGGTTGCAGCTGGAGAAAGGCCCCCCACATTCAGAAAGCTGAAGGTTCCTGAAGCATGCATCCTCGGGAGATAGTCTTACCACAGGCTTGGAAAATGTTGATAATAGCAAGAGATTGGAAACAGAGCAGGAATCCGAAGGTAAAATTGGAATTCAACATTTAATGGTCACGACAAAGACAGCTAATGAAAGGGAAACCACAGTAAGGAGCAGCCCCAGAAACCAACGTTTCCAGAGAAGGGGAGAAGAACAGAGATGTGCGAAAAATCCTTCCATTAGGGCATTTCCTGACTGATGGAATACTGAATTATGTATCCGCTCTATTATTTTCCACCATTGCTACATTCTGGCTGGCAACTACTTCCCTAGGCTACTTCAATAGCACATCCCAAATCTGAAACCTCTCCAACCAAATGTAAAAGCAGCAGGTACATAAAGTCACCACTACTTGCAAGCTTCCCTCCAAGTCACACACCATTCTGATTTACAATTATAATCCTGTTTTACCTCACCTTTGGATTAAAATCCTGAAATGCCCTACCCAATGATGCAGTGGGAGTACTTTCACAAGGAGTGGTTCCATTTAGGGAGGGATAATAAATCTTGGTCTTGTCAGTGATGCTCACATCCCACGAATCATACCCCTTTTCTATTAAGCATCATTGATTCCAATGGGTTATCTGCAGTCAGTTTTAACTCTCCAAAGTATGTGATTTGGTACCCATAATTTCTGCAACTGAATGTTTGAATCTAACCAATTTTGTCTTGCTATATCACTAATAAGAATAATAATACAATAGTAATACCAACCAATCATGTTTCCATCTCTGATGCAGTAAGTGGCTACAAAAAGTATTCTCTGTGACTAGTGACTGTGATGTATCCTTGCTATGTCTCCAGCCTTTGACAAGGTTTATCACGTCATTCTATCTAACACTTCTCCTCTTTTGACCAACATAGCAATTCAAATCGTACCCACCTGCTGTTACAGTTCACTCATCACTTAATGTAACAGTGGCAGTATTTGATGGGTCAGCATTGCAAATGAACCAACAATTTCTATTTGGTTATTAATGGGACTCGCAAGGTGGTCTTCACTACAAAAGGGCAGGTCATCAAAAATAGCAGATCGAGCCATTATTGAACAAGGAAGATGTGTGAGCCGGGCATTCGTGGATCAATAGCTATATGTCATCAATCAATTGGATATTGCAGTTAATTAGTTCCTGTGGTGATAATCTAACCAGTAAACCTATTGGGAAAGTATAAGCCCAAAGAGGATTAATTCAAAGAGGAGAGATCTTGATTTATAATTTCAATTGTAACTGAATTACATCCTCACTTGGTAGCTTATGACATTGCACACACAGTATTAAAGAGATGATACTCTGTTTCTTACGGTCTTATTCAGTTAAATTATTAATGCACCATTTTGAAATTGACAATACCAGTCAGTGCTTAAGCTATCTGACTCATATTTCCCCTATGTCTGGTTATAGAAAGTGTCCGGCTTAATTTCAGTGACATGTGCCAGACTCGAACCTCATACGTTGCTGCACTCAGCTGCTGATCTGTTTACAATGTCGGCAGTAGTTGTGCACGTAGGCACAAACAACATCGGGAAGAGGAGGAAGGAGGTTCTGCAACGTGAGTTCAGAGAGTTAGGAAGAAGACTGAAAAGCAGGACTTCAAGGGTGGTTATCTCTGGATTGCTTCCAGAACCTCGTGCTAGTGAGGACAGGAACAGGGAGATGTGGGGATCTGAATGTGTGCCTATGGGGCTGGTGCAGGGAGCAAGGATTTAGATTTATAGACCACTGGGATCTCTTCTGGGGTAGGGGTGACCTGTACAAAAGGGATGGATTACACCTTAACTGGAGGGGGACCAACGTTCTGGCAGGTAGGTTTGCTAGGGCTCCACATGTGGGTTTAAACTAAATGGTGGGGGGGGAGGGATTGACAAATTGGGAGTAATCAGGGATTGACAAAAGATGGAGTTAAAGGGGAAGTGAGTACAGGAAAAGTTACAAAAGATTCCCAAATTAATGGGAAGGAAAGCTTGAGAAGGGTTAAGAGAGTAAGGTCAGGGTCAATTGCGAGCGGTGCGCTATTTGAATGCGCAAAGTATTAGAAATAAAGTGGACAAGCTTGAGGCTCAGTTAGAAATTGGCAATTATGAAGTTGTGGGAATTACAGGGACATGGCTGCAAGTGGGCCAGGGCTTTTTAACTGAATATTCAAGGGTATACCTCCTATCGAAAAGACAGACAGGTGGGCAGAGGGGGTGGGGTAGCTCTGTTGGTGAGGAATGAAATTCAGTCCCTTGCAAGGGGTGACATTGAAACAGGAGATGTGGAGTCAGTATGGATAGAACTAAGGAATTGTAAGGGTAAAAAGACCCTAATGGGACTTATCTACAGCCCCCCCAACAGTAGCCTGGATATAGGGTGCAAGTTGAATCAGGAGGTAAAATTGGCATG
This sequence comes from Raja brachyura, assembly GCA_963514005.1. Next base: position 41,648,872 of record OY740787.1, on the reverse strand, counting down.
TAGTAAAGATAATGCTACGGTTGTTATGGGAGAGTTCAACATGCAGGTAGACTGGGAAAATCAGGTTTGTACTGGATCCCAAGAAAGGGAGTTTGTGGAGTGCCTCCGTGATGTATTCTTAGAGCAGCTTGTATTGGAGCCTACCAGGAAGATGGCATTTCTGGATTTAGTGTTATGTAATGAACTGGATTTGAGAAAGGAACTTGAGGTGAAGGAGCCATTAGGAGGTTGTGACTATAATATGGTCAGGTTTAATCTACAATTGGAGAGTGAGAAGGGTAAATCGGAGGTGTCAGTGTTACAGTTGAATAAATGGGACTATGGAGCCATGAGGGAGGAGCTGGCCAAAGTTGACTGGAAAGATACGCCAGCAGGGATGACAGTGGATCAATGGCAGGTATTTCTGGGAATAATACAGAAGGTGCAGGATCAGTTAATTCCAAAGAGGAAGAAAGATTTCAAGGGGAGTAAGGGGTGACCGTGGCTGACAAGGGACGTCAGGGACAGTATAAAAATAAAAGAGAATAAGTACAACGTAGCAACGATGAGTGGGATTGGGTAATGTTTAAAGAGCAACAGAAGGTAACTGAAAAGGCAATATGGGGAGAAAACATGAGGTACGAAGGTAAGCTAGCCAAGAATATAAAGGAGGATAGTAAAAGGTTCTTTAGGTATGTGAAGAAGAAAAAAATAGTTAAGACCAAAGTTGGACCCTTGAAGACTGAAAAAGGTGAATTTATTATGGGAACAAGGAAATGGCAAGAGTTGAACAGGTACTTTGGATCCATCTTCACTAATAAGGACACAAACAATCTCCCCGATATGCTAGTGGCCAGAGGATCTGGGGTGACGGAGGAACTGAAGGAAATCCACGTTAGGCAGGAAATGGTGTTGGGAAGACTGTTGGGACTGAAGGCTGATAAATCCCCAGTGCCTGATGGTCTGCATCCCAGGGTACTTAAGGAAGTGGCTCTAGAAATCGTGGACATTTTGGCGATCATTTTCCAATGTTCTATAGATTCAGGATCAGTTCCTGTGGATTGGAGGGTAGCTAATGTTAACCCACTTTTTAAGAAAGGCGGGAGAGAGAAAACAGGGAATTATAGACCTGTTAACCTGACATCGGTAGTGGGGAAGATGCTGGAGACAATCATAAAAGATGAAATAACGGCACATTTGGATAGCAGTAACAGGATCGGTCCAGTCAGCATGATTTACATAGAAACATAGAAATTAAGTGCAGGAGTAGGCCATTCGGCCCTTCGAGCCTGCACCGCCATTCAATATGATCATGGCTGATCATCCAACTCAGTATACCGTACCTGCCTTCTCTCCATACCCTCTGATCCCCTTAGCCACAAGGGCCACATCTAACTCCCTCTTAAATATAGCCAACGAAAGGGGTATCATGCTTGACTAATCTTCTGGAGTTTTCTGAGGATGTAACTAGTCGGGTCCCTTTCAGACTGGCAGGCAGTGACTAGTGGGGTACCGCAAGGCTCGGTGCTGGGACCGCAGCTATTTACAATATAAATGATTTTGATGAAGGGATTACAAGAAACATTAGCAAATTTGCAGATGACACAAAACTGGGTGGCAGTTTGAACTGTGAGGAGAATGCTATAAGAATGCAGGATGACTTGGACAGGTTGGGTGGATGGGCAGATGCATGGCAGATGCAGTTTAATGTGGATAAATGTGAGGTTATCCACTTTGGTAGCAAAAAAAGGAAGGCAGATTATTATCAAAATGTTGTCAAGTTGGGAAAAGGGGAATTACAACGGGATCTGGGGGTCCTTGTTCATCAGTCAATGAAAGTAAGCATGCAGGTACGGCAGGCAGTGAAGAAAGCTAATGGCATGTTGGCCTTCATAACAAGAGGAGTTGATTAGTGGAGCAAAGCGGTCCTTCTGCAGTTATATAGGGCCCTAGTGAGACCACAGCTGGAGTATCGTGTGTAATTTTGGTCCCCTAATTTGAGGAAGGACATTATTGCTCTTGAGGGAGTGTAGCGTAGGTTTACATGGTTAATTCCTGGGATAGCAGGAGTGTCATTTGCTGAGAGAATAGAGCAGCTGGGCTAGTATACTCTGGATGAAAGGGGATCTTATTGAAATGTATAAGATTATTAAGGGTTTGGACACATTAGAGGCAGGAAACATGTTCCCGATGTTGCGGGAGTCCAGTCCAGAATTAGGGGCCACTGTTTAAGAATAAGGGGTAAGCCATTTAGAACGGAGATCAGGACACACTTTTTCACACAGAGAGTTGCACGTCTGTGGAATTTTCTGCAACATTGAATGGTGGTGCTGGCTTGAAGAGCCGAATGTGCCTACCCCCTGCACCTATTGTCTATTGTGTCAGTCGTAAGATATGAGGAAGGACATCTGTGACATGGTATATTCTGTCTACAGTCCACGGGTTGTATAACTATAATGGAAGCAGTCTATTCGGGACAATTGCTTTGTCAATTTGCTGCATATACACAAAAATTGTCTTGTTAACCTGTTCTCTCCCCATTGCCATGGATTTGCTGCAAATATTTGAACGACTAGCTTGGATGGACACTCATGGTTGGCATGGATGAGTTGGGCTGAAGTGCCTGTTTTCATGCTCTTTGACTCTATTGCCCATTTCCTTTTAAACCTACAAAATTCTTACTCAGAGAGGCGAAACAGTCAAATCCTTCAAATAAAGGTTCTCTAACCTCTTTCCTCACACTCAGTAAAAAGATATTAATGGGCGGCCTCATCTCTAACTCCAACTCTCCAATCCGGGAGAAACCCAATTCACTTTAAGTAAACTCCTAAACTAAATCTTGTTTTGGTCTCTTTGATCCAATTGTAACAGCCCCAATATTTCTAGCCATATGGAGATTCTTTGCAGCACTTCAGTGCAGTGAAAAAGCAAATATTTTTGCATCACATGAGGTTTTCGAACTCCACATTATTTTGTCAGCATAACCACCTATTCTCATTTATTTATTTGGTTATATAACTCCTTGTAAATGCTGCTATGCTTTTAGCTACAAACCCTGAGTCCTTTAACATTATATATTAATCTCCAGGGCAAACCTGGTGAATCTGTACTCCACACTTTCTGTAATTGTATATACTAACTGGTTGCATCTTGGTCTGGTACGGAAATTTCAATGCACAGGAATGCAGTGGGCAGCAAAGAGTGGTGGACTCAGCTCAGTCCACCGTGGACACACCCTTCCCACCATCGGAAACATCTGTATGAGGCATTACCTCAACAAGGTGGCATCTATTATCAAGGATCCCCACCATCCAGGCCATGCCCCTTTCTTGCTGCTATTGTTGGGCAGGAAGTTCAGAAACCCGTTCCCACACCTCCAGGTTCAGTATGACGCCTTCCAGAGGTGCCGCTGCGACAGATGCTTTCTGGAGATGCCGCTGTGAGATGCCCATGACCCCGCAGATCATAGAAGCATAGAAAATAGGTGCAGGAGTAGGCCATTCAGCCTTTCGAGCCAGCACCGCTCTTCAATATGATCATGGCTGATCATCCAAAATCAGTACCCTGTTCCTGCTAAATCTAACTCTCTCTTGAAAACATCCAGTGAATTGGCCTCCACGGCCTTCCAGAAGGCATCTCTGAGCAACTGAGAACATATAGCCATGGCTGCCAACTCCTGGACGCGTTTGAAAGCCATGAACAGTTACAGTTTTGTTTATTGTCACGTGTGCCAAAGTACAGTGAAAAGCTTTTGTTCCATGCTAAACAGTCAGCGGAAAGACAATAAATGATTATAATCGATTCATTTAGTGAGTATAGATTTTCACACTTCTATACCTTTTGCCCGAAGGGGGAAGGGAGAAAAGGGAGTGACCAAGGCACAACTCGTCCTTGACTATGCCGCTGGCCCTATGCAGCGTGAGGTAGGGAAGGGAAAGTGGTTTTGGAATTGGAATTTCTGAGGAGCCTCGTAGATCGACGAAGCCAGCAGCCTACGGTGCACAGCCCATAGCTGCAGCCTGGGTCGGTGCCACGGAGGCATCCGGAGAGGACCAGGCAGTGTTGGTAGGGAGGTCGGTGCAGTGGTTGATGGCCCCAACCGACGGATAAAGATGGACAAGCAGAAGTGAGTACGCCACTGCCGAGGGGAGGGAAGGAACAAAGGACCCAGCAAGGGGAGACCGCCGTGAGGGAGGGGGAAGAACATTGGACAATGGAGGACCCGACGTTTGGGCGACCTTTATGTGCGACTATTTTCATACCTTGGGTATGCAAGCAAAGAATTTCACTGTGGCCTGTCACATGTGACATTAAAGTATTCAATTAATTTCAAATCAGCTACTTTAATATAATTATTAGGTTCTTGAACTAATCCACACAACCCTAATCCCACATCAGCAATGGAATACTATGGACTACCTCTAGCATGTCTAATTATGTTTTGCACTAACATCTTGTTTTGCAATCCTAGTCTTTCAATTGTCATGTAGAATTTATGTACAATTTTACTTCGGAGTCACGTGAGTGACTACGTGAAGACCCCGCCAGCACGCATGCGCGACATATCGTCGTACGCATGCGGAAGCGACGGTCGGGAGGAGCGGGGCTCCTCCAGCGCAAGTTTAAATAGCTTACGCCAGGTAAGTCTCACCGGAGGTAGTGAGTCGACGACTAGCGAAATGGAAAGAAAATCTAAGAGAACAGCGGCCAAAGCAGCTGCCAAGGAGAGCAGCCAGCAGAGAGCCGCCTCTCCAGAGTTACAGGTTTTACCTGCAGCTCCCGACTTTTCGCCCTTTGGGACCGTTGGTACGCCACGGTCGGGCGGGAAAACCACCCGGAAGTCGGCCGGGGCCGACTCAGCGGAGTCCGGTCCCGAGGACACCCCGTTCGCAGATGGCGACGGAGGTCGTCTAAACCGCATAGAGCGGATGATGGAGCAAATGCTCCAACGTGACCTGCTAATGCAGGGGCAGGGTCACAGTGGGACTCCTAGCAGGCCCACGGCAAGTTCCTATCGAGGACTGCCCAATGTCTCCCCGTCTATACAGGGGAGCATTGAGGGTCAGAACTGGGCTGACCCAGAAGAAGGGGAGCTGGTTGAACTGCCGAAGGTGTCAGGGGTGTGTGAAGACTACATGGATATGGTAAGCAAGCATGCTATGCCTAACAAAAAAGGCTTACCTATCCACCCTAAGCTGGCTGCCAGCATCAACTATATGGCAACAAACCAGTTGCAGGAACAGGCCATTAATGCTACAGCAGACAAATATATGGCACCTGAGAACTGCAACTCATTGAATGTACCTGCAGTAAATAACCCTATTTGGGGAAACATGAGCCCCTCTAGTAGAGGCCAGGAGATTAAACTTCAGAGGATTCTGAAGCTCCTAACCGCAGGGATTACGGCAGTAGCAAGAACTGCAGTGGGTGTGGATATGCCGGAAGAATTACAGGATGCTTTGGCTCTACTCTGTAATACTCAATTTGAGATTAACAGTTTTAGAAAGAACATCATAAAGCCGGCGCTTAACCCCAAGTTTGCGGGGTTGTGTAAGCCTGGGAAGACTCGGCCTCCTAGCCTGCTGTTCGGGGAAGATCTCCCAAAGCAGGTTAAAGACCTTGACGAGGAGGCCAAGGCTTTGGGCCTTATAAAACCTGGCTACACTAAGCCGCAACACCCACACAGACAGCACCCCTACACATCCACCGGGCAGAGTTACCATAACAGGTCTGCCGGTGGTGAAAGCTCGAAGGCCGGCATTCCTGCACAGCGGTCTTTTTTAGGCCAAGGCCCAGGCCGGCCTTCTTGGAAGATGCGCCACTCCCAGAACACCCACAACCAACCAAGGAAGCAAGGACAGAAACCTCCACACCGGCAGTAACCATGGAGGTAGGTGGGTCTGGGGTCCCCAGGAACACATCTGGTCTAAATTCACTTTGTGTAGGGGGCAGGTTGCACATGTTCTTCGAGAATTGGCTCACTTTTACCTCTGATCCTTATATACTCAGAAGTATCCAGGGCTATAAAATTGAATTTGTTCATGAACTCCCTACCCCGGTACAGCATGCACCTAGCCGGAAATTTGTCCTTTCCTTAAAAGAAAGGGCAGCAGGGCATGCTGAACTACAAAGATTAATAGAAAAAGGGGTAGTTGAGAAAGCCATCAAAGAACCTCAGGAGTTCGTGTCTAATATATTCACCAAAAATAAAAAAGACGGCGGGTGCCGCATCATTATAGATTTGACCGATCTGAATACTTCTGTCCAGTATATTCATTTTAAAATGGACACCTTTAATACTGCAATACAGTTAATAGCCAATGGGTACTACATGGCATGCATTGACCTCAAGGATGCATATTATTCAGTACCCATACACAAGGATCATAGGAAATACCTAAAATTTGTCTGGATGGGACAATTATGGCAATACAAAGCTTTGCCCAATGGGTTGTCGTCAGCACCCAGATTATTTACCAAGATATTAAAACCAGCTTTGGCCTATTTAAGGAAACAGAAACACACTGTTATGGCCTATCTTGATGACATCCTCATAGTGGGGGAGAATTTGGAAATGGCTACTTTGGCAGTTACAGCCACGAAACGCCTTTTTCAGAAGCTGGGGTTTATGATACATCCAGACAAATCAATATTGGAACCTTCTACCACCATGAGATATCTGGGGTTCATTATTGACTCAGTGCAAATGTCTGTCACGTTGCCACCAAGCAAGGTGGAAGACCTGATAGAGGCTTGCAGGAGCCTCATTGGCATTAAGGTCCCATCCATTCGGCAGGTGGCCAGAGTGATTGGGAAGATAGTAGCTGCATTTCCTGCAGCACAATTTGGGCCCTTACATTACCAAAACTTACAAAGAGCCAAAATTACAGCGCTCAAAAATCATGCTGGCCATTTCGACAGGCCCATGAAAATTTCGGGAAAGGCAAAAGCCGAATTATATTGGTGGATGGGTAATGCCCAAAATTGTTCTAAACCTATCAATATCATCAATCCCTCGATCATCTTACAAACGGATGCCAGTGCCAAAGGGTGGGGAGCTACTAACACTACCTCTAGTTGTGGAGGTAGATGGAGTGCACCAGAGTTAACCCTATTCAAAAACTTGGGGATTAACTATTCAGAAATGCTGGCAGCATTTCACGGCCTTAAAGCATACTGCACAAATATGCACAAAGTTCATATAAGAATACAAATTGACAACACCACGGTGGTAGCATATATTAACCATATGGGCGGTATAAAGTCGATATCGTGTGATGAATTGGCTAACAATATCTGGCACTGGTGTCTGCAAAGAGAAATTTGGATTTCAGCTACTTACCTTCCAGGTAAGCTAAATACAGTGGCAGACACCAGATCACGTAAATTCAACGACAACATAGAATGGATGTTGGATCGGAATGTGTTTTCAGATATTGTAGAACATTATGGAACACCAGATATCGACCTTTTCGCGTCCAGGCTAAATCACCAACTACCAACATATGTTGCTTGGGAGCCAGACCCGGGGGCAGTAGCGATGGATGCCTTCTCGCTACATTGGGGGGATCTATTTTGCTACGCATTTCCTCCTTTCTGCCTCATCAGTCGGGTCTTGCAGAAAATAAAGCAAGACTCAGCATCGGGTATTTTGGTGGTGCCCGACTGGCCTACCCAACCATGGTTCCCTATGGTACAGAAGATGGCCACAGAACCCTGTATCAGGGTGAACAAAAGACCAAGCCTGCTCGTTCATCCTGTTACAGGAGAATGTCATCCATGTCATGACCGCATGGACTTGTTAATTTGCAGATTTTAAAACGGCCACTTCACGGATTCGGGCTCTCCAACAGGACCATTGATACCATCACAGCAGCCTGCAGAGAGTCCACAAGAAAGCAGTACCTGACCTACATCAGGAAATGGGAAGGATACTGCGTCACAGCCAACACAACATATGAAACCGCCACCATAACGGAAGTGCTGGAATTTTTGGCTACCCTTCATTTTGATGAGGGTTTGAGTTACAGTGCCATTAACTGTGCCAGGAGTGCCCTATCGTCCTACTTGGGCAAGGGGAGTGACCAATTGGGAATTGGGTCACATCCTCTAGTATCCAAATTTATGAGGGAATATTCAATTCTAATCCCCCCAGGGCTAGATATAGCCATATTTGGGATATCAGCACAGTCTTGACTATGCTGCGAGGATGGACACCTAACACGGGACTCCCTTTGGCGAAACTCACCTATAAGATGGTCATGATTATGGCACTTATCACGGCACAACGGGTCCAGTCCCTGCACAAACTTAACCTGGATGATATGGCAATCACCAGTGACAAAATCACTTTCTATGTGCAGGGACTGCTGAAACAAGATCGACCCGGAGTGTCTGGACATACTTTGGAGTTTCTGGCTTACCCAGCAGATCCTCGTCTTTGTATCGTCCCTATGATATCACGATACATTACAGTCACTAAAAATCTTAGGGGCTCGGAAACAGCTTTGCTTGTTAGTCACAAGAAGCCCCATCACAGAGTCACGGTGCAAACCATTTCCAGATGGTTAAGGGTGGTACTGGGTGCAGCGGGGGTGGATACTAACAAATTTAAATCTCACTCCACCAGGGCAGCATCCACCTCGGCGGCTAGAAGGATGGAGGTACCATTGGATCACATCCTGGCTACAGCGGGTTGGAGTAACGAAAAGACCTTCCACCGCTTTTACTATAAACCCGTGACCTCCCCTGACACTTATGGAGGGAGGATTTTAAGTGCTGCCAGATAGTTACCCTTAGGGGACACTATTTTTGTTTGGTATGAATAAATACCTGATTTTGTTTTTCAGCCAGTGTCTTGTCTGAATTACGTTCATCCTCTTATCCCAACTTTAGCGGTGTGTGAGCATGGAGCTTCCAGGGCATGAAATCACAGAGCTTTGAAATCTTCACGTAGTCACTCACGTGACTCCGAAGTAAAATAGTAAGATTAAACGAGAACTTACCAGTTTGAAGTTTGATCTTTATTTTATGAGGAGTTACGATGAGGGATTACGTGCCCTCCGCTCCCAACCCTCTATTATAAAGATCACCTGGTATGGAAGTTCTCTTGTTTATCTTACTATATTAGTCATTGTGACTGTATTTCTGTGATTTCACACCACTGCTTTGAAGAAATGTCGCGCATGCATGCTGGCGGGGTCTTCACGTAATCCCTCATCGTAACTCCTCATAAAATAAAGATCAAACTTCAAACTGGTAAGTTCTCGTTTAATCTTACTATTTATGTTTTGTGCGTTATCTTAAGTCTATGTGACTGTGATACTGCTTTTCATTGTATCTGTACCCCATTGTAGTTGTGAATATAACAATGAACTTGACTTGACTTGATTTGATTTATTGACCATGGTGTACTAAAACACGTACACACATTTTTAACAAAATGAAAAAAAAATGTGGATGCTGTAAATATGAAATAAGAATAAAAAATGTGGATGCTGTAAATATGAAATAAGAATAAAAAATGGAAATAGGCAGTTGAAAGTGAAAGGGAATGTTTTTTTTCTAATCATTGACCTGTTATCAGAACTATAAATAAGCGAAATAAAGATGTTCCAAGTTGTGGCATCAGCCAGAGTTGGAAAGAACAAAAATAGGGTGAGGATTGTCCAGGTGACATAATGGTTTAGATGCAATGAAAGAGTGAGGTAATTAAAGAGGGAATGGAAAAATACAGATATAGCTGTTGCTGCAAAACGGAAACGAGAATATTGGAATATGCAGCAGTTCATGCATCATATATGAATTAGTGTTACAGATAGATGACCTTACATCAGAATAGGCCAGTTTTAACACAAACAGGAAAGGCATGTTATTTGAGATTTCAGCTTTTAGTGCGAGAGTTGCAACGTGTCCATACAGAAGATCAGGTGCTGTACCATGAGCTCACACTGGACTTTATTTGAACAGTGTGGGAGACCATAGAGATCCTGGACATACACAATAAATGGCAAGGGAATCTAGGGGTACAATTACAGAGTTTCCTGAAGATGGTGACACCAGTAGATGGGGTGGTGAAGAAAGCATACAGCAAGTTGGGATATCATGTTACAGCTGTATCAGATACAAAACTGCACTTGACATATTATGTATAGTTCTGGTGACCATGCCACAGGAAACGTGATTAGGCTAAAGACGATTGAGGAAAGTTTCACAAGGATGTTGCTGGGACTGGAGAGCTTGTGTTCCAATGAGGGATTGAATAGGATGGAACAGTTTTCCTTGGAGTGAACAAGGCTCAAGGGTGAGGTTTATAAAATCAAGAGACCAAGTGGGACCCGTTGGGCCTCATTCCCCCAAAGCAATATTCCACCATTCACCCTTTCCCCAAACGCAACCCATTTCCACCACTCACCCGTTCCCCCAGCGCAATCCGATCCCCCAACGCAATATTCCACCACCCAACTGCGCAGGTGCGGCTCATTTGCCCTCATCCCCCAACACTCCCTCCCCCTCCTCTTAACCCTCCCTCTTCTCTCTCCTCTCCCCGCACACCCACTCCTCACCTCTCCCCTATCGCAGTCCCCCACTAAACACAATGTTTAAATAACATTTCCCCTCCTGCCCTTCCCCACTCCCTTCCTCTCCTTACAACAATGTAACAAATCTGTCATTGCACTGGTTGGAACACTGTTGATGGGCAATAAAAATGTTAATAACGTAAAATATAACATAAATCTGAAGGAAACTTGACACAAACCACGACAGGACAATTGTAAGTAAACAAAAATTGTAGCACTATCGTGTACCATTTTGGCGTAGGTCCATGATCACATACACACACATATAGATAGATAGATAGAAACAAGATGATAGATAGATAGATAGATAAAGACGACTTCTTCTGCAGTTGTATAGGGCTCTGGTGAGACCACATCTGGAGTATTGTGTACAGTGGAGACTGATGAGGTGGAGAATGAGGTCAATAGGAATCCTATCCTGACTCTGGCTGAGAGGATAGAGGGTGAATTAAAGTAACACTGCAGGAAATAGAGATGAGGTTGAGAGCTCTGTTAACCAAGGTGGGGTGGAAGCCACAGTTAAAGATAATGAAAGACGTCACAGAAGTAGTGATGTAATGTGAAAATTGTCATAAGCAGAATACCTGTAGATAGAATAGACAGAGAAACTGGGAGCAAGGTGCAGGTTCACAAAAGGCGGGCTGGAAGGAGGTTGAGATAGTGGGAGTCTGTGGATTTCCAATGGATACTATTTACTGCTGGATCCCCCTGATATTGAGATAAGGAAGTCAGGTATGAATGGTGTGAAAGTGATGGCATGGTGTAAATTGGCAGCCTGGGAAATTATAGTTTTGAGTTCTGTACAAGTGCTGGTAGCAGCACCAACACAGTAATCATAAAAGAGCTGAGGAGGAGGGCCTGAATGGTACTGAAACAAAGACTGTTCTATGCATCCAGACAGACATGGCTTAGCCCATGTGTTTCGATAATGATACATTTGATTTGAAGTTGAGTTGAAGTTGTTCAATGGGAGAATGAATTTAGCTGGTCAACAGCTCTTGAATTATAAAACTCATTCACGATTTCTCGTCCTCTGTTCATTCCTCTGACATCACACTCCCCCCCCCCCCCCCCCCCTTCCATCCCAAGGTTTCACCATTCTAATTTTCACATGTTAGATCTCGAACTATGAATCCTAACCTGAGGATAACTCTTCCTAGTTCTTCCCCCGTGTCATAAGGTTAAAACGAATAGGAGTAAAATTAGGCAATTCAGCCTAATCTGGATCTTTTCTCCAGTTTCCAGAATCCCCTTTTCACCCGGTATCTTCCATTCCACCAATTATCCTCTTGATGACAAAGGCAATGCTGTTGTGGTTTGGTAAATTGTTTCCGTTCTAGATACCTCCTTAAATGCTTTTCAGACCAGGAACCCACCACTAGCCATCAAACCATTCTCTCCCATTACTGAACATATTTCCTCGGGAGATCTTCCCTCCACAGCCTTCACAGCTGGTAGCTTGCCAAATCCATATTGTCAATTTCTCTTCCTCTCCAAGAACCGTAACCAGTTCTGCTCTGCCATTGCTTCAGTCAGCTCTTGCCTCACAGATCTTATTTCTTCTTATCTGGACTCTGTCCTTTATCTCCTTCTCCAGTCCCTTCTCCTTTACATACATGGCACTTGTGACAATCTCCACACCCTGGCAGTGTTTATTCCTTAAACCGGGGCACAACCAGTCCATCTCTACCATCATATTCTTCACTCTCATGGCTGCTAAACAAAGAACAAAGAACAGCACAGGACAGGCAAAGCCTTTCGGCCCCCAATGTCTGTGCCTAAAATGTCAAGTTAAACTAATCACATCTGTTTGCACACAAATCAATATTACTCTATTCCCTGAATAATCATGTGCTTATCTAAAACATTTTAAAATGCCACTGTTGTGTCCACTACCAGCTCTGGCAGCATGTTCCAGGCATCCACAACTTGGTGTAAAAGAAAAACTGCCTCGTATTTCCTTTAAGTTTTCCCTCTCTGACAAAGCTATTTCCTCTAGTTTTCGCATTTCCATTCCAGGAAAAAAAGTTCTTACTGTCTACTCTATCTATGCCTTTCATAATTTTATATAGTTCCATCAGGTTTTTCTTCAATCTCCGAAGGCCCACAGAAAACAATCCAAGTTTGACCAACCTCTCCTTACAGCTAATATGCTCTAATTCAGGCAGCATTCTGGTAAACCTCTTCGCCATCCTCTCCAGTGTTCGATTTGTAAATTATGATTATTTGTCAATTGTGATTAAGGGTCTTCATTAAACATTAAGCTACCTTTGCCACAGATGCTGTCCAATATAACCTTATAATTTTGCGTTTCACCAAATTTTCTTGTTTATAATTCAAATTTCCAACATCTGTAAGCTTTTGACTTCCATTTATTGTCGGGTTAGATTGACCTGAACCCTCTCTTTGATCTAAACGCAGAACCAAACAGGACACAAAAATAAAAGTGAAATGTGCTGCACACACTCAGCAGGCCAGACAGCTTCTGAGGGAAAATAAATAAAGTTCGCGCCTCAGTTGTGTAAAAACTGCAGATGCTAGAGTAACTCAGCGGGCCAGGCAGCATCTCTAGAGAGAAGGAATAGGTGACATTCTAACCCGAAGCGTTTACCCACACCTTCTCTCCGGAGATGCTGGGTTACTCCTGCTGAGTTACTGCAATATTTTGTGTTCATCTTCGCGTCCCAATCAAACTTTATTGTCATTTAGAAATACATCGATATATGCAATTCCAAACGAAATTCCGTTGCATTTGGCTCCCCATCAAACACAATAATAAACAGACGGATAAAATGGATAAAAAGATAATAGACAATGGTGGCAGCCCATTACATGGCATTCAAGCATCTGAATGCTCGTGGGAAAAAGCTGTTGCAAAACCTTGACGTTCTGTTCCTTATGCTGGGGGGGAGGGTACAGGACTGGTCATGTCTAGGGTACATCGGGTCCAGGCTCTCGCAATCTGCACCCGCCGCCAACGAACCAACCAACCGCCGGACGGGCGCGCGCGCGCTCGCGCTCACAGGTCCGTCCGGGTTCGTTCCCCTTCCCCCCAAGTGCAAATCAGAATCGGATCGGTACCAGGGACCCCTGAGTGGCTGTCAGGATTTCTGGCGCCACCACAGCTTCTCGTCCACTCGAGCCCGCTACTGACCCGGGGTGGCTAATGGCTGCGACCTCGACTATCCTCGTCCCGGTGCTCAGACTCCAAACGGCGGCCGCACGGAGGGAAGTGGAGGGAAGTGTTTTCCAGTGGGACCGGCATGGTCTTCCGGCAGCGGCCTGTCGTGCGGCCGGAGCCAGGGAACGGGTTTGGCAAAGGGGACGCTGGCTGGTCGCGTATCCGCTGCCGCGGCTGGTGGCAGGCTGAGTGAGGGTCGCCGGCTCGGGCCGGAATGGTGCATGAGCGTCTGGTGCGTTCTGCGGCGGGGGGAGGACGAGGTAGGCCGGAGAGCGCGGTTCCCGACCTCCAACCGGTGTCAGGAGACCGGCGGGTGGGCGGACGGACAGTCGCACGACACCGTCTGACCGACTCGAGGCGATGGATAACCACTGCCAAGGGCACCAGGGGGTTCGGGTCTGGGTTGCAGCACTGCTCTGTCTCTTCGTTGCGCCAGCGGTCACAGCACCCGGTCCTCGTTTTAATCTTGCTCATTGTTTTCTGTCCGATAACCGACACTGAGATTACCGGCACGTCGTCGTCAATCTACTTTCGTTCAGTAACCCCTCGCGTGGCACCTTCTCTAATGCCCTTTGAAAATCCAAGTGTACCACAGCTCTGTTTTCTCTTTGTCGGTCCTGTTCCTTCTTACCTCAAAAAACGTAACAGATTTGTCAAAACAATTCCTCAGTTCCTCATTTCTCTTCATGTTGACTCTGCCCAATTCCATTGTTGTTTTCTAAATGTTCTGCTATCTTTTAAATTATGGATTTCTTGCTACTGCTGGCAGACCAATTGGTCTGTCATTCTCAACTCCCTCCAATATTTTATGGTGGGTACACAAAAGGCTGGAGAAACTCAGCGGGTGTAGCAGCATCTAAGGAGCGAAGGAGATAGGCAACGTTTCGGGCCGAAACCCTTCTTCAGACTTTATGGTGGGAATGTGTTTGCTACCTTCCTGTGTATGTGAAACATTCCAATAGCCACTGTTTTGAAAGCCTTGGGATACAGATAATCAGGTCCAAGATATTTTAATGTTCAGTTGTGTTAACTTGATGAGATCATTTTTAATCATTTATTTCTTATTTTTTTCCCTCTGGGTCTATGGCTCTATTTGGGGGGGTGTTTTGTACCTACAATGAAGAGACTGGAAAATACTTGTTTTATTTCTGCCATTTCCTTTTTTTACAGTGTAATTTCTTCCGTGGCTAATACTTTCCTCCCTATACCTATAGAAGTATTGATAAACTATTTTTGAATTTATTGCTAGATTACTCGTATGTTCTACTTTCCTTTTCCTTATCTAACACTTTAGAACACTTTTTGTGAATTCTGAAACTTTCCCAATAATCAATAATTGATTATTAAACTTTCCCAATAATCTATGTTAAAGCCTTTCCTTTGATTTCATAACACATTGAACTTAGGTTGTGGACTGTGGTTAGAATGCAATTACTTTTAGGCTTTTGTTTTGTTGTAAATTATTCTTTAAGTGGTAGCTGTTGTTTATCTATGGTCATCCTTTTAATAGTTTCCCAATCAGCTATGATCACAATGAATGGTGGTGCTGGCTCGAAGGGTCGAATGGCCTCCTCCTGCACCTATTTTCTATGTTTCTATAACCAACCTGCATTTTAACCTTGATAGTTTGCTTTGTTTAGATTTAAGATCCTGGTTTTGAATTAAACTAAATCACTTTAAATGTTCAGATCAAATTATTATATAATTTCTTTTCATAGTCTTTTGAGACAGGATTATTAATAAATCTTTCATATTGCAGAATTCAAGATTAAAATTGTTCTATGATTGACTCTTTAACATAGTAATCAGGAAAACCATCTTGAAAACAGTCTATGAGTTATATCTTTATAGTGCCACTTTTGTTTACGTTGTCTATACATAAAGTCTCTTCAAATCACTGTTACCATGTGACATGCTGCTTATTTCCCAGTGCATGTTTTGCCTTGTGTTACAACTGTTGATAACTCCTGCCCCTTACAGTTCCTTAATTTTACCCAAATTATTCAATTTATTAAAATAAATTTAATATTAAATTGAGCTAAAATCAATTCTTTCTACTGCGTTTATCCCATCTTTTATTGTCAGAATTACTTTTCTTCCTGATAATAACTTCTTGTCTTTTATTTTTTCTGTCCTTTTATTTTTTCCCCTTTTTTCTGACTTTTGGTCTGACGGTGCATATAAAGAATGAGTCACAACATATGTACTCATAGTCGATGAGACTAAAAATCATATTTCACCCTTTGTTCAAATCCAACTATTTTCAGTACAAAATAAAATAAACACTAGCTTGATTATATTGCATTCATGCAAATATGGAAGAATACGGCATAAGTGTCCATAACAACACGCTGAGGTACCGTGTACAAGAGTATTTAACATACAGTACCCTTAATGTTGAAACAAGTTAGCTTTGGAGGCGTTACATTTTTAAAACCTGAAAACAAGCAAAATAAAGATATTTGAAAACAATACTGGTCAGAGGTGGGATTTGTCTTGTAGGAAGTGTGCAATGCTTGGAATATAATGTAAACTGCAACGTAGTGCGGTCTAAGAGTTCCTAAATTGTAACCAGCATCAATTTCTAGAGCAATAAGTTTCTGGCCCAAAGAGGAATGAGGTGTTGCTACAATGATCTGCTTCTTGTAATTGAGAAGGCTCCAGGACACCATTTTTTTTTCATAAGGGAGCAATTAAGTAAGTAATGATCATATCATCAGAAAATGATGTTAATTGTATTGAAAGAATCCAGCTTGAAAAGGAGTGCAGGAGCAGAGCGATCTGACGGTATGTCATTAAAATGGCACTGAAGGATGAGAAAGTAGAAAATAATGCAAGCATCGTTCTGGACTTTTATTTGCCCCCTCAAAGTCTTTGGCACTGCAAGTCCCAGTCAATATTGGGGAAGTTAAAGTCACCCACTAAGACAACTCGGTGTTGCTTTGGCATAATTCTGTAATCTGTCTGCATAACTATTCCTTTATGTCCCCCTTGATATTGGAGGGCCTATAGAAGAATTCCATTAGAGTGTTTCCTCCTTTGTTATTTTTAAACTGTACCCATATCGTCTCAGCAGACATACGTTCCAGTATGTCTTCTCTAAGTGACAGTCTCACTGATCAGTGGAGCATTTCCTCCAACTCCTTTCCCTCTCTCTCTATCATGTATGAAGCATCAAAACCCCAGAAACATTGAGCTGTCAGTTGTGTCCCCTTCTCAGCCATATTTTCGTAATGGCCACAACATCATAGTCCCAACACTGATCCAGGCTCTAAGTTCATATGTTATTCCCACAATACTCCTCTCATTGAAATAAACACACATCAGCCCATCAACTTCAGGATATTTCTTCACTTCTTCCTGTCTGTCCTTCCTTTGAGACTTGCAGGTTCCAATCTCGAAATCCCAATTTTTCCACACCCCTGCCTCTCAAGTTTAAACCCTCCCGAGTAGAACTAGTGAACTTCCCCAGGCAGACACAAAATTCTAGAGTAGCTCAGCAGGACAGGCAGCATCTCTGGAGAGAAGGAATGGGTGACTTTTTGGGTCGAGACCCTTCTTGAGTCGTCCCTGCAAGGATCCTTTCGACCTCCAGTTCAGGTGCAGCTTTCCCTTCATGTGCAGGTCACCTTTGCCTGCAAATTGACTAAAATTCTGAAACACTGCCCCCGTGCCAACTCCTGAGCCATGCATTCATCTGTCCCATCTTCCTATTCCTACCCTCACCAGCTTGTGCCACCAGGAGTAATCAAGATGCCGGGATCTCGGGATGAGGTTCTACTTTTTAATCTTTTGCCTATCTGTATTCACTCCGCAGGACCTCATCCCATTTCTTACTTATGTAAATTGTGCCAACGTACACAATGAATTCCAGGTGTTCATGCTTGCCCTTGAGACTTTTCTGCGGCTGCTCCGAGACATTCTGGACTCTGGCACTAGGGGGGCAACACACCATCCCGGAGTCTCGTTTACTGCCTCAGAATCTCTTGCCTTTTCTCCTAACTGATTAGTTTCCGGTCATTGTGGCTTTGTCTAACCTTTCCCTTCCCTCACAGAGCCAGGTCTACTCCACAGATGTGATTGTTGTTCCTGCTGCTCTCCCCTAGGTCGGATATCCCACCAAACACTAACCAAAGGAACATGCTGGCTGTTGAGGAGAATGTCCCTGGGAAATTCCTGCACTGTCTGCCTAGTCCCTTTCCTGGTGGTCACCCATCTGCTTTCTGCCTGTACATTAGGCGTGACCATCTCGCTGTAACACTCTCACACCCCCAGATAATCCTGAGGTCGTCCAGCTGCAGTGCCGTCAATAAGGAGCTGCAGCTGAATGCACTTCCTGCAGGTGTAGTCCTTAGGGGTGCTGGAACTCTCCCTGACTTCAACATCCTACATGAGGAGCATTCCACTATCCCATCTGCCATCTCCACTGCACCAAGTCCAAGGAAGGATTACACACAAAAATAAATTGTACTTTAACATTAACCAATAATTTACTGTAAGGCAATGTATTTTGCTGTTGATACTATGTTGAATGCAGGAACAATATTATTAATATTTATAGCTTTAGCTCCAGCAATTTCTAAAGGTTTTGTGATTTGCAAATACGGCTTGTGCTTTGGTTTTCATGTTTGAGGCTAATTAGTGCTGTGGATTTAGTAATCCATGTGGTGACAATGTTGGTGTGTGGATGTCTTAATCAGTACTGATTAAGTACTGTGGATTTAGGAATGCAAGGGTAGTCAATGTTGTGTATTGAATGCCACAAGCAAAGGGTCTGCCATTGAGCACCGCAAGCAGTGTTCGGGTGGGCATTGAACCCTGTGAATCGGGTCAGTGGCAATAATTCAACACTCCTGCCCGGCCGTAGGTTTTACAGATTTGGTCTTAAAGCAACACTAGTGTTATGGTCTTGCCATTGTGATCACTATGGTTTTCGTAGATTTAGTAATGCAAGCTATTTTTGTGATGTGTTTTTTGATTAGATATGCAGATACTGCCTGTACATTTGTTACTTGGTGCTGTGCAACAGAACAGATATGTGCAATGGTTTCAGGGATGATTTTGGTGCAAAGAGGAGAGCCAGCAAGATCACATCTTCCCCCCCCCCCCCCCCATAGATTTATTATGTAGATCTATTTATTGTATAGGAGACTGATGTATGATTGCTGTCACAGAATTGTGTTAAGGTGCCATGGAATTGTGCTTTGGGTTATTGATATGTCTCCTGAACGTCTTTATGCACAACTGTTTTTAAATTGGAAAATTCTCAACTATTCCCAATGAGAAAAATATCTGATAGACACAAAATGCTGGAGTAACTCAGCGGATATCTGTTTTACTTGCATGGCTTTCTGAATGTGGAGATCTGTGAGCACTGTAAGTATCTTGGTTCAGTTCTGCTCACTTTTAAAGACCTTTTAGAATATTGTGTATGCAAAAATATACAAACATTAGCATAGACTATTGCAAATAAATGAATAGCTGATATAAGTGGAATGTGATGTTTAGAATGTGAGCCAATATTTATGAACTTAACAAAGCTAATATTAAAGCCTTGAAAATATATGACATAATAAGTCAGACTTTCTAATTGTGACTGGAGGTTATTGGATGACAATGACTTGGCACAGACTGAAATTATCATTCCAAACTCTGTCTAATCCTAAATATCATGGTGTACAGATATATCAGCAATGATACCTAGCTCCAGGATACAGTCTTTCTTCTGTGTGCAGAATTAATAATTTCTAATTAATGGAACAGAGAAGGTTTTTGTACAGTAATAAATGAGTTGCTCAGGGACTTTTGAGTAAGACTAATATTTTGTGTTCCACCAATGCAAGCAATACTACCATCGTGTGCAGTTGATGAGCTATAATTGAATACAAAGAAACGACAATCTTACCAATGTCATATGATGGAGATGATTTGTCTGAGGACATCTGGGTCTTGCAATTCCTGTTAAATTTATTGTGTGAACTAATGTATTTTTGAAGATTACCATTCCTAAAACATTTATGAGGTTACTCCTCAAGGTAAATAGATACAATTAAACTATTTCCCACTGCTTCCTCCACTTTCTAGCCCTCTATTACAAGACAGCCTTATTCAACATTAGTAGACCTGGAGGAAAGTAGAGACATGAATGAGCCGTGACTATCTTGCATCAAAACTGTGTGAGTGGGCTCCCTTTATCATGAAAGTGGATGGGCAGTTGTGTAGTTGGGTTGTGTAAGCATGGAGATTTCTGTTAGGTGAGAATAGGTGTCTTGGTTTTATTGGGAAGAAGAGTGGAGAAAACGGCCCTGTCCATGTGGATGTGAGTTTCCAATTAAAAAAAAACTCTGCAAGATGGATATAACCT
This sequence comes from Raja brachyura, assembly GCA_963514005.1. The sequence goes on along the minus strand of OY740787.1, from coordinate 41,628,768 downwards.
ATTCTTTCAGAGGGCAGCTAGTGGAATGGTACCTAGTTTTGTCAGGAAGGGCATTCTTTTGGGTGGAAACATCATGTCAGTGTTCTCTTTTCTGACAGACTAACTGTTGGGAAGTTCTATTTGAGAGGAGCATGATGGGAATTTCTGATCAAAAGGAAGTATGGTGGGAATATTCTGATGGAGAGGAGCTCTAGAATCATCACATTTAAAAATTATTAAGGCACAAAATACTGTTGTCTGTCAAGTTTGAGCCATTTCTTGTGTAAGAAAGAACTGCAGATGCAGATTGATGGTAGACACAAAATGCTGGAGTAACTCAGCGGTACAGGCAGCATCTCTGGAGAGAAGGAATGGGTGAAGAAGGGTCACCCATTCCTTTTGTGCCATCTCTTTACAGTACAGTATTGTTAATCCTATTCCTCTTCTCTCTTGATAGTTTTACAATCAATCTTTGGCGCACAGAAATTGGCGATAGCCTTCAATGTTTCCACTTTTTATAGGCAATTAGCTCTAGATCATAACCACAGCATATTAAACATAGAAACATAGAAATTAGGTGCAGGAGTAGGCCATTCGGCCCTTCGAGCCTGCACCGCCATTCAATATGATCATGGCTGATCATCCAGCTCAGTATCCCGTACCTGCCTTCTCTCCATACCCTCTGATCCCCTTAGCCACAAGGGCCACATCTAACTCCCTCTTAAATATAGCCAATGAACTGGCCTCAGCTACCCTCTGTGGCAGAGAGTTCCAGAGACCCACCACTCTCTGTGTGATAAAAGTCCTTCTCATCTCAGTCCTAAAGGATATCCCCCTTATCCTTAAGCTGTGACCCCTTGTCCTGGACCTCCCCAACATCGGGAACAATCTTCCTGCATCTAGCCTGTCCAACCCCTTAAGAATTTTGTAAGTTTCTATAAGATCCCCTCTCAATCTCCTAAATTCTAGAGAGTGTAAAGCGAGTCTATCCAGTCTTTCTTCATACGACAATCCTGATATCCCAGGAATCAATCTGGTGAACCTTCTCTGCACTCCCTCTATGGCAATAATGTCCATCCTCAGATTTGGAGACCAGAATTGTACGCAATACTCCAGGTATGGCCTCACCAAGACCCTATGCAACTGAAGTAGAACCTCCCTGCTTCTATACTCAAATCCTTTTGCTATGAAAGCTAACATACCATTCGCTTTCTTCACTGCCTGCTGCACCTGCATGCCTCCTTTCAATGACTGGTGTACCATGACACCCAGGTCTCGCTGCATCTCCCCTTTTCCTAATCGGCCACCATTTAGATAATAGTCTGTTTTCTTGTTTTGCTATCAAATTGGATAACCTCACATTTATCCACATTATACTGCATCTGCCAAACATTTGCCCACTCACCCAGCCTATCCAAGTCATCTTGCAGTCTCCTAGCAGCTAACACTGCCCCCCAGCTTAGTGTCATCCGCAAATTTGGAGATATTGCCTTCAATTCCCTCATCCAGATCATGAATGTATATTGTAAATAGCTGGGGTCCCAGCACTGAGCCTTGCATAACCCCACTAGTCACTGCCTGCCATTGTGAAAAGGACCCGTTTACTCCTACTCTTTGCTTCCTGTTTGCCAGCCAGTTCTCTATCCACATCAATACTGAACCCCCAATGCCTTATGCTTTAAGTTTGTATACTAATCTCTTATGTGGGACCTTGTCGAAAGCCTTCTGGAAGTCCAGATACACCACATCCACTGGTTCTCCCCTATCCATGCTACTAGTTACATCCTCAGAAAATTCCACAAGATTCGTCAGACATCATTTACCTTTCGTAAGTCCATGCTGACTTTGTCCAATGATTTCACCACTTTCCAAATGTGCTGCTATCCCATCTTTAATAAATGACTCTAGCAGTTTCCCCACTACCGATGTTAGACTAACTGGTCTGTAATTCCCCATTTTCTCTCTCCCTCCCTTCTTAAAAAGAGGGGTTATGTTTGCTACCCGCCAATCCTCAGGAACTACTCCAGAATCTAAAGAGTTGAAAGATTATCACTAATACATCCACTATTTCCGGAGCTACTTCCTTAAGTACTCTGGGATGCAGCCTATCTGGCCCTGGGGATTTATCGGCCTTTAATCCATTCAATTTACCCAACACCACTTCCCGACTAACCTGGATTTCACTCAATTCCTCCTTTGACCCACGGTCCCCTGCTATTTCCGGCAGATTATTTATGTCTTCCTTAGTGAAGACGGAACCAAAGTAGTTATTCAATTGGTCCGCCATATCCTTGTTCCCCATGATCAACTCGCCTGTTTCTGACTGCAAGGGACCTACATTTGTTTTAACTAATCTCTTTCTCTTCACATATCTATAAAAACTTTTGCAGTCAGTTTTTATGTTCCCTGCTAGTTTTCTTTCATAATCTAAAGAAAAAACTTCTCTCACACCTATCTTTTTCTTTAGGGTTGAGTACTTTAACACATCTACAAAAGCAGGCAACTTCTTTATACCTTTTCTAAGCCAGTCATAATTTTGCATACTGCTATTGAATCTCATCTCAATATTTTTAGTTTAGAGATACAGCACGGAAACAGGCTCTTTGGCCCACCGAGTCCACATCGACCAGTGATCCCTGCAAGTTACACCATCCTACACACTAGGGACAATTTATACTTATACAAAGCCAATTTACCAACAATCCCCTGTGCCTTTGGATTGTGGGAGGAAACCGAAGTTCCCGGAGATTATACCACGCGGTCACGGGGAGAACGTACAGACTCCGTACAGATAGCACCAGAAGTCGGGATCAAACCTGGGTCTCTGGTATGGCAAGTGTTGTAAAGCAGCAACTCTACTACGGCACCACTGTACTGCCCTAAATTATTATTATTATTATAAATTGAATATTGTTCAATCGAAGTTGAACATTGAGTATTTGAAAACAGCAATGCCCCAGGAGCACCTGAAATGACCTCTGACCTTCTGAAACGTGGTGGAGGTGTACCTCTCGGATGAAATGGTGACCTTATCGAGCAAGAGACAAGCATGCCAGGGGACGATTTGTCATGAGCCTCTTCAAGAAAGGAATTGGTCTGATAGTGATAATTACAGATAGCTGTGCATCTGTCTGCCATAGCCAAAGTCTTTGCAAGGATCCTCCTGAAATACCGCCTCCCAGAGGATGAGGAACTAGTTCCAGAGTTGCAATCAGAATTATATACCAAGACGTACAACTAACGTGATCTTGAACATTTTTCCTAAATTTATCATGTGGTAAACTACAACATGACTTTTATTCATTTCGCAAATGCCTTTGCATTTGTCTGCCAAGAGGGATTAAGGAAAATTATTTTGAAATGTGTTACCATTTCTGTATCTGTGACACAATGACATAAATGCTTTGATCCATGACAAACCAAGATATAGTGCAGACTGGGATCACATAATGCTCTGCCCTTACACTTACTCTCTTCTTGATTGGGTGTGCTTCCACACTGTACATCATGTGCAACAAGCTATTCACAAGAATAGTGTTCATCAACAGGCTGGATGATAAACAGTTTAAGCATTGTCATCTCTATTCCTGCACCGTTATTAAGTTCCTGCATGCAGGTGGCTTTTGGAAATGTGCATTAGATAATGAGTTCCCAGTCGCTATTGACTCCTTTATTGAAACATCCGAAAGACTTTGCCTTGCGTCCTGAAGACAACGGGCCTTTACTCACCTTTCCCAGCCGCACAACACATGACTGACAGTAAAGCTGCTCAAAGCCCTGAAAAGCGTGGATTATTTCCCATATCTGGGAGCCCCTCATTGATGTTGAAATTGACCTCTGCCTTTTCAGTGCATCAGCGTTGCCCAGCTGATTGGGGATTTTCAAAGACTAAGACCTCAAACCCAGGCAGTGGCAGCAATATGCACCTTCTACATATATGCTCAACCAGGCACCTTAAAGCAAGGGAGAGGTATCACAAGCACTTTCTGCAAAATGTATTTGCCTCTCTCAGATTATTGGCTCTGGCACTGAAGATCTGATGCCACTCAACTGGCTTTGAGAACGGGTACATTACTTGCATGCATGCTGGCACAAGACTGTTGAAACAAGCATGTTATTATGTTTTGCCTTAGTAAGAGATTTTTATGAGGGCAGAGAAACTTCTTCAAGGACATTTTAAATGCCTCCTAGTGCGGAAAAAAAAGTATAATAGTCACTACACCGTAACACTCAACCTATCCATGTTCCTTTCTGGTTCCCTTATGCCCTCGCAACTTGCCTTCCTTCTTCTTTGCGTCATCAACAATCGTAGGACCTGGTCTTCGGGGTTAAGGGTTCAGCAATTACTCAAGTTGGCAGTCCCATTGGAACGCCTAGTACTTACACCATTATTTTGAAGAGCTTGCTTTTTTGTTGGCGTTTATAACATGGAGTTAGATGCTTCGGACAGCTAGGCAGGAGGGTGAGGAGGTTACAGATGCAATGGCTCTTGAGTTTTTGTCAGTGCACTACCATTGTGAGATGACTCCTTTTGCTTAATATTTTGATACTTCTCCCCCACTCTAAGGTGATGTGCTTGATTGAACAAGTGGATCTGGCACTGGCTAAGCAATGGAACAATCTTTAAAACTGTGATCTTTATTGAATGGGAATTTGTTCATTGTTGTACGGGTTACAGAATCACAGTTACAGAATCCTTGATTTAAGTGAAATGAATAACATTTACCAATGGTTTGTATACAGATCTGTCATGTTGTGCTCTTGCTGTCTGTCAATGACTCTTTTCATTTTCTGTCTGGTTTATATAGTGCAGACATAGTACACTATATTAATATACATTAAAATCCAGTTTAGTGCTAGAAAAATCAATATTCATTCAGTTCAAAGACGGAATGGACTATATTATAATTCAATTAATCTCAACCAGGCACAAACTATATACAAAGATGTCTATCAGCCAGTGACTTTGCAACGCTGACAATCTTGCTGTAATGAATGGTACCTCTTTGTGCAAGAAACAGTGATCAGTATAGTAAGGCTGGCAGGATTTGCTAAATTATCAATGTTTATTATCCTTTACTGATGGCACAGTGCTATCTGTTCCCCTGGTGAAGATAACCATTCTAAAACCCCTGTCTCACGGTGCGAGTTGGCCCACGAGGGACCCTGAGTTTTCACTCGCGGTAATCACGTACAATCAACGTAGCGGGAACGTCGGAACTCTCGCGTGCAACTTATCGACTTGTGGCGCTAACGGCAGGTACCCGTGAAATTTGTTAACTCGTGAAAAAAATCAAACGTGTTTGATATTTTCCACGAGTCAAATTTAATGTTCAAGTTAAAAATGGAAACATTTAAACTTGTTGTAATGACGTAGTGGCCCGTGCGTTTACCTTAGTGATTTGTGAGTGTACCGTGGGAACTCTTTAACTCAGCGGGCAGGCAGCATCTCTGGAGAGAAGGAATTGGTGACGGGATGACATAGGGGGGTATTGTGCTGTTTGATTGCCCCCCGCTATCCCAGGGACAGGGAGACACAGCGGCTTTTGAGACTGGTGGGGAATCACTACCAAAGTGTCTGCCCACACAGTCAGTACACCTCTCCTACACATGTACCTATTATCCATATTTTCCAGGGCTGCTGCCTGGCCCGCTGAGTTAGTGGCTCCAGCACTTTGTCTTGCCGTCTTTTCAATGTTGGTCTCTTAGTCCCACATCCACGGCCAAACTTTTGGCCAAATGTTCTAATATCTCCTCACTGGATCTTTGTTTTTTTGTTGTTGTTTTGTGACAGGAAGGAAGTTATGTAAATACCAAGTTGTTATAAACTGTCGGGCTTTTACTTGCTTGACATGAAGTTTTCTCCCTACCTTACCCTCATAATGTGCCACGTTCCGGTTACGCAGTGCTCGGATCATGGCCAACATTGTCTGAAGAAGGGTCTCGACCCGAAGCGTCACCTATTCCTTCTTCTCCAGAGATGCTGCCTGACTCTGCCGGAGTTGCTCCAGCACTCTGTGTCTCTCTTTAGTGTCTTCAGTTGGACTTTCAATGAATAACAGCGGACCAGGCAGCAGTCCTGGAAATTTCACTGAATATTGAAGAAGAGGGCGTTGATCAGGGTCAACCAACACGATATGCACACTGTGTCGGAAGAATCTGCAGATGCAGTTATCCCTAACCAGTGCGAAGACGGGTCTCGACCCGAAACGTCACTTCTATCCAGAGATGCTGCCCGTCCAGTTGAGTTAACTCCCGCTTTATGTGTCTGTTCGGTTTAAACCAGCATCTACAGGCAGTTCCTTTCCTACACGTTATTCCTTTCTTGGTGTCTTCTGCCACGAACAGGTTGTGTGTGTGTTCAGTTGTAGTTCTAGAGTCTCTTACGCACTCCTCAGAAGAAATGGGTGCGCTTTTCACCATCATGCCTTCTGTACGAACAGTCTTGGATGTGTGTGTGTGTGTGTGTATGTGTGTGTGTCAACAGGAGGTGATGTGGACGGGATTTCAGTTGTAGTTCTAGAGGAACATTGCTTCCGATCGATGTCTCTTATGGAACAACATGCGCAGTATGCCAATCCTCCGGCACTATTCCCGTTTCTAATGACATTTGAAATATTTCTGTCATAGCTCCTGCTATTTCTACACTAACTTTCCTCAATGTCCTATGGAATATCCTGTCAGGACCTGGAGACTTATACACTTTTATATTTTTCAAAAGTGTCAGTACTTCCTCTTCTTTGAATCTCGTAGTTTCCATAGCTACTCTACTTTTTTCCCTTACCTCACAGAGTTCAATATCCTTCTCCTTGGTGAATACCGAAGAAAATAAATTGTTCAATATCTCCCCCATCTCTTTTGGCTCTGCAGATAGCTGTCCATTCTGGCTCTCTAATGGTCCAATTTTATCCCTTGTTATCCTTTTGCTATTAATATAGCTGTAGAAACCCTTTGGATTTACTTTCACCTTTCTTGCCAAAGCAACCTCATCTTCTTTTTCTTTCTAATTTCTTTCTTAAGATTCTTTTTACATTCTTTATACTCCTCTAGCACCTCATTTACTCCATGCCTCCTATAATTATTGTAGATATCTCTCATTTTTCGAAACAAGTGTCCAATTTCCCTTGAAAACCATGGCTCTTTCCAATTTTTACTATTTCCTTTCAACCGAACAGGGACATAAACATTCTGTACGCTTACAATTTCCCCTTTAAATGTCCTCCATTTCTCTTCTACATCCTTCCCATAAAACAAAATGTCCCAATTCACTCCTTTTAAATCCTTACGTATTCCCTCAAAGTTAGCCTTTCTCCAATCAAAAATCTCAACCCTAGGTCCAGTTCTGACCAAAGATTATAGAGGAGCAAGATGCGCCACTCAGTGGAAAAGGCGTAGTATCACATGTGTGGTTGTCGACGCCATATTAGCGGACCAGAGATGGCGTTGACTATGGCGTCTACATCATTGGGAAGCTAGGCTTCTCTATAATCTTTGTCTCTCGATCTCTCGCTGTGTATTCCGCTCCAAAGCTACAGAGCAGTTGAAAGCAAAGATTATAGAGGAGCAAGATGCATTAGAAAGTTATTAGATTTATTTGTAATAGATCTTTACTTACCTCTCGATCCCTCTATCCACTCTCTTCTCGCTATCTCCCTCTCTTCTCGCTATCTCCCTCTCTTCTCGCTATCTCCCTCTCTTCTCGCTATCTCCCTCTCTTCTCGCTATCTCCCTCTCTTCTCGCTATCTCCCTCTCTTCTCGCTATCTCCCTCTCTTCTCGCTATCTCCCTCTCTTCTCGCTATCTCCCTCTCTTCTCGCTATCTCCCTCTCTTCTCGCTATCTCCCTCTCTTCTCGCTATCTCCCTCTCTTCTCGCTATCTCCCTCTCTTCTCGCTATCTCCCTCTCTTCTCGCTATCTCCCTCTCTTCTCGCTATCTCCCTCTCTTCTCGCTATCTCCCTCTCTTCTCTCGATCACCCTCTCTTCTCTCTATCGCTCTCTCTCCCCTCTCGATCTATCTCTCTCCCCTCTCTTCTCGATTTCCCTCTCTCCCTCCCTTCCCTCTGTGTGAGAGTTGGCAGCCCTGCTATGCCTTAGGCCCAAAAGAGGATAGAAATAAATTACATAATGGTTTTTGTAAGAAGATTTTAATGAGCTCTTCTATCTGTCCCACCATATATTTATATGAATGTGTGTTTGTGTGTGCCTGTAATTTTGTGCACAGTGTGTGTTAAAGCAATACAAGGGAAGCTGCACAATGCAATGCAAGGGAAACTACGCAAAGGTGGGGGCTGGGGAGGAAAGATGCGAGGGAAATGGGGGAACGGGGGAAAAGGGAGGGGAAGAGGGGAGAGAGATCGAGAGGGGAGAGAGAGGGATCGAGAGAAGAGAGGGGAGAGAGATCGAGGGAAGAGAGGGAGAAAGATTGAGAAGAGAGGGGAGAGAGGGGGAGAGAGGGCTCGAGGGGAGAGAGAGAGAAGAGAGGGAGAGAGAGATCGAAAGAGGGAGAGAAAGATCAAGAGAGAGAGAGGGATCGAGAGAAGAGAGGGATCGAGAGGAGAGGGAGAGAAAGATCGAGAAAAGAGGGGAGAGAAAGATCGCGAGGGGGAGAGAGGGATCGAGAGAAGAGGGGATAGAGAGGGATTGAGAGGTAAATAAAGATCTATTACAAATAAATCCAATAACTTTCTAATGCATCTTGCTCCTCTATAATCTTTGCTTGCAACTGCTCTGTAGCTTTGGAGTCCGCCAAAATGGCGGCCGCGACGTTCCGTTACGTACTACACACCAGCCCATTGGATTTCCACTGAGTGGCGCATCTTGCTCCTCTATAATCTTTGGTTCTGACTCTCTTCATAATTATATTGAAACTAATGGTATGGTGATCACTGGTCCCGAAGTGCTCACCAACGCATACCTCCGTCACCTGACCTGCCTCATTTCCTAACAGGAGGCAACCTTGGCTAATAATTAAAAAAGAAAACCTTATACAAAACCAACACCCTACAAACTCTCTGTCTCTCACGCTGCCTGTTGTCTTGTAGGGGTGGGGGGGGGTGTGGAAGGGACCCGATGTGAATGTTACCACTATAGGATGGTGAGGTTGGGCTCTGAGCTGCAGTGAGAGAGAGCAGAGGGAGAGCGAGTGCGTGTGCTTGTCAGCAGCAAAGTTAAATACAAAGGGCTTGTACGCAGTGGCAAGAGAGGTTTCCTTTGTTCTCGTCTCCGGGGCTTGAGATCAGAGAGAATTAACCCTCCCTCGCACACCACTCAAGGGGACAACCCAAGAGCCTTGTCACCCCAGACAGATTAATGATGCCCACGCATCCCCCCCGCCTCAACCACCTCAACTCACACCTGGGCACCAAAGCAGCTCAGGAGGCGAACACTGAGCTCCGTCTCCCAACAATCTGATGTGCAACTGATGTGAAAGAACAGCGGCTGCGGCCGGCCGGCACCCGACATGGACTTCTCACACCCTTACACACGAAAAGTGTGTGCGAATAAATAAAAACAAGGAATAAAACCAAAGCCCGGCTTGAAAGGCAACTAAAAATATATTCCGCTTAGAACGCGCAGGCGTGGAGACATCCGTCTACATTCAAAGATTTCATCTCCTATCTCCCCGCAGTGTGTAGACCTGGTAGTAAATTCAATTAAAATATAACAAACCTCTGCCCGCTGGTTTTCTAACTACGTGATGTGTGTTTCAAACAAATCATAAGTATAACTGCCACTGGAGGGTGCGCATTTTCCCTTTGTAGGTCATATCAATAGGTGCGGCTGCGCTGAATTTATCTTTAACTCAAAGCCGCAGGATGGCGATGTCTGAAGAAGGGTCTCGACCCGAAACATCGCCTATCTCCTTCGCTCCTTAGATGGTGCTGCACCCGCTGAGTTTCTCCAGCCTTTTGTGTAACCCTCTTCTTTAACATTGTTGCTTTATTAAAACATACCTTCATTCACGGTTGGCTCAAGAGTAATGGGAGAGGAACTTGGAACATCGCAGAAATGACATACCCGTGGGAACTCGGTTAAACACTTGAACATAAACTTGAAATCTCGTACATAACCACGAGTATGTTTTTTTTCTTTCACTTGGGGTCACTCGTGGGTGGACTCGCACAGTGAGACGGGGCTTTGACTAGCACATGAATTGCCTAGATAAAAATGCTGGAGAAACTCAGCGGGTGAGGCAGCATCTATAGAGCAAGGAATAGGTGATGTTTCGGGTCGAGACTCTTCTTCAGACATGAATTGCCTTGTGTCTTTAATGCTTAAGGTGGTAGTTATCAGCAGTGAATATCAAGTGAGTTCTGGATTTCCTGCCAGTGTGATTGATTTCTTACAAGTTTAGTGGTCAGGCACTGCATCAATGTCAAAGTTAGAATGTTTACTAGGAGTGGGGCACTGTGGAAATTAAAACATAAATTATTGTAAGTTGCAATGCAAATTCATGCTCGCAAGGTGTGAAAACTAATTTCAGTGGTGATTTCCAGAGAAAATCTAATATTTTATCGATTTTATTAAATTTATGCTTGTTCTTTGGACCGAATATTTGTTTTGATCTGAAGATGTAAGAAAAAGTGTGGAATAGATTATGCACGTCTATTGCTAGAATTGATCTGATCAGGGAAGATTAGATTGGCTGGGAATCTCTTCTTTAAAAAGTTAAGATTTGGAAGAGATGGGATCAAGCCATCTAAAATTATGAAGAGAGTTTGATAAAGTGAATGCGAGAAAACAAACCCTTTTCTCACCGGTGAGCCGAGAATATAGGAACAACTAAAATGCTCTGGTAAAAACAATTTGGAAAGTAAGTCATTGCATAAAGTGGTTACATTGCAAACTTGCTGCCGCATGCAGTGATTGAAATAAGGGGCACTTTTACAATTAAAGAAAGGCTTGATTAATGGAGTGAGAAAATTGAATGAAAATGAAAGACGTTTTAGTGAGAAAATACTTCAGTGGATATAAATGTGGTGACCCACCAGTTTAACAAAATGCACTGTTTCTAATTCTGCACTTCTCTGAGTTTTGCAGCAATTTTTCACCAGCAGTGCAGAAAGCAAATCTGTTTTATAATACAGTTAATGAGAACAAAATTGTTCTGGTCATTCTGATTTGTGTTGGAGTTCATATTTAGCACACAATGTGATATAGCTCGTTGGAATATTCATCACCCTCATTTGATTTATATGGGCATGGTCTTCTTCTTCGAGTCCGTTGCAATCTCAGATGTCGTTCTGCCAGTATCTGGCGCAGGTCACAGCTGGTCGGGTCGGTTCAGCCAGGTCCTGGGGGCTGCACTGGGGGGCGTCGTCACACTGCAGTAGGTGGGACATTGTCTGTACTGCTCCACAGCTGCATGTGTCTTCTGCCTGGTAGTTCCATGCTTTCATAAGTGCTTTGCACCTCCCCTGCTCCACTTGTAATCTGTTGAGGGTCTTCCAGGTTGGCCATGGGAGGTCGTGCCCGCTGGCGAGGCATTCAGTCGGAGTGATTCCTCTCTCCATCCAGTCGTGGGCTCGTGTGTTGAGCTGGTTCCATTCATCTTTCCAGATGTTGGTCCTTGCTGCTGGTATCGATCTCCTGTGCTCTCCGCTCGTCTTGGGCGACGATGGATCGTCTGATATGGGGGGGGGGGGTGGCAATACCAGCTAGGGCGTAGAGGCATGGGCATAGTGATTACATCATCAGAACAAAGAAAAGTTAAAAATCAATCTTGCTTTAAGTTGCAATGCTGGGGTGGGGGGGAGAGAAGAAAGGGAATTTCCATGAGAGGTTCTGAAAGCAACATAGTGTATGATGCAAGAACTGGTGCCAGCTCAGGGAGGGTGTAATTACAATGTAAATTTGCTCATCCAATCTTGGATGAGCAGATGATACGAAGGTGGGTGGTTTTGCAGATAGTGTAGATAGTTGTGAAAGATTGCAGCCAGATCTTAATCGATTGGCTAGGTGGGTTCAGGAATGGTTGATGGAATGTAATACAGAAAAATGTGAGCTGTTGCATTTTGGGAAGTCTAACATGGGCAGGATCTACAGTGAATGGTAGGGGTCTAGGGAATGTTGCAAAGCAGAGGGATCTAGGAATGCAGGTGTATGGTTCCTTGAAGGTGGAGTCGCAGGTAGATCGGGTGGTCAAAAAGGCTTTTGCCACATTGGGCTTCAACAGTCAGAGTATTAAGTAGTGAGAAGGGTCTCGTCCCAAAACGTCACCCATTCCTTCTCTCCAGAGATGCTGCCTGTCCTGCTGAGTTATTCCATCTTTTGGCGTCTATCTTCTATTGAATATACAGTTGGCCATGTTACAGTTGTATAAGAGGTTGGTGAGGCATTTAGAGTATTATGTTCAGTTCTGGGCACCATGTTGCAGGAAAGATGTTGTCAAGCTGGCAAGGGTACAGAGACGATTTAGGAGAATGTTGCCAGGACTAGAGGGTCTGAGCTATGGGAAAGGTTGAGTCGGCTGGGACTCTATTCCTGTGCAGGAGGATAACGGTGATCTTATTGAGATGTATGAAAGGAATAGATCGGGTAGATCTGCTTACGTCCTTGGATGGAGTCAAGGGGGGAGGTAAAACGACAAGTGTAGCATTTCCTGCGGTTGCAAGGGAAAGTACCAGGGGAGAGGGTGGTTTGGGTGTGAAGGGACGAATTGGCCATGGAGTTACGGAAGGAGCGGTTTCTACTTTCCCTTGCAACCACAGGAAATGCTACACTTGTCATTTTACCTCCCCCCTTGACTCCATCCAAGGACCTAAGCAGTCTTTCCATGTGCGGCAGAGGTTCACCTGCACCTCCTCCAACCTCATCTATTGCATCCGCTGCTCTAGGTGTCAGCTACTCTACCAAAGCAATCTTTCCAGATGTGGCAGAGGTTCACCTGCACCTCATCCAACATCATCTATTGCATCCGCTGCTCTAGATGTCAGCTGCTCTGCATCGGTGAGACCAATCGTAGGCTTGGCGATCGCTTCGCCCAACACCTCCGCTTAGTTCGCAATAACCAACCTGATCTCCTGGTGGCTCAGCACTTTAACTCCCCCTCCCATTCTGAATCCGACCTTTCTGTCCTGGGCCACCTCCATGGCCAGAGTGAGTCCCACCGTAAATTGGAGGAGCAGCACCTCATATTTTGCTTGGATAGTTTACACCCCAGTGAACATGGACTTCTCCAATTTCAGGTAGTCCTTGCTTTCTCCCTCTTTCTCCTCCCCTTCCCTTCCCAGCTCTCCCACAGCCCACTGTCTCCACCTCTTCCTTTCTTCTTCCCTCCCCCCCACCTCCACATCAGTCTGAAGAAGGGTCTCGACCCGAAACGTCACCTATTCATTCGCTCCATAGATGCTGCCTCACTAGCTGAGTTTCTCCAGCATTTTCGTCTACCTTCGATTTTTCCAGCATCTGCAGTTCCTTCTTAAACATAATAGCAATCTCAGATAACTTTTTCACACAAAGGGCGGTGGGTGTATGAAGCAAGCTGTCAGAGAGGGTAGTTGAAGCAGGGATTATCCAAACATTTAAGAAACAGTCAGACAGGTACATGGATAGGACAGGTTTGGAGGGATATGGACCAAACGCGGGCAGGTGGGACTAGTGTAGCTGGGACATGTTTAACGGTGTGGGTACAATTGGCCAAGGGGCCTATTTCCATACAGTATCACTCTGTGACTCTGTGTGGTCTGTGCTTATTGCAGACTTTGCTCCCTTTACCTTTGTTCAATTTCCCTTGATTTCAGCCCCTCCCCATCACTTACAAGTTAAAACATTCTCGATCCCAAACCTTTTCTTCTGGTGAAAAATTATTATCATGAAAAATGGACTCTCCCTTCAGATGTTGCATACTTTGCTGAATATTTTTGGGATTTCTTGTCTTTATTTTTGAGATTTCCTGCGTTCTTTTGTTCTTGAGGTGGAGATGCTTAAGCAGCACCTCTGGAGAGTGACAGAATTAGCATTTTAGGTAGATAAAAGGAACGGTAACTGGAATCATGGGCAAAATAAAAACAAGTGCTAGAGTAACTCCGAAGGTCATACAGCATATTTGGAGAACATGAAGAGTCCAGACCTGATTCCTCACCTTTCCATGTTCCCCAGAGAGTCCGCCTGACACGCTGAGTTACTTGCATCACTTGTTTTATGTCTCCTTAACGTTTTAGGTCCAATGCAATTTTGCAATAAGTGCATTATGAGCTGAGGTCCAGCTGCAGAATTTGTGTGACTTATATATAGCTGTTGGCCTTTCTACAACCAATGAAGCACTTGGAATGAATTGCACGTTGAAATGTAATCAAGTAGTTAACATGGTTTATGTACCGGATAACATAAATCCTAGATCCAAGATAGCATGGAATGCAGTTGAGGGGTGGTGTATTTGTAGAATGACATATTTAGGAATGAATTGTAAGAATTTTCGATTCAGTTTCTAATAAGCTCTGAAATTATTCAACAGGTCTAGTTGTCTGCAGGTGAAAGGTCATTGACCTGAAACTTAACTCTCTTCACACATGTGGTTTGATCTGCCGAGAGCTTCCAGCATTTTCCCTTCGTATTTCAGCTTCAGCGTTTTGTTTTGTCTCTAGATTAATGATGGTGAAAACCCATTTTGATAAAATGTGTACAAAGAGATTCCAGTCCATCTCCTACAGAGTTGACACCAAGAATCAATGTGAAATGCAATGAGCTGGATGAGAATCATAGAACATTTGCAGCACAGCAGGAAGCCATTCGGTCTATTGTATCTGCCAATTGAAAAAGAGCTATCCAGACTAATGTCATCTTCCAACACTAAATGCTCTCCAAGTACACACTAAGTATTTTTAAACATAATAGTCTCTGTAAACAACATCATCCCAAATGATAAGTTTCAGCTCTGATTACATTCCGTATTTAATATGATCATCGCCACCTCTCTCATCCTGCTACCAATTACTTTTTTTAAACCCCTCAAACTGTTTTTGCCCCCTCTGTTGGAAGCAATTAGGAGGAATGCATTTCTTAGTTCAGCCCCCCCTCTAAGTTTATACATTTCAAATAAGCCTCATTTCAGTGTCCTCCAGAGAAAACAACTTTAGTTCATCCAGTTCTTCCTCATTGGATCAAGGTACATTAGAGTGGATCAACAACTTTGTTTGGAGCTTTGGGTTTGTTATGTGTGGAGGCTGAGACAATTGCTAGACTGCACTGATATCGTGCTACTGTAACAAAGGAGATGTAATTACTGTATTTCCTGGCAATGAAGACGTACCTGCATCAAAGATGCAACCCCAATTTAGGTTGCTAAATTTTGAGAAAAGGATGGCGGGACAGGATCAAGGGTTTGGTTTAGTCCAGGGGTCGATAACATCGCCTGCATGTCCTGGGACTGGCTGCAGTTCCCAGACCTGGAATATTGCGTATGGTTTTGGTCTCCAAATCTGAGGAAGGACATTATTGCCATAGAGGGAGTGCAGAGAAAGTTCACCAGACTGATTCCTGGGATGTCAGGACTGTCTTATGAAGAAAGACTGCATAGACTCGGTTTATACTCTCTAGAATTTAGGAGATTGAGAGGGGATCTTATAGAAACTTACAAAATTCTTAAGGGGTTGGACAGGCTAGATGCAGGAAGATTGTTCCCGATGTTGGGGAAGTCCAGGACAAGGGGTCACAGCTTAAGGATAAGGGGGAAATCCTTTAAGACCGAGATGAGAAAGACTTTTTTCACATAGATAGTGGTGAGTCTCTGGAACTCTCTGCCACAGAGGGTAGTTGGCTATATTTAAGAGGGAGTTAGATGTGGCCCTTGTGGCTAAGGGGATCAGAGGGTATGGAGAGAAGGCAGGTACGGGATACTGAGTTGGATGATCAGCCATGATCATATTGAATGACGGTGCAGGCTCGAAGGGCCGAATGGCCTACTCCACCTAATTTCTATGTTTTTATCCCTCGCGTCCCCGGGATTGTCTTCAATTTCCAGGTCCTTCGTGTCCCTGGGACTACCTGCAGTTCCCAGGTCACCTGCCCCGGGATTGGCTGTAGCGCCCAGGTTGCCTGCCCCGGGACTAGTGGAGAGAGAGAGGGCGAGCCTGGGACAGATCAGCCAGCCTTCCGCCCAGTAGCTACCTGCCAGCTACTACTTCCACTGGTTGCGCCTGTGCTGAAGGACATCGTGGCTGGCGGGCTGGCAGAAGGCGCTGATGGGGCGGCTGATTCCGCTGTTCGGTCCCGGCGGCCGCTCACAGCCACCTGAGCTACTTCCCTCCCCAGCCACAATGCAGTGGCTCCGCGCCCGGAGCGCCACGGCAGCAGTGATTGAGTGAGTTGCTGGCATGATCCCTGACCTCCTACTTCTCAACGCTCCTAACCTCCCCGCAACTACCCCTGGTGGCCCAGCCAATTTGTGCAGCCCAGGCCGTGCTGACCCGAGCCAGACTCGCCACGCGCTGTGAAAGGAACTCTTTCCCCCCCCCCCCGCGGGCAATCCTTTTACAGCCGCTTCCCACTTTACAGCCACTGGTAAATGTTAAATGTATTTGGTATCATGACTGTCAGCATAGGATGTTTTTTATGGAAAAGAAATCTACTTTTATGTAGAATCTTTTTCCACCTTTATGTTGCACCTTTATATTACAACTCTACAGCTAATGAAAAAATTTAGAATTGTCGTCACTTTTATACTTTTACAGTCAATATGGGCAGATCACGCTCCTCCAGACTGAAATATGATAGCCAATAAATCTATTTTAATGTTGACTGATGGAAATTGGCTAGGAAATTATCATTCCCCTGATATTTTCTGGTCATGGGAATCTCCATTCGCTCTAGCAACCATCTCATCAAAAAGTCACCTCTTTTGTCAGTTTAGATTTTGTTTTTAAAGGGTCTGGTGTGAAACTGGAACCTCGTCTTCTGAGTCAGTTAAGAATGCTAACCTGATTCACAGTCGAGACATAAAGAGGTGTCTATAAGAACAGAGTTAAAGCAAAAAAAAAGGCGTAAAGATTTCTGAATGACAAAAAAGACTGCATATAGAATCTGGAACAAAAAGCAGGATTCTGTAAGAACTCAGCGGGTTAAACAGCATTTGTAAAGATTTGTGGTATAAATCGGCGTTTCAACATAAAAGTGGAAAAAGATTCTAGATAAAAGTAGATTTATTTTCCATAAAAACATCTTATGCTGTCAGTGCCTCCACTGGAAATATCAACTTGTAGCTTCTGCAGATGCTGCTTGACCTGCTGACAGCATCCTGTTTATCTGTAGTAAGGATTTCTAAGTTGGAGGGTGCACAAAAGGCTGGAGAAACTCAGCGGGTGCAGCAGCATCTAAGGAGCGAAGGAGAAAGGCGATGTTTCGGGTCGAGACCCTTCTTCAGACTGGTTAGGGATCAGGGAAACGAGAGATATAGACGGTGATGTGGAGAGATAAAGAAAAATGAATGAAAGATATGCAAAAACGTATCGATGATAAAGGAAACGGGCTGTTTGCAGTGTGAAAATGAGAAGCTAGTGCGACTTGGGTGGGGGAGAGATAGAGAGAGAGGGAGGGGGAATGCCAGGGCCCGAGGGCTGAGGGAGAGGTGGGAAGGGGAGGAGACAGCAAGGGTTAACAGAATTGATAAAATTCAATGTTTAAGCCCAGAGGATGCAAACTCCCCAAGTGGAATATGAGGCGCTGTTCCTCCAACTTGCGGTGTTGGATGTGTGCACAAGTATTGCCTTTCAACGGTGAGAATCAAATGCCTATGTCAAATGAAAGTCAACAGAGTTATGTGAGGAAGCAACAATTATATTTCCAACATGCCATTGGTTTTCAAAGTGCATTAATTGGAGGAAAAAGGGAAAAATGAAGGAATGAATTATTCCATGGTTTGAGCTCCTAGGGAAGAGTGATGCCAAGGTGATGAACTTTGATGGTACAGGAAAGCAAGGGCATATTCTCCTGGGCACGGTCAGTATTTAGGAGAGCAACAAGCTTGGAGCATTAATTGTCGCATCAATAAAATACTGAGAAACAAAAATTGTGATGAAATGAGTAGTTCAGAAGATAGAGTTTACACCAAGTGTTATTTTACTTGTTCAGATGATTTAAAGTACCACATGTCTGCCTGTGTATAAATGAGGCAGAGAAGCTAGTTCAAGATAAGGGACTGAATAAGTACTCTGGATCATTTGAGTGCTATTCATCGTATTTTACTTTATCAAGAGCTAGGGGAAGTTATGAAATGGGTTCACCAATAATCTTAGCAATGGAGTAGATTAAAGATCTTTGAGTCCAGTTGGAATTTACACAGTGGTTGAATTTTCGCTTGAAAAACAATAGGAAGGATGTCGGAAAACTGGAAATGGGTGGAAAAAGGGCTTGAATAATTAGGTGAAGCAGGATAGGCCTGGACTTTTTCCCTTGGAATATAGGAGTGTGAGGGGTAGCATATATAAAATAGCAGTGCATAGATAAGGTGGATGGTCACCGTCTTTTCCCTTTTAACAAGGATAGGGGATCCTAAACTTAAATGTAGATTTAAAGTTAGTGAGGAAAGATTTAAAAGGGACCTGAGGGGCAAGAATTCCACACAGAGGGTGGTGCGTATATGGAACAAGTTGCTGGAGGAAGGTGTAGAGGTAAGTATAATTACAATGATTGCAAGACATTGGGACAGGAACATGGATAGAAAAGATTATATGGGCCAAAGGAAAGCAAGTGGGAATAGCTTGGATAGACAACGCATCGAGTTGGCTATCATTTTGCTGAACACATGCGCTCGGTCCGCTGATCTTGGTTGTTAACCATTTTCACTCCTCTTCCCATTCTACTAATGACCTTACAGAATTGCCAGAGTGAGGCCACATGCAAATTGGAGGAACAACATCTCGTATTTTGCCTATGCAGCTTAGAGTGATGTCGACACCAAATTATATAAATGTTAGCAATAGGTACATGGGGTGAATGGGATTGGGGAAAAAGATGTACAGTTTTATGTACAGCAAAATGTGGAATATATCTTTATGGTAAAATATGTAACTATCAAAGACTTGAGGATCTTGAGAACATTCAACGTTTCTATCTTGCTCCATTGGTTGCTTTGATTATAGGTGATCTGTGTCTTCATTTATCTTTTATTTTAGGTGTTATAAGAGTTGTTTTTCCACTTTTCAGGAGTCACTATACTTCAGAAGTGCATTATTGGCTGTAAAGTGATTTGGAACATTGTGGGAAGTGCTACATAAAGGTAAATTCTTCTTTGCATATTCTTTAATTCCCTAATCCAGCAAAAATCTATAAATCTCAGTCTTAAACCTCCGGTTAAATTGGTCTCACCAAGAGTTGAGGCACAGAAAAAAAAAGTTCTTGCCAAACATGCAAGATCAGAGATAGCAATTGAGGACTTTTATGTACTTTTAGATGTCTCATTACAAGAAGAAGAAGAAGATGAAATATTGGAATCAATTAAGAGTGTATTCTGTTGGATTTTAGTGAGGTTACAGAAGTTGAGCAGTTTGGTCTTTTTCATTGGAAAATAAAAGCAGGAGCAATCCATTTGGTCCCTCATTTCTGCTACATCATCCAGTAAGATCACGGTTGATCTTTTACCTTGGTGTAATTTATACCATAATGAATACTTGGTGTAATTAATACCATATCCTTTGATTCCCTTAATACCCCAAAAGTCAATGATTCATATCTTGAATATTGTCAGAGTGTACATCCACAGGCCGCTTTGGTAGGAAATTACGATGAGCCATACCGACCTCAAGGCTAACTCATCATTTTGTGACATTGACCAACAGTTGTAGAGAAATCAACCAGGGGAAACGTCAGCTTCCATTGACCTTGAAAATGTTGTATATTTTAATGAGAAACATAGAAGATTATAGGAGGATGTACAGAGGTGGGTGAGATGGATAGGTACAGTTAATTGTTTTAAAAAAGTGTAGGTTAACGTAATGAAGAGAGGTTTAATAAAAACAGTTTATAGGGTAAATTTTATATTTGCCTCTCATTCTTCAACACCACAGCACAGGTCTTGTCTGCTTAACCTGTCTTCATATGACAAATCCACCATCCTAGGAATCAATATGGTGAAACAATAAATAATCTGCTGGAGGGACTCAGTGAGTTGAGCAGCATCTGTGGAAGGAAAGGAATTGTCGATGTTTTGGGTTGAAATCCTTTATATGGACTGCGATTTCAGAGGGAAGATGGCTAACATAAAGAGGAGAGGAAGGGTTAGGCAAGGGTTAGTTAGTGGTTGGTGGACTTAGAAAGGGTGAAGGGCCACTGACAGATGGAGACAAATGGGGCGTGGGGAATAGTGGAGTTGTGGGGGAGGAGAAACGCGTGAATGATGGGTAGAAGCAGACAAAAAAAGGGCAGATGGAGCCATGTGGGGAGAGGAGAGGAGAGGGTGAAGATGAAGACAACAGTTGCAGGAACATAAAGACTTCCAGTGCTGGAATCTGATAAGTAAGGATGGTGATAATGGGAACCATTACGGGAGAAGTGACTGGCAGATAAAACCAGAATTACATGGGACAGAGGTGGGAGTCGGTAGCAAACTGTACGGATAGTGGGTGAATGGAATCCATGATGAAAATGGGTGGGGTGGGGGGGGGGGGGGGGGGGGTAAGGGGGGTGTAAGAGAATGGACTGAAGGGTATGGAAAAGGGGACAAAAATGAGTAGGCCAGAGGTAGATTGGAAAAGAGAGAGAGAGAGAGAGGAATGCAGGAGGTATGGATTGCCTGAAATTGACAAATTCAATGTTCATGCCATTGGTTTGTAGAATTGGAAGGCAGTATATGAGGTGGTGTTCTTTTATTTTACAATATTTCAAATGTTACATTTTTTTATGAAAAGCGAATGTTTCTGAATTTTTTTGCTTGCTCATTCTCAGATTTAAGGAAGTGTCTTAGCCATGCTGACTTTAGCAAAAAAGCTGAAACGAGAAGATGGTATGAAAGGGAGAGGCAACACAAACGCAGGGACTGAATCATCTCGACGTGTATCCATTAGAGATAAGCTGCTCATCAAAGGTGCGTGACTCGTCGGTATAGTCCTATTCCTGGTTGAGTTCCCCTAAAAACTCTGGTCAACGCAATAACACATTAGAGGGGAAGGAGAGGAATCACTTGGTTTATAATTGAGTCAAAGGGTTTTCATCTCTCCTACGTGGATTTAGTTTTGAACAAAACCTGCTGTGATATTATCACAGCAATTTTAGTTTTTTTTTAAGATGCTTTCTTGAACTTTCAATATTGTAGAGCACTTATAGAGTGGAGTTACAATACTGTGCGATTGAACTTTGATTAAGTTAATATATCATAGGGAGAAGCTTAGTTCAGGAATTAATATGCCAGCGGTATGGTCCTATATGGAATCTTAACATCTTGGCCGTTGGGTTTTACTGGAAGATGCAGCCGTGTTGTGGAATCTTCTGAAGTGATGAGGATATTGGAAATCTCATAATACATGAGTTTACAGTCGTAAGATCCTGGGTTCAGTTCATAGTCTGTATTGTGTGCAAACTGGGGAAAGACTCACAGCACAGGTTCATTGTGCATTTCACATGGAGATGCTCCACAGACTTTAGAGCTTAGAGCTGACTAAGGTCCCAACATGCAACTGAAAACAGACATTGGCATTCCGGCTCTGGGCACTAAAGGGCCTGTCCCACTGTACGAGGTAATTTGAGAGTCGTTCCGGATTTTCCCCTGATTCGAACTTGGAGAATGTCTGTAGTGGGTCTGTATTAGTTCGTGGATGTCTCGTAGGGGCTCGTACGAGTAAAAAGTAACCATTATTTTCATCACGAGTATTTTTTTACTCGTGGACATTTTTCACAGTGTTGAGAAAACGTCACGAGTTTACCGAAATTCCCGAGTACCTACCGTTACTCATACGAGCCACTACGAGACATCCACAAACTCCTACAGACTCGCTATGGACATTCTCCGAGTTCTAATCAGAGGAAAACTTGGGAGAACTCTTGAATTGCCTCGTACAGTGGGACAGGCCCATAAGTGCTTGGTTAGTTACATAGGACTGAGTGACAGTGATATTGCTTCATGCAAGAAAATTGTGTACCTGTGACACCCAGAACACAGCCATTGAATATATTCAAGTTGTAATTAATACATTGCTGGGGCTTAGCGAATCAAGAGATGTGGAGAGAAGATGGGGAAAATAGAGTTGATGTAGTGATCAACATATTGTTAGTAAATTAGCATAGACACAAAAAGCTGGAGTAACTCAGCGGGACAGGCAGCATCTCTGGGGAGAAGGAATGGGTGACGTTTTGGGGCTTCAAAATTCCTTCAAAATTAGGTGGCACGTGTGAGGGGCTCCATGATCTAAACTGACTCCAATTTTGTTTATTCTTAATTATCCAATCTATAATGATTTCATTCAATGATATTTAATGTATTGACTTCAGTCGTCACGCGTGCAAACATGTTACATTCCAAAGCCCTCTGAAAGGCTCCTTCTAGCTTTGTGTTTTTGTTCAAATGAAAGTAATTTTCCTTGTTTACCCTATGTGTTCCTTTGCCCAAATTCTTGAAAGAACCCAACCTTATTGCTCTTGCCTTATAATATGGATCCCTCATCTCCTGAAGCAGGGTCTCGATCCGAAACATCCCTCATTCCTTCTATCCAGAGATGGTGCCTGCCCTGCTGACTCCAGCATTTTGTGTCTACCCACATAATATGAGATCATTATTCATTTTCTCACATAAAATTTTAAAAGGACAAATAGGGTGGCGCAGTGGTAGAGTTGCTGACTTACAGCGCTTGCAACCGGAGACCCGGGTTCGATCCCGACTACGGGTGCTGTATGAATGGAGTTTGTACGTTCTCCCCGTGACCATGTGGGTTTTCTCCGAGATCTTCGGTTTCTTCCCACACTCAAGACGTACAGGTATGTTGGTAAATTAGCTTGGTGTATGTGTAAATTGTCCCTAGTAGTAGGACAGTGTTAATGTGCGGGGATCGCTGGTCGGTGTGGACTCGGTTGGCCGAAGGGCATGTTTCCGCGCTGTATTTCTAAACTAAACTAAATTAAACTAAATAGAGAGATGGATGACGAGTTGCAGTGTGGTTCAGCGGATTAATCAATAAGTAGTTTTATCTTGCTTTATCTTCAGCTCTAAAGGGATTTAAACATTATTTCTTCTTGAGCCATGATTGTTGTTTTTCAGTGTGTGTTCATTCTTCAGGCTATGGTGCGTATGGGTGCTCATTTTGTGCTTGTGTAGCGAGTCCAAACTCCGTGATCAAGCGGTTACTTTATTAGCAAGATAAGTTTAACATACATGTACGTTTGTGACTCCCTAACATAAGAGTCATTGCTGCTGCTGAGCGAGGGTGTTGACTGATGCTCAGTTACCTGTTGACTCATGATCTCAAGGTAGGATCTGCCGATGAAGCAGGACACTCTCCCTTAACTCTGACGTCATGTGAAAGTCCTCATAACCACTGACGAGCATTCGACTGTAAGTGGTCTGACCACCAGGTGACGCCACAGGATTCCCCCCCCCCCCCCCCCCCCAGAACCGGAGGCAGGAAAATGAGCAGACGGATGAAACGCGGCAGCCAAAACTCGTAAACCCACAGGCGAAAAGGGATAGAGCGCGCTCATCTTCTACCGGAGGTACGCAAGCATGGTCGAAGGCGGCTCCTGCTACGGGTCGTGGGCCCCTGGCCACGAGTCGGGACCACGGGTCCACAGGCGCAGTCGGTGCACTGTGTGGCCCTGGTCGGACGTGGACTGTGGGGGCATGGCGAATGATGCAAAAAAATGCAGGATGGACGAGACACAGTCTCATCTCATCGACCAGCAGGGGATTGTGTTCCGAGAAATACGGCACCCAGCAACGACTGGGAGACGTCGGCAACAATACAAACCAAAGAAAACACAACAAAGGAATAACAATAAACTGTTTAAGAAGGAACTGCAAACGCTGGAAAAATCTAAAGTAGACAAAAAATGCTGGAGAAACTCAGAGGGTGAGGCAGCATCCATGGAGAAAAGGTGACGTTTCAGTTTGAGACCTTCTTCAGACTGATGTCAGGGGGAGGTTGGGAAAAATAAAGGAAGAGGGGGAGACATTAGGCTATATGGGAGAGCTGGAAGGGGGAGGGGAAGGAGGGAGAAAGCAAGGACTACCTGAAATTAGAGAAGTCGATGTTCATTCTGAAGGGTCCCCCTTCCCCCCCCCCCCCCCCTTCTGCCTCCTTCACATTGCTTTTGGTTACCTTTGCTGAGCAGTCACAAAGGTTGTCACATCTTTGCATGATGTTGATTGCTTATTTAACATGACCAAACATTTCCTGGAGAATCTTGAAGATTAAATTATTGACCCAAAGTAAGTGCACAACTATGTATAGCAACAGTGTCCTCAGTTTGCAAAGTAAATGCAAAACAATAGTGAGGGGTGACATATGTGGGGGCCTCGCTGTATAATGCACTTTTATTATCCGAACCTGCATTTAGAAGGCATATGTGTCGGAAAGAACTGCAGATGCTGGTTTAAATTGGAGGTAGACGCAAAATGCTGGAGTAACTCAGCAGGACAGGCAGAGAAGGAATGGGTGACATTTCGGGTCGAGACCCTTGTGTCTACCTTCAGATGGCATATCTCTCTACAGCAGTAACAAACATTGTTTACCTTTTATAGGATGATTACTGTTTGCTTCAGCACTGTGTATTTTGTTGTGTCTGTACCACACTTGCTGTTGCATGATTCAGCTACTCCTACTTGCAAGTCCTGCATGTTTTTACTTGCTGCATCTTGGACCATTTTCAGTGCTCTTTCAAAGGTCAGATTCATCTGTGACGATGATTGATTCTGATACTGGTCACTATTGACTGCATGCTAATCTGTGCTGTAGCTTCCGTGAGCCTGTGTTGTCATAATTACAATCTTTTGATAATGTCTACCAGTCACTGTCTCACTTTGTATCCTTAACCATGAATCAAACTAGGAAATTTTGCCTGATCTCACTTGGCATGGTCCTTCTACAAATACTCGCATTTCTATATTTTGTGTAGTGTAAGGGTTAAACTGCCAATTTCAGCTTAAGGCCATTCTATGGGAAAGCAAAAGGTTAGTAAACACAACACAACAGCAATAGTTGGGTAGACCATACACGCCCCCTGCTGCTAGTAGCGCAGAAACGTTGCAGACAAGGGGGGTTTGTGATTGGCTTGGGTTGGGGGCAGTGGCGCAGTCTGCTCCGATAAGAAATGCCATAAAGGATGGTGTTGGGTGCCCTTTTGGTGAGAGAACCTCAGCCTTGGACCGTGTCGCGGACTGTGCCAGGTGATCTCAAACGAAACATCCTGTGGCGTGTTCTTATGAGTTTGCGAATAAATTACTGATTGAATCAAAACCATTATCTGAATCCAGTGATTTGTTGAACACAACATTTGGCGTAGTCGGCAGGATCAGATTACAGATGCTTAGTAATAAATAATGTGCGTCAAAGAAAACAGTGGAGCCTAAAACTTATCGGATCCCAGGGTGGTGCATAATATGGACGGGTTTACATGTTTTGCTCAGTCCAGTACAACCATCGAATCAGAATCAGAATGCCTTTTATTGTCACTATACACATGTACAATGAGATTAAAAGCTGCTCCTACTCAGTGCAAAACAAAACAAAAAAAGGGGGGGGGGGATAAGGTGCACAGTTTCTGCAGCGCTATATACATATCTATAAAAAGACAATGGATAAATAGAATGGATAAATAGGATTCCTATATCTAGTATAGGTTATTGCACATATTGGAAATTACAGTTACAGTACAAATTACAGTAGGTGGATAGATGAAAGTCCGGGGGTTAGGCTGTGAAGTCAGTGCATGTGTGAGTTCAGGGAGATAATGGATTTTGGAAAGAAACTGTTCTTGAGTCTATTTGTCCTTGTGCTGATGCACCTATAGCGCCTCCCTGAGGGTAGCAGGTTGAACAGGCCAAATGCAGGATGGGAGCTGTCCTTGATAATGTTCTTCGCCCTGCTGAGGCAGCGGGAGGTGTAAATGTCCATCAGAGAGGGGAGAGGGCAGCCGATGATCTTCTGTGCTGCCCTAACTACCCTCTGAAGCCTCTCCCTGTCTGCCATGGCGCAGCTGCCGTAACATGCTGTAATGCAGTATGTCAACAGGCTCTCAATGGACGAGCGGTAGAAGGTCAGCAGCAGGTTGGAGTCCAGGTTGTGCTTCCTGAGGACCCTCAGGAAGTGTAGCCGCTGCTGAGCCTTCTTGAT
Source organism: Raja brachyura (assembly GCA_963514005.1). Next base: position 41,602,539 of record OY740787.1, on the reverse strand, counting down.
GACCGCTGTGATGTTGTCTGTCCAGGAGATGTCAGCGGAGATGAGGACGCCGAGAAACCGGAAGGTGTGGACCCTCTCCACACACTCGCCGTTGATGTATAAGGGGGCTAAGTCGGTGCTGTGCTTCCTGAAGTTGACAATGAGCTCTTTGGTTTTCTTGGTGTTCAGAGCCAGGTTATTTTCTGAGCACCAGGCTGTCAACTTCAGGACTTCCTCTCTGTAGGCTGCCTCATCTCCCCTTGAGATGAGTCCGACTACTGTAGTGTCGTCAGCAAATTTGACGATTCGGTTGTTGTTGTGGGCCGGACTACAGTCGTGGGTGTAGAGACAGTATAGGAGGGGGCTTAGCACACAGCCCTGCGGGGAGCCGGTACTGCGGGGAAAGGTCCGATGCACTAAACAACAATCCAAATGTCACAATCGAACATAATATATTGACACAGTTAAAAGAAAGTGGGTTCCCCGAGGAAAAGGGGAGCCACAAAGGAGCATTCTGGCTGTTACTATCAATAGTTAAATCTCAACATGAGAATCTTAAACAAAGATCAGTAGATTTCCCATTAAACTATATGGCGAGGCTCCCAACACAGCAGGTACTACCATAACATTTTAGAGATATTTGGACAGGTTTGAATAAGATAGGTTTAGAGGGTCATGGGCCAAGCGTGGGCAGGTGGGACTAATGTAGATAAGGCATGTAGGCTGGCGTGACCTAATTAGGACAAAGGGCCTGTTTCCACGCTATGCGGTTCTGACTCTGACTCCAGAGTAATTAAGATAGACCTGTGATTGCTTTCATCTTCAATATCGTTCACAGTAATGAAATGCAACTGCATTTCCCTATATTTTGGTTTGAAAATCGAATGTTGTAACTGAGCATACTGTGGAGATCATTTACCTTCCTTTGCTTTAAAAACTGACCAACAAGCTTTAGACTTCTCTACTCACACCCCTCCTCCTCCCTTTCTGTTCCGTATAAAGAGTTTCTCTTCAGTTCTACGTGATTATGCGTATTGCGTACAGTTCTGGTCTCCAAATCTGAGGAAGGACATTATTGCCATAGAGGGAGTGCAGAGAAAGTTCACCAGACTGATTCCTGGGATGTCAGGACTGTCTTATGAAGAAAGACTGCATAGACTCGGTTTATACTCTCTAGAATTTAGGAGATTGAGAGGGGATCTTATAGAAACGTACAAAATTCTTAAGGGGTTGAACAGGCTAGATGCAGGAAGATTGTTCCCGATGTTGGGGAGGTCCAGGACAAGGGGTCACAGCTTAAGGATAAGGGGGGAATCCTTTAGGACCGAGATGAGAAGGACTTTTTTCACACAGAGAGTGGTGGGTCTCTGGAACTCTCTGCCACAGAGGGTAGTTGAGGCTAGTTAATTGGCTATATTTAAGAGGGAGTTAGATGTGGCCCTTGTGGCTAAGGGGATCAGAGGGTATGGAGAGAAGGCAGGTACGGGATACTGAGTTGGATGATCAGCCATGATCATATTGAATGGCGGTGCAGGCTCGAAGGGCCGAATGGCCTACTCCTGCACCTAATTTCTATGTTTCTATTATAGGAACAATTTTCTTTGTCATTCACAATTTCTATCGCAACTACAAAAATGTTGAAAATCGAGTTTTGTTCTTTGATGAAATGTAGCCGTTTTGTTCAAGTCTGATGCAAACACAGTTTTTAACAGCGATCGACCAAATGGCATCTGCACAAGGAATAAAACAGTGAGTGAAATAAGCCCCAGAAGCATCTTGGCACCTGTTGAGTTGGTGGAGAACAACTATTAACTTAAACTATAGTCATGACTATGTAGCGAGAGCTGCTAAGTTTCTCCATACTAAATCATGGGATGGCAGGTCTATTTTACGAGGAGCAGTCTGGCTTCTTTACTCTGGATTTATAAGAATGCATAATCTCAATTATGTACATTTCTTGGTGGATGATAGGGTAGATGCAACTAAGTAGTCACAGTCTCAAAAGGGGTAGGCTATTTGGGACTGAAATGAGGAGAAATATCATCATATCCATATTACTAAAAGTCTGACCTTGATCACTTCCTGTTATTCTGTATATTGATTTTAGAAAAACCGCTGCTACTTAAGGCTGTGATTTTTAGCCATCTTACTCAGAGTCCCCCTCCACTGCGCAGGACAAGATGATTTTTCCCATCGTTAAAAAATAAAAGAGTTATTAATGTTTTAAAAATGTTGAGATTCTCTCTCCTGAAGGCCATACCTTTTCCGGAGGGACTATAAACCCTGGAAGTGTTGAGTGCAAGATGGGGGAGCGAGAGGGTCACGCCTCTCAGTCTGAGCTGTGAATAACACTGAACACATGTCTACTAAACTGTGAGTGGTTTTACTGACCTGTCAGTGCCCTTAATTTGAAAATTAAATTGGTTTGAAAATATAGTTTGGAAATGCTAAAGCTGTGTTGCCTTTGGTTTGGAAATGCAAAACTGTTGCTTAATTGAAGTTGCGCAGGACAAGAGGATTGTTCCCATCGTTGAAAAATAAAAGTTGCCTTGCCCAATTACAGTTGCCTTGCCTAATTAAAGTTGCCTTGCCTTCTATATAATTAAAAGTCTAATCTTGACCACTTCCTGTTTGCGATTTATATTGATTTTAGAAAAAACCCTACCACGTAAGGCTGTGATTTTTGGCCATCTTACTCGGAATCCCCCTCTGCTCATCAGGTGCCGAGGATTTTTCCCATCGATGAAAAGTAAAAGTTATTAGTGTTTAAAAAATGTTGAGATTCTCTCTCCTGTCGATCACGCCATGAAGGCCACGCCCCTTCTGGTGGGAGGGGTGGAGGTACTATAAAACCCAGAAGTGTGGGCGTGGCTCAGTCTCTGCAAGATGGAGGAGGGAGAGGTCACAACTTGCTGTCTTTAGTGGGCTTACACCCTGCTTAAAATGGTATGAACCTGCACTTGAATTTGGTGGCCTTGCACCCTGCTTGAAGTGGTAAGAAACCGCACTTGAATTTGGTGGCCTTGCACCCTGCTTGAAATGGAATTTCAAGGAAGAGCCATGAGCCAACTGCCAGCCCACCAGCCGTAAGTGAGCGAGCTGTCAGCACAACAGGCTTGAGTGACTGAGCCGCCAGCCCAAGAATCCATTCGGCCCACAATGTTCATACTAACCCTCTGGAAACCAGTCCCTTCAGCCCACAACACCCATACTAGCGCAACAGAAAGCCCCCTGCCACTGGCCACCAATATTGGAATTGGTGGAGAGGTGGAATATTGCGTTGGGGGACCAGCCCTCCCATGTGATACTGCAACCCAACGTCACTTAGTCCAGTACTTATTAAAACTTTGTGTGTGTGATTTCGCCTTTGAAACGCATCTCCTTGAAAACCCAACGCCGACACGGGGAGGTTTTTACATATTTCGGTAGAGATTTACCTCATGTTTTCAAACATCCCCTCATCTGTAAATTTGGTTAATTATTTCCCGAGTTTTTTTACTAAAATTGTTCAACAAACTGATGTTTTTTTAAAATCTAACCGCTGGCCAGCTGATGACGTCACAATGCCTTTGCTCGTGGCCCACCTGGCTTGTGGCCCAGCCTCCCTTCCCCGCTCTGGATTAAAGCCGCTGCTCTCAACGCACAGGGGCACTGTTTCCCACGAGTTACATCACCACCCCTGCCCCCCCCCCCCCACCACCACCCCGACTCACAGTCACTTTTTCGCCTTTAGCACTCACCCGGCTGTCCACAGCGCAGCCCCCAGCCCAATAGCCCGGTCGTCCACAGCGCAGTGCCCAGCCCCGCCGACAGCCCATTGGCTCAAGACTAAGTACGCTTGCGCCTCGGCTCCCGCAGTGCCCAGCGCCGCCCACAGCCCATCCGCTAAAAAAGAAGTCTGCTCGCGCTTTGGCTCGGGTTTGAGAACATTGCAGGGGCCGTTATTGGCATGCGGGCCGCCGCAAGGCGGCCCTGGCGGCCATCACTCCCTCTGGGAGATGTCGTCTATGGAGACCTGCGATTCCTCCGTCGATCGCAGGGACACGGAGAATCATGATGCCTTTTCCTTGCTGGTGATCCCGATCTCACCTGGCCTATCACAGGGGACGATCCCCTCTCCGTCTCCCCCACTCAATCGTCTGTCACGTTGGTGAATGCGCTTACCCTCGCGCAAGCCACGATCAGCAGGCCTCTCTGGCCCCCCTCCCTCTCTGGCCCCCCTCCCTCTCTGGCCCCCCTCCCTCTCTGGCCCTCCTCCCTCTCTGGCCCCCCTCCCTCTCTGGCCCCCCTCCCTCTCTGGCCCCCCTCCCTCTCTGGCCCCCCTCCCTCTCTGGCCCCCCTCCCTCTCTGGCCCCCCTCCCTCTCTGGCCCCCCTCCCTCTCTGGCCCCCCTCCATCTCTGCTCCATCTCTGCCCCCCCTTCTGCCCCCCCCTCTCTGCCCCTTCCCTTTCTACGGAATCCCCCACTCCCCCTTTCTCTCTCTCCCCCTTTCCCCTCCTCTCTCCCCCCCTCTCTCCCCCTCTGCCCTTCCTCCACGTCACTCCTCTCCCCTCTCCCCTCCACATTCACCTCCCTCCTCCTCCCATCACCCCTCTCCCCTCCTCCACCTCCCTCTCCCCCCTTCTCTCTCTCCACCTTCCCCCCTCCTTTCTCTCCCCCTTCCCTCCTCTGCCCCTCTCCGCCCCTCCATCTCCCCTCTCACCCCCCTCCCCCCACTTTCACCACCACTCCCCCCACTGCGTGTGTGGGGGGTAGTTAGTGTGTGTGTGATGCCGCAGGCCCCCCCGGTACCACACATTGAGGGGTCAGGACCTATTGGGTCCCCCTTGGAGAGCTTTGGCGGCCTCTGTCATTGATTAAATTCAAGACATAGATCAAGGCAGTCATGGTGGTGCAGTGGTAGAGTTGCTGCCTCATAGCGAATGCAGTGTCGGAGACCCAGGTTCAATCCCGATTACGGGTGCTGTCTGTACGGAGTTTGTACATTCTCCCCATGACCTGTGTGAGTTTTCTCCGAGACCTTCGGTTTCCTCCCACATTTCAAAGACGTACAGGTTTGTAGGTTAATTGACTTCGTAATGTAAAAAATGTCCCTAGTGGGTGTAGGATATTGTTAATGTGTGGGGATCGCTGGTCACCGCGGATCCAGTGGGCCGAAAGGCCTGTTTCCGTGCTGAATCTCTAAACTAAACTAATAGATTGCTAGATATTGTGGATGCAGTGTTATGGGGATAGTGCAAGAATCTGGTACTTGAGATATAAGATTAGATATGATTTTGTTGAATGGTTGGGTGGCTCAAGGGTCTGAATGGCCTATTCCTATTCCTTATATATGTTCTTGTGGCCACCAGAATCAGAATCACACTTTATTCGCCAAGTATGTTTTGCAACATACGAGGAATTTCATTTCCCAGGTTAGTCATACAATTAAAAGTAACAGATCACTCAAAAACACATTTTAACATGAATATCCACCACAGTGACTCCTACACATTCCTCATTGTGATGGAAGGCGAAATAAAGTTCAAGTCCTTTCCTTAGTTCTTCCTCGGTCGTGGGCCTCGAGCCCCCGTTGACGGGATGATCTTGACTCCCGTAGCCGGCGGTGTTCGGGCGCTCCATGTCGAGGCGATCATCTCCCGCATTGAGAGGATATCAGCTCCCCCACGTTGGACGATCGACCCTTGCGTTGGGGCTGTTCGAACCTTCCACGACGTTGGAGCACCCGACTCGGCCTCACCCGAGACTGTGAGCACTTGGTGTTGGTGTTGTGGTGGGAGCGATCCCAGCAAGGGATCAGCTCTGATGTTAAGTCCGCGCCCCGTATTGGGGCCCACGACAGTCCAAGGAGGCTTCGAGCTCCATCAATGGAAGGCCACAGATCCCGGAGAATGTGATCCGAAAATTGACCACATCTCTGGGAAGGTAAGAACCTGAAAAAAAAGTTTACTCCAATCCCCTCCCCCCACATAAAACCCCCCACATAAAACAAACTGAAGAACATTAAAACAAAAACTTTTAACAAACTAAAAAATAACAAAAAGAGTGAAAAGATGAATAGACTGCCGGCAGTGTAGCCATCTCCCCGGCGCCCTTGGTGGTCTTGCTAATGTGGGGGGTAGATGCACCTGCAGTAAGTGAATGTGGAAAATCTACCAAGTGCTTTCCATTAACTCCTATTGAATGAGTGCAGATGTTGGTGAAATGCCCATCATTATAATACTCCTATTTCTGGCCTATGCAGCTTGTGGCAAACCCCTGCCCCCCTCGGCCATAAATTAGGCCTTTGGAGCCACTGGTGTGATTTGGAATTGGAGGAAATAAACAGTGGGATCTATGAAGCTGAGAATGCGTGCCTCTGTTCACTGGAGCAGATTTATGTTATTTGTACTCCGGGAAAAAATAGCCTTCTGTGAGCCAACAATCTAAGCTCCTCATCTATCTGTTGTTGCTTAGTTTTCCATTGCTTATATATCGTGTTCTTGTTCTATGTCTGTATAAAACTTGAGAGTCTTCAAGGTACAACAGAAGTCTTTATTACATGAACTCAATGCTGGCAGCAAGACAACGAAAAATGGCTGCAACCACACGATCTGACTGCACACTCACACTTTGTACAGACAGAGATAACTATGTACAAAACATCTCCCTTTGTCCTGTGCAGCGCCACCAAACATCACACTGTACAAAAAGGCTCAAACACTAGCCTTGTTTACAATACAGAAAGGAATTCATAATTATTTTGATGGCTTTGATCAAAATAATTTCCTGAGATGAAGAGAGAGTGGAATTAGTTACCCCACAATGTTATGAGAGGTGCCACAATGATAATTCTATTTGAAGCACATGTGTTGTTGTGTTCCAGGTCAAATCTAGGACTTCTATCTGTGTGAAGAAGGATTCAATTGACCTTGCATCTACAGTGCCCTCCACAATGTTTGGGACAAAGAGCCATCATTTATTTATTTGCAGCTGTACTCCACAATTTGAGATTTGTAATAGATAAAAAATCTCTGGTTAGTATAAAAATTCTAATTAAAGGCCATTTTTATACATTTTGGTTTCACCATGTAGAAATTAATTTTTTTGGTTTCACCATACAGAAATTACAGCTGTGTTTCTACATAGTCCCCCCCCCCCCATTTCAGGGCACCACAATGTTTGGGACACATGTCTTCACAGATGTTGTTAATTGTTCTGGTGTGTTTAATTGCCTGCTTAATGCAGGTATAAGAGAGCTCTCGGCACCTAGTCTTTCCTCCAGTCTTTCTATCACCTTTGGAAACTTTTATTGCTGGTTATCAACATGAGGACCAAAGTTGTGCCAATGAAAGTCAAATAAGCCATTATGAGACTGAGAAACAAGAATTAAACTGTTAGAGACATTAGCCAAATTTTAGGCTTTCCAAAATTGACTGTTTAGAACATTGTTAAGAAGAGAGCACTGGTGAGCTTACTAATCGCAAAGGGACTGGCAGGCCAACGAAGACCTCCACAGCTGATGACAGAAGAATTCTCTCTATAATAAAGAAAAATCACTAAACACCTGTCCGACAGATCAGAAACACTGTTCAGGAGTCAGGTGTGGATTTGCCAATAATCATTGTACGCAGAAGACTTCATGAACAGAAATACAGAGGCTACACTGCAGGATTCAAACCACTGGTTAGCTGCAAAAATAGGTTGGCACTTTCTCCCTCGCTTTGAATTGTGGGAGATCTGGCCGCCATTGCTGTCCGGTCGCCACATTGCCGCGACCACTGTAAACCAATGCAGAATTACTCCCTGACCCTGGATCTGGAGTAACTCTTGCTTCTGGTTTCCTGGTCCTCCATAAATATTCTAAATGGAATTTAAACTGGAGGTGGTGGAGGGCTGAACAATAACAGCCTATTGTATTTTATCTGTTTATTTATTGTGTGTATATATATATAGTCTATGGTATATAAACACACTGAACTTTTATCTCCTGTTCTGCATTATGTTTAAATATTCTGTTTTGCTGCAGCAAGCAAGAATTTAATTGTCCTATCTGGGACACATGACAATAAAACTCTCATGACCCTTGACTTAAGCAAAAAAGGGTTCTTGGAGGAAAAAAAGAGGTACCTTAAATTTAGTTGTGTCTCGTTGGGTAACTATGGTAGGGTGAAGACTATTCCATGCTTTAATTATGTGGGGGAAGTCCATGGAGCAGCCAGCAACTCTAGATAGAAGAAATTGGGTGATGTATCGGGTAGAGACCCTTCTTTAGACTCCCTCTGGTTTTAGTATTTTTAGTTTAATTTAAAGATACAGCGTGGAAACAGGCCCTTTGGCTCACCGATCACCCGTACACTAGTTCTATCCCACACATTAGCAGAGTAAGTCAAGAGTGTTTTACTCTCTCATGTCCCAGTTAGAACAATGAAATCCTTACTTGCAGCAGCACAACAGAAGATGTAAACATAGTACTCTGTTTAGAATGTTATAAATGAGAAAACAAAATATATATATATGTGTGTGTGTAAATATAATATATATAGCCACACACACACACACACACGCAATTTCCCTCCTGGGATTAATAAAGTTCTATCGTAGAGTATCGTGTGTGTAGGAAGGAACTGCAGATGCTGGTTTAAACTGAAGATAGACACAAAAAACTGGAGTAACAACAGGTCAGACAGAATCTCTGGACAAAAGGAAAATATTATGTTTTGGGTTGGGTCTGAAATAGGTTCCTGCACACCTTTGGAATGTGTAAGGAAACGAGCACCCGGAGAAAACCCATGCGATCAAAGGGAAAAGGAGCAAACTCCATACAGACAGCACCCATATTCAGGATCAATTCCGTGTCTCTGGCACTTTTAGGCAGCAACTTTATGGCCATTGTACTGCCCAATAGGCTTGAACTTAATTAAAACATACAGTAGCTGTAAAGGGGGACATAGCGTCACTTGGAGATTTAAAACTGAAAAAGGATATTTTCATTTTTTTGGGAACCATAGTTATCAACGTATAATTTTTGTGTGTGTTGGAAAACAAAATATAGTGGCACAACTGGTAGACTTGCTACCCCACACGCCAGAGATCTGTGTTCGATCCTGTCCTCGGGCACTGTCTGTTGAATTTGCCCATTCTCCCTGCAAACGTTCCTCCCACATCCCAAAGATGCATTGGCTTTGTAGGTTAACTCGTCTCTGTAAAATTGCCCCTAACATGTAGGGAGTCGGTGAGGAAAGTGGGATAATAGAACTTGTGTGAATGGGTAGACAAAAATGCTGGAGAAACTCAGCAGGTGAGGCAGCATCTATGGAGCGAAGGTAATAGGCGACGTTGCGGGTCGAGACCCTTCTTCAGACTGATGTGAGGGTGGGGGGGGGGATGGGAAGAAGAAAGGAAGAGGCGGAGACAGTGGGCTGAGGGAGAGCTGGGAAGGGGAGGAGAAAACAGGGATTACCTGAGATGGAAGAAGTCAATGTTCATACCGCTGGGGTGTAAACTGCCCAAGCGAAATATGAGGTGCTGCTCCTCCAATTTACGGTGGGCCTCACTCTGGCCATGGAAGAGGCCCAGGACAGAAAGGTTGGATTCGGAATGGGAGGGGGAGTTGAAGTGCTGAGCCACTGGGAGATCATGTTGGTTATTACGGACCGAGCGGAGGTGTTGGGCGAAGCGATCGCCAAGCCTACGCTTGGTCTCACCGATGTAGAGCAGCTGACACCTAGAGCAGTGGATGCAATAGATGAGGTTGGAGGAGGTGCAGGTGAACCTCTGCTGCACCTGGAAAGACTGCTTGGGTCCTTAATGGAGTCAAGGGGGGAGGTAAAGCGACAAGTGTAGCATTTCCTGCAGTTGCAAGGGAAAGTGCCAAGAGAGCGGGTGGTTTGGGTGGGAAGGGACGAATTGACCAGGGAGTTACGGAGGGAGCGGTCTCTGCAGAAAGTCAACTGGGGAGGAGATGGGAAGATGTGGCCAGTGGTGGGATCCCATTGGTAGACAAAAAAGCTGGAGAAAAACAGCAGGTAAGGTAGCATCTGTGGAGCGAAGGAATAGACGACGTTTCGGGAAGGGGAGTCGAAGTGTTGAGCCACCGGGAGATCAAGTTGGATATTGTGAACTGAGTGGAGGTGTTGTGCAAAGTGATCGCCAAGCCTGCGCTTGGTCTCATCGAGGTTGATCATACGCTGAATAATCTAACCACATTTTTGTTTGGAAGTGAAAAGAAATAATAGAAATATTATTAATTGCAATGTGTAAAAAGAGTTGAGATACTGTATTATAATTTTGCTCCATGTCATTGTGGTATATATCATGTCTTGATTGGTAAATATGTTTAGTTTGTGACTTTATTTGAAGCAGAAATAACATGTGACTGGTTCATTGAGCATAATTCCGACTGGTAACAATGCACTTCGTCCGAGCACATTATCGCACGCGTCATGCAAATGACCACCTAAACTGTCATTTGGCAACTTAAAAAGCTGCCAAGGTTGCCCGGCTGACAACAGAGAAAAAAAATTAAGTGAGAGACCTGCAAGGTGTATAATATTTTTGACACTGTCATAGGCCTTTCTTACATATGCTGTCACAACGCACTGTAGTCTCTAAACAACCCTTCAGTAATTGTCCTTGCCCTCCATTTCAGAATAATAGTGTTTTAAGCCAATAACTCGACACCAGCACTGACGATAGATAGATAGATAGATAGATAGATAGATAGATAGATAGATAGATAGATACGCGCAGGTTTCCAGCCCCATCTCATTGACCACGCTCGGCTGCAAATCGGTGTCAATCTGGTGGACCATCTACCTCTAGTCGTGGGGGATTGGGAGGGGCCTCACAAGTGGAACAGCTCAGGGCCTCTCTTCATCTAAATCCGGCCCTGGGTGATGTCCATGAATCGTAGACTTCAAGCAGTCATTGCATGCAAAGGATATGCAACAAAATACTAAACATGACTACTTTCATTTACATGACATTGCTGTGTCCCAAACATTATGAAGCCTTGAAATGCGGGGACTATGTATAAACACTGCTGTAATTTCTACATGGTGAAATCAAAATGTATAAAAATGGCCTTTATTAAAATCTGACAATGTGCATTATCACCACGTTATTTTTTTCCTATTACAAATCTCAAATTGTGGAATACAGAGGCAAATAAATAAATGACGAGTCTTTGTCCCAAACATTATGGAGGGCAATGTACTTGGTGCTGCATGCATACATTGTACTTGGTATGTACATTATTCTGTTTCTTGTTAACATATATATTGTCTGGGCAGTATGTTTTACATAGATGGAGTTTCCCGAGGTAAAAAGAATTGAACTGCTCTGAATTCCTTGCATTTAATAGAGAGGCTTCCTTCTGTTTGTTACAGGGCTTCACAGATTTGTAACCAATGGGGACTATTGATGAGGAAGGTCACAACAGACTGGCTCAGCATCTATGCTGGAGAGGAATGGGGAGAATAGTGACAATAGTTAAAGAATCAATGTGTGGGGAAGCAGAGTTTTCACAATTTCTGTGGTCAGGAGTCTACCTTACAGAAGAAGTGGTAGTCCAGACTGAATCAATGAAAAACGCATTGGAGTTTTATTAATTACTAGACCATGCAGATCCGTTGGGTCTGCTCCCCCAACGCAAGATTCCACCACTCACCCGTTCCCCCAACACAAGCCGTTCCCCAACACAAATTGCACCACTCACGCATAGCCCCAACTGCGCAGGAGTGGCTCATTCCTCATCCCCCAGCACTCCCATCTCCTCCTCCACCCTTCCTCTTCAATCCTTAGAGAGGGAGGGGGGAGGGTGTAGGGAGGGAGTAGGGAGGGAGTAGAGAGGGAGGGGGTAGGGTGTAGGGAGGGAGTAGAGAGGGAGGGGGTGAAAAAGAGGGAGGGGGAAGAGGGAAGGGGGAGGAGGGGTGGGGAAAGGGGGGGAAATAGGGGGGGTAGAGTGGGGGGGTAGAGAGGGTGGGAGAGGGTAGATGAGGAGGGGACATCTCCTTTCTCCCCCCCACTTCCCTCCTCACCTCCCTCCTCCTCCCCCCCCCACCTCCCTCCTCCTCCTCCCCCCCCACCTCCCTCCTCCTCCTCCCCCCCCACCTCCCTCCTCCTCCCCACCTCCCTCCTCCTCCCCCCCACCCTCCTCCTCCCCCCCCCACCTCCCTCCTCCACGACAGGGAAAAAGTCGGGTCCCCGTACAGGGAAGAGATTAAACGGTTTGCGCCCCCACCCCCCCCCCCCTATATACACAGCTCAAAAATAATACAAATTAGATCCAAAAACATACATCTAACGAGACAAAAATTTAAGAAAGACAGACGGACTGCAGTCGAGCCGCTGCCGTTAGGCGCCGCCACTTCGCAATGACCCTAACGACCCTAACCCTAACGACCCTAAGGCCTAGACAGATCACAGAAATCATATCAAACAAAATTCAACATCTTGGGTAACATTTAATACTGAACATTATTAGCATTATTATACTTACCATTACGTATTATTTAGCAGTTATTAAGTGAGAACACCAAAAGATTTTGTTAAGGTAAACATTTTCAAGTCTCGAAATGTTTTCAACATTTGTAAGACACAGGTAAAGTTATATAGAATGCTCTGATCATTCCTGTGTGATCACTATAAGCTCGGCCCTATCTAGTTCATAGCAGCCCTTATTTATGGCTCCACTCCCATAGCCTTGTGTTCCTTTCATCAACACTCCATGGTTGCATAATCACTATCTACAAGATGTAATGCAACAACTTGATAACTGCTCTGCCCAAGACTGGAAGAAACTGCAGACATTTGTGGATGTAGCCCTGTCCATCGTGCAAACCGGCCTTCCTCCATCCCCAATCAACTCCCATCTATTTTCTGTACTTCACGCAGACTCGGGAACAGTCAAGAACTACTCGCACCCCAGTCATTCACTCTTCCCTATCCCATCGGTCAGAAGATAAAAAAGCTTGAATCTGCATGCTACCAAATTCAAGAACAGCTTCTTTCCTGCTATTATCAGATTCTCGAATGGATCTCTTATGTAATACATATTCCCAACTCCACAATTTATTTTTTTAGTTAAGGAAATGCCTTCCTGTCTTTTTACACCATCTGTCATGTGAAGTGTCTTTCTGCCAATGTCTGGGCCCTTTTGAATTCTTGTCTCCTTGCCCAGGTGATCTTTGGAATCTTCTACCTTCACTTATACTTGCAATGCTTTGGGAAGGATATATGCCTGACCTTCCAATCTGCCTTGCCGCAGCCCTTACAATTGTTTTCTGTTTAATCTGCACTTTCTTTGTAGCTGTAACACTACATTCTGCATTCTGCTGGTCCAGTCTCTCCCCTTGTCTCCCACTTGCATCTGCCCCCTCTCTCGCTGTAACATCCCGCTCTCCCCCGCAACCAGGCACCCCATTCGCTTTTTTTAATTCTCGAATGACCTTTGAAAAATACCATGATTCCTTACGTTTTTCGGAATACCGAACTCGCTTATTGAATATCCATTTTCTATTTTGGGACTGTGACCTCTGGTTCTAGCCAGACAGCCAAGGGAAACATCAACTCTGCATTTAATCTTGACATTTATTAATGGTTAAATTACATCTCTCATTTTTCTAAACTCAAGAGAATACAAGAACCAGCCTGCTTAATCTAGTTTCATATGACAAACCTACTATTTCGGGAATCAATGTGGTGAATCTTTGCTGCATTCCCTCAGTTGCAAGAATATGAATCCTTGTGTGGAAAGATTAAATTTCCCACGGTATTCCAGATGCAGCTCATGAGGGCTCTTAAGTGATTGGATTAAGGTGTCTCTTCACTTTTAAAGTAAAAGGCCAACATATTATTTGCCTTACTGATAATTTGCAAGTTGAAGAAACAGTATTAATGATTGGGTTCAAATACATTTTTAAAGTAAATTTTCTAACAAAGTTAGAACATTTAAACCTGACATTTTTTCACTTTACATTCTATCTACTATTTCCTGCCTGCATATGTCCCCGTGAAGTCTCTCTATATGCCTCTCTGTATCGTTCTTAAAGCCCACACGACCATCTAGATTTGTATCGGCAACAAACTTGGATATATTATGAATGTAATTCCTTTACTTGACTACTTTGATTGGTGGCTGGGATCTCAACAGGGGAAGGATAAGGACAGAAGTGAGAGGCTGCTTCCCAGCTGATGCACTCCGTACTGGTAAAAGATATGAAGAAATGAAATTTGATTGAATTTGATTTGATTGAAAATTAACCTGGGGAAGCAAGATCTGGAGAGAGTTTGATTATCAGATCAAGAATCATGTGCTGTCATCTGTAATTGATTAGTTGTGTCATTTAATTTTTACTGGATACTAATCCTATGTATCTCTCTCTTCCTTTAGAAGTTGCCGAACTTGAAGCAAACCTACCCAGTAAGTAAAACATTTATTTATCAATATTTGTTGAACTTGAAGCAAACCTATCCAGTAAGTAAAACATCCGTGCCCTTTGTTGAATTGAACAGTTGTCATAAAGACTCAAGAGACTGCAGATGCTAGGTTCTTGAGCAAAAGTCAAATTACTGGAAGAACTCAGCGGATCAGGCAACATGTGTGGAGGAAAATGTGGTCCTTCATCTGGACTAAAAGTATTGAAACATAGAAAATAGGTGCAGGAGTAGGCCATTCGTCCCTTCGAGCCAGCACCGCCATTCAATACGATCATGGCCGATCATCCAAAATCAGTAACCCATTCCAGCTTTTTCCCAATATCCCTTGATTCCCTTAGCCCTAAGAGCTAAATCTAACTCTTTAGAGAAGGTAGCCAGTATAAAGAGGTGAGGGAGAGGGGTGTGTCCAGACGATCAGGTAATAGGTGGATCCAGGTAAGAAGAGGTTAAATGGCAGATGGAATCAGATGGGAGAGATAGGGACAAAGGCTGGGAGGTAGACAAAATGCTGGAGTAACAGCAGGAATTTTTTGCAAAGTAATTGAATAGAAATAACTGAAATACCACATTTACATGTATTCAGACCCTTTACTCAGTACTTTGTTGAGGCACCTTTGACAGCGATTACAGCCTCAAGTCTTCTTGGGTATGACGCTACAAGCTTGGAACACCTGTATTTGGGTAATTTCTCACATTCTTCTCTGCAGATTCTCCCAAGCTCTGTCAGGTTGGATGGGAAGCGTTGATGCATAGCTATGTTCATGTCCCTCCAGAGATGTTCGATCGGGTTCAAGTCCGGGCTCTGGCTGGGCCACTCACAGACTTGTCACCGTGTTGCCTTGGCTGTGTACTTAGGGTCGTTGTCCTGTTGGAAGGTGAATCTCCGCCCCAGTCTGAGGTCCAGAGCGCTCTGGAGCAGGTTTTCATCAAGGATATCTCTCTGTTCTTTGCACCGTTCATCTTTCCCTCGATCATGACTAGTCTCCCAGTTCCTGCCGCTGAAAAACATCCCCACAGCATGATGCTGCCACCACCATGCTTCACCATAGGTATGGTATTGGTCAGGTGATGAGCGGTGCCTGGTTTCCTCCAGACGTGACGCTTGGCATTCAAGCCAAAGAGTTCAATCTTGGTTTCATCAGAGCAGAGAATGTTGTTTCTCATGCCTTTTGGCAAACTCCAAGCGGGATGTTATGTGCCTTTTACAGAGGAGTGGCTTCCGTCTGGCCACTCTATCATAAAGGCCTGATTGGTGGAGTGCTGCAGATATAGTTGTCCTTCTAGAAGGTTCTCCTATCTTCACAGAGGAACTCTGGAGCTCTGTCAGAGTGACCATCGGGTTCTTAGTCACCTCCCTGACCAAGGCCCTTCTCCCAAAGCCTCAGTTTGGCTGGGCGGCCAGCTCTATGAAGTCCTGGTGGTTCCGAAGTTCTTCCATTTAAGAATGATGGAGGCCACCCAGATCTGTGTCTCGGCACAATCCTGTCTCGGAGGTCTACAGGCAATTCCTTTGTCTTCATTGCTTGGTTTTTGCTCTGACATGCACTGTCAACTGTGGGACCTTGTATAGATAGGTGTGTACTTTTCCAAATCATGTCCAATCAATTTAATTTACCACTGGTGGACTCCTATCAAGTTGCAGAAACATCTCAAGGATAATCAATGGAAACAGGATGAACCTAAGCTCAATTTTGAGTGACGAAGCAAAGGGTCTGAATACTTATGTAAATGTGATGTGATATTTCAGTTATTTATTTTTAATCACTTTGCAAAAATTTCTAAACACCTGTTTTTGCTTCTTCATTCTGGAGTATTGTGTGTAGATTGATGATTTAAAAAAAAAAAAAAAATCCATTTTAAAATAAGGCTGTAACGTAACAAAATGTGAAAAAATTGAAGGTGTCTGAATACTTTTTTAATGCACTGTAACATGTTTTTGTGACGCAACTACAAATTAATGGGTTTCCAGAGGAAAGGGAGATTATAACAGGGTGATGGTTTGTAAGAGTTCAAGACAGAAGAAGAGTTGTTTGTGGTGATGGAATAGTTTTTCAAGGGACGACACTGTACATGAAGGGAGAGGTCCCTTTACTAGGTCAGGAAGAAAATCGGTTGTCAACATGTTAATGAAAATGCTAGTAATAAATTGATCTTTTGGACAAGATAAACTTCAATAGAATATGGGAGAAATATGGGCATTATGGAAATTAGGGAAGTATACAGTTTTAGGGACTGAGCTGTAAGTGCCCGTGGGGGAGTATTGCTTGGCAGGCAATGCATGGGGAAAAGAGTCGGAATGTTCCCAGTGATGCCCACACCAGGGGAAAAGAATTACACTGCAATAATTTGCCTGTATTTTTGAGATGACAAGTTTTATTCTCATTGGTTTATCGCATTCTGAGTCTGCATGACCCTGTCCCCTGGGAGTAAGTATTGTTTGTGTCCTATCTTCTAAGTTTTGCCAAGACACAATCTGGATTTGTTTCAGTGGAAATGATGCATGCAACGTGCATGTGTTTGTTCACATAGGGTCCTTAACTTACTAAAAACTTGCTCAATCTCTGATTACATGGAATGCTTGTGGTGGCACAGTGAAGGTTCCACAAACTTCCACATGAGCAGCTTTCTGACAGAGAAGACATCTGATTGCAATTTAAAAATCATTTTCTGCTGTCCTTGTCAGTGTCTTACGTCAGTTGAACAGATGGAAAACATTAGTTAATTTCACATCTCAACCATCCACGAACATGCTTCTTGTAATCTTTGGACAATTATGTAACTCCGCTGCCCATACATTATAGAAATGACCCAATTACTATAAATTTTTCAAACATTTTTTGTTATCCTTCTGTAGGTGCTAGTCCATCATTGGGGTGCAGCTTAAAGGCTGTTATTTTGCTAAATGTTAGCTTTTTCTGAGATATAATTCAGTGGCTACAGTTGTCCTTGGGTGATAATTCATAATAAAATATGACCAATACCAGTGGCTGCATTCCCATCCATCATCTAAGCTGCAATCTTCATGTAGTAGCCTTGTTACTAACATTCAGTGGAATTTTTCTCCAGCGAGAAAGTGACAGCTCTGGTTAACTTATTTCTTATTGAAGTTGCAGACATCCACATTCCTCCTGTTCCATTGGATAACAAACTAACACACATTTTCTCATTATCATGGACACGGTGATGCCATTGGTGCGAGAATTAACCTGGCCATTTATGGTGACTGTAGCTCAGTTGTTGCTTTGTATGTTTTGTCTACATTCGATTTGGGGGAGGTTAAAATCGTTAAGTAGCTACACATTACTGGAACATCACAGTTGATAACGGGCCACAAAGATGAAGGGAATCCTGTCACTTTTCTTTTTTCCTGTGGATTGTCCAGAGATGAGAGACTTGTTTATTTGGAAAAGCTAATGTGACTCATGTTGCCCCATTTTGCATTATCCAATCCTCATTGTAACCGTTAGTAATGCCAGATCTTATAAGCAGGTCCCTCAATAGCATTGCAGCTGTAATTAGGAACCAAAGCTATGGCTCTCTGTCAGAGTGGTACTGTATTGCACTTTGTAAATGTGGACATGTTGGTAGGCCTTTTGTGCTATTAATACAAATTACATGGCAAAGAGGCTGTGTCTCTGACAGCCCGACAGATAGTAACTCATGTAACCAGGGATTATGTCTGAATTAGAGCCAGACCTGCTGAAAGGGTGGGCAAGGTCTTTGAAGCATTCTGATGTGATGAGACGCCAGTGAATGCCATTGGTACAGCCTGATGTATTGAGTGGGCTGACAATGTGGATGGAAGGTTGATACTCCAAATAAAAATACATATGGAAGGGAGGAGGTGAAACATTGCTATTTGACACTTTCTCAGCAGTTAAAGGGAATGCACTCTGTGGGTGAGTGCACAGGAGAAGCAATCTAATTAGAATTTTTTTTAAAACTAGATGATATAATGTGAGTGGGAGTCATTGACAGGATCGCTGACAGCAGTGAAGCAGTACTGGAATTCATTAATGCAGATAACTGAGAATCACGTTGCAGAGCAAAGAGACAATACTAGATTTCATAATAGATGATGAGTCTGAAATAATTTCTTAGCAAAAGTGTATGTCTTGCAAGAACCACAATATGATACATTTAATTTTGAGAAGAACTCCCACACAAACCAAAGTTTAAACTTAAATAATAATGCCTTTGCAGGAATGTGACCCACAGAGCACAGTGGGAATTTGTTGAACAAAGTATTGTGGACAATATGAGGTCAACATATAACACCTGGAGAAAAATGTTCCATATACAATTAGGCAGGCATGGTCAACAAATGAACAGAAAATATATCTTATGGACAAGATAATGACACAAAGTGTAAAAGTAAGGCTTCAAATTTCCACTGTGCTTTAAATGAAATCAGGGGAGGGGAAATTTACAAAGTTAATGGATAAGGCAGTTGTGCAGGGAAAGGAAATAAATAGTGGTAACAAGTGTATTAGAACGTGGCAAAGCATACAAATGGAAGAGTTTATCTCTTATTGGTGTCAGAGAAGGGAAAGTGGTACAAAGACAACATTAAAAGCTTTTCTGAATGTAGTCAAAGTCAAGTCAAAAGAGTTTATTGTCATGTGTCCCTGACAGGACAATGACATTCTTTATTTGCTTAGCACAACAGAACATAGTAGGCATTGACTACAAAACAGATCAGTGTGTCCATATACCATTATATATGTAAATACACACATGAATAAATAAATTGATAAAGTGCAAATAACAGATAAAGGGGTATTAATGTTCAGAGATTTGACCGAGCCAAATTTAATAGCCTGAAGGCTGTGGGGAAGTAGCTATTCCTGAACCTGGCCGTTGCAGTCCTCAGGCTCCTGTACCTCCTACCTGAAGGTAGCAGGGATATGAACGTATGGCCAGGATGGTGTGAGTCCTTGATGATGCTGCCAGCCTTTTTGAGGCAGCGACTGCGATAGATCCCCTCGATGGAAGGGAGGTCAGAGCCGATGTAGACTGCATTTATAATAAGATAGACAAATGTGAAGGCACAAATATAAATAAATAAGCTGCAATGTGACCTATGTTAGGAAGTGAGTGAGGAAATAGGAAACAGGAAATTTCTACAAGAAATTTATTTGTAGAAATTCTTAAAATCATGAAATGTCTGTGTAAAGTGAATCAAGATAAATTATTTATTTTGTATTGAATGGTGGCAATCCTGAGGATATATATTTAAAATATTGGTTAAAGAGCCATGGCGATATGTTGAAAAAATAACTTGCAGCAAATAGTGATCATCTGAAATTTACTGCCTGATGGAATGATGGATGGAGATTCAATAGTTGCTTTCAAAGAGGAATTAAATATATACTAAAAGAATATATTCCTGAATATAAGACTGTGGGGAATGAACTGGGATGAAACTGACAGGATTGCTTGCTCAGTAGTTAAAGGGAATGCACTCTGTGGGTGAGTGAGTCACTGCAGGACCAATGGACCAAACAATCTCCATCCAAGATAAGGCATTCCATGATTAGATGACCTGTTTCTCTGTTGCAACACTCAAAGCATATTACTGCTATAACATACTTTTTTGAGCTTTTTGTGCTGAAGCAGTCATTAGGTGATTTCTGCACGGTATTAGCTGATCATTTTGTTCATAAGCAGACTGATCACGTTGTTTCTTGACTGAGATTGTATTTCTGGGCTGCTTTTGCATTGCAGCCGACTGAGAGTCACTGGGCTGTTTCTGAGATTTAAAAGTCTGATTGATGTAATGGTTTGAGAGCTAATTTTCTATATTTCAATGGTTGTCTTCATTTTGGGATGATCTCCATTCCCTCAAACCCCTCTCTTGTTTACTGTTGCTTACACCAGTGTGTGAGTTGTTAGCTTATTTGACCATAGTGTTTGGGCTGTTTTTGTGCTGTCACATTGATCGTTAAAAGGGTTCTGTGTGTGAGCGATTTTATTTGATTATATTTTTCTGTAACAGACTGATTCGATTTTCCTGGCTCTGTATTGGAATAGACGATTTAATGGGTGTTTCTGAGTTGTAATGATTTGTGATTGGATCAGCTTCAGTGCTGAGAGTCAATCTGTTTCTGAGCAACAGAGATCCAGAGATGCTGCTTATCCTGCTGAGTTACTCCAGTATTTTGTGTCTATCTTCTGAGCAGCAGATTTGATGACGCAGCTTTTGCACTCACTCAACAATCTAAATCAGTAACATCTTCCATATGGTGCCAGGTTGCCTGTTTCTATGTTGTAGTGGATTGTGATTCGATGAGCTACTGATGTATTGGAATAGACATGGAGGTCCTGCTTTTGAATGTACAGATTGTGATCCCATAGTCTTTTTCTGTACTGGAACAGTTTGCGGTTCAGTGGTCTACACTGTATTAAACGTTGTGTTGATCTCCGACAGCTTGTTTCAATGCATTGTTTCTGTACTACTGCAGTCTGATGTTCTTTAGCCTCTTTCCATTCTCTTCAGGAACATAAATGTGATTCAGTGGGCTATTTACATATTTTAATAATCTTATTCAATTAACTATTTCTATAATATAACAGGGTATGATTCGGAACTGTATTATTTCTTTACTGTAACACACTTCATATCCACGGCAGTTACCGAGAGGTTTGGATATTATGGGCCTGTGGCATCAGCCTAAACACGGGCCACTTATGCTCGAACCCACGTCAGGAGATACAAGGGCGGGCACGTGACGTCATGGGCTAGAGGGAGTGTCCTGGTACCTAAGGTCCCTCACCTCGAGACCTAGGGAAGTCAACAGGTAGCTGAGCCGAGAGTATAACCTCGCTCAGCTACAGCAACATTGTAATATGGTTAGCGCACCAACTTAACGTGTCACCACTGAATAAACAACCGGCCTGACGTCTCACCTTTATTCACCACGTATGGTGCCGCTACATTGGTGACCCCTGACTGTCCGAATTGAAATTTGGACTCACCTGAAGCACGCAGCCTCGGGAGACCTGATGTCTGCAGCCGGCTGCCCAGCTCTGCAGAACTACGCTGCCGCCAACCCGGCCCTGCAGTGAGGTATGCCGCCTCTTCCCCACCAGCTGCTGCTCACCGGAGCTGCCACTCTCCTGCTCCCGACAACGGGGCAGGCCGCCTTGTGTGATGGCCGCCGAGCTCCTCTGCATAACCTGCCCGGAGCTGACCACCGGAGCGGAGAGGTTGTACCCGCCGTCGCTGCCCCACCAGCTGCTGCAGCAGCTGCGAGTGTAGCAGCCTCCTGCCCACAGCAAGGCCGACACACGCCCGACGGCCCTGGGAGCAGAGAGAGGTTACCTGCCCTCTCCCGCTCCCGACAACAGATCAGGGCCCGGCCAAGCACGGCGAACATGGCTCCAGGCCCTGCACTGCACCGGGCCCCACCGTCCCAGGTCCGGCACCGGCCTCACCTCACCCGCACCGGGCCTCACCGCTCCAGACCTGGCACCGCAACAGGCCTCGCCACGGCTCCGCACCCTGCCCTGCACCGCGCCTGGCCCCGCCAGCTGCTGCCCAGGGTCTAGCCATCCGATAGGGCGGGCTTACCTGGGGCGCCTGCTGAAGACTCCCTTCTGCTCCTCAACAGTCTTGAATCACTGGTGAATGCCGCCTCAGCTGGCCCGCAAAATGGCCGCCTACAACAAGCGGCCGACCCAACTACAAAAATGGCCGGCCAGAAGAAAAGCTCGAACTTACTGTCCACAGCGCCACCTTCCAGCCGGATGCCATCACTGCAGCCTGACCCCCGGCAACAACGCCACCGACAGAGTTACAGCAACATTGTAATATGGTTAGCGCACCAACGTAACGTGTCACCACTGAATAAACAACATTTTGAACCAGTCTGACGTCTCACCTTTATTCACCACGTATGGTGCCGCTACAGGCCACACAAATTCCCGACTTCATTTTGTGGTGATCCTTTCTGTTTACTGGTAAATTTTATTATTATTCAGTAACCTGAAACTTACAATAGTGATGTCTAAGATTTTCCAAATTTGAAGGTCATGTGTTTCTAATACGGACAGAAGTTTAGGGGTAACATGAGGGGGAACTTCTTTACTCAGAGAGTGGTGTCTGTGTGGAATGATCTTCCTGCAGACGTGGTGGAGGCAGGATCGATTTTAACATTTAAAAGTAAAGTGGATAGGTATATGGACGGGAAGGGAATGGAGGAGTATGGTATGAGTGCAGGTAGATGGGACTAGGGGAAAATAAATGGTCGGCACGGACTGGAAGGGCCGAGAAGGCCTGTTTCCGTGCTGTAAATTGTTATATGTTATATTATATGTTATAATACATTATAGCCATAGAATTTTCATATTTTGTCTTTGGCATTGCCACCTTTTACTGAGCAGGGAGGTTCGGACCCGTGCGCAAACCCTAGACGTGAACTTGCGGTACAATGAACCTCATAACAGGAAAGGAATTGAAACAGAATGAGGAAATAGCTTCCTGGCTATTCAAGTCATCGAGTTCCTC
This sequence comes from Raja brachyura, assembly GCA_963514005.1. Next base: position 41,579,630 of record OY740787.1, on the reverse strand, counting down.
TTTAGAGTTCAACTGTTAGCATTCATTTCGAGAGGACTAGGATAGGATAAGCAAGGATGTAATGTTTATGCTTCATAAGACACTGGTCAGGCCACATTTGGAATATTGTGTGCCGTTTTGGGTCTCTTATCTGACAAAGGATGTGCCACCGTTAGGTTTATGAGAGAGATCCAGTGGATGATTAGGTTAACGTATGAGGAGTGTTTGAAGCTCTGGACCTGTATTTGCTGGAGTTTAGAAGAATGAAGGGGAATTCTTTAAAACTTACGGAATAATGAAAGACCTAGATAGTGGATGTGGAGAGTTTGTTTCCAGGGAGAGTCTAGGACCAGAGGGGGGACCTTCAGAATAAAAGGACGTACATTTAGAATTAAATGAGGAGGAATTTCTTTAGCCAGAGGGTGGTAAATCTGTGGAATTCATGGCTTCAGCAAAGCATTCAACAAGGTTCCGCATGGCAGGCTGCTTTGGAAGGTTAGATCGCATGGGATCCAAGCAGAGATAGCTGAATGAATAGAAAATTGGCTCCATGGGAGGAAGCAGAGGGTGATGGTGGATAGTTGCTTCTTGGAATGTCAAGTGTTTTATTGTCATATGTCCCGAATGTGACAATGAAATTCTTACTTGCTGCAGCACAACCGAATAGGAGGTCTGTGACTAGTGATATGCCTCAGGGATTGCTGGGCCCATTCCTGTTTGTCATCTATATCAATGATTTGGATGAGAACATACATGGCAAGATTAGCAAGTTTGCTGAGATACAAAATTGGGTGGTTTTGCAGATAGTGAAGATGGTTGTGAAAAATTGTAGCAGGATCTTGATCGATAGGCCAGGTGGGCTGAGGAATGGTTGATGGAATTTAATACAGAGAAATGTGAGGTGTTGCATTTTGGGATGTCTAACATCGGCAGGACCAACACGGTGAATAGTAGGTCTCTGAGGAGTGTTGTAGAGCAGAGCAGAGTGATCTAGGAGTGCTGGTGCATGGTTCCTTGGTGGAATCGCAGGTAGATAGGGTGTTCAAAAAGTTTTTTTGTCACATTGGTAGTCAGAGCATTGAGTGTAGATTTTGGAAGGTCAAGTTGCAGTTGTATAAGACGTTGTTGTACAGGGCGAGACCCTGGTGAGACCCCACTTGGAGTATTGTGTGCAATTTTGGTGTCCTAATTTGATGAAGGACATTATTGCTATTGAGGGAGTGCAGCGTAGCTTCACCAGGTTAATTCCCGAGATGGCGGAACTGACATATGATGAAAGAATTGGTTGACTGGGCTTGTATTCACTGAAATTTAGGATGTGAGGGGATCGTATAGAAACATATACAATTCTTAAAGGATTAGACAGGCTAGATGCAGGAAAAATGTTCCGGATGTTGGGGAAGTCCAGAACCAGGGGTCACAGTTTAAGAATATGGGGTAGGCCATTTAGAACTGAGATGACAAAAATTTTTTTACACCAAGAGAGTTGTGAATCTGTGGAATTCTCTGCCACAGAAGGCAGTGGAGGTCAATTCACTGGATGTTTTCAAGAGAAAGTTGGGTTGCGCTCGAAGGGCTAAAGGAATCAAGGGATATGGGGAAATAGCAGGAACAGGATACTGATTTTAGATGATCAGCCATGGTTATGTAGAATGGTGGTGCTGGCTCATAGGGCTGAATGACCTACTCCTGCACTTATTTTTCTATGTTTCTATGTTGAGGCCACAATTAGAAGACTTTGAAAGTTGACTGCTGCCATATCTTGTAATAGGTTTACTGTCTTCCGGTTGGCGCCATGGTGTGAGTGGAGTCGCGCCATTACAGCTCCACTAAAAATTGTATAAAAAACGGGGGTCTAGGGGTCAGTCAACCGTACTCACCGCGGGAGAACGACTGGGAACGGCTCCGGTAGCGTTTAAAAGGTCCGTGACGTCATCAGGCGCGCGACTTTTTCAAGAAAATGATGTCTCGCTCCCCCCCCGGAAAAAAACCTGGAAAAAGGGAAATAGGCCCGACTGGTGCCCTGGGCTCGAGTCTGGCTGCTTCCCAAGAAGAGATTTCACAGAGGAAAGCTGAACTGGAGGACCTCAAAGTTAATATCCTAGGTGAGATGAAGAAATTACTTAAAGATAATAAGAAGGATTATAAAGAGGATATTAAAAATTTAAGGGCTGATATTCTAGTGTTTCATGAAAGAATTAAAGAAGATTTAAAAAATGAAGTTATAGAAACGGTAAAAATTATGATGAACGAGTGGAAAGAAAAGGCTGATGCTGAGTTACAAAAACAAATGGTGGAGATAAAAGACGCAGCTGCTGGTATGGAAAGAATGCTGGATGATAAGATTGATCCTATTATAATTACGCTCGACCAACAAAAAGAGACAATTAAAGAGCTAACGGAGATGGCTGTATTAAACACCAAGGAGAGAGAGAAACTCCACTCCGAGAACAAACGTCTATCAGAATTATTACGCAAAATAAATGAGAAATGTATCGATCTGGAGGGACGTCAACGGCGTAAGAATTTGCGTATAGTTGGTTTGAGCGAGGGTCGCGAGGGAAATCAAGACCCTCGAAAATTTGCTGCAAAACTACTGAAGGATATTTTGAATCTGGATCAAGAACCCCTGTTGGGCCGTGCACACAGGGCATTAAGGCGGGCTCCCAGGAGGGATGCACCCCCAAGACAAATGATTGTAAAGGTGGTTTACGATCATGCTTTTGAAGAAATGATGAAGATAATAATACGCAAGAAAAATTTTAAGTATGAAGGAGATAATATCAGTATCTTCAGAGATTATCCGGCGGAAGTGGCCAAGAGAAGATCCTTATTCACAGAAACAAGAGGTGTTCTGAGGAATCTGAAGGATACGAAGGATCTGAGATATGGCTTGATGTACCCAGCAACATTAAGAGTAACCTACAACAACAAAGAGTTCCGTTTCGTTAAGCATACTGTAGCACTGGAATTCGCCCGAAAAATACAGAATGAAACAGAAGAGGAAGAAGAACAAGTGGATCAAGACCAAGAAGATGATGGCTGAACTTTTATGACCCATCCGCGGTTATGAATCATTATGGAGAAGGAGGATGAATATTGGACATGGACTTAAATTTTGGTTTAAAGAGAGATGGATAGATTACTGTGTTATCTACCCATATAAAATGGCAATTATTCACCTAACATAGTATTATCTACCCCCCCCTAACATAGTATTACTAATTAGAATAGTAATTATAATAGTCACTAATAATATGAATTATTACTAAGTATACAAATTTAGTACCCTACCCCAAAATATATAGCATTTAAGATTGGAGCTGGAATTATTAACATCTTTTTTTTTTTTTACGGAAGTCAGTAGATTAGTAGCCACGTTAGTGTGGCTTGCACTAACACACACTACACTCTATATAGGTGTAGTTATTTTTTTTTCTGAGCACTTTACTAACACTTTTCAACTCACTTTCACTCACACTTTTTATTATTTTAGGTATATTAGATATTTGATTTTATATTATACAGTATATGAAAATATTTACGATTGGTATTATATAGTCAGTTCAAAGAGACGTGTATATGAAATAGAAAGACGTACACTAATTTTCGTCAACCCAAGGTCTGGTTACAATGTTGAGTTGTACGGGCCGGGACGGTTATTCCAATATAAACCACCTTAATAGTAAAATGCAAGATACTAATGGGAAGATTGGGGGTAATGGAATCACCTTCTGTAGTTGGAATGTTAAGGGAGTTAATGAGCCAATTAAAAGAGGTAAGGTGTTAGCTCAATTAAACAGATTGAAGTCTGACGTCTCTTTTCTTCAAGAGACCCACCTTAAAAAAGATGCTCGACACAGACTAACAGCTAAATGGATTTCGAAAGTGTATCACTCCTCATTTATACATAAATCTAGAGGGGTTGCAATAATCATTCGTAAAGGTATACCTTTTAAATTAAGTTCTATAATAGAGGATACAGAAGGTCGGTATGTAATAATTACAGGGGAATTATATTCTAAAAAAGTAACTCTAATGAATATATATGCCCCTAACTTTGATAACCCATTATTTTTTAAGAAAATATTTAATAATATCCCTATAGCTGCAGAACATAACTTAATAATTGGAGGAGATTTTAATTGTACTTTGGATAATTATTTAGATAGATCGTCAACAAAAAGTAAATCTATTTCTAAGTCAAGCATACTTATAAATTCCTTTATTAGTACAGCAAACGTTAAGGACATCTGGAGAATAGATAATCCAATAGGACGAGAATATTCATTTTTCTCACCTGTATTTGGAACTTACTCGAGGATAGACTATTTTTTAATAGATTCAAAATTACTTCCATTTACATATGATTCAAAATATCATAATATTATTATTTCAGATCACGCTCCATTAACTTTTAAGATAAAATTAAAAGATATAATTATAAAATCTAATAATTGGAGGTTTAATCCCGAAATATTAAAGGATAAGGCTTGTTATGATTATCTGGTAAAACAGATTAAATTATTCTTTGAAACTAATGACAAACCTGAAGTTTCACCATCATTACTTTGGGATACATTTAAAGCATTTATGCGCGGAGCTATAATATCGGCACAAGCATACTTTAATAAAGAAAATAGAAAGACGGAACAAAACTTGGAAAAAGAGATAAAACAATTAGATATGGAGAATACAAAACAGCCCTCTAAATTGTTAAGTAATAAAATTGCAATATTAAAATATAAACTAAATAAAATATATTCCAATCAAGTAATTAAACTTTATCAACAAACTAAACAAGTGCACTTTGAATTTGGAGATAAACCGCAAAAATTGTTGGCTCGACAACTTAGAAAGCGAGAGGACGAAAAAATGATACATAGAATTAGATCTGAGAATGGCAATATATCGACCTTACCAAAAGATATCAATGATATATTTTTACAATATTATCAAAGTCTTTATTCATCAAAAATAACAGGACAAATGGATGAAATGGATACATTTCTACAAAAATGTAATATTAACAGCTTAGATCAGGGAGGTAGAGACTTGTTAAATGCGGATATATCAATAAAAGATATTGAGGAGTCAATCGGATCATTAAATAATGGAAAAGCAGCGGGCCCGGATGGCCTGAGTACAGAATTTTATAAGAAATTTCAAGATCTGATCTCCCCAAGATTACATGCAGTGTATAAATATACATATGAACAAGGAAAATTGCCGGAATCCCTAAATGAATCTACAATTACACTAATTCCTAAGGTTGACAAGGACTTGGAAGACCCAGGATCATATAGAGCAATTGCTCTTTTAAATACAGATCAAAAAATTTTAGCTAAAGTTTTATCACGAAGATTAAGTTTGGTGATTACTAAAATAATACACCATGATCAAACAGGTTTTATCCCAAAGCGTTACTCATCTTATAATTTGAGACGATTATTTAATATCATATATTCAAAAAGAGTTGGGGATAGGGATTTAGCTGTTATGTCCTTAGATGCAGAAAAAGCATTCGATCAGGTTGAATGGCCATATTTATTTAGAATAATGGAGAAATTCCAATTGGGGGATAGATTTTGTAAATGGATAAGAATTCTATATTCGAATCCCACTGCAAGAATATTAACTAACCAAATATTGTCAGCTAAATTTAAGCTTCATAGGGGTTGTAGACAAGGATGTCCGCTGTCGCCTGTGTTATTCGCTATGGTGATAGAGCCTTTAGCTGAAAGGATTAGATCTGAACCAGAAATATATGGATATAATACTGATACTACAACTAATAAAATATCTTTATATGCAGATGATGTATTAATTTATATTACAAAACCAGAGATCAGTATACCCAAGCTATTTAATGTTATAACTAAATTTGGCAGATTTTCTGGATATAGAATTAACTGGAATAAAAGTGAGATTATGCCTATAACCGGAATAAGATCAAATATATTGCAACAATATCCACTAAAAATAGTTACGGATAAATTTAAATATTTAGGTATTAATGTATCTAAATCCTATAACTCATTAATTAAATCTAATTATCCCCTATTATTAGATAAACTTAGAAAAAATATTTTATACTGGAAAACACTTCCTATATCTATGATTGGTAGAATAAATGCTATAAAAATGATCTTTTTACCACAACTGCTATACTTGTTTCAAGCTATTCCTTTCTATCTCCCAAAGAGTTTTTTAAAAAAAATAGATAACATTGTCAATAGTTTTATTTGGGATTATAAAAATCATAGAATAAGTAAAAAACATTTATGTAAATCAAAAATAAATGGAGGATTAGCACTTCCAAATTTTTTGTACTATTTTTGGGCAGTCCAGATTAAGAATATGAATTTTTGGTGGGTAAATTTGGATTACGAACCAACGTGGTTAAAGGTGGAAAAGGAAGATTGTTTACCTTTTAATGTAAGTTCAATTCTTTTTGCGCCAAGAGAAATACAAAATAAAATTTATAGGAACAACCCTATAATTCATAGCAATAGACGCATTTGGAAACAAATAGTCAAGACTTTATGTTTGGATAATTTGTCACTTAAACTACCAATTATGAATAACCCTTTATTTAAACCCTCTATATTAGATAGGGGGTTTAGACAATGGGAGGATTTAGGAATTTATAGGATTGAACATCTGTATAGAAAGGGAAAATTTCTTTTATTTCATGAGTTACAAGAAATTTATGGGTTACCACCACATAATTTGTTTAGGTATCTACAAATTAGAGATTATATTAAGTCTAACACACAAGATTATAAAATCAAAGAACCAGGATTATTAGATGAAGTATTTAATAAACATCCAAATTCAGAAAAATTTATAGCTTATATATATAATCTTATTTTGGATAGGGAGAATCCAACAACAGAAATATACCGTCAAGCATGGGAAAATGAAATTGGTTTATCTATAACAAAAGAATCTTGGGAAGAAAGTTTACAACGCATACATCGCTGTTCATTAAACGCGAGGCATACATTGATACAATTTTAAGTTTTATATAGGTTACATTATTCAAAAACCAAATTAAATAGAATTTTTCCTAATGTCTCTCCTATTTGTGATAAATGTCAGAATTTAGAGGCTAATTTAATACATAGTTTTGTAACGTGTTCAAAACTTAGTTATTATTGGACAGAAATCTTTAGAGTTATATCTGAAGTTCTTAGAGTTAAACTGGATCCAGAACCAAAGTTAATAATATTAGGAATTCCGGATTCACAATGCGTATTAACAGTAAATCAAAGAATTTTCTTAGATTACTGTTTGATAATAGGGAAAAAAATAATATTGAAATTTTGGAAGGGAACATTAACCCCCATAATTAAAATGTGGACAGCAGAGATGTTGGAGACTTTGTATTTGGAAAGAATCAGATTTGTCCTAATGGACAAATGTGAAATCTTTGAACAAATATGGTCTCCATATATACAATATTTGAAGGGCTAGCTGTTCTTGGCATTACTACTCAATGGGTACTAGACAGGATTTGACGAAAAAAATATGGATTTTCTAATTGGGTTTTGTGTACACGTCTCCGCAATACGACGTTATAATTACAATACATTTTGTTGTTTCTATCTTAAATATTCATATTATACCATATATTGTTCATAAAGGGGAATTATATATATATACTGAATAGATATATACTAAGTAGTGTTTGTTTTCTTTTTCTTTTTTTTTGGTTTTTTTTTCTTTGACTTTTTATCTTTTTTTATTATTCAAACACAATCATTTTCTTTCTTTTTTTTTTCGATTTAAAGTCTATTCCTTTTTTCTTATTCTTTCTTTATTTCTAAAAAACAGAAGATAATAATAGCGAATATGATAGTTGTACATTTACTGAATTACTTTGGTATTTGTAAATTTGTTTTACTACTTGGAAATTACTACATCTAATAAAAATATTATTAATGTAATAGGTTTACTGATAATGCCCAACTTGTAAATTAAACTCTGATGGTTTAAATGTGTGATTATTTATTTATTGGTTATTATTTCTATAATTATACATTCATATTTAAAGTTACTACCATAGAGATGGCAGTAGGGATTTAATCTGGGAGGGATCGATTTGACAAGTAAGTTAATGTGGTGGAAGGTTTGGCTTCACTGGAAATGCTGATGAGAGTTTTAGTGATATATTAAAAAAATATATATATATATCCCGTTGGGTTCCGTTCCCCCAAGGAAATATTCCACCATTCACCCATAGCCCCCAACTGTGCAGGCGTGGCTGATGTTTTTGAAATTTAAAATGCTGATGTAACAAGGGATTAGGGAGAGTTAATGTACCAGGAAGGTCACCATTGATGGAGTTACTGTGCTAGGGTAATGGGCAGAGAGCTTTTTGCTTGGCATGACGTATGTTTCTTGACAGTGTTTCCATTCACTCCAATTCTTGGTTTTATTTCTGCAGGTACATGCAAACTGGACTTTCCTGATGCAGACAAACTTCATTCCTTCCAGCTGAATGTCATGCCAGGTAATCTTTACTAACCTGGCCAGAAAACTGCTTGACTGTGATGTTTTATATTAAAAAAACAAATCATTTATGTGTATTTTTTTTCGGGTTATATGTATCGCAGTTGTTTCATTGCTACATGATTTAAAGAATACAATAAAGCTATAATTTAAAAGATTGGTAGCTGCAGAAATAATACTTTCATCTCTGAATCAAACATGGGTTCAAGAATCCCCCTATAAAATTGAGCACATATACTTAAATGATTCGTCCAATAGAGTACCAAACATGGAGCACAGTCAAGCGAAATTGGATCAGTGTATGAACTAATGAGCCAATGATGCATTACGAGGTTGGGTAGTCTCCTCTATACTACAAATTCTACCAGCTGTGCATGTGTAGTATGGCTAGATACTTCAACAATTGTGATTTGGATACACAAACGTAACTGATAAACCTAATGGAGTACCAAATAGGTGCTGCTCTGCTGGAGCTATAATCCTTGTCTCGATTTTTGAAATCAAGAACCTGTACCCCATCTGATAAATGCGAAAGATTCCATGACTGCATTACAGGATCGTTTTCAAAGCATCCTGACCAACATGCCTAGCCAGATTCCCTACATTATATTAAGATTGCATCTCCCCGATAGGCTTCAAAGTATTTTGGAAGACTTGGTTTTATGGAAGTTGCTATATAATTTCAAATTCTTTTGAGACACTTTGGAAGGTTTAACAATCTGATTCAACACCATCGTTTAGCAACCAACTCTGGAATTTATGCTCTAGACCAAAACTGCAATCAGAGTATGTGAAAATCAAACAAAAAAACTGTAGATAGACAATAGACAGTAGGTGCAGGAGTAGGCCATTCGACCCTTTGAGCCTGCATCGCCATTCAATGTTATCATGGCTGATCATCCCCAATCAGTACTCCGTTCCTGCCTTCTCCCCATATCCCCTGACTCCGATATCTTTAAGAGCCCTATCTAGCTCTCTCTTGAAAGTATCCAGAGAACCGGCCTCCTTTGAGGCAGAGAATTCCACAGACTCACAACTCTCTGTGAAAAAGTGTTTCCTCATCTCCGTTCTAAATGGCTTACCCCTTATTCTTAAACAGTGGACCCTGGTTCTGGACTCCCCGAACATCGGGAACATGTTTCCTGCCTCTAGCGCGTCCAAACCCTTAATAATCTTATATGTTTCTTTAACATCACCCCTCTCATCCTTCTAAACTCCACAGACTACACAAGGTCAGCCGATCCATTCTCTCAGCGTATGACAGTCCCGCCATCCCGGGAATTAACCTTCTAAACCTACGCTGCACTCCCTCAATAGCAATAATGTCCTTCCTCAAATTAGTGGACCAAAACTGCACACAACACTCCAGGTGTGGTCTCACTAGGGCCCTGTACAACTGCAGAAGGACCTCTTTGCTCCTATACTCAACTCCTCTTGTTATGAAGGCGAACATGCCATTCGCTTTCTTCACTGCCTGCTGTTCCTGCATGCTTATTTTAATTGACTGATGAATAAGGACCTCCAGATCCCGTTGTACTTCCCCTTTTCCCAACTTGGCACCATTTAGATAATAATCGGCCTTCCTGTTTTTGCTACCAAAGTGGATAACCTCAACATTTATCCACATTAAACTGCATCTGCCATGCATCTGCCCACTCACCCAACCTGTCCGTCACCCTGCATTCTCATAGCATCCTCCTTACAGTTCACACTGCCACCCAGTTTTGTGTCATCTGCAAATTTGATAATCTTACTTTAAATCCCTTTATCTAAATCATTGATGTATATTGTAAATAGCTGCTGTTCCAGCACCGAGCCTTGCGGTACCCCACTAGTCATTACCTGCCATTCTGAAAGGGACCGGTTAATCCTACACTTTGTTTCGTGTCTGCCAACCAATTTTCTATCCATGTCAGCTCTCTACCCCCACATACCATGTGCCCTACTTTTGCCCACTAATCTCATATGTGGGACCTTATCAAATGCTTTCTGAAAGTCCAGGTACACTACATCCACTGGCTCTCCCTTGTCCATTTTCCTAGTTACATCCTCAGAAAATTCCAGAAGATTAGTCGAGCATGATTTCCCCTTCGTAGATCCAAACTGACTCGGACCGATCCTGTTACTGCTATCCAACTGTGCTGCTATTTAATCTTTTATGATTGACTCCAGCATTTTCCCCACCACCGATGTCAGGCTAACTGGTCTATAATTCCCTGTTTTCTCTCTCCCGCCTTTTTTTAAATGTTTGAAATCTAAACTAAAGGGTCTTTGACCTGAAACATTAGCTGTGTTTCTCTTCCCACAGATATAGCATGACCACGGAGTATTTGCAGCATTTCCTATTTTCATATGCAATTAAATATAGTACCTAATTCTGGTCATCACACTGTGGGAAGAGAGTGGAACCTTTAAAGAGGATGTGAAAAAGATTTAGTAGAATAATCCCACAGTTGTCGATTACTGAGAGCTGAGCTTGGGAAAGTATCTAGAGAAAGATGCAATTGTAATGCTAGGCCAGAGGGATGACAGAGGACATATTTTGTGGAGTCAGAGGCTTTCAGGTGAGATTCACCAGTGGTATTTCTAAGCTTGCTAATATCACAGTATTTTTATAAGAAATTTCTTAAGCCAACACATCTCTGGTGAGTAGCAGCAATATTGTGTTAAGCATGAGCTCATTATTCTTGTAGTGATTGATGATAACATTATTTGTGTGGGTTGGTTGTGACGGGGGAACTGGCGTCACTGACTAAATATAATGCAAACTTAATATAATGATAAGAGCAGTGAAATTATTGTTATTATTTCGCAAACACATTTCTTGAATGTTGATTCCTATCATCATTACTCTTATACCATGACTGTTTTTTTTGCTTTTACTGATTTCCTGAAATAACCCAACTAATACTCGCTGATCTTGCTCATTAGTAGATAATAGATAAAGATCAGGGGAGCATATCTTTGATTAAGGGGAAATATCATTGTATTTAAAATTGGAAGCAGGGTGTTTGTTCAATTATGCATTTGTATTTTTGGTCTTGTTTCTATTAGTGCCTTTGAGGTTGTCGGCAAGGTGGTTGCATAGCTATGGAATAGGGCAAGTGAATTGCTCTTGTGGTTTATGAAACTAAGCTTGTGTTGGTCGCCTAGAGGACATTAATGATCATCAGCTTGCTAATGATAACTTATGCAAGAGATATACAATACAGCAGTCAGATCTCAGAATGATTTACAATTAACAGATCCTGCCACAGACCTGCATTCACCTCAGATTTGGCTCTTTTGTATTCTTTCCTAAAGTCATTGTTGGGATTAGACTCCTGACTCTCATCCTTGTCGCTCTATTCGGGTAATACTGATTTGAATTAAGAACAGGAATTTCTAGTGGGAGAATGGTGTGGATTTAAACAGAGGTGTTAATGAAACGGGCAACCGGGAAGGCTCGTGGGATGCCACGCCCCGCAGCTGAACGAAGAAAGACCCAGTGGGTCTCGGACTGTAGGGGGAAGCCACCGAGCCCGCCTCAGCCACATGTGCCAGCCACTGCAAAGAAATACCCAGCGGGCTGAGGCCGTAGCGGAAAAGCCCGGAGCCCACTGAGCTCGCCCCCCAAGACTGGAGAGTCGAGGAGGAGGGAGCGGTTGGCAATATCAGACACGAGGAGTGGGCCGGTAGGAGAGCGACCGGGTCATTGCCTCCAGCTTTTTTTTTAATATTTCAAAATAGACTTTATTCAAGTAATAAATATATACATTACATCAACCATGCGAAAAATCCATCCGACATTTTCGGAGGCTATACAAATTGTTCCATACAGTCTATATACATTTCTCAAATTTCGCGAATCGATCCCCCACCCATGCCACTCATGTCATTGCCTCCAGCGCCTTAACGGTTTGCTGCGGGAGGCACCCTTGAAACACAAAAAGCGATCTGGTGGGGAGGGACACGTCAGTTCGCGGGCCCATCTGGTCGAGGGTGAAGGAGGAAGGCCTGCAGCAGCCTGGGGCTTACCTAGATTAGAAACTGCCAATGTACATCGAGCACTTTGCATTTATTGTAAATGGCGCCAAAAGATGTCAACTCGTTCATGTATGATCCATTCAAAGCAATTGCAAATAAAGTAACAATTAAACTATTGAGTCAAGCACAGAATTTGTCACATATGAAACGTATGCTTAATACAAAGTGTTGATTGTCGAGATGTGTAGAAAGGAACTGCAGATGCTGGTTCAAACCTATGATAGACACAAAAAGCTGGAGCAACTCAGCCGGTCAGACAACATCTCTGGAGAAAATGATTAGGTGACATTTCGGGTTAAGGCCCTTCTTCAGACTGGAAGTCGGGGAAAGGGAACCAAATTGCTAAATAAGTTGTGGTTCTCAATCTTGGGTATAACAAGACCAGGTGCAGACCTGTTGGGGCCGTCCCCCAAGGCAATATTCCACCACTGACCCACAGCCCCCAACTGCGCAGGCACGGCTGACGGGTTCCCGTTGTGACGCCAGTGATCCGAGTCACGGCAACCCTCCCCCAAATGCGTGGCCGACAAGTGGGAAATTTAAAACGGCAATAACTTGTAAAATATAAGATCAGTGTGAGCGCATCTCGCTCTCCCTCTCCCTCTTCAATCCCCTATTCCTCTCCTCCATTATCCTCCCTCTCCCTACCCTCCACCAACCCTCCTCTGCTTCCTCCCCTCACCCCCTCCCTCCCCTCCTTTCTCTTTGCCCTCCCCTCCATTACCTCACCATCCCTCTTCCTACCCCTATCCTCCTCCATTCCCCCTCATCCCCCAGCAACCCCTCCCTCTCTTCTTCACCCTCCCTCTTCTTTCCCCTCTCCTCCTCCCCTCCCCCACTCCCTCCCTCACCTCTCCCTCCCTCTCCTTTCCCCTACCCTCAGGCACTCCCTCCTTCCATAACCCCTCTCCCCTCGCTACACCCTCCTTTCCCTCTATCCCCCCACTCCTCACCTCCCACCTATCCCACCCCCCTCCACACTCCATCCTCACCTCCCCCACTGCTCTCATCTCCCTCTATCCCCCACTACCTACCTCCCCCACTACCCCCTCCTCCACACCCTCCCCCCTCCTTTCCCTCTATCCCCCCTCCCTACCCCCTCCCATCTCCTCACCTTCCCAGGATCTCGATGTAAACCACCCCTGGCCCCATTTTCTCCACAACGTCAGCGATTAAGTTGTACTTGAGGCGGGGGCTGTCGGGCGGGGGGGGGGGGGAATGGGTGGAGCGGTCTGAAGCTGGGGGAGGAAGAGGCCAAGGCTGTGGCCTAGTCCTTGCCCTGGGTCCTGCTTCTCTCCCTCCCCACCGGCCCGGAGGAGCAACGCCGCAGCCCCCAGACCTAGCCCCAGTCTCTGCACTGCGGTCATTTCAAAGCCTGTACTTGAGGCGGGGGCTGTTGGGGAGGGGACGGGCCGAGCTGCCGGGGGAGGGAGAGGCTGAGGCTGAGGCTGCGGCCTAGTCCTTGCCCCGGGTCCCGCTCTTTTCCCACTCCGCGGGTACGGACGCCGCCGCCCCCAGACCTCAGTCACTCCCTCCCACCCTCCCTCCATCACCCCCTCCCCTTCCTACTTCTCTCCTCTCCCTCTATCCCCCTACCCCCCCACTCGTCACCTCCCCCATCCCACCCCCACAATGAAATGAAATGGAATTCTCATGGAAAATCGCATTTTTTCTTTAAAAAACCAAAACACAACGTTAGCTGTGAATGAAAATGGAAGAACTTGATTAAAACATTTTTTTTTGTTGAAACTCGTAATTTTTTTATGTAAATGAGATTCGAGATCCCACAGTGAAGTCATTGTTACACGGATGACGGCAGGGCAAGTGGAAAAGTGTTAAAAAGTGGCTTTTGTAAATTTTAAAATGTCGAACGATACATAACTAAAGCTCTGATCTTGTTATCTTCCGGTTGTGTGGTCATTCTATTTGAGCAAAAACGTTACCCGATAGCACTATGATTTTTTGCCAGCTTACTCACCGTGCTCCTGCGCTGCAATTGCACCAAGTTTTGTTCTGATCGGTTGGCTAATGTAAACTTTAGCGAGGCTTAAAAATCATAAAAACCACGCGTGAGCAGATCGATCTCCTCTCCTGCCGTTCAGCGCCGCGTGGATTGGTCTTTTCTCCTGTCACTCCGCGGGATGGTCCGCCCATTCCTGTGCCATCGAGTTTTTACTGGAGCAGTGGATGGCCGGCGGAGGTTTCCAACTGGACACAATTTTGGAGGGACTGGAAAAGCCCGGCACGGCAAGGTACGGCACGGGAAATGACGCCAAACGGAAAGCGGAGAATCTGATCTCGGTTGAGGCGAACGACTGGCGACCAGCGACTGCTCTCCCCCTCCCGGCCGCAAACTCCCCGCGCACACACCCTGCCCACATCCCCTCCCCCACAACCCCCTTCCCCTACCCCCCTCACCCACACACTTCCCCCTCCCCCACACACACATTCCCTCACCCACACCCCCCTCCCCAACACCCCCCTTCCCCCAACGTACCCCCCTCCCCCACACACAGCCTGCCCACACAACCCCTCACACACACAAACCTCGTTTCCCCACACACCCCCTTCCCTCCCCCCTCAAGCTACCCGCCCACACACACCCACCTCCCCAACGACCCCCCCTCCACCACACCCCCCCCCCCCAACCTCTCACGCCACCCTCCCCCACATCCGTCAGCCTGCGCAGTAATACCTGCGTGTTTTATGTCACAATGAAAACCCGTCAGCCGTGCCTGCGCTGTTAGGGGCTATGGGTGAGTGGTGGAATAATGCATTGGGGGAACGGGTTATGTTGAGGGAATGGGAGAGTGGTGGAATATTGCGTTGGGGACTGGGTTGCGTTGAGGGACCAGGCGGGTCCCACTTATTCTAATAGCCTGTAAAATATAACATCAATCAGAACGAAACGTGTCCCTTTTACATCCCAGAACAAGGCAAGGTGGGCCAAAAATTGTAGCGCTATTGTGCACCGTTTTGGCAGAGTTATGAATCCTCACACACTACAAACAGAGAGTTTTAGTAATATATATATATATAGACCAAATGGGACTCATTGGGTCCCATGCACACTGGAGGCCGAGTCCCCCAACGCATCCCATTTCCCCAACGTAATATTCCACCACTCACCCATAGTCCCCAACGGCTAATTTCACCTCATCCTATTGTCTATTGTCACTCCCTCCCCCTCTTCACCATCCCTGTTCTTCCCCTCTCCTCCTCCCCTCCCCCCACTCCCTCCGTCACCTCTCCTTCCCTCTCCTTTCCCCTACCCTCAGTCACTCGCTCCCTACCTTCTCCTCTCCCTCTATTAAAGAAAATCCTCTCCTCGTCCCCTCTCCTACTCCCTCCCTCTACTTACAACAATATTAGACTGGAAGTCCTGTTTTTGTAACTGAAAGTCAGTCAGTGACTTTTTGAGGTCGAGGTCTTGATACGCGGGAGGGGGAGGGAGGAGTGCGGCTCCGGTCGCAGTCCTTGTCTGTGTCCAGCGTGCTTTTATCGTTTTTTTTAATGTAAATGAGATCCCATTGTGATGTCAGAGCTGTAACTGCCACTGCACTTGAAGTTACTGCTCGCAAAGTGGGGTTTTGTAAAGTTAGAAATGTGATTAACTTGTAAAATATAACATCAATCTGAACAAAACCTGATACAACACACCACAGGACAATGGTAGTGCAAAATTTTGAAGTGCTATCGTGTACCGTTTTGGCGTAAGTCAGGCCACAGGCCATGAATTACAGATAGACAGACAGACAGACTCACTAACAAACTAGATGATAGTTTTAGTAATATATATATTAGACCAAGTGGGATCTGTTGGGTACCTGTCACACGGGAGGTCTGGTCCCCCAACGCAACCCGTTCCCCCAATGCAATATTCCACCACTCACCCATAGCCCCCACGGGAGGCCTGGTTCCCCAAACGCAACCTGTTCCCCAACGTACGATTTCACCACTCATCCATTCCCCCAACGCAATAATCCACCACTCACCCATAGCCCCCATGGGAGGCCTGGTCCCTCAATACAACCCGTTCCCCAACGTATGATTCCACCACTCACCCGTTTTCCCAACGCAACCCGTTCCCCCACGCAAAATTCCACCACTCACCCATAGCCCCCAACTGCGCAGAGGCTGCTCATTTTGCCTTATTCACCCTCTCTCATTTAAAATGTATTAAAAAATGCAATTGCACATGTTAGGGGTAGCAGGACTCAGTGTACTTGGATAGCAACATTGTTGCGAGCATGGCTACAATCCCATTGTGACGTCATAGCTCTAAGATCAGGGATTTTATTTTCTCAAATTGTGGTTTTGTAAATTAAAAAATGTTAACGTAAAATATAACATCAATCTGAACGAAACTTGATACACTACACAACAAGACAATAGTAGGTAAGGTGGCACAAAAAAATTAGCACTATCGCATACCATATTGGCATAGTTCAGATCATGAAAAGCCCGATCACAAACAATCTACATTTTTCATATTGTAAATGACACCTCTCCCCTATACCGTAAGCTACCGCAAGGCTCAGTGCTGGGACCCCAGCTATTTACAATATATATTAATGCTTTGGACAAGGGAATTGAATGCAACATCTCCAAGTTTGCGGATTACACTAAACTGGGGGGTAGTGTTAGGTGTGCGGAGGATGCTAGGAGGCTGCAAGGTGACTTGGATAGGCTGGGTGAGTGGGCAAATGCATGGCAGATGCAGTATAATGTGGATAAATGTGAGGTTATCCACTTTGGTGGCAAAAACAGGAGGTTATTATCTTAATGGTGGCAAATTATGAAAAGGGGAGATGCAACGAGACCTGGGTGCCATGGTACACCAATCATTGAAAGTAGGCATGCAGGTGCAGCAATGAAGAAAGCAAATGGTATGTTAGCATTCATAGCGAAAGGGTTTGAGTACAGGAGCAGTGAGGTTCTACTGCAGTTGTACATGGTTTTTGTGAGACCACACCTGGAGTATTGCATATAGTTTTGGTCTCCAAATCTGAGAAAATACATTCTAGAGGGGGTACAGAGAATGTTCACCAGACTGATTCTTGGGATGTCAGGACTTTCATATGAGGAAAGACTGGATAGACTTGGCTTGTACTCGCTAGAATTTAAAAGACTGAGGGGGGATCTTATAGAAACTTACAAAATTCTTAAGGGGTTGGATAGGCTAGATGCAGGAAGATTGATCCTGATGTTGGGGAGGTCCAGAACAAGGGGTCACAGTCTAAGGAAAAGGGGGAATTCCTTTAGGACCGAGATGAGGAAAACATTTTTCACACAGAGTGTGGTGAGTCTCTGGAATTATCTGCCACAGAAGGTAGTTGAGGCCAGTTCATAGGCTATATTTAAGAGGGAGTTAGATGTGGCCCTTGTGGCTAAAGGGATCAGGGGGTATGGAGAGAAGGCAAGTACAGGATACTGAGTTGGATGATCAGCCATGATCATATTGAATGGCGGTGCAGGCTCGAAGGGACGAATGGCCTACTCCTGCACCTATTTTCTATGTTTCTATATTTCTATACCACCTGACTGGCACTACAAGTGGAAAAGGCATTTATTACAGCTTAAAATATGAATAACTGTTAAAATATAAACATTTAAACGTTAAAAGTTAGATTTATTCAGTTCAGTTCTTTCTTGTTGCGTCTCTTGCTCCACTCTGTTTTGTGTTCCTCCACATGTTCAGTTAATTCTTGTTGCATCTCTTGTTCCCTCCTGCTCTTCATTTCCTCTTAATGTCTCCTTGTGTCTTTCCTTGACCATGTTGCAACTCGTTTGCTCCCTCCTCTTGGCATGATGTAAGAAAGAGGTAGATATTTATCAGGATGTAAATATTTATAAACTTCTAAATACAATTCTATCTATTAATGAACTCTGATGAAGAAGAAGACATTGGTAATCTATTTGTTTGAAATAAAATAAATCTCAATACAAATGAGTTTTTGTACCTGCCAGTTTCTGTTCTGCCTTCTTTGTTGTTGATCGTCGACATTATCCCATTGTGTTTGGTGGACTGAGATGGCATTGTGATATCATCAGTGGAAGCTGCTAGAGGAGTGTCAGAAGCAGTTGGTTTTGTTCACATTTTGCTTTTAAAAAACATTAATCATCAATAACGTGAAGTACAGCATAAAATCTGAACGGAACCTGATTATGGCGTTGGCGGGAAAAATGTGAATAAGAATGTGGACATTTTTCAGCGCTACCGCATATCGTTTTGACAAATGTCTTCCAAAAAAAACACATATTCAGACACACACACACAAGATGAGAGACAGACAAACAATAGTAAGATTAAACGAGAACTTACCTGTTCGAAGTTTGATCGTTATTTTATGAGGAGTTACGATGAGGGATTACGTGAAGAAGCCCCGCCTGGCGCTGGATCGGCATACTTCAAAGCAGCGGCATGAAAAACACAGAACCAATAGCCGGAGTAAGATAGTAAGGCTCAAGATAGACTAGAACTACCAGATGATCATTTATATTATGAGGGTTGGGAGCAGAGGGCACGTAATCCCTCATCGTAACTCCTCATAAAATAACGATGAAACTTCGAACAGGTAAGTTCTCGTTTAATCTTACTATTTTACTTCGGAGTCACGTGAGTGACTACGTGAAGATTTTAAAGCTCTGTGTTTTTTATGTCGTAGATTCATTCCATACGACTCTCTGTTTAGTCAAAACAGTAGTGAGTAAATAGTATTTTAAGACATTGTTACAATTTATGTAATAAGTCCTTAAATCATAAAAGCACAATTTTTTAAGAATAGCCCCTCTATCGTAGGGGAAAATTTATGAAAGAAAATGATAAATGATGTCAATGGTAACATAAATCGATAATATAAATCGATAATATAAACAAAGCAAGCATTTAAAGAGAACCCAATACTGTGTGTCCAAATCCTGGCACCGTGACAACAGGTTTATTGTAGAACTTTGAAACGTTTCTTCTCTACACCACCCTGCGGCCTCTAAAATTTGATCGAGTGGTATGTCCTGTACCTTCGCCGCGGACGTAGCTGCCGCCCTAGTGGAGTGAGATTTAAACACATCAGTGTCTATACCTGCTAGACCCAAAACCTGTTTTAACCATCTAGAAATGGTTTAAACTGAAACTTTAGTATGTGGTTTTTTGTGCGTTATCAATAACGCTTTCTCAGAACCTCTGAGATTTTTGGTTACCTCAATGTATTGAGTTAAATGCTTAACTACACACAATGTTTCATCGATAGGATATGCTTTAAACATTACCTTAACTCCAGTTCTCCCTGGTCTGCTTTGTTTGATCAGGTCATAAACATAAACACAATGTTATCTGCAGTCACATGCATGCAATCCAACCGTAACAATTGCAATGTTTGTACTCTTTGAGCTGATACCAATGCCATTAACATAACCACCTTGAATGTTAATTTCTGCTAAGACATTGAAGTGATTGGAGTCCATTGTTTAAGCAAAGTGAGAACAATGCTAACATCCCAAATTTCTGTATATCTGGGCTTGGGAGGATTTTTATTAAAATTCCTTTCATGAATCGGGATACTAATGGGTGAGACCCAACAAAGAACTCCAATACATTTGAAATGTTTGCAGTATGATAAGATATCTTTGACTGTGAACAAAAACTTCCCATTTTCTTATATGCAACATATATTGTTTTTTAGTGCTATTCCTCCAAGCTGCATTTATAACATCCATGGTCCTGTCCGACAGTTCAAACTCTTGCAATGGTCTGGTCAGAACCTGCAGATTAACAAATTCATATGATCATGCAATAGATGAATTTCTTTTGTTATTGGTTGTGTCAACAGATTGTCGCAACTGGGATTTGACATACATGGTTCAATAATCATTTTAAGCATCAATGGGAACCATGATTGCGTAGGCCCATTTGACACCACCAAAATGCCTTTGGCAGCGTCTTGCGCTATTTTCTAGAGACATTGCCCAATCAGACAGAATGGGGGAAAAGCATAAAAGAACGAATTCCCCCAGTGTAGCGAGAAAGCATCCACCGCTACTGCCCTGGATCGTGTTCCCAAGACACGTATTTGGGCAATTGGTGATTCAATCTAGATGCAAACAGATCAATGTCCGGTACTCCATAACGACTGACAATATTTTTGAAATTTTGTGGATTTAACATCCATTCTGTGTTGTCTTTAAATATTCGTGATCTTTTGTCTGCCACAACATTGTCTCTCCCTGGGAGATAAATAGCTGAAAGCCAAATATTTTACCAATACACCATTGCCACATCTGGTTCCAGATGATCACATGATATTAATCTGACACCACCCATGTGATTGATATATGCCACACCTGTGGTATTGTCTATTTGTAGTTAGACATGCAAATCTTTTAATGTAGAACAAAAAGCTTTTAATCCATAAAATGCTCCCAGAAGCTCCAAATATCTAATACCATATGTTTGAAGCAATAAATCCTCTTGGACAGCCCAACTGCCCCCACAGCTGGTCTCATTATCCGTAGCCCCCCCAGCCGAGAGAACTTGCGTCAGTTTGCAAAAACATTGCTGGCTGCTGAACTAAAAAGTTCTAAGCAGTTTGTGGAACATTCTCAATCCACCAATGCAGTTCTGATAAGGCTTCCTTTGGCAATTGCATAGGCCTATCAAAATGGCCTGCTCGCTGAATAAGCGCTTGAGTTTTTGCCCTTTGAAGATTTTGGTAATGTAGTGGACCAAATTCTACTGCTGGAAAAGCTGCTACCAACTTCCCAATAACCGTAGCAACCTCTCGGATGGAGGGATAAGGTTTGTTAATCAGGCTCTGACACACATTTGTCAAATCTATCACCTTATTCATAGGTAAAGTTACCAACATGGTAACTGAATTAATCACAAACCCCAGATATTCAATGGTTTGGGATGGCTGTAACTTAGATTTTGTTGGATGAATCAGGAATCCCAACTTTTCAAACAAGCTTGTAGTTGCTGATACTGATCTTTCAGCTGACTCCTGATTAGCATTGACAATTAAAATGTCATCTAGATAAGCCATAGCGATGTGTTTTTGTGCCCTTAGCAGTGCAAGTGCTGGCTTCAACAATTTAGTGAACAATCTAGGTGCTGAACTTAACCCATTAGGTAATGCTTTGTATTGCCACAGCTGTCCCATCCATTTAAACTTCAAATACATTGCGAAAGTTATGATGAATTGGGACCGAATAAAATGCATCCTTCAAATCTATTGTAGCCATATAACAACCTGTTGATACCAGCAATTTTTTGCATTGCAGTGTTGAATGTGTCCATTTAAATTTACTGGACAAATGTATTCAATTGTGTGAGATCTAAAATGATTCTACAACCCCCATCTTTCTTCAGTCTGGGGAAATAATTGATACAATTTGTTGTGGATCCTCTCCTGTTTTCTCAATAACTCCTTTCTCACACAAATTCTTAACCTCTTTGTCAACTTGAATTATTTCAAGAACTGAACATCAAAGAATGATTAGGCTTATTCTGTCCCAATGGATCCATACCTCCCATTCATTATAAAACATTCGGAGTCTACCACCAATCTGAGGTTCATCCAACTGGACGAAATGATCTCCTTTTCCCAATAATTGGGTGTACATTCGGCTGTGCTGGCTGGTAATTCTTCCTTATCATACTCCTGCCTCGAGCTCGTTCCAGCTCCAAGATCAAATCCCCTTCTCATATGACCAGTCTTTCTCTGGCCAAAACTGAAGGGTTTCATAAGGCCAATAGTTTTTGCCTCTTACTGTTCTTTTCTTATATATTTATCTCAAAAAATGAGTTGCAGAAACCCAACATATGATTCTGAACTTTGGTCATTCCACAACCTTCCAGCTTGTCTTCCAAAAGACAGTGATGCCAAATTAGCTTGAGGATTCTTTGAATCGTAATTCCTACGCCCGCATTATTGCTGACATTGGCGCCCAAAAGCCGGATTCACCATAGGTACCTTCTTTGAGGTACAATAAATAGGTGTTTAAATCCAAATCTGCTGTCTCAACCATAACAGCTTTTTGAGGCAGGTGAGAGACCATATAATTAATATTGGCCGCCAGGTTTCCTTCCATGGGCCTCACCCCTCCTCCAGGTATAGCAACTTTGTGCCCCATCAGACACACCTGGATTTGTATTGTGGTGGGTACTTCTGACCACAACACCACTTTCAGGGTCTGTCTCATACAGCCCTGGTACTCCTGAAACTTGTTCAAGGAGACTTCCTCCAGCCCACTCCCGGGCACTGGAGTTTCAATTCCCAATTCAACCTGGCACCATATTCATGATATGGACCCCCTCAGGGGCTGCCTGGGAATAACCTGGATTTGTATTGTGGTGGGTACTTCTGACCACAAACACCACTTTCAGGGTCTGTCTCATACAGCCCTGGAACTCCTGAAACTTGTTCAAGGAGACTTCCTCCAGCCCAATCCCGGGCACTGGAGTTTCAATTCCCAATTCAACCTGGCACCATATTCATGATATGGAACCCCCTCAGGGGCTGCCTGGGAATATTCTGGGTACTTAGACACTTGGTTTTTTGATTTTTGTTTGGAGTATTTTCTCCATTAGATCCATTCTTAGCCAAAGGCTTTCCTTTCAGGATCTTTCAGAAACCTCAGGCCTTTCAAGCTTTCCTTTTACATTTTAGGCACTGGGTTTCAAAGTTTGTGGAGCAACCAAAGGCTCACTAACGGGTATTCCAACGGCCACCGGTATCGGAACCAGCTCCGCAATAATCTGCTGTCCCGACTTCTACACCCCGGGACGCACGTTTTACCCGCGATTTTTTAAAACATTTTTATTTTTATTTTAACTCCTGGTTTACCCACCAGCCTACGGAGTTTTTTAGAAACGCCCTGGTAGTAAAATAATTTTACTTACCTGCGGGCCGTTTCCTTACCGCTGTGTTGGAGCTGCGCTCTGCAGCTCTGCCTCTACTGATAGCGTCGACGTAAATGCCGATCCAGCGCCAGGCGGGGCTTCTTCACGTAGTCACTCACGTGACTCCGAAGTAAAATGTAATCTTTGGTGCATTGTGAACTCAGTTTGTACTTCTATCGATCTGAGCATGAGCCTATTAACCTGGGCATATTTAGTTACCCCAACATGCATGAAATACCAGTTACCTGGCATATATGTAGTCAATTTCCTCTTTATTAAGTTAAAGCTATCATTTGTGCTTTAGCGAATAATGTTTTAGAATGTTCCACCAGTTCAAAGCAGCATTTTTTCTTTCAAAATATTTTCCAATCATTTAAATCAGTGCTCTTGAACCTTAATACTTAGTGCCCACTTTTGTAACTTTCGTGAGGGTAAAAGTTCCGTACTACCCACTAATATTTAAATTGAAAAAAAAGTTACATACCCTGCATAAAACAATACAATTAATTGAAATTATTTTTAATTTAATGAGATTCTTGAGCCTGAAACAAAAGAATTGTTTTGTTTCAATTCTTGAGAAACAAAATGTTGGATATCTGGTTCGATTTTCATAAGGAACAAGTGAAGGCCTCCTCTTTCAGTGATTTTCAGAAAGTTCCTGTTTGGTGACAATATGCACTAAAGCCTGATTTCACTAGATATGAGGTAGGGAAAGGTAGCAGTAAATTAAATATAATGTTCCACATATTTGGATATAAGCAGGCATTTGTTTATTTTGCGAGATTTTTTGGTGTCCACCACTATTGAAATACGATTTGCTCTCTTCATCATATTTAAGTTCTAATAGTTCTTCTTGGCATGTTATATCAGCCTCAGCAGCATTTGCAGTAAAAGGATTTACCATCCAGTCATACACCTTCATGTTCAAAATATCACTAAATTGTTTTTCCATATCCAATTTAAGTTCATCGAGGTGACTACTGAACCTTTCAATTTCCTCTGTAGTTACATCATCTTTTATTGATGACAATTCCAGAAACTGATGAAATTCCCTTTTCAAAAGATTATGACGGAAATTATCGATTTTCGGTGAATAATGCACAACATTTTTGCAACTAATAAGTGTTATATTGGCTCCTTGAATTGCAAATTAATTTCATTTCATTTCTGAAAAATGTCTTCCAAATAAAATGCATCGTGCTTTATTGTTTTTAATTGTTGACAGAGACTAGCCTCATTTTCACTTTCAAAAAACTGTATGACACTTCATAATTCAACAAAATGAGTCAAGCATGCACCCTTTGAGAGCCAATGAATGTAGGTGTGTAACAGTAACCTAATAAATTAGTCATTATTGTCCTGCCACATTCTATCATTTTTGGCATTCAATTTGATCTTATTTATAGCCCTAGTTATTATACTTAATGTTGAATGAAGGCTTGTACTCAAATGTTTTCCTACAAGATGTTGCCTATGTACCACACAATGAATACACAAAACGTTTGGCACTTCCTCCTTCAAATAAGCAACAAAACCACGATAGCGACCAACCAATCTTTGATGGTGCACCATCGATAGCACATGCAACAATATTGTTCAATGGTATAATATGTTTTGCAAAGTATGATTTCATAGCAGTAAATTTTGGTAATCCTTTTGTTAAAGTGAATAACATTTCTTCTTGTAATGTACTGTTTTCATCAAAGTACCATACATATGCCATCAACAAAACATTATTATCTGCAATGGTAGACTTGTCCAACTGCATGTAAAATGATGAGTTTTGGACATTAGCCATATTTATTTTCAACATTAACCGCCATTTCGTCAATGCGTCGCCTTACTGTGGTATCGCTAAGGGGCAATGTTTTTATAACTTCAGTTGGATCCTGATGCATTACTGTTGAAATAAATTCTTTGATAGAGAGTATTATCAATGTTTCTCCAACGCTATGGCTTTTACCACTTTTTGCAATTAATTGTGATATACGATAAGTTGCAATTAATCCATCTTCGTTCTTTGCATTTTGTTTCTTGAATGATGCAGTTATTGCAGAACGATTTTGAAATCTTTCATACAGTTCTTGAAAATATTCAATGGGCTTATCTTTATCTTTTGATTGCTTTGTAGCAAGATGTTCTCACAATCGACTTGGTTTCATTGCTTCGTTGGAAAATGTCTTGTGGCACAGTAAACACATTGGAAGCTGTTTGTTTGTAATAGATTTGATGAAACCCATCTTCAGATACTCTGGTAAATAGCCATGAGCATATTTCTTTTTTTGAGACATGGTTTTA
Organism: Raja brachyura; assembly: GCA_963514005.1. The sequence goes on along the minus strand of OY740787.1, from coordinate 41,553,910 downwards.
ATATTTGTAGCACAAATAATTCAAAGTCACATCACAATAATAATAATACAAAAAAATCAGAAATCTCATAAATGGCAATAACACGCACCAGCGATACATCCATTTCGACTGAGTCACAGAGGCTGTGTGCACCGGTGAACCAATATTGTGGCGCGTTGGATGAAAATGTTTTGGCACAATCTTATTTTATGTATGTTCAATATCCGTATAAGCGAGTTCTGTATTCCGACTGCGCATGTCCAGGTCATAGGTCACGGGAGAAAAACATTGGATCGAACCGGGTCTCCCGTGCTGCAACCGCTGTTGAATTGCTACTGGAGTTAGTGACACTAATTTTCCCTTCTCCACTGGTCGGTGCGGGGGGAGAAAGCCCCTCTCCCGCTCCCCAGTCCCTGTCTCTTCTCCTACCATCTATCCCATTGACTGCCGCTCCTTTGTGGGAATCGCTGCTTAGCGATTCCCGTCGCTGCACCGACTGAGGCCGGAGCTCTGGGTCTGTGGAGAATCGCACCAGCGCTACCCCACAGTGATTGGGACCCGAGTTCCTCGGCATCCTCACAGGTCACAGAGCGACCTCGACGGTCCGCTGCGCCTCCCGCCTTTTCTAGTAGCTGTCGTTTGGCCCCCTAAGCGCCCGAGCAGCGACGGGGGAGGGCAGGTGCGATTCTCCACAGACCCAGAGCTCCGGCCTCAGTCCGTGCAGCAACAGGAATCGCTGAGCAGCGGTTCCCGCAAAGAAGCGGTGGTCAACGGGATAGATGGTAGGAGAGAGGATGCAGGGACTGGGGAAAGGGAGAGGGTCTTTTATTGGATGGGTGTCTGCAGGAGAGTTCCGCTGTCCTGTCGCTCCGATGGCTGTTGGTTGACCCACAGCCAGTGCGGAGAAGCAGCACCTCCCCACCGGGCCAACCGACAGCCCCAGAGCGGGGCGCGGGTCTCGGGTGCCGCCGATCCGCTGCTGGGCCATCCCCGTCCGGGGGTGGCTGGGCTCGCAGCCTGCACGGAGGGGGCTCAGCGCCTGCTCCAGCCCAGCTCTGTTCCGGCTTCTAGGGGGTTTGGTGGCGGTTAAACATTACAATATTTTATATAGCTAAAAATTAATGCAGCATAAAAGTTTAATTTACATAATTCAAATACTTTTCTCCAAAATTGTAGTCACTTTTTCTTTTCGCATACATTCTCTCACAGATTTGAGTTTGTATCTTTTGGATGTTTTTAATACAGCATGTAATTATTCTGCTGCCCACCTTAAAGCTTAAATTGCCCACTAGTGGGCGATACCGCCCAGTTTGAAGAGCACTGATTTAAAAGCTGCCTTTTTGAATAAAGTAATGCAGCAAATGATTTAGAAAAGTTTCAGCTTCAACTGTTGAATCTTGGATGTTTAGCTATGGATCTTCAAACCGTGTACCCAATTACTATAGGAACTGTCCATGAAATGTACAGAAGCTGTGTAACAGAGGTAGCTGAAACCTTCCATGTG